>OY720625.1:39383288-40080674 GCA_963170105.1 Cantharis lateralis
GATTTCATGCGGTCGCACGAAAATATACACGAGATCGTCAGGACATCCTTCCCCCCAACGTGATCAATCGTGATATTAATTTAACCCCTCCTCCCCTGTTTGAGCCTCACGTGATTAAAGGACGACCCCTTATGTAACGCTCCGATTGGTTTACTTTAAATTACCAACCTAAACACTGTCAGAATCCCTGTTTAGAAAGTAACAATCGGCGAAAACAGGATTTTTGACTAATTTTTTTTTGAGCCATATAATAAAGATTTTTATTAAAAAGTCAAGTAGTTACATATTTAGAACCGCACCCTCTATACCCTCTATAAGATTTCTGCTAGCTTTATACAACTACCAGGTATATAAACCAAGGTAAATAGGTCACCTTTAGTGTGAGCAAATTTGATAATTAATTTCTCAAGGGGTAATAATCCAAAATCGTTGTCCACATGGTTGGAATTCTATTGGAAATCACTGGAATGCTTTGGAAATCTGAGTCTTGTGTACACAAATTTACCTGGATTTACCCCTTGTAATTTCTCGTTTACTAACTGATTGTGAATAAAATAGTAAACATAGCATTTTCCACCTCGGTACGTAATATACTATTTCCACCATCTACATAATTACTAATAATTAAGAATGTTTGGGAATTTTTTCAATTTCAACATCTTTTAATTTAAATAAGACGAATTCATTACTTCAAAATCAAAATAAGTTGCTTCTGAAATATTTGAGTACGACATTTTTTGTTTTGTGCAAATGTCCCATTGGTAAAAAATACTTATGATGGACATAAATCCTATATTTTCTTTAAGATTACAGAAATTTCTCCAGTTTAATGTTCATAATATAATTTTTCTTCTTTCAATTATTGTTGTAGCGCTTGTCGTGTTTATGTAATAACAATAAAATTGTAATAACAGTGTAGTACTTTTATAATAAAACTTATGAATGAGTTGGATGCGTGGTAAAACCACAACGCTGGTTAGTTAGTAGGTACTTAGTATAAAAACAGAACGATAAAAAAACGATTATGTATTACGTTATTGCTAATTTTAAGAAACTATTAACGGTCATTATAATTTTGATTAGTGCATTTTTAAATAAACATTTAAATATAATCATTCACCTGTTGTACCAGTGAGTATTATTCAATAAAATATTATATAACAAAATTTATATTGAAAAAAAATCTAAATCTGACGGTCACGTGGTGGCAAGTATTCTAGCAACTTCCTGAAAAATACAGACCCACTGCTGGCGCCAAGACTAGCGCCTAAACCCACAAGGGGTCAAGAATAAATTTTTGAGAGCTTGAAGATGTATCTAACGTTGACTATAAAAAATAGCAAACCCGTTTAGCAGTTAATTTAAGATAATTTTATACAAATTCAAAAATTTCTTTCTTCAATCGAGAATCAAATAAATGTATTTAAAACGAGAATACATTTATGTCTACCATTAATCGGTCATCAGGTTATTCGTATAAGGAGATGAAAGTATCTTAGCTGCAAGTTTCATTTCTTAATAATTAATGTATTCAATTTGCATGATGCCAAATTATTTAATTATTTTTTTAAAAAAGCACCGAGGGGTTCCTTTAGTGCGATTTGTATCGAAAATCTTAAAACTCGAAGTGTAAAAACGATCAAAAGAAGTGTTGGGTCCAGACCGCGAATAACATCTATGGAGACTACTTGTACGACCTTGCCCCCTCTCAGGAGGAATACTTGTCAAGACACCAGTTATATTTTTGTTTTTAACAGATGGACCATTTTGAGAAATTTTCTAATAAACTACAAAACAATTGCATGTTCTTTGATTTATTACATTTCAAGTTTTATTACATTGCGTACACAAGACACCGAAAATTCGAATATGAAACAAGATAAACCATGTAATATTTCGTGTCTGCCCCAAATTAGGCACTTTTGAAATATCGAGAAAACAAATAGTTGAGAGAATTATTTATTTAGAACCATTCATTAATCCAATTCGAGATTCTATGACGCATTCCAATAATAAAGGCCACTTAACCTAACATAAAGAGCAGTTTATTTACTACTTACATGGTTGTACGTAGCTCGAAGCCGATGACAACTTGGGTAGATCGTCGCTTTTCATCCCCGATTCCAATAAATCGGCCATTATAAACCACTAAATTAACATCCACTGCGCAAAATTTATAAAAACACAAGCCACTGGCTACTTACCACTCGAAACACACACAGAACAAAATGTTAATGACTAAACTTTAAAATACTTCCGGCGCCATCTGGTAGTGTTTGATTTATTTATAACTTGTAATCAATTTTTAAATGCAAGGAAAGATAATATCTGCTTGTATATTTTAGTTGAATTAAATTTTTAAATTAATTTATTATAAAAAATAATTAATTATTTTTTTCAAATATTAAAAATTCAATAGATTTTATTAATTTATAAAAGTTTGAAGAAGTTCCCATAGAACTCATATAACCTTCAAGTGCGATGGTGGTGTAATGGTCAGCATAGTTGCCTTCCAAGCAGTTGATCCGGGTTCGATTCCCGGCCATCGCAGTTTTTTTTTGCATTTTTTCTATATTATGCAGCTTTCTATTTCTACAAAAATAAAGCAATTTATAGTTTATTGCTGGAAAATAGAAAAATTCTTATTAATTTTTTTCTTGAGTTACGGAAACTAACGTCCCATGTGTACTTGGCACATTCTAATTTTTGAAAAAACTATGATTTTTTCTTTAAAATAGCAATAATATTTAGGAGAAAGCGAGGTTTGAAAATTCTTAAAAATTTATGGTTTGGAAACTTATGTCTAGGTAGTTTCTGATTAAAAACCATCACCTAAACATTTGGTCGATACAAAATATAAAAAGTACGGGGGGGGGGTGTAATAAAATACGGTTGTAGATTTTCTGAAATAGTGGTAGTGAAAAACCTACCTACTATATTATACATAAAAATGTAAAATGGGAGGAAAATCCGGTAGTTTTTCCAAAATTTTCTCTGAATATTGTCACATTTAATTAACATTGTCCTGAATGATTGGCTATACATGCAAGGTTGGATGAGGAGCCCGTGAGTTTTACCTCGCTCGGCTCCGAGTTGTTTTGACAAGCGTTGAACTCATTAAAAACATCCCTGGGGTGCGACCGAACCGAAAAATTACGGATTTCGAAAGGCGGGATCTTAGTTTTCATTCCAAATTCGGCAATAAAAATTAACCGAATACAATCTAAAATAAATTTATTAAACGTTAGCACGACCACGGCTACAGCGCAGGATACTACTCCCCCACGGCTTCAAGTCAACTGAAGTGGGCTTCTCCCACTATAATCAGCTATTGCATCTATTTACGTCGAGCACACATACCGTCTATAGAATGAGATTTTAACGCAGCAATTTCGGGTGGCGACTTCAAACAACAGAGTAGGTACGTGCCCCCCCCCCCTGGCGCCATCGCTGCGACGTTGGCCCTTCACAACTTCTATTTTTTTAGGTTGGTAACAGGCATGTTTTAATATATTTGCGTGTTCCTTTTTATTTATTAGGGGGGTTGAAAATTTTAATTATTGTAAATTATATATTCGTATAAATTGAATTAGTTAACTTTTCCAGCGAATTGAGCGGGATAGCAGCTAAAAGCCCACGAAACAAGGTTGCTTGATCGCAATTTTGGTTAAGAGTCTCATAGCTCAACAGATGCTGTATTCGGGGTAAAGGAGTTTAATTTTTATTTTTACTGAAAAACCTACCCCAATACATTGCATTTTATGGCATCCCAACGTGCGGAGATCGTAAATTTGGAACTTATTTTTTCACCCTGATTAATTAATTTATTGAATTTAAATTCGAAAAAATGGGATAATTCGCGGTTGGAAATTGAAGAAACAATCACTGTGGATCCAATTATGGAAGCGAGGATGGAGAAGAATATTGTAGGAAATATCGGGAACGAGGCCTTCATCATAGCAACAGTGGATGGGCAGGTACACGTGACAGGTAAAAAAAGGAAAATTAAGAGAAATGTACAATAATCAAAAGCATAAAATATTTTAAAGAAGATAAAATTAAATTCAAATATAAAATAACATACAAGAAAATAAAGAATTATCAACTGCAAGAAGATCGTAATGGTATATTAAAATTTTGGGAATATTGGAAAGCGAAAAACATAAAGAAAAGCATATGAAAATCATGATACCTCCAAAGTAATGGACATCGAAAATCAAGATGGAACGGCCATATTCTGATACACGTATTTCGAAAATTATTTTAAAATTTGTGAAAAATTATAAAAAGAATAATAATAATAATAATAATGTTTATTAAGCAAAATATATATACATAAGTAAAGATTGCTTAAAAGGCAAAAGTTCAGCAGAGCTGATTTTCAACCATTGCCCATCAAAGAGACCCTTGAATTTGTTTCGCCATCAGCAGTTCCTTAATACGTGCTTTGAACGATAGCTTCGAACTGGCATTCAGGTAGTGTGAAGCAAACTTATTAAACGTGTGGGCAGTTCTGTACTGGAAGGATCCCTCAAACTTCACAGTCCTGTGTGTAGGCACCGACAGAGCTCCATTATTGCGTAGGTTTAATTCATGACATGACGATCTTTGATTAATGAATTCATGCAAGTAACCTGGGCGACCAGACTTGTAGACACTATAAAGAAGAAGAGCAAACTGTAGTTCACAGCGTGCCTCAATCTTCAATATTTGCTGTGAATTGTAGGTTGGAGTGACATGGTCCCATCGATCAACGTAGTAGGCGTAACGAAGACATGCATTCTGGAGCACTTGCAATTTATTCTTCAAATAACCAGTTAGGCATCCATAATAGACTGCGGAACAATAGTCGACGTGACACAATACTAGACTTTGAATCAAGTTCCATTTGACTTCTGAAGGTAGAAGATGCTTATATCTATACAACGCTTTTAGTTTAAAATATCCCATGCTGCAAATTTTATTTACATGGTTTTCGAACGTCAAACCACAATCCCAAATGACGCCAAGATTTTTTGTCTTTTCATTGAAGTCGATCACATTGTTGTCTAGGAGAATATCTGTATATTTTACATTATTAGCCACTGCTCGACAGCGTGAGCTGCCGACACAGAGACATACAGTTTTGCTGGGGTTGAGGAATAAGCCATTTGAAGAGGACCAGCGGAGCACCAGCTCAAGACAAACATTTACGTCTCGGACAATTTCATTAATAGACGATGGTTCGCCTGAAATATTCAATTGAGTGTCATCCACATACTCATGAGAATTTGTGCCTTCTGGTAACACCTTGGGAAGGTCAGCCGTAAAAATAACAAAAAGAAGTGGTCCTAGTACACTACCTTGGGGAACACCACGAGTAATTTGGAGATACTCGGATAAGGTCGTGTTCAGCTTCACACATTGTGATCTTCCTTTAAGGTAGTTGATGAGTAATTTCAGTGCAGACTCACCACATCCATAGTGTACCAATTTAGCGATTAGTAGATCATGATCAATTACATCAAAAGCCTTGCTGAAATCAAGAAGTGCCATTACAGTGACTTTGGAGTTATCCATGTTGCTAATCACATCATTTAACACCTTAGATAGAGCAGTCGTAAGTGCTAAATCCAGAGCGAAATCCCGATTGCGTGTTAGGAAGAACGTCAAATTTTTCAATATGCTCAAGCAGTTGAAGATGGATGAAGGACTCAAGTACCTTCGAGAGAGCTGGCAAAATGCTGATAGGTCGGAGATCCTCAAATCTACAAGCAGTACTGGTCTTCGGAAGAGGTACAATGATCGATTTTTTCCACACTTCAGGAAAAGTTGATGTCTCCAGGCAGTAGTTGATCAGGTGAGTAAACGTGTCCACACAAAACGGCAGGACAAGTTTTAGCATTCTAGATGAAATGTTATCGATACCCACAGCATTCGACTTAAGTTTAGATATAGATCTAACAACGTCGTCCGGGCTGACCAAGCAGAATGTCAATTTTTCAGTGATCCGAGGGTGGCAACTATTTCTAAATTCATTGATAGTTTTCAGGTTGATGGTGGTCTTAGGTGCGGAATTGGCAAAGAACCTATTCAGCAGGTCGGGATCAGCGTTCTCCAAATCCATTTCGTTTTTGGATCTAGCATGTATGTTGGCACGATCGAAAAACTTCCACAGCTTCCCAGGACTATTTGAACGGATATCGACTTGATGTTGGAAGTAGGCTTTCCTTTCATTAGATATGGCTTGTGTGACGTAGTTACGAATGTCTTGGTAGCACTTCCAGTCAGAGGACTTCTTAGTTTTGACATATCTCTTAAAAGCTTTTTGACGAAGCTTAATCATGCACCGTAAGGTATATGTAAGCCAAGCCGGCTTTTTAGTATTGATTCTAACCGTACAAACAGGAGCGTGCATATCAAAAAGGTATGCAATGGCAGAGTTGACATAGGTGAGCTTATCGTTGATATTATCATAGTTTACAACATTAGTCCAGTTAATGTTACTAGCATCGAGAGCAAACTCTTCCGTGTTGATATTTTTGAGATTTCTGAATGTTGCATATTGAGGCTGAGAATTTTCGCTACTGACATCTAGCCTGCAGCTCACTAAGCAATGATCCGTCATGTGGGACATGTCGTGTGTAGTGGCATAGGAAAATCCAATGTCATTACTCAGGCAGATAACGTCAATTAACGATTCCGAGTTAGCAGTGACTCGTGTAGGCTGATTGATAACTTGCACCAGATTAAATGAGTCAAACAGCGACTTCAAAGATGCACCAAGAGTTGAGTTTGAAAGTAACTTTTCATTGGAAATATTTAATTTGAATAAGTTTCTTTTGTACATATTTGAAAAAAAAATTCACGACAAGTGATAGATTTGACTACATAAAACCCTAATTTTGATAATATATAAATAGGTTTATGTAGTCTGTCGGTCACCACAACCTCCTGAATTTAAACGTAGAAAGTAGTCAGAAGGTTTAATCGTCCAAAGTATTCCATATCTCTTCCTATGTGTGTGCGACTTCACACAAGAATGCCAAAGCTGAAATTTAAAAGTATGCGTAGCCCTGCAACTCAAACGATTTGAAGCAATAATGATAAAATCCTAAGACTTATCGTCGCTGAGTTTTAAGAAGGACTGTCTACTTGGTCTCATCTGGATACGTTGGCGTTATCCACATAGAAAAAATCGTTGACATATATGGGGTAGTCAGAACAAAAACAAGTCAAGCCCATTTAAAAAAAAATTTTTGTTATGATCCCTAATGTCCTACGGAATAAGGTTTGAAATTCATATACAATTTGTATGAACTAGAAATTGAAATAGGATATAAATGGAATAAAAATATTATATGAATTTCAAAACTTAGGAATTAGAGATCATAACTAAAATCAGCCACTTGTTTCCTTGTTCCAGAAGGGTAGTACAAATTATAAAACTTAAAGTCTTTAGAACAAAATTTAGCTACGACTTAAATAGGCATATAAAAAGTTTAATACGAGTTTTAAATTTAATAATCGGAGGTCTACATTATTTTCTTTAAATAATCAATAAATACTATAAATTCTATCTTATTTGTAATATACAATACATAAAATGTAACAAATTATTAGGTGCAAAATATTATTTGCACAAATCAATAATATTTAAAACTATTTAGTTCATTTTATGCAGTTATTTATTAAAACCTATGTATATACCTAAGCAAATGGCAACGATAAAACAAGCTCCTACAATAAAAAACACAATTCTGTGTTGGATGGAACGCATTATCATAGAATTCATTATTCGCGAAGATCGACCCAAATCTTCATTTGTCTCACGTAACTAAAAGTATAAAACAATGATAATAATGCATTAGTTTGAAATATCAATTAATATTTACCCTCCCCCGAGACCTCTGTATCGTTTCTCTTTGATCATTTAAATTTTGTAAAATTTGATTACCTACTTCTTGCGATTCAATAACAACGCGATAGCCTTCCTGCAATCTTGCACCCGTTCTTTCTATCCTTTCCGAATTGTCCAATAGCCTCTGCTTTTGGCTTTCATCAATTCGAACATCTTCAAAATCTCCGCCGGAGTCGTAACCCAGCGCCCCCTGCTTTACGGCGCGAGATTTAATATATTCGCGTATGAGACGCTTTAATTCGGCTCGATAACAATCTAGCTTGGTTCCGCACCTTTGTCGTTTTGACACTTCCACTTCGCGAACTTCCAATTCCATTTGTTCCAACTAAAAAATTTAGAAATGAATAAAACAAAACAAAAACGCAATCTTAATCTCACCAATTCTTGCGCCTCTTTAACATTTTTTTCGATATTTGAAATCAATTGCCGCCGATCTTCTACAAAAAGTTGTACACATGAAAACAACCACAGTTTCTATCTTTTATAGCAAATTTAGATGTTTTGCAACTTACTTGTCCCCGAATTACTAAGCTGACTAATTTGCGATGTGATATCAGCTGTTAAAACTGAGTATTGCTGTTCAAAAGTCTCAAAAGTGGATACCATTTCTTTTATCACATTACAAAAACCTTTTAAATCTGTGTGTAGGTGTCGCGAATCGCAGGAGCAAAGTTGGTAACCCTGTTGTGGCCCTGGTGTCATTTGTAGCGCTGTCAATTTTTGTAGTTCTTTCGGTTTTTCGTAAAGAGGTAAGTTAACATGTGTTAATTTTTACATTTACAAACATCTATTTAAGGTGAACATTTTTGGGCAAAATTATTAATTTTTTGGGCTTTGTATAGTGCATTGTTTGTTTTTTCGGTTTTATTTTTCTTGTAACGCAACTAATAGGTTTTATTTTTGTAGCCAAAATGGTGCAACGCTTAGTATACAGAAGACGCCTTTCGTACAATACCAAATCTAATAAGAGGAGGATGTAAGTAATCCAAGTTCTTTCTAATTTGTCAATTACTCTTTGTTTCAACAATAATTAAACGTGCATAAGGTTGAGGTTATGATACCTTAACGTGTGCACTTTTCATGATGAAAACAAGGCTAGAGTCCTGAATAATTATGACGACAACCGTTTATCGTTCGTTTTATGTCTGAAAATTTGCTTCAATAATAAGTTTACATATTTATTTTGAAATGGCGGTTAACATTAATGTTTTTGTAGTGTTCGTACGCCCGGCGGACGTCTTGTTTACCAATATGTAAAGAAAAATAAGACTGTTCCAAAGTGTGGACAATGTAAAGAAAAGTTAAGGGGAATCGTTCCAGCCCGATCCTTCGAAAAATCCAGAATGTGCAAAAGGAAGAAGATGGTCAAGCGTGCATATGGAGGTGTTTTGTGTCACCGTTGTGTAAAGGAAAAGATTGTACGTGCTTTCCTCATTGAAGAACAAAAGATTGTTGTTAACGTTCTTAAGGCACAAAAACCTAAAGTTGTTGTTGCCAAGAAGAAGTAAGACGATTTAATAAATAATAGTTTGTATTATTTGGTTTTATTACTTAGCTCCTAAATATTGATTACTTTGTGCAAAGAAAGCATCGTAGCTATAAGGAACTAGATCAATAAAAATTTGTAATATATTTGTTTGGTATTAATTTTGCAATCAACAGTAGAAATTGACTTCTTTACTTTGAATTACAATTATTCAATGAATAGATCGTAGGAAGTAATTCACATATTTTCATTATAAACGGGAAAAAAATTAGAAATATTTCAATTTTATGAAATTTTGGATCCCTTCTAGGGCTATATGTCTAACTATTCAAATTTTAGAGACAAAAGTTTTT
Organism: Cantharis lateralis; assembly: GCA_963170105.1. Lineage (NCBI taxonomy): Eukaryota > Metazoa > Arthropoda > Insecta > Coleoptera > Cantharidae > Cantharis > Cantharis lateralis. The sequence goes on from OY720625.1 coordinate 39,393,028, forward strand.
GTATTTGAAAGTATTGAACATGGGACAAAGGCTGTGTTCTGTTGAAAATCTAGGTCACATCTTATTATTTATAAAGAGGGCAGCAATATAAAATAATTTAGGGCAAGTGGAAGGCCTGCACTTACTCCATTCGTTAATTGATTAGAATAAGATTTAATACAAATGAAATTTTCAAGTGCATGTGGTGCTAGCAGGATTATAATTTAACGCAAAATTTAAGTTGGAATTCGGATTTTTAAGCCTTTTTTTAACCCTTGTCGCTAGTCTACAGCGGCCTTATTCTCGAACTTGCATGACTTGATTCACATACGAAAAAACGTCAGCTTTGCATGAAAATGAAGTATTCTCACTCTGATTGGTCGAAATATAATGATTTGCATGCAAATCAAGTCGTGAGCTTGAGAATAGGGCCCCTGTTCTACAGAGAAATTATGACTTCCAAAAAATTTGCAATATTTATAGAAATTTCAGTATTTTTTTAATTCAGAAATTTATATAATCTTACAAATTTAAAACGTGAGAAAACACTATCGAGCAGTGTTATTCAAACTGTTCCTTGGAGGGTTCCATAAACACAATATAAATATAAAATATTCATCAAAATGATGAAAATAATAAAAATAAAGCGTCTGAATTAACCGAACGAGCCAATTTTAGTTATGCAGAGTAATGAAACATTGAACTTTTCGAATTTGTAGCTTTGAGACAAGACATTACTGCATTTCATGGGCTTACAAGGAAAATTTATTTACTTAAATCGTAAGTTACCTACTTGAATTGAATTATTCGTGAAATATTCTTAATTTTTATATCTGCCTTACGCGATGTCTTAACAAATAGTTAAATATTTTACCTATACATAAAATATTTTTTTCAGAACCTAGAATCTATCCATTTGATCAATTCATAAATTTGTGAATTTTCATTGAAAAGTCACTATAAGTTGCTAACGATGTTGAGTTGTCCAAAAGTAAGCGGAATACACATCTATATTTTGCAGTATTCCATTTGCATAAAAAAACCATAAATTTGTAACAATTTTTATTGGATCAAGTGCGACAAACATGGCTTAGAAAAAGAAATTTAATACATAGGCATACATCAACTTAAAATAAATTAGTTTGCTCTACATATTAAAAAATTAATTTTCCGTGGACAACAAAATTATAAAATACAATTTTGTTAAACTCGTTTGAAAATTTTCATTTTGAAACCAGATTTAAACAAAAAGGTACTGTAGTATAGGTAGATTATATTTCATAAGTGAATGCAAAATACAGTGCACGAAAAAAAAAATTTAACTTGGTTGTGAATTAAATGTAACGATAATTAATTACTATGAGTGTAAAAATAATCAACAAATTATTTAAATATATTAAAATAAAATTTATTTCTTGTTTAAATATTTTTAAACTAGATGTAGATATTATTTAATCAAGGCATTCCGATTATTTAACTTGCATCTACGTACTAACCAAATGACCAAAATGTCATTTCCAATTCTCGCTAAAAATTAAACTCATGCTAAAATTAACATTTTGCCTATTTAATAGGTAATTATTATCGATTGACTTTTCAAAATCGTTTTATTTTTGCTTCTAATTGTCTAAATATTTGCTTAATGTTTACAAGTTAATTAATTATAGGATAAGTAAGTACGTATAGAAAATTGATGCAAATATTGTAGAATTAATTTTATCACCAGTGTCATAATTTGCTTAAATATAAATTAAGTGCCAATTCACCCCGTAGAACAAGTTTGTTCTGCAAGGCTACGGTTAAAAAAAAATTATGTATTTCAGATACTAAAAATTATCTAGATAATAAATTAAATTAGTAAAACATAAAATTGAGATTATAAATTTGCTGCTTCCTTTTAAAAAATTATTTAAGTATTAAAATTAAGTTTGATATTCTATGAAAATCGGTTATTTGGAATATTTTGTTAATATGAATTTCAAGATGTAGTTTGAAGAAGCTTTTCGGTAGTCTTTCTCGGTTTTCGTCAAAGTAAGAAAAAAAAAACGAAACAATTCTTCATGCAAATAAGTACACCACCTTTCATTTATTAACTAGAAAAATCTTGATTTTCAAAAATTTAATTGACGAATTTTAATATCTTACGTTTACTTCCACCTTATTTATAAACAAAACAGTAAAATTATAAACAAATTGTTCATTTATATAAAACAATTTTCCCCCTGCGTTATACCAAATACCTTTTTTTCACAGTATATCTTACAAATAGAACATTAATTTCATAAATTATGTACTATACAGCATGTTCCAAAAAAAACCCACAATTGAAATTTTATTTTACATCAAAAGGTTGACAACAAAAGATGCCAAGAATTGATATTTTACAAGAATCCTACTACTCGAAAGTCACTTCTATTTTCTAAAATTTTTTCTAACTTAATTTAATTTCTTATACATGTCTTCTAACTGCGGTGTGAAGTAAGATTTAATTTGTGGTCTCTTGGATTTTAAAGTTGGGGTTAACAAACCATTCTGAACACTAAATGGATCTGGATGCAAGTAGATGTCTTTTACCTAAATTACAGAAATCCGCATTATAAAATATCAAATTGAAAAAACCAAGTTCAAAACAACTTACTTGTTCAAAAGATTTGAGACCTCCTTCCTTTCCCCAAGTTATCATATCATCAAATATGAGTTGCTTAATCTCAGGATTGTTACATAAGACACTTAAAGTTCCTGGTATGTTATTTTCTACGGCCCAAGATTTAATTACATCCACGTCTGGCACACAAACCGCAACAATGCAAGACTAAAACAATTAAATTATTTTTCACAAAAACTTGTCATACCGAAATCTCACCTTCAAAGATTCACCATGGATAAATACTTGGGAAATGTATTGTGACCGAATGTAGATATTTTCAATTTTTTCTGGTATAATATACTCTCCTTGGGACAATTTGAATATGTGTTTTCTTCTATCAACAATTTTAAGAGTTCCATTCTAAAACAGAATATCAAAATTTATCTTTGTTTTTAGAAATAAAGTAAATTTTTGTTATTAGCTTGTATTACTTTTTGATTGCACTTTGCGATTTAAAGCAACTATTCAATTATTTCTTACATTTTTAGCTCTAAGTTAGCGGTGGCGCGGAGGAGCTTCAGCCCCCCTTCTTGCTTTCGATATTGAATAAATTTGCACTCATTTTACTTTAGTGCATTAATTCATATTGACACATGTATGCATAAGGTAGTATCGTTCCCATTGTTTTGTAACGAGATTTGGTTATGTATTGTGAAGGAAGTATGTATCATTGACAAAAGTTCAAGTAAATTTCCTTTGAACTTTGTTGGTACAAGCAGCTCTAATTAATTCACGTTAAAAGCCTGAGACCTTAGGTCGCTAACTTTTTTGTAAATTAAAATTCATAGCTCAAGAGCTATGTCTTTTCAAATTTTAAAATATACAATTCGTTTGTTGATTACAATGGGAAGCAGGAAACTTAAAAAACTGGTTTACCATATTATTTCCCCATGTATGCACCCAATGTTTCTTGCTTACAATAAAAAAAATGATCCTATTTAATTAATTTTTATTTAGTTGAATTTAAACGGAGTAACCTGTAGGCAGGTTGATAAAAAATTCACAATATTCTTCGTAAAAAATTAAATACCGATATTGACTCACAAATTTATATTTAGTTTGATAATTATGAAACTTAAATTAAAATACCAAGAGATCGATTTTGTAGGATATATAATTTTCAACAAATTCTAAATTAAATTCTAGTTTTTTGATCTGCCATGAATAGTTCTGAAGATACTAAAAATTTTACATGAAAATGTAGCGTACGGGAAAGTAAACATTTTCCGTCTTAAGATGGAAGATCATGTGATATGAAAACATTTCCCCACTTCAAATATTTTGCAAGCCGTAAATCAAATATGAAACGATACAAAATTATAAAGTTTGAACCTTGTCCTGTTATTTTATATGTATATTTTATAAGTTGTCTACCACTGACGCTCATGAATGGATTAACGAAAAATATTTTAATAATCTAAAGGTTCTATAAGACTTAAATATGATTGACATAAAGCCAATATGATAACCTAGTATGCATTGAAATAAACCGGTAAAAATTAAAGTTAATACTCACTGGCATCCATTGGCCAATATCTCCTGTGTGGTGCCATCCTTGTTCATCAATAGTCTCTTGAGTTTTGATTGGATCTTTGTAATAACCTTGAAATACATTTGTTCCCTTTACACATACTTCTCCTTGGTTATTTTTTGCCCAGTACTCCATTTCGGGAACGTCAACTAATTTAATACAACAACAACCAACTGGTGGTCCTACGTGACCAGGAGTATGATCACCTTGCACACTTAAAGTAATTGGTGCACAACATTCAGTTTGGCCATAACCTTCGACAACCTGTAAACAAACGGTCAAAAATCGACAAAACTTCTTTTAAATCGTACCCACCAGACATCCCAAAGCGCAGCGCGTAAATGTTAACACATTTTCAGCCAAAGGCGCGGATCCGACTAACATTAATCTTAATCTACCTCCCATTCCTTCTTGCACCTTCTTAAACACTATTTTATCCCATAGGCTATTATTGCGAATAACTCCTCTAAAATCGGACAAAATTCGTGAGTTACGCGTTTGTTTTTCTGCACGAAAATCTTACCTCTTTATTTCACTTTCTTTAGCACTCATTGCCATGTTAAACAACATCCTCTTCAAGCAACTACCTTGAATTTCTGCGTGCACTTTATCGTAAATTCTGTTTAACAGTCTTGGAACGGCGGGAGTTATTGTAGGACGTAAAGCTTTCATATCATCAGACAGCCTTCTAATATCACCCGAATAAAATCCTACAGCACCACCCATTAGATATACAGCATTCTAGAAAATGAAAAATTGTAAACTTAACACGAGAACCCACTCGGACAACCTACCTCGCAACAACGTTCTAACATATGAGCTAAAGGTAGAAAAGAAATCATAATATCATCAGTTGTGGGTCTATGATCCCCCAATTGCATCAACACAGCCGCTACAGACGCCATAACATTTTCGTGAGTCAACATAACACCTTTTGGATTTCCAGTTGTTCCACTTGTGTAGCAAATCGTACATACATCAGTTGCTTTGGGTGGCTACAAAAATCAGATAACGCCAAGTCGTTAACAAAACTAATCAAAACTTACAATTTCCTCCCGGTTATATTTTGATCCGTGCGTTTCGACATCTAAAAATCTCAAAATTTCCACCCCCTTATTTTTCGCCCTTTGCTTAGTTGCGGGCCTTATGTCTTTAAATATTATAATTCTCTTTAAACATAAAGGAGAACGATCTAAGAGAAGATTGCATTTTGCATCGTCTTCACACACAACTGTAGTTATTTCAGCTAAAAGAAAAAATCAATCAAACGTCTTTGGGCCTGTTGAAAAATCTTACCTTGCTTAATTATATGGGCGCAAGCATCAGGCCCAAGGGTATCATATAACGGAATTAAAACCATGCTATAACAATATGCGGCTTGTTCCGTTATAATCCATTCGGGGCAATTTTGGGAATAAATTCCTAAAAATGTGGTTGGACCGGTTTGAAGACCTTGAGATAACAAGCCGGATCCAAAATTTTTTGCTCTCAAAAGGGTTTCATTGTAACTCAACCATTGGTAGGGTTTGTTATACGACTCTCTCCATCCCAAACAAGGACCATTATCTTAAAATTAAAATAAATGTAGCTACAAATATTGCTTAGATAAATCTAACGTACTTGATTCTTTGGCACCTCTTCTGAAACCTTCGTATAACGTTTTGGTGTCTTCGTAAAGATACTTGACGAACTTGCCATCTCTTGCTTCCTTGCAAAATCTTGAAACGCGAATTAACTCTGGACCCTGCAATTAAAAAAATTCACAATTATTTGAATAAATGTCAGCTTTAAGTTTATGGATTTTTTTCGAAAAAAAAATCTGTAGGAAATATATAACTAATGTCTTTAACAGCTGAACATGAATTGACGTAAAGTGCGCTATTTTTATTGAACGTGGGAACTCAATATTTTTGTTTTAATAAATAATGCGGTTTATGATAGGATCAATATTATTTTATGGTAATGCTTTATGATACAAAAAACACATAAAACGATTTGCATAGCGAATTGTTGGTTGAATTTTGTTCAGTGAGGTAACAAACTGAAAGTTATCACTCCAACAGTAATTTCAAGTTTTTTTACTACTACAAAGTCAAAAATAGCTCGTGATTAATAAAATAGTTATTTAAAAAATTTGAAAAATTATGCAATTTTTAAGAAAATATACAATTATGATCGAATGAAGGTGTTCGTATTCTATAAGCGTAGGTCACGGAGAGCTCATCATCTCTGATGAAGGGATCAATTTTCTCCAAGTATCTTAAAAATCCAATGTAATATTTAATTAAAATTTGTTTAGCTGAAGATTGTAAACTTTCCTATAAAATTGAACGAGATTCAATGTTGTATAAATAAAAACTTCTCCCAAGAGTTTTCAAACTGAATTACTTCTGTCAATAATTTATCTAGTTCTGCCCCATATTTGACCTTATATAAACCAATAAAGTGACCTTTGGAATTGCTGCAGTATATTTTAATTAAATATTAATTAAGAAGGTTGGGGATTCGTCTCCATGTATTTTAGTATTGTCTCTACTCTCTACGGATTTCTTCTGGCATCCACGAAGGATTTGTTATTAATAAATATTTTGATTGTGTTGTTTGTTCCCGACGAAATTTATTGTCAATTATGCTTTCTTGAGTTATTGAATTGAAATATTTCAATATTCCGGCTCATCTCACGACGAGGTGTCAATCAAATAGGTAACCTATTTTGATTTACGCATAAAAACATTTCTTGTCATTACATCAATCCATCCGTCAGATGCTGACAAGAAAAACCATTTTCAAATCTGTAGCAAAACGTATTGATATTTCAATAAGAAGGCTACATTTCCATCGACGGAAATCTTCAGTACGATTTAAACATGGGATTGTGTCGAATAATCTAGAACGTCTGGTCATTTTAACTTATTTGATGACTTTCCAATAAATTGAAACAATAGATTTCTTTTTTCTCTTATGTGCTTGACCAACTTATTCTTCTCCAATCTATTTATGCGCTCATACTAACACAGTTATTTTGTATTTATTGGTTCTATAATGTCGATATTATCCATTATAATCAAGAATTTTGTTATTTATTGCTCTATGTATTCTGGGTAATGTACGGCTCATAAGCCATAAATTTATCTAATTGCTCTCAGATTACTAGTTTGTTCTTTGAAATTTTCCAAACTTTTGGATGTTTGTTATGTAGCGGTCTGAACGACTGCTGCGTTTCAAGCAAAGTGAATGCCAGGTGACACATCTTGGAAATAACTTAAAGAATTTGTTCTAAAGATTTTCGCTTTCTATTGTTAATGATAAGAAGGACAATCGTACCAAACGTTAAACACAATTATATGCCGGCAAGCAGCTGTCCGCTTATCACATACAAATTTGCGGTTCCTTTAACAAAAGTTCAGTTTAAATTCAATTCAATTTTAATTATGATTTTAATGCTATATACAAATTCAATATAATTTCTTTTATTTTACAATTAACACGACTTCTGTCCCAGAAGTGATGTGAAGTGAAGAAGAAGCAGTCAAAAGAATAACACCGTGGAGTCCCATAGGGGATGGAGTGAGGGGTCGGCCAGAAGTTAGATGGCGGGACCAAGTGATCACCTGGCTCGTTGCCGACACCAAGATATACATGAAAGCTGCCACAGAATATTATTTGAAATAATTATTTTTTATTTTAAGAAGAACTCTTTATGAAAAGTTCCACAATTTAACAATTGAACGATATAAAGTCAAGTTTCTTTAAAGTTCATAGAAAAACTCTATTACTTCATATTGAAGTAAGTTAACCGAAATATTGCTTTGGGAATTCATAAAACTTTATTCGAAAAAAAGAGATTCGTATAAAATTCAGATTTTTGCATAGTTATCGGACTTCGTAAAAAGTTTATATTGTGTTAGCGCAAAAAAATGTCTATGAGAACTAATATTGAGAAGATTTATGCATTTGTATATTTTCGGTTTGTAAGCTTCCGGATTTTCGGACCTATTTCAGTTGCCTGTTGAAAATTGTAAATGTGTGACAGACATAAGGGATCTACGGCTTAGGATGGACTCCAAACTATTGAAATGATACAGCGAAACCGGCCTCACAAATTAAATAAAAAACTACACGACAATATATAAGTTAATCATTAATAATAATTAATGACTAATGGGAATATGTCAAAACCTCAATTTTGCAAAAACATTAATATGCCCGGTTTCTTCATAAACTTAACAGCGCAGTTAACTTAACAAGCTGTTCCGGAAATACACGAGTACGAATTCTTTATAACAGCTTGTTAAGTTAACTTCGCTGTTAAGTTTATGAAGAAACCGGGCATTAAGCACGTTTTCGCCATCAACACAGAATTACTCACTCAAAAAAGTTCTTACAAACTAGTTTTAAGTGGAAACATCTCTGGGCTTTATCTACATTTTAACTATGCCTTTGAGCTCGCAAAGATTCCAAATCAAAGCATATGTTGGAGCATAAAATAACATACAGATATAAAAATATTTCCCCGCTATATCACATTTGGTTGTTTAATCTTTGCAGTTATTTGCTTTTGGATTTTTGGTTTTATTAGCAAACACCAAATGCAAAAAGTGAGTTGGGAAAAATTGGACCAAATAGTAAAAAATTCATTAGAATAACAAAAGGCACGAAACCATCGTCTAGATCTAGACTCTAGACGAAACCTGGCATAATCACCATGTGCAAGTGAAAGGAAAGTTCGGTGTCCACATCAGGGAAAATGGCGACTCTTTGAAAAAGTTTTTGGAAAATTACCCTGGTGGTTTGCCAATGGCCTCTGAGGGAAGACGGCCAGAATAAAGTTTTTACGCCGACCGGCATCGAAACAGGTATTTCGGCCTATGTGTTAATTATTTAGAAAAATAATTCCTTATTCCTTCATTGCTTATGAAATATTAAAAATGTTATGAAAATAAGAAGAATTACCTATGTAAATTAATCTTGAAAATGGGGGTAATTATTTACTAATTAACATTTCCTGAATAGTTTTTCACTTTTCTGCCAGTGCTATAATAAACGGAAAACAAATTTTTAGTTTTTCTTCGGACATTATTATGAAAGTTCATAAAACGTAACTTTAGTATTAAATTATTTGAAAACAGCCCAAATTCTTTCATAAAAATTTATCTTAGAAGCAATTTCGACATTCTCAGTTTGGTCCATAAAACAAAGGAAGCTTTCAAATCCCAGAGCTGAAAAACTTTAAAGAGCGAAGGAATTCTAATGCAAGTTATTTTGTTTTCAATGCTTTTTATAGCTCAAATTTTTCGGTTGCGTTACTCAAATATTTGACTTTGAACATGAATTCGAAAACTAATTCAATATTTTGATAAGCATCGTTTAATTTTCCGTTTATACAAAACTATGTGCAATAATGTGGTATCTTTAAATAGACCGTCAAAATATTTTTATATAATGACGTTTACAACTTCCGTTTTACTGCGAATTACTCACATAGAAAATATGTGCAATTTTATCTCCATATTTTGTTTTCAGAACGTTATAAAATTTCATTTTGTATGCATTAACCAATCAGAGCAAATTGAACGCAATACCACGTTTTTGATTGGTTAAACGGGTTTCTGTATCGTGAAGCGCCAATCACATCATGGTATGTGTATAAACCTAGTCTTAGATAGTACAATTTTCGAATTTTAGGAAAAAACAGTCAACAGACAAAAAGTATTTGATAATTTTATGGCAGCGATAAAAATAAAAGCAAATAATAATCTGAATGTAAATGTAATAAAAAAAAATAGTTCACATTTGGTTACAACTGGTTTTTACAGTGTAACTGTGCGACTAATTAGTTTTAATAAAAATTTGATAAAATTTTGGTAATTAGTAAGATTGAGAATTATTGGTGTAATACCGTTTCACCGGTAGATGTCAATAAATATAAATCAAACGCAATCAATTAAAATTTATTGCCTACGCTTATTTATTTTACTTTTTAGCGTGATATGTAAATATATTAAATCTTTCAATACTGTTACCTCGCATTTCAATATAGAATCACTTTAATAGATCCCAGTATTAATAATTTCATTTTTGCAATTAATAATAATTTATGCAATAAAAACATTGTAGTTTATATTTATAACTTTTCAAACAGCTACTTGTTCAAGCAACTAGAAATTTAAACCATCGGTTTGTGTTTTCTGATCCATAAACGAATAGGAAAACTTTTGACATTAACAATATACAAAGTGTACAACAGCTTTAATTATGTCCGACATAAGTTGGCAAATAGAAACGCCTGTATTTTAAATTAACCGTGTAATTTTTTAATATACTTTCAGATAGATTTTGCTAAAATAGACCGTGCAAATTACCTCATTTAAAATATTTTCTTTTTGGTCAAGAAATTCATATTTAGTTTTTCTTAAAAAATCTCGATGCAATTCAATTCATGCAATGCAAAACAACTGCAATGCAGTTCATGCGAAGAGAAAACAAAGATCCAGAAGTAGTTATTTGGGCCACCAAAGCAGATTTCCAATAATATTATAAAAAGTCCAAAATTTTATTCGGTTTTAACATCATCCTTTTAATTATTGCACCTCTAACTGGAATCAGCCAACTCGCAATATATTTTATGCAGTTTCACAACCTAAATTGAGATATCTGAAAATTTTTCTTCGAGAAAATTTCGCAATGGAATTAGTCATTTTTAGAGCATTGCAAATCAGCGCACAAGTAACCTTTTGAAAGGTAGGCATTAATTTAGGTTTTTTTAATTTTTTTTTTATGAAAAACTTACTTTCCAATTGTAAGTATCCGATTGACGTTTAAGATCGGTGGGAGGTCGAATTGGTGGTACGCTGGCACAACAACAATCACAACACATTTTTCAGTTTTATTCAGTTGCAACAGTAAAAAAAAATTTAATGAGTCTCATCAATCACAGGCTGTTGAATAATGTCTTACACTTATTGTACAATTTTACTAACACGATGGATAAATTCATCACCACGGAAAAGTCAATTGTCGATAAAATTCAATTAGTAGCATAACTACGTTGAATAATAAATTTTTTGGCTTATAGTCAAGTACCCAATTTTATTAGGTAATCGTCAACTTAACAAGCAATAACTTAATTTTCACGTTAATTAAAATTAGAACATTTAAAATTTTATTGCTAATTCACGCACACACCTTTACAACCGCGAAAATTTAAAAATTACTGATCCTACAACACCGAGAAAATTTTAATTGAAGATGCGATGCTGAAATCGGACAGATGTAGGCTTGGACTGTCTCCATGAAGTTCCTACGGGATAAAACACCCAAGAATACTTCTTCCCACTTATACTATCGAAGGTCGTTATAGTTCACTATCCCAGGGATAAAAAAGTCCACTTACGAATTTGATGAAAGATATTCTATTGGCGTTTCAACGTAAAGCTTATTTTAGAAACTTGTGATATTTATGTTAAGAATTCAATTTTTCCAAATATTTTAGAGCCAATTTTCTTATAAAATTTACGGCTTAATACTTGTATGACAAATGGTACCAGATGTAACAGATATAAAATAAAACTAATAATGTTTGAAAATGCCACTAAAGAAACGCATGTCATAAATCAGAGAAGTTAGATTAATGTGAGCATTCGCAATTTCTCCAATTCATACAAATTATTATAACATGACGTGGAATACGACTGTGCCCAACAAAGCAAAAATTCAATTTTGGGATTGGATTTTGGGACAAATCTAAAAGGTTAGATCAAAATTAGAGCAAAGTACAGTAAGAGTAAATGCTGAAATGAATTCAATGATAATGCACCGGAACATTAGCTATTGAAATTCATTAATTAGCAGATAATGTTAAACTCATTAAAAGTAAAGGTCGACGACACAAAACTTACACATTGGTAGGCGTATATGCATGGTTTTCTTCTTGTTCCAGATTACCGATAGATGGGACGTTAAAGAATATTCAAATTTGATTGGATATTGTCTATCCAATGGGATTGGACATGTTGTTTGGATACAGTATTACGTCACTTTTTTGCGGCAGTTGATGAATGTTATGTAAGAACGAACCGAGGGATAGATGACGTAAATGCAGTTTGTAAAAATATTTCGAATAATATTCAAAAACAGTTTTTCGTTTTTCCCGTCAGTGTAATTTTGGAGGTTATCTCCACGTGGTCAATCTTCTCACATTTAAAATTTTTGGCAAGATAATCTTTCCATTCAAGAACTATTTTTATAATATTTCCCGAATTAATTTTATTTCATCTGTAGGTAACAGGTTCCTGTTTGTACAGTTTTTGATTTTTTAATTGTGCATCGATGAAGTCCTGATGAAGGTTTAATAAGATCGAAACAATTGTTGTAATGTGTAAGTTACACTCTTAAATTAACCAAAACGTTGTTAACTAACTATTAAAAGGATTTATGATGTATTTATTATGAGAAAGTAAATATTAGCAATATGCGTTGCTTCTGATTATCTCAATTCAACCTATGATTACATAATGTAAAGATACGTGCGTTATATACCTAATATATATTTTTGTTCAAACACAACTGAATTTTATTGGAAATGTAATCAATTCACCCGTTTATTTTATTCTTTTCTCGTCGCTAGGTTTTAGACCAAAAGCTCGATATGGCGTCTCTCTTATAGAGAAATTATATATGAAAATTTGTAAAACTACGATTCCTGATGTCATTAGCCATCTGAATATTTTTAAATTTTTTACCTAACTATACTTAAAAACGAGTAATTAATTGTCGAAGTTCTAATTATAAAAATATTCGAAAACAGAGTGTGACGCACACTACCTAATGAATGGACTGGAACAAAATTTGTTTGTTTTTCAACAATATTCTTTGGGCAAAACAAAACTTTTCCTTTGTTTTTAACAAATTATGTAAAATAACTATTATATTAAAATGTTCAACTAGTGGAAGCTGTGTTCAGGAATTTCATCAGATCTCTAGCAGCAGATTTCACAGGCAGAGGAAAACCATTATTCTGATTATTTTCGTTCGGCAGCCAACGGCAAACCACCATGGGTATGCTTTCCCATCAGGTAAAAAAAAATAGCATATTGAAGCTGTTAGTCTTCTAAGTAGTTTTTATTTTGACAACAGTAATTATCGCATTACTGGGACCCCCTCCCCCAGATCCCAGTTTCAGGGATATCAGTAAGAATTTTTCACTTTATGTGAAGGAATACATCTAAATTCCAGCAATTACACAAAATTTTGGGTGCGAAGATTCAAATTAAATTGAAAAAACTTTTGTATAAAACAATCGAATTATCGGCGTCAATAAATCAATTAAAAAAAAATCAAAAAAAATCTAAAATGTATTACTACCTATTATAAGCTATATGAATAGTTTATTAGAATAGAAAATAAAACTACAAATACAGATATAGTCGATGAAAGATTCGTTGGGAAATTCCGGTGTACAAGGAAAAGAAAAACTGAGAAAATCAAGTAAAATTCGAGGAAATCTCGTAAAGCTGCTCTTTTATTTTAAAGCTAAAAAGCTTTATTTTTTCACGACAGAAGTCCGCTTAATAAAGGAAAAATCAGAAAAAATCCTGAGAAAGTTATTGATTTAAATAGCTTGTTTAGTTATTTGCGACAGAAGTCCATTGATAAGTCAAGGGAAATCTGAAAAAATCCGAGAAAATCTCTCAAATTGAAATCTGGTGTACAAAAATTTATGTTGCATACTTGAAAAGTTCAAATCCCCGATTGCATAATATAAAATTCCTTAAAGTTAATGAAATTTCAACCAAGTTATCGAATTTACAAATTTAATGAAATTGCTCGAATTTCTACCAGTGTAATAATTGTAATTTATCCCTTTTAGCTTACCACGGGGTAATTTTGGGTAGTTCATAAAAACGCAATAAAATTATGCTTTCAAATTTTTTGGTGAGTAGTAGCAGCAGTGGGATAATAAATTATTATGGAATTTTTAATTATAAAAAATAAAACAAAGGTTTTACAACAGATGTTAAGCCTTCAAATGCAATTTTCAGAATGCATCTTTTTGCCTCTGTAAAAGGCTGAAAACAAGTTTGCCGTACAAACGAAGAACATAGTAAATTAAGTTAACGGATAATTATTAACTCTGGTTGCACATTCAAAAGTTCAATAAGTATTACATTTCGTTGAAATAATGAATCGAGCTAAAATTCCGGAAATAGGAAAAAAACCATGAACTCAAATTTTTAGCAACCCGACTTACTAGGTTCTTCGATTGTACGTTAGAAGTGGAAACCGTTCTCTTAGGCTATCTCTAGAGAAATTCATGATAATTTTGTTCACTGTAGGCTTAGTTTAGTAGACAAAAACAAAAACTAAGATGGCATAAGAAAAAATATGCACATCAGATTGAATACTACGAAGTTTATACTGCGTTTTTGAATATGCAGTTTATTTTAAAGTGAACATCGTAATTAAAGTGATTTTTATTACTATTGTTTGGACACTTTTCAAATTAAAGCAAACCGATAAAATAAACAAAAGCACATTAGAGGCGATAAATTATGTTCTTATGTCGTAAGAAAAACCAAAACTAATTTTTAATTATGTAACAATTATTATTCGTTAAATGAAGCTGAACACCTTAAATTGCAAATTATGTTTACATTTCATTGTTATACATTTTTAATTGTTCAAAAATAGCGTAAATTAAAATAAAATCATGTTTTTTGTTTAAATTTATAATTTTACAAATTATAGAATTTTCTAACATAGTAAAAAATCTCGTCTGTGCAAATTACCAAGTAAGTTTTCTTTTTTATGTAAAATCGCAGATGATGTAAATGTACATATTTTCGGAGTAATTTTACATTTTTTTTGGGGATAAAACATGGAAATTACATCATTTTAGGGTAAAGAGGGAAAAACCTTCTGAAAGGTCGTGCTGAACTTTTTCTTGACCATAGTTAATTTTACTACTTTACTATTTCATATCTAGTCAACAATGTTTTCCTGTTTTATTTTGGTCGCCAGAGCAAAATTAAGACAGTGGGGAAAATCACACTCGCACATTTCTCCTTTAATAATTTTTAAAAACTCGCGTACGTCCTTCAAGATAATAATAAAAAAATAAAATTCTTAAACTATAGTGGGCTAGTGGCTTAATAAACAACTTCATTTTGGCAATGGAAAATTGCAAAATTCAAAAATAGCTAATCATAACATTCATAATTTGTTTTAACCTTAAATAAAATTTATAGACCTTGACTTAGATGAGTAAAAATATACGTCACCTGATAGACAAATAATATAAGTGCCAAATAGTGTCAACTGGAGTAAACAAAACATTTGTAAAACATATAAAAATTCTAATTTATCACATGAAAGGCTCCAAGACATTCCAATCGAAATCCATTTGCTTCCTTAAAAATTAAGTAATATTATATTCTAAAAACGGTTATTTTTACATAATTTGGAAGGCTTCATATCATATTTACAGGGAAAAAAATTCAAATCAATAATTGAAATAAAAATGTCGTTTGGGAGAAGATGGTGTGATGGAGAAGATTGTATAGTGAAAAATACTTTAAAATGGGGTCATCCGCCATACATTCCAAACAATATATTTTGATATTATGAATTTTGATAAGCATAGTGTGGACTTGGTACCAACGGGTACTGACCTTTTTATTTAAATTTATGTATCACTAAAATTATTATAAGACCACGTGGAAGTATGAGTTACCATAATATATTTTACTTTCAATTTTGTTCTAAGTGATTTATGATTTTTGATTCGTTTTATGATATTCACAAAGTACCTAACGAAATATTGCTAAATATTTAATGAGCTTTTCTAATAATAAATTGAGACAAACTTAAATTAAACGGAAGGGAAAAGGTCGATTGTCTAAAATTATTCCAAACAACAAGAAGAGAAATTTTTATTTAAATGCCCAGAGTTCAATTCGATTTGGAATTTGTAATGAACACTTGGTTCGAAATTCTCACCTCGTGACTACAACGTATTCACACTTGACGACTTGTGACTATTTGGACGGAAGCCAACATATAAATTTAAGTTTAAAGTCTTATTATCATTAGTAGTATATTTTTATACAATTTATATAATTCTTTAATGCGATTCTTTTTTTATTAATTTTACATACCTACACTTTTCGGTTCCAAATTCCGTCATAAAAATAAATTGGGCAAATTCCCCGGATCATCGTTAGTGTTAAAAATTATAAAAGATGAAATGATTGACACCCAATGCCAAATTAGTTGTTTCAAAAGTTTCTAAAAATATTTGACAATTCCGTTTTGCAAAAATATTATTACTTTAAATGCTTCGTTATAAAAATAGAAAAGCGATAAAAATAGAAAACGTTCATCAATTTTTCTAACCGAAAGCTGTCTTAAGTGGAGCAATGGAAAAATCCATTTTTAATGCAATACTTGTCCAGCCGGAGGGGAACCCCGAGTTGCTAAATTTGGTACGATACGCCACTGTTGTTGCAACGCCAACCAACGCAACGGTTGGAAGATCAAACTGAGCATGCGCATTTAAATCCGAAACATTTACTAACGTTAATCGCACGGGGTTGTGATATTTAGTTTGATTTTAAATTAAAATAAAAGTAAGTTCTTACCGGTGTTATTTTACATTGTTCGTCAAGAGGGAAAAGGGGCTGTTGAGAACTAGGTCTGCTGGCTAAATAAAACGCCGAAGCTGCTGCTACTCCGGTAAGGGCTAATGCACCTGCACCTCCCCCAATGTAATGCAGGTACTGATCCATCTCCTCCACTGGAAATATAAAAATTATTAGATACAAGATACACCAAAATTGCAGTGTTTGATAAACCTAAATAAAAACTGCCAATTGTTATCGTACATACTCAATACCAGGTGGGTAATCCCTTATATGTAACACCCCATTTATATTTTATGCAAATTTATTTATTAACTAGCGGTAATAGAAAATATCACGTTCGTGACGTTAAAATTTGGTAGAGTACGTCATCTCCCCACTAAACCTAAAATTGTACAAATACAAACAAAACCACGTGTTTTTTAAGAGGTTACATTTTTAGGAAACGACAAAAAATATATCTACTAAAATCGCTACTAACTTTTTATTTGCTATGCGGTAATATATAAAAATTAACCCTAAAAATAAACCAAAATAATTAGAACTAACAGTAGATATCTACAAAGTTTGTTTATCTTAAATCCGAGGATTACCCCTAGACTAAGCCAAATTGTGGTGTGTGGCACAATCTGTGAATGGTTTCCAAAAGTCGCTTGGAGGAACCTTGTGCGAGGTCTACGAACTAACTTGAATTCGTAAATTACCTACTGAACTACTAACGGAAAATATTTTTAGGGGTTCAATATTTTGAGTCCCAATTAATTAATTTAAATTTTTAAATTTTTTGTTATTTAAAAAAATATGTAAATTAATTAAGGAAGATATGCATACCTTTTCGATTACATTTTATATTTTTATCTATTTTTTTATCATGGCAAAACCGGCTTTTGCGTTTGATTTACATAATTGTTATTTATATATTATGTCAAATGTTACTAAATTATCATTATTGTTTACATTACATTTAAACAATGTAATATTAAATATATTTTTATAAAATGAAAATAAAAATATTTTTCAAAAAACGCCGGACATGCACGTGATTTTAAATTATGGTGCAAAGTTGAAGGGCGCAAACGACGAAGAACGTCATTGAGATTAATTTTTTTTAACAAGACAACCAAATTAGATATATTATTTTTTTTCTATTTGAAGTCAAGGCTACAGTAGTGAGAATAAAAATCACCGTGATTTTGTTGAAACAATGTTGTCATTTTAAACAAATAAATTTTACTATGCGTAAACAAATGAGGGATGAATTAGGTCAGGGATGGACTGGTATCTAAATTTTGGCCTAGCAAAAACGTATAAATGGCATTAAATATAACTAAAATTTTATGATATTGGTCCTCGATTGGAATCTTAAAATAAGAAAATACTATTGGTTTAAAATTTAAATAATATGGAAATGCAGTTAAAGAACCATAACACGCGGTGTTAGAGAGGAACTCCCAATGCAAGGTCAAATCGAATATCGAGTGGGACAACTAAAAATAGAAAAAGCGCCGCTGGCGAATTTCTTGACAAAGTATTTAGAGCATAGATTCTTAAAATTGAGTAGTTCGATGACCCTCCTATATCAAAGATGTTTTTGGGAGCTAAAATTATTGGCTCCAGCAAAAATTGATTGCGTTTTTTCTTCATTCTAGACGAGATTCTGATTTTTTGAAAAATAAATTTATTATTCTAATCCTGGGTCCAGACATCGACATTTCGAATATATAATTATTATTGTAGACACGTGCAGTAGATTATTCAGCAAATCTGTCAATTTTTCCCATTATATTAATTTAGATTTGGCATGAACAAGCAAAATGAATACAAAAATAAATTAAAAATTTAATTTCTTTGTTATGTATTTCTACAATAATTATACCTAATTTAGTTAAATCCTACTTATTAATTTACTTAAATTTAAATGCATTAGCATGTTTAACAATTTTATTATGATTATTCTAAATGAAAAGTATTAATTAATTGTATTCAACAGGAATATTTCGCTCTTTCGGAACAAATGCATTTATATATCGCTGCTGTGTGCTCCGGGGGGTTTGGGGGTTTAGAAAATTCTCTCTTATCTCAAGTAAACGATAATTTAACCTTGAAATAACTATCCAAAAATTAAAAATTTAAATCAGAATTTTCGTAATTCAAATGCAGACAAATAGAACTTCATCTAATAACATATATATAACTCCAATAAGAAATAATGTGTGAGCAGTTGTGTGAAACATCTGCTACAGATTGTATAATTATTATAAAACAACCATGGGTGGTTCGGGTAGTGCTGATAGGAGTACCAGATTCTGCCAATTCGCTGGGAGGCAAAAGGGGTTAGAGATAATCAATCATTTGTGCAGCTCTACAACTCTGCATGGGTTTTGATATGACTGACTTTACATTTTCTTGCTATTTTTAATATAATTTCTATCTTGGTTTTGAGATCTGCTCTGATGTTGTCACACCTGTATCTGGTCGTCCTAAGGGATCATTTTCCTTCAAGTACTGTTTCCCATGCCATTTTGGTTGGTCTGTCATTTGATTGCCCTTTATATAGTTCTCTAAGGGCCGATTTATTCACCTCTCGTTAATCTTTTAAGTAACTAAAGTTATCTATAAGCCTATAATGGACGTCTGCTATTTGACGAATCAATGTCACGTGGTAGGTTTATAGGTAACTTTAGTTACTGATAAGATTAACGAAAGGTGAATATTTTGGCCCTAAGTATGATATTTGTTCTTATCCGGTATAAATTCGTAGCGAGGTCGAGAAAACTTTCAAAACTTCAAAGTTACTGCTTTGAGATTTTGGAGATTTTCTGAGATTTTCGAGCCATTTTTTCCCCAAAGTTCAGTCAGTGGAATACTGGCGTAGGGCTTCTCGTCATTATGGTCTTATCAAGTCTCATTATCGCTTAGAGTTTTGTTTGTTGATTTGCCTGTTTTGAAAACCACCTGGTACTCTCCTATGCTGTTCTCTACCAGGAGGCAAATTCTTAAAAACTCATGTATAGTTTGTGGTTTAAAACAGTAGATAGTTTTCATTGAATCATTGAATCACAAACCAAGTACGTTTTCACAACACAAATTTTCAAGAATCGGTTCCCATCAGTGATGTTATTCCATCTTACTAGGATGTTTGAGACTATTTTGTATGCTGTGTTGATCAAAGATATTCCACTATAGTTGATGTAGTTTGATATGTCTGCTTTCTTAAGGATGGGTATTACAATACTTTCCTACCAGTCTTCTGGCAACTTTTCTGTTTTCCACGTTTTGAGTATTGAGTCTGGTTTAAGTGTTTATGTAAAGTTTGTCTTTCATACTTTATCATTTCCACCGTTATTCCGTACGTTCCAGGAGCTTTTGATAGGAGAGTTCTGGGTTTTCTACGGTCAGTAAATCATTGAAATGTTGTGTCTATGTTTGGATCTAGGATTAAAACCTGATTTTGTGTTGGAGATTTCGGTATAAAATTTGAAATACTTGGAAGAAACTTTAAAGAATTTGGGATGTTGCAGAAACATTGTATTATGTTGGTTGACTCTCTAACGTTACTCATGAAGATAACGCCATTTGTGGGTGTTATATTTAACTTTTATGGTTTAGGCGTGGAAGACATTCAAAGTTATGTATCAATAACTAAAAAGTGAAAATGTGTGCCTTCGAATACATTTCACGCTTAAACCATGAAAAATAAATATAACTCTCATAAATGGCGAATATTCCGTGTGGATATAACATAAAAAGAGGGCTTCGATGGAACCAAGGGTTTAGCAAATACTCTGACACACAGCATTCGGCCTGAAATTCGAAACACAGAGCTGTAAATGTGGGCTACAGGTTTGAATCAAGGTCACATATAGGTGATGGTTAGGATCATATACTTATTGAGAGATCCTTTTGTGACTTCGTACATGATCGTCTGCGTGAGGAAAAAAACTCCGATGCTGACATTACCATCTGGTATTGGAAAGAACAGAAAAACATTTGAAAATCCCTAACGAAAAAGTCGATGGAAGTCATCTTTATAGATAGGGTCTTTCCAAAATGAGGTTCAAGCCAAAAAAAATAAGAAAAAAAACAAATAAAAACAAAAGAAAAGTTTCGCCCGAGCCTCAAGATGATCCGAATTGGATGTCCACATTATTGATTCACTTTGTATATGGATAGAGATATGTAAATGTAAACTTCCTTCCTCGACTAAATTAAGTCAATGTTAACTAGGTTTATTTACATTTTTGTTTATTTTTAGAAGTAGTGAAGTTACTATGTTCATCAATTTATTGTTTGACGCATAATATTCAATAGAAATGAGGTATTATTACCAAAACAATTCTTACCGCATTCATTGACTTACTATATTATAATAATAATAATAGTTTTTGTACCATTAGAATAACGAAATATTTTGTCACGCATTACACTGTTGATTGGAGTCATCCGACTTAAAAAAAAAACGAGAAACTTCCGGTTTGTTATCTGCCCAAACCGACACTGAATGCCACCGCTGCAGTTTATTTTTGGAGAAGTTTGATCTCACTTACCAAAATTTTGATTGGCTGAAACGTTGGGTTTCAAATTGGTTAATTTAAATGTTCTCACTGTATGTATTATGAAAAACTATAATAATTAATAAACTAACTATCATGACGATTTCAGATTCAATACTTGTAATTGTTGAATAAAATAATAAAGTAAACGGAAAAGAGGCACAATCATTACAACGATTATGTATAAATATAAATTATTTAATATTGGATAAATGAATTTAAAAATGTGTTGTTTCAATGATAACATTGTTCAAGGTTTTGTCTGATTATCAGGAATAATTTATACATTTTATTATGTGGCCTGCTTCGGTTGTGTTTATTACAGCCTGCAGCATAAAACTAATTATCAATTTGTGTAATTTACTAAAATTAAGGAGTTCAATAATTTATTGTAAGGGCTTACCTAATACGTGAAACAAAATCATTTTTGTTATCGTCGTTGTTATTATTATAATACTGAATTGCAAAACATTGCTTGCTAGAACTCAAACCGGAACTCTGTCGAGCAAGATCCCATTTTTGATAGCCAATATGAGTATATTACAATTCGCTGACGTGGTTATGGTAGGTCATGATAGGTAGAATCATTGAATTATTTTATTCTTGAATTGTCATTAATAATTTAGAATCGACTTGTGATCAATAAACGCATTTTTATTAAACTTTCTTGAAGGTATGAATTCAATTATGTTACGAGAAATGTTATGAGAAATGACATTAAATTTTATTTGACTTGCCCAAAATGACATTTGATTAAAAAGTTTTCTTTTTTTCGTTCACTGAACTAGAAACACGTCAAATGCTTGCAAAAACGGTGTTTTATAATTATTCGAGTGTTGAAATTGAACCGAAACGTTTTTCCACTTGATGCTCATAGTTTGGACAGGTACCTACTTTTCTTTCACTGCGTTTTGGGCAAGAGTGTGTGTGCTTTAATTATAATCAAATGTAATGTCAGATCAGTAGCGGGGCGGTAATTTTCGCTTAGGGGAAGTTTTTTTAAAACAACTGGCTTCCATATGTGGCATATTTTTGGCCCGAACTTTGTCCAGCTTCCCAGACATTTACCTTTTTTTTAAATAACCACCATAGTCTAAGTAAAATCCTAGGAAAACTATTCCTGAAGTGGTAACCTCAAAAATGAGAAATGACAAACGAAGAAACTGAGCATGTATTAATCAAAATAATTTTTGACGCCGTATACACAGTGACTCCCAAAAATATTCGGACCCTCCTGTGCTACCAATGTAAATTGAACATTTTGAAGGCGTTTTAAACAGCGACTTAAACATGACTCTTTAAAATACAAAAATTATTGTCATCTATATCTCGGAAACGGTGCAACGAAGTAAAAAAACGAATAGGCATGTTTTTATTGAAAATTTCATTCTCTACAATTTTGTTCAGATACATTTTTCTATTTTAACGAACCGTTTCCGAGATATTAATGAGAATACTTTTTTAATTTTGCAGAGTCTTGTTTAAGTCGCTGACAGTCAAAACGGCTCGACAAAACAGAAAAATGTATCTATATAAACAAAATTGAAGACTGAAATTTTCAACAAAAAGTTTTCCACTAATATTGATTTTTATATGATAAAACATTGCTTCAAAATGTATTTGGTTACATAGGAGGGTTTGAATATTTCTGTGAACCCCCTGTCCCAATATAAAGGGGTTATAAAAAAAGTCTCAATTTGATATTTATTTCAACCTTACGACGTTTACACTGACCCAAAAGGTGGCATATATACAATGAAATTTTAATGAAAGTTTCATTAAATCAATGAAATAATATATGAATGCTTTCTGCCTATACATACTCTAATATCCGATTTCTTTATCTTTAGATATCTCTAGGATATGAATCTATCAGACAAATAAATCAAGTAACCAATCAGATCAGACTGTAACAAATCAAAAATTTGATTGGTTGCTTCCTTGATTTATTAGTCTAATGAATCCGTATTCTAGGGATATCCAGAGTTAAAGACATCGGATTTATACTGCCATTTCTCAACTGTGCTAAACCGAGCAAGACATTTGGACGCGGTAGTTTGGGGACGATCGCTTGGGCGCGAAGTTGTTCGTACGCTATGAAGTTCGTATGCAAGGCAATTTGAACTATTTGACCATTATAATTATCGTTAGGCAAGAAGGGGTGAGAAAATAGTAAAAAGGAAATCAAATATAATTATTGTAAAATAGAAAGATAATATCAAATTAAGGTAAAATAATTCAATACATTTATTAAAATGTTTCCAATTGCTATTACATCGAAGTAAAAATTAGAAAATTTACATTTCTAAACAAAAATTTACTACTTGTAAAATTTGCAGTAGAACCTCTAATTTATAGAGTTAACATAGCAATATAGATAGCGTAATAATTTGTTTAAGTGCAATAGTGCAATTTAGATAATATGTATTTGTATCTTTTAAGTATACTTAAGTTAAGTGAAATATGATGTTATGATGATGTGAAATATTTGAAAAATGCGACGGTTTTTAATTAAAAAAAAAATTGAATTTGAATTCAGTTAAAATTAAACAGAAGGTTAATAGTAGTATTGGTTTTTAGTAATTAGCAAGATTTTACGATTTAGGATTAAAATTGATTTGAATTTAATTATAAAATTTCTTCTTCTAATTGTGAGTTAAACGTTTAGTTTTGGTTTGGAATAAAAAACACTATACTCGTAGTTTTCTTGTAGTCGACTAATTTTTATTGTAAACTAAAACCGAATTTAATTACTTCTGTTAAGTATTAATTATTTTAGGTATCCTACAAATTTTACGAATGACTGTCGTGACTGGATTAACGAGATTCCAATGAGGTTCCAATGGTTTAACACAATTCACACAGTAAATTTATTGTAACGTTTCAAAAGTGAAAATCATTCGAGGAACGGGCATAACCTCTAGTTTATATTAATAAATAATAACTCTATTATTAATAACTAATTAATAAGTAAATTATAGCAATATCATTCACATAGAGAGAGTTTGGAGATTCTGGAGAGCCTGGAGCACCTCAATAATAACTACATTTTTAAGCTCTAAAAGGTATCTCATACAATTAATAGGGTATTGGGGGTAATCCATACCCCAGCTTTATCCTGACTAAAATTGAAAATTTAAACTTTTTTTGAAATAATTTTTATAATTTTATCTATTTTTCAGAGCTTTAAAGGAATTTTCCTGATCAAATGTTGATTTTTCTGTAATTCTATTCTACTTCTCAACAAAATTGGGAAAATTTTATATTCGCGGATTTTTCCAGGTATAAACTAAGTAGAAACTCTGTAAGTATTATACTGTATGGTAATCTCTCATCTCCAGTATCACAGTTATTGTTGAAAAAAAAACTTTACATTATAAACTGAAAGAGTAATATGTAGTAATTTATCTTTGTTATTACTATTTATTATATATCTTTCATCTACATAAATCACTTTAAAACTATTCATTCTGTTCTGCAATTTCAAAAGTCAATAATTATGTAAAACGACTTTGAGAACATAAATTTATATTTTAAGTTTGGCGAAAGCCAAAAAAACATTAAATTTTCAAATTAAATTAATTAAAAGCTCTTTCGGATTTTTAAGCCGTGAACAACCTCTATGTAAATATAAAAGAATTTATTGAATAGTCTGCACATATTTTTCGAAATAAATTTAAATTTTTCATATAAAACATTCGAGCAGGATTTATTCAATTTGTCGTTGGTTTCCAAAGCTGATTGAAGCAGCTTGAATGATTTATTTAATTTATGAACAATGACATTTCAAATTCCTATATTTCCTGCTGCTTATTGCTGAAAATGGGAATTATTTTCCCTAATAAAAAGCCGTCATATCACGTCGTTTTCATCTATAAAAATTGGGAAATTAAATAAATATTTTAAACAATTCTTTGTATTTCAACAGAAGTTTTCATTAGCCCATAAAATAAAATATAAGTACTATGTAAATTTTTGTTAAAAAACTGTATTTTATTACTCATTTGAATTTTCAATTTTGGTTTGAAAGAAAAATTTAAAGTTAAAAGGTTAAATTTCTGAATTAATTAAATATCCATTATTTAATTTTATTAAAATACTACAACATAAATTATTAGGTTGTAAAATTAATAAAGCTTAATTGTCTAAAGCTTGAAAATTAAATTGAAATTAATTATACGTTTATTTAGCTTTTTATTTAGCAATTTAGCAGCTAAATTGTTAATTTAGAATTCATTAATTATTATAGTAAACGTGTATTCAATTGACGTAGCTGTAATTTTCAATTGATCCGGATGTACCATTTCGCCTTGCCCTGTATATAACGAAACTCGCTGTACGTTTCGAAATGAGCGTCTGTTTTAAATTTTTTGTAAAAGAAAAAGTTGATTTCAAAAACAAGGGTTTTGACATGATCAATTGCAAATTACAACATTTCCATAATTTCTTGAACACGAAGTTCACTTTAATTAAACTTATTACTTGCAGCTACACCAAACATGTTATTATGGTAATTTTGTAGGATTTCAATATACAAACAGTTAAAAATAATTAAGATAGTCAAAATTGTTTTTGTGGCACCTCGTTTTCATAAAAAAGATGTTCACAATTTATCTATATCCACCTACATGGAAAATGTAAAAGCATAATTTCATAAAAAAAAACTTGTAGAGAGATTCTTGTTATACCGTGCAGATGCAGTCACGTATTGCCTACTTTCTATTAATTTTTTAAACAAATTGATAAAAGCAGCTGATATTAATTTATTACCTTGAACGTGAAAATTTTAATATCCGATTTGAGTTCAGTGAACTATATGAACAGTAGCCACGAAATGTTATATTTTTTGTGAATTTACAGTTACAAAATTTTATGTGCGTACAGAACGCACAAAGAGACCGATCAATTTTTTCACGATACAAAATCAGCATCAATAATTTATTTAAAATTGAATATTAATAATATAAAAAACTTACAATTCCGCCATCGCCTTTTATACTTTGTTTTCTGCGGTTTGGTTCGATTATTTGTTTTCGGTTTGTATTTATCACTCTTTTGTTGTTTCGGCTTGTGATGTTTAATGTAATGTTTCGCACTCAACACTATCTCTTCCTTCATTTTTGCCTTTTGTTGGTATACCGAACACAAGATATCGTTTACAAAATTTAAAATTCACAATAAAAATAAAATTTAAATTATAATCACATCAAAATATGACTCATATCTGTGTTTTGGTGAACTGGCGCTCACCAAATGATTAAGTAGAATAGCGCGGTTTGGAAAATTGGAGCAAATTTACGGTAAATCTTCCGGATTCTCTGCATTAATTTTCAAGAGTTTATAATATCGCGCAACGGTTTGTATATTATTTACTCGAACGCGATAAGTAATTGTTGAAATTCAATTTTTACATCTTTTTTGGATGACTTTTCTTATACTGAATAGCTGTATAAGTGTGACTCGGAAGAGTCTTTCATGGACCATATCAGTCAACTCCACCACATTTTCAGTGCGCACCTAAATTCATGTAAAGCGGCAAACCAGTTTCCCAACCACTTTATCTTTGTTTCTATTGTGTTCTATAATAGGGATAGCAATTAATTATAATTATATCCGTTTTTAATGTGCATTCATCTTTTGGTCCAAACTTATAAAAATTAGAAATTTCACCCAAGGCAGTTCATTTCGAAACTTAACCCTACTTGCAAGACCTAAACATTTTTAATTATATCCTATATGTAGTAAAAAAAAGATATCTAAATGCTAATCTTGTTAGATTGGAAGTTTAGGGATGGCAAATCTTTCAAACTTAGTTTAATTTTGTTTGATTTTATAGAAATTTAGTTATCGCTTTCGGGTTTTTCCCTAAACAGCTGTTGAAAACTCTGCGAGGAAGTAACTTTTGTAATGATACCGGTTTGAAAAACTTCAACAATTTCATCGGAGTGCATTGTCCCCTCGTGGCAGTGCGGTTCCAAAAATTTACTGAAATAATTTTTCATTGTTCATAAAAAGTTTAAAAAACTAAATTATACGTTATAAAATTATTACAAAATAGGCTGACTTCAGACGACTGAAATATTACAATATAAAGCGGTGGACAGTTATAATCGTTAGTTATTGTCGACAGGATAATGTTGGCAAATTATTCATTTCATCGAAGCATGTATGACAAAAAACAATAAATTTAGTTTGTATTTATCTTCTCGAACGACCTAGCTTAAGTGCACAATAAATAATTGGCTTAATAGATGGTAAAATTGTTCGATATGTTAATTAAATTGTAAATAGAACACATAAACCATATTTACGATTATTTATTTTTATTAATTCAGCGGTCTATAAATTACCTATAACAGGTCTAATTAATAATTGACAGAAAATTTTTCAATCATCAGTTAATAATAGGTTGTTTTAGTAATGGGGTTGTGGAAGAACATTTCGATAATATTTATTTCTAACTGCTTTGGAAGTCTTCTTCTCTTCTTGCAGTGCCATACGCTTCATACTGCGTAGGCGATCAACTTGGCCAAAGCCAAGATGACTGACTAGGAAATATGTTAATGGGGTGGTTTTCCGTTACCTTGTCCATAGCCCACAGAACATATTAATATTGGGCTTTAGATCACAGCAGTGTATCCGACGCGACCACGATTTGAACCGCGGTCTTCTGCTACCCAATCTCTCTTTACAATCTCTTACGTTCCTTATGGTATTTGCATTATTTTTTCGTTTAGGCCAAATGTTTTTCAATCGGTTTGGAATTTGCTCCTTACCATAATATTAATAGAAAGTGCACTTTTTGGTTTGGTAGCAGATAAATTTTTTTCGCAATAAAAAGATTTCTCAAGAATCTTTCAACAACTTATTAATTTATGACGTCAAGTTTACATTATAAAAAATAGGTTATGATTAGATTAGGACTTTTAGTAAAATTTTGTATTGTAATGATAATTAGAATCAGATAAAGCATATCGATATAAATAAATTTTCTATTATAAAATTATTAATATTATAGCAGTGGCGTAACTAAGTCGGTGCCGTTCATACTGATCAAACATCGGTTGGAGTAAAACACTTATCCTATCCAAAGACAATGGCAAACCATCGAGGTAATATGCCAAGAGCACTCTTACGAAAGTCAAGTATGAATAATTACGCTTCCACGGAATAAGAATAAAAATTTCCAAAGAAAACATAAATTTTTGCCAATTTAAATTTGGGCCCAAAAGGTTATATCCGCCACTGTAATAGAGGCATGATTATGTATTTTTGCTTTTGAAAGGTACATAAAATTGATAATCTGTACTTAAGATAAAAAAACTATAAATAAACTATAAAGAACATTAAAAATGTAACATCCTACTAAATTTGGTCCTGTTTACTGTATTTGGCTTTTCCTTTTTTTTTACTGCCCATATGAGCAGTATTACGGACAGTAAAAAATGAATTATAACTTTGTGGGATGTTGGTCCAAAAAACTTTTAATCGGTTTCGACTTGGAATTCTGAGTCATGCTGATAATTCGTAACTCGAAAATATTTTTTTTTTTGGAAGAAAGTAAATATACAAATTGAGGAAACATAAAATAAGCAATAAAGTTTTTCTGCATCCTGATAAAAAATGATTTATTTACATACTTTCCGCTTGGTAGAAATCAACAATTTAACTAATAATAATATAATACTATAGGAAAATAAAGATAAAAAATACCACTGTACCACTATACAATTGATATTACGGTACCTCGGTATAAAGTGCAGACAAACGTTTAATACCCGGTCCAATCATTTTAATATAACAAAATAGAACATCCACAGAATCCGTAGGTTGCAGTACAAGGTTGCCCATGCGGAAATAAAGAAAATAATAAAATCATGACCCACTTATTTTTTTCGTTACATACAGAATTACACCATAACAAGGTTGTTCACCTTTGCACGTTATTTTTAGCAGACAAAAAGGTGTAAGTGACTGATTATCAACAATTCTTTGTTAAGATCCCAAAAGGACAATTTTCCGATTAACCGATTATGTGGCTTTGTTTCGAACTAATACGGAAGAGCATTAGAAAATTTTGTAAATGTTAATTATTTAAAGTGTAGTTTATTCAGGTCACGAATTGTAGGTTACATTTTTCTACTACTATTTCAAGAAGTGCATTCATTAGATGGTAAAATCATATCTGATGATAACATTCTCTTTTTCTTGTTATGGAAATAACAAAGGTAAGGCAATAAACTTATTGGTGCAGATAAAAAGTTTGCCATTCCATTATAGACGAAAGAATAAACTTAAAGATTGTAATTAAATAATGAAATATTATGCAGAAATGTTGATGCTGATTCATCGTTGGAGATAGCGTGCAGAAAGTTTTCTAATTTGCGCAAATTGCATAAATTCTGTTTGATAACTGCATTTCTACTTTATACCTACTATCTTTATTAAGGATAATCTTTGATTAATATTAAAATGTGAGAACGACGTAAGTTAATGCCGTTATTCTTAAGGAGGTCAGTTACCCGATAATAATAATTGATTTAAGGGCTTGGAACTTCAGGAAAGATCGACAAATGGTACAGTGACCAAGTAAGCAGGACATTCACCTGATGTGGGTGTCCCGTTACTAAGTAGAGTAAATTTTATGCCCATGCGATCTTTTAATCTATCGCTACACTGCTTGTGAATCTCTTTCAATGGCGAAATATACCTTTGGGCGCTTTTAATAATTAATCTTGTAGGTATGTGGTGGTTAAAATTATACCACAATAAATAAATCGCTAACTAATTAAAATCAAATAAAATGTTTGCTTTCTTTAAAAATTTTACAGTAATTATCGGTAATTATGTTCTTCTTCGTTCAAGTGCACGGATCCTCGACGTCTGCAACCTCTTCTATGTGTGTGAGTTGTGGGCGTGTAAAGTATTGCCACACACGTAGAAAATCTACTGCTTAACGTGGGATCCGAACCACGGAAGTTTAATCTATTTAGTTTTCAGAAAGTTCAAGACGTCCGTATTTGATAAAACAAAAAAGTAAAATAAAAGAAACAATACACATTAAAAATTTAACCCGAAGTTATAATAAAATGGATATAGGAAGAATGATTAGATTGAAAGTAGCCGAACACATGGATCGCACAGTCTTATTTTAACATTACGATTTCGAAGTTTCCTCAAGTGTATTGTTGTATCTTATCAGAATCTACCAGGGGATAAATATTCAGGTAGATTTGAGAACATAAAACTCCGAATTTCAAAGAGTTCCAAGGAATTCCAATTATTTCTAAAAATTCTAGCGATTTCC
This sequence comes from Cantharis lateralis, assembly GCA_963170105.1. Classification (NCBI taxonomy): domain Eukaryota; kingdom Metazoa; phylum Arthropoda; class Insecta; order Coleoptera; family Cantharidae; genus Cantharis; species Cantharis lateralis. Next base: position 39,423,683 of record OY720625.1, read on the forward strand.
AAGCAATCACAGAGATTTCCAAAGAATTTCAAAGATTTCCAAAGAATTCTAATTCAAAAAATTTCAATGATTTTCTAAGAATTCTAGTGATTTCCAAGGAATTCCAATGATTTATAAGAATTACAGTAATTTCCAACCTATTCTAGAGATTTTCAAAAGATACCAATGATTTCCAAGGGATTCCAGTGATTTCCAAAGAATTCCAATGATTTCCAAGGAATTCCAGTGATTTACAAAGATTTCTAATTCCAGAGATTTTCAAAGAACTACAAAAATTTTCAATGAATTCCAGAGATTGTAACTCCTTGTATACACAACTCTTTTGGGATATCTACTCCTTGGAATTTACCTTTCAGGTAAATATCAGTTCTGCTATTTAACTTAGTCTCAAACTTGAGCAGTTTCCGGAAACCAAATTTTTTATTACGAGTACAAGAACAAAATTTATTATGAAATTTTTTATTGCAAAATACAGGGATCACCCAATGATTCCAAGCTTAAAGGAAATTGGAAACCTGATTATAGTAACCAATTAGAGAACTTAGGAAATGTCCTTCGAGTGAAATGATGGTTTGTCTTGTCCATTAATACCTCATTTCCAACAATGGTGGTTTCTGACCAAATGATTTTGGCATATGCAACCTTATGAGTTAAACAATAGCTAATATCAGAAGCACTGTAGAATCTGATTTAAATTTTCAGTGATTAAATTTGTATTATACCTACATAATTATTATTTATGTTGATTTAAATATAAATTTAATTATAATAATAAAAACTGTATTTATGTAAATAATAATACTGTTGAACCTTTACCTTCTCACGTAAAGCTTATAATAATCTTAGTGTCATTACTCTTAAAATTATTATAAGTAGAAGATTGTGTCTGAAGTTTTTTTATGAGACTATCAAGTTGATGTTCACACAAGAGAATTTATTCTAATTTTTCAAAACTGGCGGAAAAGGTTGTCTATGACCTTTAAGTATTGTTTAATACCTTTTTTATTGAAACATCTTAAATGCAAAATTTTGACTGCTTTGAAGCCCACTGAAGAAATAATATACTTGAGCCAAGGCAAAATTTATTTGTCTCAAATAAAAAAATATATTTGGATCAATCAAATGAGTATTCCTGTCAATAATTCATATACTACATTCGAGCTAATTAAATAATTCAGTTGAGAGAAATCTACACAATTTATTTGTGTCAAATATAAAAACAATTCGTATCGAATACGAAAACAATAATGGTTTACTAAAATCAATTAAAAAAATTCTAGATTTTAAATACTTTAGAAAACTTCTGCATAATTATACACTACGAGTATATTATCAAACAAGTTATCAAACAAAAGTAAAAAATGTTTAATTATTATTTTAGGACAAAATTACTATTTACTCCAATTTTATAAAATATTCCGTAGAAATAATCTAGAATCCGAACAATTAATTTTCTTATGCTTCTTTTAGTTTTACGGTAGATTTGCTTAAATTCTATATTTTCTTGATACAAATATCTTTAAAAAAAACTTCTCTATATGTGATAGATATCCCAAAGGCACGAATCTAGAAGTGCAGGAATCTTTGTCAGTAAACCTCGAAAACCAGTCCAATTTAAAACAAATTCTCTCTATGGGATAGATATCTCATAAGCATGGGTTTAGAAGGCATGGGTCTCTGTTTTTCAGTAAAATTTGGCTACACGCACCGTTAATAGAATAGAGCTATGCCTTATCCACCTCCAAGAAGTGTTCTTTGCATTAAATAACTAAACTTTTGCAAAATTAAGGATGAACTGCTCATTAGTCTCCTTCAGTACCATATATACAAGATAAAAAACTCTGAATTGGCACTGTGTGGTGGTGTAGTTTGCGTCCATATACTACATGAAGACTGCAGTCGTAAGTGCAATATTGTATAATTAAAAGTTTTTTAATCCCGAATACGGTACCGAGGAAGACTAATTAGCCGCAACACAGTGTCTAACGTTTATTCTAATTATGCAAAAGTTTTCGAAATTATATATCATAAATTATAAAATTCTGAACAAAACCCCTGGTTTTAGAAACAGGTTTGTGTGAATGAATTTTGAATTACTTGATGAAATAGAAACTTTTCAAACTATGTCTATTGTTGATCATCCATACACCGCGGCAGTACGTACCGGGGGGTTTGGGAGGTATCGAATATCTCCCAAATATTTTAGTAATAGTACTTATTTAATATACAAAATATCTCTTAGACTGTGAAGACTTAAATTGCCATCTATAACTGAATACCAATAAGCAATAATCAAGATGATTTTAACTATATTTCAAAGACACAATTTTGGTAGTTTCACAAATTGTTGATCAATGCAAAGTAAAACATTTCCAGTGTCCATTTATTTCATGTTTGACTTGTCAAACCATTGTCGTGTTTGTGTGTGGAATCTCTTTGATCCTTACCGCTTCGTCTATTTTATTTCGAAAACGAGAATCTTATGTTGGGATCAATATGTCTAGCTAGTTACTTTGATTATAATGCAATATTTTGTTAAACCTGACTATAGTTCTAAATTTGGGCAGGGGAGAGTGCAACATGGTATAGGATTTAAGAAGAATTGTGACATACTAAGTACTAGAAAACATTCAACATTTTCGCGGTATTATAGAAGTATAATATATAAAATAAAACAAAAAATAAAATAAATTTTCCCCGGACTAACTGATCCCCGGAAATAGTTTTGCTGATCGCCAGGGGAGCGTTTGAAAGCTTTCCACTTTTCCACTTTACTTAGATTATAGTATTATATTAATGTGTTTTAAAATTTCTCTAGTAGTTTTCCTCTTTGTTGTAAAGTTTCCCTCGTAGATAGATAGCAATAAAAATATTAATAAGAAATAGTGCTCAGGTATACCTATACCACCTATACTATACTTGTCGTTTGATTATTTTAATATTATACTTAATCACCAAACCGTAGCTTAGCGACGTTTTTTTTAAGCTGGGTTAAAACACAAACAATTTGGGTATGAAAATCGACATAGCCTATTCAATTAAGATTTTGTACGATTATTATTAATAGATTCACCGCGACTGCGCATCATAAACAATACAAGAACCGTACAGAATATGGAAGAATAGAATATATTATATAGAAATTGTGATTACACAGTTACACACTTAAGAGTCTCCTGCGGTTCTATTCTCGTAGTAACCGAATAAAGAATTTTGGAGGGCATCAAGAAAATATTTCTAATTTTTAAAATAGATATGCTAGAGGACGGCGAGTAGCCACCTTGAAAATTGACAACCTACTTACGACAAATAATTCTTGAACAGAAAAAAAAATTAAGACCAGTAGTATGGTTGTGAGCTTAAATCGACGGGCTACGAAGCGAGAAGCCGCGGTTCGCTTCCTGGTCGCGCCAACCACACTGCCGTGATCTAAAGTCCAATTTTTATCTATGGGATATGTTTCTAGCAAGATTAGCACCCTACTAGAATATTATTTAAGTGTTTACAGCACCATGAGTGCCAGGTATAAAACAGTGGCGGATTGTAAGGAAACATTCAATTATGTTTTTGTAAAAATTGGCTTGTTAGTTTGGTAAGTAAGGCATTGCCTCCTTCCCTACCACGAGAAGAAGAAATTAAGAGGAAGAAGAAGAAGTTAAAATTAAAAGCGATATTTTTATACTGATGGCGAAAGCCTCTTCTTAATTGGAATTTTTCATCTTATTCTTGTATTATTTCTTATCTTTACTATGAACTTTGTATTGTATCCAATACAAAATGATTTGTTTTAATCGTCGTTAAATTAAAATTGTTCAAATTGTTCTGATATTAATTTCAAAACTACGTAAACAATACATCATACAAATTATTTTATTTTACGTAGGTACCGTACCTACTACGTAAATTGTATTTTTTATATTATCATTGTTTTTTTTATATTTATTAATTTTACGATTGAAGTTATTGTTCTATTAAAATTTTAGAGAATGACAAATTTCATCAATTTTTTTTCAAAATAGAGCACCACAAAAATGTGTAAATGGAGTAAAGTGACTGACAGTGATTGTGTGATTAACAACAGACCATTTTTAAATTAGTAGTGGATTTTAAACTCGTTCTTTAAAAGCTCTCTAATCTTATAAGCTTTCTTTAAGAATTTCGTTAATCCTTTCAACACCAATAGGAATCTCGTTAATCCATTTCACCAGCGGCATCGAAGAGGGTCAATTCCTACCTCTGCATCGGATAGCAAAACATTTTAGAATATACACATCACGTCATTTTGCGTTAGTATAGCCGAAATAAATTTTTCGGTAATAATATATTATTTTTATTCCTAGTATTATTTCGAGTGCAGCATCATCTACTCCATTAGATCTAATCATTTATTAAGCCGATATTAAGGTGACTGGACGATCCGACAGACCTGGGCATTCTTTGTGTAAATATTGTAGTGATCTCCCTAAATATAGGGGTTGAGCAATCTCAAATTTAAAATTTTCAATCAAAAATTTTGGTTTTCATATAGAAATCAAATTTTAAATAAATTGACACCTAATTATCATTAGACTCATCTCAACAAATTTTCCGATCTTTATTATATTTAATATTTTCTTCTCAACTACTAAATTAATTTAAAAATATTTGAAATTTATTAATCTTTTCATTACCTACTAATTAAAAAAAAAAAACAATTATTAAAATACCGGAATTATGATTTATTGCAGTTTTTCCTAATATTTAGCTGTATCTTTCTGTAGTAAATTTTGTTTATAAATTATAAGGTACTGAAATTAGAATTAATTCTTTAATTATCATACTCATTATCACATAATAAAAATAATAATAAACAAAAATTAAATTTTTCCAATTTGTGTCCAAGTCCAACCAATTTTTCCAAGTACTTTATAAACTTTCCTTTCAATACGAAAAAATGCATAAAAAAAAGATTGATCCGAGGATGATTATTCTTTATACAACTGGTGCTATTAGAAAATATTTTAATAATTGTTATAATAATTGGCTAGTTTTTGTTATTTACTATTTTTTCGAAGTCGGTGTGTTTTGTTTACTATTACATATTTTAATTACTTCAATGTATTACATTGTATATTGTCGGGATCTTCATTATAGTTAATATGAAATGAATGAATGATAAGTCAATTGCGTATCTCCTTTTATAATAATTGAAATGTTTATATTACACAGCATTCGTTGCACTTTCGACTAGTTATCAAGTAAGAAATATCATCAATATGTATCAGAAATAATAATTTATTGTATTATTGAGTCTGAAAACATTTCTATTAATATACATATAATCACTATTATTTTCATTACTTTCACTTAAAAAGGATAATATTTCAATTTTCTGTGTTTAAGCGAAAATTATTTTGACTACGCTTTGAGTTTCAAGAATACTTTTATTTTTTGTAGACTACTTCATAAGACACTCAATAATTACGTTATTAACTACTGTTTATCATTGAGTAATGCACCTTGGACTATTTGACTAATAACAATAAATATATCTTAATTATTTTGAACTTCCACATTAAACAATTAAATAAAAATGTTATGTAAAATTCAAACAGAATCGTTGTCGTAAAAAACTGATAGTATCGAACTCGCGTATGAAAATTTCCACTCCTTCGAGTGAATTACGATACTCGCTACCTGCTCGTGCCGCAAAAATATTCTCGGCAGCAATCGCATTATTACCCGAACGTCTAACTGATTAGTATTAATAACTATCGATTTGCTATAAACAAAAAGCAGCTCGATTTATGTATATCGATTTAAGAAACAGAATAACCCAATAATTTTGGGGCGATTAGTCAAAAGAATATTTCGGGGAGTTTACGAAAAGTTCCGAAATAGGCTGTATTATTGACAATAATAATAATTAATAATAATATCAATAATATCCTCACTTCACTATAAATAAATGTATGTATACAAATATTTAAAAAATGAAATATTATGAACAATAACCTTAAAAAAAACTGATGTCGTAAGATGTCGAAATAAGATTAAAATAAGCTAATTAAAATTTATTTGCACGAATACAATGCAATGCTAAATTATTGAAGTAGGTACACAAGATCGTAAAATGTTTATAACATCGTAATAGCATTTACTTACACATTTTTGAAAATGGTGCGATCATAATCGTTCACTAATAACAAATCAATTAAAGTAGTAAAATGTTAAAGTACTACTACAGTGTATTATATAAAATTCAGTGGTTTCAACTATCTTATCAGAATTTAATGTTTATATTATCAAAATTATTTAATTAAAATACTTACTGGCAAATTTAACCTAAGTACAAAGAGTAACAATTATATATTTGAAGTAACAACGATAAAAAATTATGGTTATTAATTATTTATAATTAAATTCAATTAACATCCATAATAATGGATTTTTTATATTTATTAATTAAAGTAAAAAACTAAATTCGATATCAACATTTTATGTAAAAAGGTATCAGTCAAGTTATAATTTTACGAAATCGAATTTTTCCATTCTTTGTAAGAATTTTCCGTGACCTTTCTTTATGTTCCTGAACGTTTGCAACAACACGAAAAACGAATAAATAATTTAAATTCGTGTGGGCGTTTGTCTGTCTGTTTGTAGACAGCAGACACGATAACCCAAGAACGCGTGAACCGATTTCAAAAATTCTTTCGGCAATCTAAATCTTTCATCAAAACGATGAACGATAAACTGATTAAGTTCGGAATTCTATACGTCAATGATTTGTATGTATGTCAGATTGCAATGTGAGAGATTAGCAAGTGTCCTTACAAAGGTAGATACCTCTGAAATACTCGTTAGGTACTATAACATAACATTGAAAAGTAGTAAACGGGATTTTGATCGTTAGATCTGATAGGTACTTCTCTCACAATACATATCCAAATCGTAACATAAAGATACTGCAAAAGTAACCCCTTTAGTCTCCAACAGAGGGTATATGGAACGCTGAGGTTATTCTAAAACTCTAGTGGCAAATTTGAGTGATTGGATTCCACTAATTAGTGGAAGACTAGTTTGATGCAATATGTCACCAAAGTCTAATCCATAAGCTCATTATCCAAAAACTTCTCCTCCATGTAATCTAAATCACACAAAATTCCTTTACAAACGCTCTTACCAAGTATTCGTTATCTATTCGTTATCAGATCCATACCCAGATTTATCCCGCTAGAGTTCCGCAAGGATCCGTCGTTGCTCACACACTGTTTTCCTACAATATAACTGATATCCCTTAACACCCAAATAGCACTCTTTGCAGACGACATCGTTGTCGTATCGGAGTCATTTAAAATAAAACAAGCTGCAGCGCCTGCAGCGCCATCCGAAGAAACTTTAAAATGTATTTTCAGCTACCACTAAAATAAAACCACAATTTGTACTTTAAATCACAACAGTCCGATAAATTGTTTCAAAAACAACAGGAGCGAACTTGTAAAACCAACACCAACATTTGTTAAATTAATTTCTAATCGCATTGTTATTGCAAGATGGGAAATCATTTTGGGGTAAACCCAAAACCGTCGTCGGCAATACGCTTAGACCTTGTGATTCATGTTTATCGCTACATTTGCATTTAGTGTGCACCATGCTAAAGACCCTGATTCTGCACTAGCCTCTCGTTACGAGAGAACAATCGAAGTTTGATTAATCACACCAGTGGCGTAACTAGAATACAAAATATTAATAACAAACAAAATTTATTAAATAAAACTTCTATTTTCAGAAATTCTATCTTTATTTGTATAAATATCAAGTATCGGCTCTGTATTTAGATATCTATGAAATAGAATATCGGCGAAATTTGCACAATAAAAATATGTTATGTAAATGTAGGTAAGTATTTTCTTAATATCGCGGATTCTCACCCCCCGCTCAGCATTCCTATATAAATGGGTGGGGGGCCGCACTGATAAATTTTTGCCTAGGGCTCCAAATATCCTAGCGGCGCTCCTGTTCATATTATATGCACATCAAGTAAAATTTTATTTAGCCACATTTCCATGACGAAAATAATTTCTATGAAATCAAAACAAAATTTGTTTGTTTTGAATGTAATTATCAAAAAAACTTGTTTATTTCATTTAACAACAAGGTATTGTACTGTGTAAAAATAAACTAAACACGATTGTGAACAGTTTAAAAATTATTACCTACTTTTTTGAAAGAAGAAATTAAAAAAAAGTATGTAAAAGAAAGTACAGTTGAATATGATATTATGTTCGTTACGCTGCAACACGTCGGAATACATCTATTTAACAATATTTATAAATATAAAATTTTTTATGCAATTTTTAGTCCTTATTATTCCTAATTTTCGGTTATCAGTGTATTTGAAAATTATTATCACTTCATACATTTTTTAAAACGAATCAGTGCGGCCTACAGGCCGCACACCTTGGGAAATGTTTCGGAATATTTACCCAATATCTTTTACGTTTAGAAAAAGTACAATTAAATGTAAACCATGAATTTGTATAACATTATAATGTAACAATTAAATTACTTTGTTCAATTTATTAACATGAAAACCATGGGCGTATAACATAATTAATTTATAATTATAATTTAATGTATGTGTTTAAAATGAACTGCAATTATTCTGTTATCACTATCAGCAAAACATATACGAAATTACTGCTATTGTAAGCCTCCGTGGCACAATTGGTTAGCGCGTTCGGCTGTTAACCGAAAGGTTGGTGGTTCAAGCCCACCCGGGGGCGAGTTTTTTTATATATTTAAATACACTTACGAAGTAATCTATTTTCGCAAAATTAGCAATATACAGGGTGCTTTAAAATTGCTAAAAAATATTTGTAGAGAAATTTAACGCACTCTCGGAAGTTCTCTTTTCGGGCCCCTTTTTTAATTTAATAATTATTTATTTATTTTTATAAATTATAAAGTTACTTTTAGCTTCATTTCATTTAATTTATTAATATATTTAAAGGTTTTTATCTAAAACATTAAGGTAGCAAAAAATGATGAAATTACGAAACTATGAATTTATATGTTAAAGTCCTATGACCGAGAGTTTCGGTCACCACGAGGTGGAAAAAGAAAAGAAAAATTAGAAAAAAAGCCAATTGTACTGATTGGTTTAATCAGTACAGTACTAAATGCATATAAAATTAAATATTTCTCATAAAAAAGACTTACTTTTGAAATAGGTAATATAGCTGTTGCACACACTAATAAAACTCGAAGTTAATAAAAGTAAACGTTCAGAATATTCAATCTAATAATAATATATCTAACGCCTATTACTATTATTTTCTTTTAAATTTGCAAAATCATCACTGAATTTTCATTGATAATAACGTAAGACGTGTAATTTATTTATCATTAAAACATTATCTGTTATGTAGACACCATAATTAAATATTAAATACGTAGTATCAAACGTCAAATATTTCTGCAAGGCTCTAGCTACTAAAACACTCAAAGTTCGATGCTACATAATATCCAAATTTTATGTATTAGTGGACGACGGATATGACTTTTTACAATTTAAATTGATCATATTCAAGACAATGATTTACAGTCCGGTTAAAATGTACATATTATTAGGTTTAATCTTGTTGACCTGATAACTATAGTTATATTTTTAATACTTGAATATTTTGGCAATATTAAAACTTCCGGCAAAAAATTTATAATATGCGTAAATGCAATCAAACGATTAACCCTGATCTTCTGAACAAATCATTGTCTTGTGTTCCGCCACTGCGTCAGCATTACTGAAACAATATAAATTTTTTTCTACCACAACTATAAAAGAGTGATCAAAATCACACGCTCTGCCATGTGTAAAGTTCTGATTAAAATTATTTGTTTAATTGCCATGGCAGTGTGAAAAACAAACCAAAAATTATATTGTTACTGTTTATTAAAAAAAAACTATCAAAGACTATTAAAAGAAACTATTAAATAAAAATCTTTTTATTTTTCTTTTGGTAGTGGGAAAATTGTATTATTAAATTTAGTTAGATTATTTTGATAGACATTAACTTAAAAAGCAATTCAAAGTAAAAGTATATTGATTTTTGGCTCATGTATCTGCTTTAATATTACAGTTAAAATTAAAACATGTTAATGTTTTGTTAAGTTTTTTAAATTTTCTAAATTTTTTTTTTACTATAATAAGTTAACCTTGGAGTACAATACTTTTTATATCTATACGTATGTACATACGTAGCACAATATAAGTACTTGAATGTATTGATTTTTAAAATTATTAACGTAAATAATAAATATGGAAACTGTGTGAGTCAGAGAAATACGTTTCATCCCGGACAACTTTACCTTTGAACTATACGTGTTACGAAGGCGTCCAATAATTTTTTTTTAAAAGCAAGATTTTCATTCAAATTTTGGGTATCAAGTAGAACATTTTACATTTAATAAGTAGAACGAAATGCAAATTTTCTGGTATGATTATATCTAAATATTAGGAAAGGGGGCTTCTTAGACTTGAACCCCTATTTCCCCCTTAGACTTGAACTGCTTTTCGCATATATTATTTTAAATAATTATTAAAAAATAAGAAGCTTGTCCCGATCCTAAAGCTTTATTTTATATTCACATATTATTTATTTTCATATATTTATATATTCCGTAATTGAAAATATAACTTTTTATGTAAACAACAATAGCCATTCACCCGGGGGCAGAATTAAAAACAGGGGGCAGCTCAGTTTTAGTCCACGGGCCGTAGTTTGCCATCCCTTCTTTAGAAAAACTACTACACCTCACGGGGTCAATAAATCAAATCCCGATATAGAAGTTTTTCTATTGAAATTAATTTATTAATAAAAATTATGCAAACTGATGTACATAATTATGTATATCTAAAATACATATCAGTTGGTAAATTTTTAATTAATACACGTAAATTAATTTTAATATTTTAATAAAACACATGTTCTATCGCAGGATTTCATCCATCGATCCCGCGATTATGATTAAAAAAATCAGACTATTTCAGGTAAAAATGCAAAAATCCTTTATTAACTTTTTTTTAGAAAGATTATAATAGCCTGTACGCTGCACCCCAAGGGTTAAAATTTTCCAATTGAACGCTAAAGGCGTCAGCATTGGCGCCAATTGATACCGATAGCTTCTAACTCGTACATGGCCGATAACAATTCTGTAATCGGTAGAATACAAGCAAAATGTTGTTATCATAAGCCTCCGTGGCACAATTGGTTAGCGCGTTCGGCTGTTAACCGAAAGGTTGGTGGTTCAAGCCCACCCGGGGGCGTTTTTTTTTATAAATTCCGAAGAAGCATTGTAATATTCAAAAATAAAGCAATTGTTAAATTTAAGTACAATGTAAATAAATTAATAACTTGATAGAATTATCGATATTAATATACATAATATAAAATATATCAAGGTTGAAACAATGGAGAACGATTACTAATTAGTTAAAATATTTGAAAAGTGCAAAAGTTTGACGGCATTAATAGAAAAAAAATAATGGGATTATTGATTGATGTATATTTTAAAACTATTATTTTAAAATACAGGGTGTACACTTCTTAGACAGTGATAGAAGATACTAATCTTTGCCTAAATTCATACCTTTTGGGATTGATTTTATTTTCTGAAGTCAACGCTTCAGAGTCAACGAAAGTAAGTAAAAAATCTTAAAAAAACAATTTCTTTCCAATTTTTACTCCGATTTATTCTATGTACTACAATCAATCTACATTTGCGAAACAAACATAGACATAAACCACAAACAGAGTCACCTCGGATGAAGCAGGCGGGAACTTCCGATTTCGGATGAGTGGAATAGTGCCACAGAAATAAGTTCTTGGACCAACCTGTAGAACATATTCTACGACTAGGATCTAAACTTACTCACACTGGGTAAACATTGTGGGATTTGCTGATGATATCTTCATAGTGGCGATTGGAAGACAGAAAGCCACCCTGATTAGAAAAATAAACTAGACGTTCATCGGCGAGTAGTTGAGAACGTGGGGGTTTTCTATAGTCCCAGAAAAGACAAAAACGCTCCTAGTTAACGGAAAGAGAAAATATTATGGTGGAAGACGCAATCATAGAACCTTGTGAAACAATTAAAATTTTTGGGGTTGACATATAGACCGTGGTTTTTTTTTCAGACTGAACATACATAAATATCAAGCGAAGGAGAAAGCTTTGACGGCTATAAAGAGGTTTCCTTAAAACATAGGTACACAGGTGGAAGGTTTAAGAAGAACTTTAGCATCGGCGGCACAATCCATAATTCTACATGGGACCCCAATATGGGTGGAAGCACTAAAATAGAAAAATAATGTACAGAAGCAACAGAAGAGCGAAATACCGAAAGAGCAGAATACTTAAAACTTCCAGAGGTACATGTTTAAGATTTCCCTTCCGAATGTTTACAAGGAATACACAAAACGGGGTTGGGGGGGGGGTATTTAGAAATTTTCATGTAGAACAAAAGTTAGATCTTTTAGAAGTATTAACTTTTATTAAACATTTTTAATAAATAACATAGGTATACCTCTCTCTTTTCTTTAATTTATAAATACCCCTCCCAAGCTATACCTACATGAGATTATTTCTCTATTTCTACCAAGTAAGTAAAATATACTGTAAAAAATTGCCATATTATTTCTTTCAATTTGTTCAATTTCATCTCCTGAAGATGTCATAGTATGTGAAAGCATTTGCAATACTTCTACTTACAGTGCATTTTATTTGTGAAATTAAAAATATTTTAGTTCTAAAATGTGTGGGTCATATTTTGAATATTTTAAATACTCGTATATTAAAAAAATCAAGAACATCTTCACAGTAAAATGTAGAAGGATTTATGAAGGAAAATGTCGGCTACTTCATGACGAAGGTAAAATAATAATAATTATTGAACGGAATTAATTGTAGGTTTATCCAGAACCTGTTCAAATTTAACTTACATTGCGTCATATAATTACATAATCTTATAGAAATAATACTCTTGTATAATCAAAAATATCAAAACTGTTTCCAATAAGTGAAATCAACTTTTTGGAACTATGCTTTTGTTTTTTGGAACTTTGAAAATAAAAAATCAACTTTTTTGCAAATAAGTTTGTCCATGATTTTCTTATACTGATCATCAATGGTTTTTGTTACTTACAAAAGTGCAGGGTGCAATATCATTGGTGCTATATACGACTGAGGGAGGCTGTAGGCCAGTTCGAGGTTGAGGTTGATCTTCGACCAAGCACACCTGCTAGGTGCTGGCGACATCCTTGAGGCATTACATGGCAAAATACCATTCAGTCCTGTGCCGCCTCTTATAAACCTAAAATATTACCAATTTGATTGAGGCTGCCAACGACGATAAAAAATTAAATCAAATTTGAAACTGATCGGTACAAAAAAATCATATTATTAGAAAAAAAAAAAAAATTAAACTTAATTTGTAATTTGTAGGCGATTGTTTTCCAAGCAATTTTAAAATTGTATAATTTGGTTTCCGCTTTTTTTTAACTATAATTAAAGAACAACTATCAAATATTGGATATCTTCAGTGACGGGAAAAAATTCTTTCGATGCAGAAATAATGGAATGTTAGTTCTCTATGTTCGTATATAAGATTAGGCCACCCCACCTGGTACAAAAAATTGAAAAATGAAAAAAAAACTTGTACTTACCTATATTAGAGATGTCCAATTTTTGACTTAATTCCAAAGTCATTCTTGTAGCATTCACTATAAACTTAAGAGCCAACATTAATAATGTTTATATTTTGTTGAAATTTAAAAAAGGTGGTGTTATACCATTTTAAAAATCTTATTGTTATAGTTATATTACGCATCAAACACATGCGATATATATTTTATGAATCTGAAAAGAACATACATTTTAGTTTTCGACAACGCAAATGGTTAATTGCGATATGAAATAATTTTCTGATAATGTAAGTGATTTCATTGAAATTTAATGTTTAATGAATAAAAATGATTACGCTGATGAAAATTAAAGAGCATTAATTTCTATGTGATATAATATTATTATTAAAATCTAAATGAAATTTGTGTACCTTCAACGTTATCGAAGAGATTGCTTTTATATTGAATCTAAAATTAAATTATTATATTACGTGGTATTACAATTTTTTGTAATTAGAAATTAGTATTGCTTAAAATTTCATGCTGGAGGTGTAAATCAAGTTTGATTTTATTAATTTATTATTAATTATGTGAAAACGATGCATTTAGGTTAAGTCACACTTAAAGGAACAAATTTGCATTTACCGATGAAATATTTTAATTAGACGTTTTGGCACATTATTTACATTATTTTATAAACGATTATTCACAATAACTAAAAGTATTTCACATTAAAACATATATTTTGTTAACTGAACCGGATCATTGCAATCGAATTTTTGGTATAAGTTGAATTTATCAAGGTTTATACAACTTTTAAGGCAACTTGGATCACTTTTTGGTTTTCATTACACATATTTATTATTGCGGTTTTAATTTTTAAACGTTCTAATGGCACGGCATGCAAATGTCCGAATCAAATTATATTAAAATAGTAGAAAACTTTTGATCACAATAATATTTAATAACTTTTATCGATCGATTTGTAATATAATTTCACCTTTTATGGGTGTATCTTGGAACGTATGATACCCCAATGCGCATTTCAATTGGTCACATTATATGACGTCATTTTCGACGCTAGACGTCGATATCACCCTGCCGATGTGGGACTTTTAAGGGCGCGCTATTTAAACTCAGGGTTTTTAGTACTATATGGCTTTGCAAGAAGATTCAATATGATGTGAAGAACCAGATGGAATATGAAATCCAAAGTTGAATTTTACCTTTCAGACGAGAAGAGATAATATTAGGTACCTACATATCTTTTACCTATTAAACAAATTATAATTAATTTTATTACATTTTTAGTTTTCATATTTATTTTTAACTGGAACCGCAATTTTTATCATATGTATATGTTTTGATACATTTATGGTAAAACAACTCAAGTATAGTTAAATTTGTATTACTGAATAATCATTCTAAGGAATAATCACATAAAAATATTTCCAAAAATTAGAGGTCAGCCGGAAGTACGTTGAATTTTGCTTGCAGAAAACTTATTGGTTATCAATATTTATATCTACGCAGACTGCGAACTAATTTGTTTTTATACTACGTGGCCTATTCTATCTACATACAAACTAATAGAAAAAAAATTAGGTTAGGTTTTCTACAAAAAATAAATAACAATAAATTGTGTTACATGACATTTTATACTCATAAAATTGTAAGAAAAAATACTAATAAATTTTCAAAGCAACGCAAAAGATTGATCTGAGAACTACGACGTTATATATAGGTATTTAAAATTTTTAGAAATCCTATTGGGAGAACAAATTCAAGGTTCAGGTCGTGATTGGATTAACGAGATTTCCTTCAAATTAGCTTATTAAATTGGAAAAAGTTTGAAGAGCGGCCTTTACCTATTGTATGCAATAAAAATTGTTTATCAAAGTTCAATTACTATGAGAGAGATTGCGGAAACCTGAAAGTTATGTGCCTAATTATTCTTATCTTATGTTTATTATGAATTTTCTAATTGAGCATTTAATGACAATGTGTAAAAAATTTTATTATGTAGACAAATAAAAAGCAATCGAAAACTAGGTTATCAGAAAGATTTATAAATTTTAAAAACATTTATTAAGGGATCATTCTGGTTTAGGCGGTCAAAAAAAGCTATTTTCATTAATTTTTTTAGGAAGAAATTGTCATCAATATTTATAAAGTTTATTCAGGTTAACAAATACACTCTTAAAGTACATAGAAAATCTTTTTATTTTAATTTTTTCATTAACCCTTTCAGACCCAGCGTACACTATAGTGTACTTATGTTTTATTAATTTTTTTACAATTTTCATTTAAATTAATGTATTATTATATAGTTTATGTTGTTCATAGAGCATTCTTTATATTTTTATTGGGTTTCTCGTTGTTTTTTCACTGAATAATAATTGTTATTTAACATATCGATTTGTCACCAACTTCAAAATAAATTAATAAAACGTATGTACACTATAGTGTGCGCTGATGGGTCTGAAAGGGTTAAATACATGTTTAGGCGCCATACTCCAAACACATTTGTACGAACAAGCCACAAAATAATATGGTTAAACTGCTCTGATCATTCTAATTTTTTGGCACAATACTTTTAGATATATATATTTTTGAAAAATTAAAAAAAAACTTCGATATTTTGAAAATTATAAACCAGAATGATCTCTTAAGAAAAGGTAAGGATTGAAATGAACGAATAATTCAATTTCTTCAGGGCGTATTCTGGTCTAGAGGCATAAATTTTGAACGAGTAAGTTATAAGCAGGTAAAACTGGGGGTAAAAAACGGGGTCTGCTAGTTGATACAATTGCAACCCTTGTGGTTATCTGAAACTAAATTAAAAAAAAGTTTCTTAATTAGTAAGAATGTCGTTATAGCCCCTACCTAAGAGAAACCGGTGAATTTTTTTTCGAAAAATGGCGGTTGTTTGAAAAAATTGTATATTTTGACTGTTGTTTATTCATAATTTTTAATTTTTTAAAAGAGTAATTACAAAAATAAGTTAGTACAAAATTTGAAGGAAATCGGTTAAACAGAACTTGAGATATGTCAACCATGTTGAAAAATGTAGTTTTGAGAAAAAAGTAATTAAAGTTTTCATTAAAAATTAAGTAGGGGTCTATAATAAGTCAAAAAAATTTGCATCATAGAGTGTCCCTTCTTTGAATTCAAAATTCAATAGCACCATCTATTGTATGATTTGCTCCGGCGTGACAGACTTAGTTGCTGCGTCACTAAAATAGCTATAACTCCGTAAATTATTGGAATCTTAAAATTTTCTTTCGCGAATATATTCCTAACGGTCTAAACTTGAAAAATATGCGAAAAAATTGATTTTTTCAAAATAAATTAAATGATAAAATCAAATTTTAAATATTTATAGTGGAAATCTTGTTAATCCATTCATGACCGTCTATTTATCAACAGTCTTTGTACGTTCAAATATACATAAATATCTAATGGACGTTCAATAATTTTATTTAATATTCTTATAACAAAGATTTTATTTATAAATCGAGTTGACCTTAAAATAAAAATCTATATAAAATATTCTTTAATAATTTTAAATATATTTGGATGTCCATTTATAGACATAAAAAAGGAAACTGATTTACTCGTTAGGATATCGTGTAAAATAAAAATTGGAATTTGGTTATAACTGAATCTTAGTTTTCATTTCACGCGATATTCAAATGAGTAAATCAATTTCTTTTTACGTGTTTGCCCAAGGAAATATTTCAAGATTGGCATAAACAAAAAACTAGCGATTATTTGAACTTTTGTAATGTACTGGAAATAAATTATTTTATAAAAAGAATTTTCTACTTCTATCACTCAAACTAGATTTGAAAAATTAACGTAAGCAGGTACTTAATATTTTTAACTAATGAATCTACTTTAATTAAGTAATTTATTTTCTTTCCAAAAACCTTTATTACCAATTGGCCCAAAAATTCCATCATTTTTGAAATAGAAGTTTTCTGAAAACCTAATTATAATATTATTTTTAGTTTTCGAGGTGTCAGACATAAATTATTTTTTAATTTTAAGGATATCACAAGCAAGAGAAGATCCAGATCAAGTTTATGAGCGGCGGGGTCGGGGGCACAAGTAATTAATTATTTTTCCATGAACAATGGTGGAAATTTTTTCAAATTTGTTACAATTTAGAGCATTTTATCGTTTTTCTTAAGTTTTAAAGAGCTTCGAGGGGGGGGGGCTTTATACATATATCCCGATACTCCACCTTGTATCCGCCTTTGATCACAAGGGAGTTGGGATATTATTTAATACTATAAAGTTGTATATTATATTTAATATTTATTTACAGTATTTGCACTTTCCTACTCCCTAGCAAGTCGTTTTGGCTTGGGCAAAAAGAAATTCAAAATGCAAAAACTTGAAAAATTCAAGACATTGCTCTTTTAAAACTTTCATGGTATACTAAACTTTGAGTTGAGTAGTTCAGGGGTCCTTAACGAGATTTTTGTTATTTATTTTAACTATTAACGATCCGAAGTCCCTAAGTTGTATTGTCTCGACAAAGAAAATTTTCTCATGGCATTGAGTGATTTCTTGTACTATGTAATAATATGTGCTATGTGATTAAAAACAGGTGATGTTGTTCTGGTCAGTTAACACAAATTGTATAGTAAATACAAACAATTATTTGCCAGTTTAATACCTACAATTTTCTAATACCGAAACAAAAAAAATTGTGTTTTCTACTATTATAAAAAAAAAGGAAAAATTAGACTGATAAAAGCTATCAAATTAAAAAATTATTCATTGTTGGTCTTTTTCCCAGTATTTCAAAAATGAAATTAAACATTAGCATGCATTCCTCTTGTTTAATCCATCAGCCTGAACGGATAAATGGTAATGGTTCTTGAGTTATTGTTTTTCTTACTAAAATTAAAATGTGTTTCGATAGAACTGACTAAAATAAAATCATCACAATTTATTGTGTTATTTTTAACGTATAGTTGATAGGGTAGCAGTGTTAATGTTGATAAATAACTAATTGAACTTCAAGTGCTTTAATTTGGACGATGGCATCTTGACGCCCAACATTTCTAGTTCAAAATAATCGTTTGAAAAAGGTGCATCTGTATTTTTTATATTTTAAAATGGCATATTATGTTTAAAAATGTGGAATTACGTTTTTGTATCTACCACCTTTGGTTTATGTTTGTATTTTTTTATTATAGTGTCGAATAAAAATGCCAAAGTTATCTCAAGTACATCAATCCAATTTCAGTTTATTGATGCTAATAAATTTCAAAATCAGCTGAATAACTTGACGAAGGGAAATAAAAAAGTTACAAGCAATGTTAAGAGAAAAGTGCACATTCCCAAATTTATGCTGGAGTTGTACGAAGAGAGAAAACGTAGTGATGACGATTACTCAAAACCTGATGTGGTTCGCAGCGTCATACCCAAAAATGCAGGTGAGAAGCCAGTCTTTTCCCACTTCGCGTTTTGGTCATCTCAAGAAATAAAATATAATTATTTTACAGGTACATTACCAAATCAAAGTGTATTAAAAACATTCGAAGAGAATCATGTCTTAATTTTTGATATTCCATCGTCAAGTGATGATGAAACTTTCTTCGACGCCGAGTTACGTATTTTAACGTTAATAAATATTGACAAAAATATTTATTCAGGTAAAGCTTTATTACTGCCACTCCTTAAATGCAATCTATTAGGTTTTTTTGTAGGTGTTGAACGTTCCATAAAAGTTTCAGTTTACAACGATTCCACCAACACATTAAGCTTGCTGCACGAACGTCATATTTATCACGCCGATAATACCTGGATAACGTTTACTTTGACTAACTTAATAGAGCAATTAATTAAAAGTAATTATAAACACAATCTTTTGAAATTAGTCGTATCCGTGCAATCATTTTTACCTTACCTAAACTTCAAATCCGATCATTTCCAATTATCTTTGATGCCGGTAATAGAAAACATTGAGCACGATTACCCAATTTTGTTGCTTTCGTACATGACTCAAAAAGATGTTTCAAAAAAAGAAATAGCAGTTGAGAGGAAAAAACGTAATATTGAAGAAGATTATGAGGAAGAAAGTAATCGTATATGGGATAACGAACAGATAAATAAAGTTCAAGCTAGAAAACTTAAAAGGATAAGAAATACTTGTAAACGTAAACAGCTGTATATCGATTTCACTGAAATTCATTACAATAATTGGATTGTCCAACCAAGTGGATACGAAGTAAGTAGGCGGTGATTTATGTCATAATATAATGCTCTTAGTATCTTTTAAAAAAAGAACATTTTAATTTCGAACTTAACCTGATCTATTTTAGGCTTATCAATGTACGGGAAAATGTTTTTATCCCGTTGCTGACCATCTCTCTCCAACAAAACACGCAATTGTTCAAGCTTTGATGCACAGCGTGGCACCGGCAAGAGCTACAAGATCTTGTTGTGTGCCAAGCAAACTTGATTCCATTTCGCTTCTGTATGTGGATGACAGAGGTGTTCCAACTTACAGATATGGCTATCAAGACATGGTGGTTGCCGAATGCGGGTGCAGATAAAAAAGTGATTGGTAATTTTGCAATAGCAACAAAATATTTTAAATAAAATGGAACATCCAAATACTAAAATAATTATATTACATATTTGCTATTCACAATTCATATACAATTGAGCATATTTTAATCAGTGTTGCACAACACACACTCACACAGGATGCAGTTTTTTAATGCAGTTTATTGATCAGTTTATTTGTTAAATATCACATTGCACATTTCATTATTCTTCTTATTTAGAGAATACGTTTTACCAGGCATTATATATTTTCTGTATTTTACTTTACGTAGTCTATGTTTACTTCCAGGTATCCTTTCTATTTTAAAGATGTTGTGTCTGAAACAAAAATACGATTAATATCGTATAATATTATAATATATTAGTTAATTATAATTATTTAAATATAATAATAATTAATTATAATTATCTAAATATAATAATATATAATTATAATTATTACAATTTATAATATAGTTTACCTATTGCAAATCATTGTTGAAAATGTATAATGAGCAAACTAATATAATTATGATAATAATATCACAATTCAATTATTTAATTAATTTAATTTATCTAACTATTTATTTATTTATTTACGGAAATTTTATGTTTAATTATAATAGTTTTATATTATATACTACGTATATAGTATATAAAATTATGTCAAATACCTAGTAGGTATACTGGATAATAATAAATAATAATTCATACTAAATGAAAAAGTATTATAAAAATAACATAATAATAAATATAATGGGAAGTTTAAATTTTTACATGTTAAATTAATAAATTTAATATCAATAATATTTATAATAAAATTTACTTTTACTATTTTTATAAATATTATATTTTATAATAAATATATTATTAAAATATATTATTTAGTTTATTTGGCAGGTCTTAAAGACTATTAAAAATATAATTTATTATTCGATTAACTGCAGTTTGGTATCACAATTTTTTACTTTTTAATTACAATTGAAAATTTTTACAAACTGTAAAAATCGAGCTTTTACATTCACCCCAAACCTACTGACATTAATTTGCAGGCTGTAATTTTTTCTGAGTTATTGTGCTTTTGTTATTTTTGATATAGTTTTTAACTTTTTTATTTTTATTTTGTAAGTTTATTTTACGAGATTTTTTTTAGATTTATTCTTTAATAATTTTACGATTTTCCTTGTATATATTTTTATTAATTATCTACCGGTTTGGCTGTACATCATCATCAGGTAAGTTAATTTGAATAGTTCATCAATGCTGAAAGACGATTTTTGATGTATTACGAAATAATAATTTAATTATAAAATATTAATACATCAAAAAATATCTTGCAAAATTGATCGACAATTCAAATTAGCTTACCTGATGATTATTAATAAATGTTTGCTATTGTAATGTTATACTCAAACAAAAATATATACGTAAATACATAATAAGTAAAATCATGAAATTATTGAAGAATTTTTTTTAAAAGTTTTTTTAATTTTCTTGTTTGATTGGAAATTTTGTTAACGAATTTCATAGGGTTAATTCAAGCATTGGTCACCTTTCGAATGGCATCATGGAGTGCCAATTTATTTGTATCGATTCTACTAGAATAATTTTAATTTAATTAAAACAGGCGACAAAATATTCGGTCAGCGGTCTGAACGGTCGCTGGGGCAACTGGATAGTAAGTATATCAGACTAGAATAGCACAGTTGAGAAATGAGAATAGATACAGAAGACGACATAGGTGGAAAATTAAAAAATTAAAAAAAAAAGAATTAAAAAAGAAAATTAAAAAATGTTTTTCAACATTTTTTTACTTACTTTAATTTATAACTCGAAAGCCGTTGATTTAACCAATAAAATAAAATGAAATGAATCCCTAGCTACATTGACCTATTTTTTATACATGTGTATTAGTTTTAATAAATTTATTATTTATATTATTTATCTATTAATGTTTAAATTTTTCTAAATTATTTTTCTTTCTTTCGGTTGCACCGAAACGTTCTATCCCGGCACGCACCTGATTTCTGATTCATCGAGACTTGGTAAGCCATCCCTTTATTTATGGCCTTCAAGAGATAGGATAGGTCGAGTTGACCTTTGTGTAACAGAAGCGAAAATGTTAGGTACATTTTTTGAAGTTCTAGTAGCTTACTTCTTTTTTAACCAGCCCTTCAGTCTACCGCTGAAATGTTAGTCTTTTTCCCTTTCGAGAAAAATTACAGTATTTAAACCCCACGGCTGCTTAAACCGGATTGGGGAATGTTTGTAACCCTGTTTGAATAGTTGCTCCTAACAAAAGCGAATAAGCTAAAAAAGCATTTTCGTAGCGTTTTTTAACAAAATGTTTGCCATATTTTTTGTTCTCACATGATTTTCAAATTTCGTAGGCCCCTCTCAAGTGCCCCCCTCGGGTGTCTGGGCCCTGTGCGGTTGCACCTATTGCACCTGCTTAGTTACGCCATTGGTTGATGGTGGTATTAATCAACCCAGGGAAACCAAATACTTTAGTGTCAGCAGTTGTTCAGCTAACTGACTAAGCTAATGACCGTCTCTATTAGCTTACCAATAAAAAACTTTTTACTAATCTATAAAATATGAAAATTAGCGAAGATAAGAGAAACCTACCTGAAACTAAGATTTGGTTGTGAAAGTTTCATACATAAACTAACAGCAGAAGAAAAATCTAAATCTGTGTTGAGATTTAATTTGGGTTCCACTGCAACACTGAACTCTACTTGCGATCGTACAAACGATGTGTCAACTTTCATAAAACCAAGTACAGCAATTCCGGCTCTAAAAAATGTCAATAGAATTAACAGTTTCCAGCAATTCTCTATTACTTACGATTTTTCAACCAACGAAACTGCATTTCTGTTCCATAAAGAAGTTTCAATTTGGCCTGATAGGTCAAACGAAATACCTCCTTTTACGTCTAATTCTGCTATAAAACCAGAACCAAGACGTAAGTATTCCAAATGATCATGTAGCATTGCTAAAGCCTGATAAATAAAATAATTACAACATGAAAAGATGCTATATATTTCTTACCCTATAAGCAGTAGTTTTCTCTGATGCAGTTCCCGACCAAACATGTCCCATAAGTTCTCCTTGGCCATTAAAAAATACAAAAGGTCGAATTTTCGTTCCAAGTACTGCCAGTTCTATTCCTGCAGTAGCGGGCTCATCCGAATCTGTGGCTTCCGTATCGCTGGATACAAAACTGCTTAATCCCCCAGAAAATATTCCCAACTACAAAAAAAAGTTCAAGTAAACAATTCGAACGTTAGTACAATCCTCTTACACTGAATATTTCATGAGATATTTCATTTTTGCTCATGACAACATTTACAACTCCGCGTTTAACAATCCCATTTTGCATTTCCTGGATGGTTACTAAACTTCCATTGCTGGATGGATTTTGTAAAAATGGTCTCATTAAAGCTGTCGACAATCCTCTTTGTGCCAAAAAAGCATAATTATTTAATTTGTTATCATTTATAATGATTTGTTGTATTCTATTTTTGAAGTCATTACAGTTTTGGGCTATCATGGTTAATCTTTGAACAAGGTACTGCTGAATTTCGTAAGCTTTCGGATCAGACAACACATAATGGAACATATTTCTTATGGTTTCATCTGAAGGATCTAATTCTATTATAATGTCAAGCGCTATAGTCCTCGAGCTTGAATCTTGTTTTTTGTGTAACTGATAGAAGGTGTTGAAAGCTGCTTTCAGGACGTCTTTATTCCAGTAGGATTTATCAAAAGATCTTATGGCTTTCCATGCTAATACCTGTTCTTTAATGGTACCCTTTTGGGCAACTTTTAACAATTTTGAGGTTATCTTTTTAGATTGAAAATTTTTTAATGCCCGTAAGTAAAGTAAACGATCATCTCCTTTGGCCGAATCTAAACCATGCAATAAAGCATCTTCTACGTTTTGGTAAAGTTTTTCGTGGCTCGTAAAAACTGGAAGTTTGGATAGTCTATCCGCCATTGAAGCTATCGAGGACAGCAAGGTTTCTTTTACTTTAGGAGATAAATGAGAAGTTTTACGATATCTGGTTAACAAATCTTCAATAATGTAAGGATTTGGTTGGGAAGAAGTCGAAAGTGCCCACAAATAACGTTCCGCCAAATCCTCCTTATCTTTGTCATCGAGCTGTAAATTCTTCATTGCTGCTTCATGAGATGCTTTAGTTTGTACGTAACCAAGTATATCATATAACTGATGCCTGAAAATAAATTTATTACTACTATTATTTTTAAAATTATTGTAATACATACAAAATAGCTTGATTTTTTTTAACTTCCAGCGCTTTAACAATGTCGCTTTTGGTGGTAATTCGGCCAACTCCAATTATCTTTGGTAAAATTTTAGCCGATGCAAGAGAACCAACGACTTTATTTTTTAAGTTGTCTCTATTTTCTTTGATAATTTTAGTGAACGTAATTGCTTCTTCGGAAGGTAGAGTTTCTTTTTCGGTTAAGAGCGATTCTTGGGTAAAGGTTACACCTTCCTTGTTGCTTATTTGATTAACGGCATCATCAAAAGTGTCACTGTTTATTATATTTGCTTGTTTTTCTTTCACCAATGATAATATCTGTTGTGTCTCAATTTTATTTCCTACGTCTTCTTTTGCTACCGTAAACATTGTATGCTTTTCCGAAAAATAAACGGATTTGATGAATGAGTTATCGTCATCCATCACATATTCTCCTATTCTGGTTGAGTCAACTTTGGTACTAAGTAACAACTCTGGATTTGCAAGGTATGGCAAATCAACCGATGTGCAAGAAAATTTGGTTTTCCTGAAGGAATTGGAATTTACTGAATAGTATTCAGCTTCACATTTACCCGAAGAATCTGTCTCCGTCACTTGTTGGTCTAATATTTGAAACTGAAAAAGAAAATAAATAGAATGTAATATTTTCTAATTTATTGGTACTGATGGGTTGTGATTAAACTTACTTGAAACAGGGAGGCAATTCCTTTCTTCAAGTTAGCCATAGAAACTGTCTCATCTTTCTTTAAGTGGATTTTATTGATTCTTCCGCTACTCCATTCGAGTAAAAACGGACTTTGGATCAATGAATCTAATTTAGACGTGTGTACTACAAATCCATCAGGAGCTGGTGCTTTTCTAGAACGAATGTGTAATTGTGGTGAAAGTAACTACAACAAACAGAGAAA
This sequence comes from Cantharis lateralis, assembly GCA_963170105.1. NCBI lineage: Eukaryota > Metazoa > Arthropoda > Insecta > Coleoptera > Cantharidae > Cantharis > Cantharis lateralis. Next base: position 39,449,108 of record OY720625.1, read on the forward strand.
TGAGAAATAATAATATTATTCCTGAGAAAAATTTGTAATAATAACTTTGAAATTTCTGAAAATTATAATTTTTAGCTTCGCAAAAAGGAAATCTAAGTTCAGTAACTTCTATTAAATATTTTTATTAATGAGATAAGAATCTGAACGAATTAAATTACGGTTTTTTCCGTTAAATTCATAAAATTTATGCATCAAGGAACAAAATATATGTTTTTTTATGGCTTTTGATTATTATGAATTTTATAATAACATTTTTTGTTAGATTAAATCCGATAGGTATCTTATATTTATACAATTACTACTGTGACTATTATCGTTATCTGATTATTATTAAGAACAAGGACATGAAGCTGTATATAAAAATTATCCGGTCTGATGTACAGAACCGTCACAAAAGAGATTAAAATTATACATACATTAGTAATTCTAAAAGAATGTTTTTCTGAAATCGTCAAAAATTATTGTTTCAATTATTATTGTCTAATATAAAGTTTAATTTTTTGTGAAAGCCATTGTTTTAATTTAATCTCGGCAAACGGCGCTAAAGTAATACTTTAGTGCTGCCCGTCAGAAAAGTAATCAGTTTTTACTTTTTAAGAAAATATATCATGTTTTATTCGGAGAAATTGTATTGTTTATGGTTCATCTGTAATGCAGAATTAATTATCGAGAAAAACTAGAAAACTTCTAAATAAATTATTTTCATTTTATTGAGGCCCCCAGCCGATGATTTTGGGGTAAGTGCATAATGAAATCAGCAAATATTCAGCAAATATTTGAATTGCAATTCCGACTTCATAGAATTTATTACTTGTATTATTACATAACATTGTATTATTCTAATATTATGTTGTATATTCATGTTATGTATGGAAGGACACAACCCCGTCATTGTGTATTGTTTAATTAAAATATGTTAATATTTTTAGTTTATTTTATTATTTAAAATTAAAAATTTTAAAAATAAATCAAAATTAAAATAATATGGGGTAAATTGTATACTAAAATAGTGTGAATTAAATTGAATATTTACTTTTTACGTATGAAGAAATAAGAAAAATAATATTCCTAATATTTAATTCGAATTTAATCTATTTATAGTTCGTTTGTAATTTTCCACCGCTCATCGGTCAATTAAAGATTCATTTTTTAGCAAAAGCAAATGTTTTACAAAACTCACAAAGTGTTTCTTTTCCTTCCTTACGGCTGGTAACAACGAGGTAGCTTTGATAGCAAAGCTTCTTTGTTATAATGCTAATATTTTAAGATGCCCCCCCCTCAAGTAGGTCATAACTACATTACATATCATTTTATACAACTTTCCGGAAGTCATTAGGTACCCTAGTCTATTTTGTGTTAAGTATGTAGAATTTCACTTATTTTAACTGGAAAGAACTCAACGATTTTCCAAAAAAACTTAAATATAAATAAAAAAAAGTAGTAAACGTTCGTTGTATCGTTATTTTTACAGCATTTATAATTTTTAAAGCTTTCACTAATGCTAACTTAATGGTAAATAGCGAAAGCATAAAAATTAATAATTATTAAAAATATGCTGAATTAATTCAAGTGTTAAAAACAATGAAGTAATTAAAGGAAGCTGTTTATAATATCATAAAATTTTGCGGAAAAATATACAATAAATAAAATAAATGAAATAATTATTTCTTCCATATTTGGACTTCGGTTCTTTGTTTAACCTTGCAAGTAAGGTCAACATTTGAATATATTCATAAATTTTCAGAAAAATAATTTTAATATATCATATTAATATTATATAAATATACGCTTCTGCAACAATAAGTTCCTATCGTAGTCATTGACATGGAACGCTAAAGTACACAGATATTTTTATTACAAATATTATTTATTTATAGACCCCCTATTGATGAAATAAAAATGAACACGTATTTACATTTTTTACTTGCATTGTCATTTTTCATTTATTTAAAAAAAATGAATATGTTGTGATAGAAAATTCGATAATTCGGCTAGAAAGTCCAGCGATTATCCTTATTATTTGTTACAAGCTCTCCATCTATTGTTTCTATTATTTTGCACTTTTTTTATATAAATGTTCTCAAAACTTCAAGTCAATCCGTTAAGTTGTTTTTAAGCTGAGTTGTGTAACGCAGAAAACGTCAGCCTTAAGGTTACATGTATTTTAATATATTTTTAATATTTGAATTTATTTTAAATTTGAACCGTTTTAAAAATTTAAAAATTTCAAATACTTATAGTTTTTGATTTTTTAGTTATTCAAAATAAAATTTTAGCGATAAAAGGGGAATCTAAACAAAAGAAGTTAAAACAAAAATTAAATTAATAATAAAAAAAATAATAAAAAAAATAGAGTAGATAGATACACAAATTATGTATAATCAGATTGTAATAATTTTGCTATTTCTCTTTTACGTTTATATAGAAATTGTATTTATAAACAATAATAATCATTAATTAATTTTTCAAATTTATTACATTTATGATGTAATATGTGGAATAATTTGAGTAACATTAGAATTACTTTATATGTACTATTCTTTGCTATTTATCCGTTTTGTGTTTTAGTAATTTTAAATAATAATAAATATATCCTAGATGTTTCAAAGATACCACTATTTAAATTTTATAAAAATTTCATCCTGCTTTTTTAAATAATTGATACATTCAAGCCATATAAAAATTAATTAATTAACTGCTATCTTTATTTTGCTATCATAAAAGAGAGTAAACCACAGCTTTTATTACAAAGCAGTTAAGTAAATGTTGTAAAACTTTCCTTGTTATAAAATCTAATAGATAGGCATGTACTCAAAACTTAGGAATAATATTCTTGTCATGCTCTGTTAGGGTGACAAAACTAGAACAAGCAGAAATTTTAATTGCTGATTAATTTGAAATATTCTGTAATGCTAGGTCAAGCGTGACCAAACTTTTTTGGATGCGGGCGTTATGTAGGTTATAAAATTATTTGCGGGCCAAAACAATAATTAGGCATGGCAATAAACAAGTGATATGTTTAATACTATGTATCTTTACAGTTTCCTTATCAATTTTCTTAAAACGTCAGTATTTATCTTAAATATCGGAAAATATTGTCTTATGATATTAGTATTCTACCTGGATTTTATCGAAAGAAGGATTAGAGATTCCCGAGAGAATAGGGTAGGAACCAGAGCGAAAGAAAAAAAGATTGAAAGTTCTATGGAGTAATTTCCAGGACTTTTCTCAAACTCTCGAGATCATTCCTCAAACAGAGTCTCCATTAAAATCTAGCAAAGGGAGAAATCAAAGACATGTATGTATAGCCGACCTTATAAATATGTCATTTAAATGACCATAAGTTTAGACCAGCAATGTTTTGCGAGAACATTTAATTTTTCGTTTCCCGATAAAATAGTATGTTCTCCTCGAATCGAAAATTTGTTTTTAATTAACTTACAGCTTTTAAATGCTCATTTGTGCTCGCTTTTCTATATAGCTGTGTGTCGAATAACCAGCAATTTTCGAATCTCAGTCAGTAATATACTACATATTATTATGTACTATGAATTTTACCTACGTAAGTAAATCTTAAGAGAGCTCGTTAGGAGTAACGGTGAAAGTAACTATTCGGGATATTATTAGTGTTAATGTTTTTTAAAATATGGATGAATCCATTTTTCAGTCCATCTCCTACATAGCCTCTCTACTGATTCGCTTCCGTTATACCGTAAGTGGGCATTTTTAGGAGTTGAACGTTGCATTAAAAATAATTGATGGGCATTTTAATGGTTTACGCTTTACCTATAATCTTCAATGGTAAGTAACTACAATACACAATTCTCCTACAACGCCAACAATTTTAATTGCTACTACTTTTGCTATTAGTAGAGTGCTATCATGAAATTATTTTCACTTCTGTGGGGGTGTCGGGGTTAAAAGCTGAAACTTGCAGGAATGAAAGGTGAGATGGCATATATTCGTAATCCGAAGGTAATCAAAAATAATCACGCGCAAAACGGCACTATTTAAAAAAAATGAGATAATACTATTAGCAGGAAGCCCATAAAATGACGATCATTTTGATATATAATTTGAAATCATTTTTGTACGAAATGTATTTTTTTTTAATGTTTGAAAACTGAAATTTGTTAAGTCGCTTATGGGAAATCAAATTTTAAATTGCAATTATCTCGGTTCGAACTTGGCAAAAATTTTATAATATTTGACAATATTTATTTATATACGCTTCTATTTGCGAAACGAAAGCCTAAATCAAATTTTTTTGTACTTGATAATAGTTGCGCATATGTTTGGAGAATCGCTTAGTGGAAAAATGATAATTTTTCGTTTAATATTAAACACGATATGAAATTATTAGTAACATTTAAAATTTTAAATTATTAATGCGCTCACTACAAAATCACAATTTCCCACTCCAAATTTGTATTGTACAGCACCGGTCATGAAAAGTGCATCGGGAATTAGTTTTTCTGAATCATTGAAAATTTGCAATTTCAACGTTTAGAATTAAATTTTGGCTTGGTTTCTTGTTTTTTGGAACGTTTAACCTAAATGGTCAATTGCATTTGAAAACTACTCGTCAAAAACATTTTCTTTGTCGAGCAGTATTGGCGTAACCGATTTTACAGTATTATGTTTGTTTTTACGGTTTTGACAAACATTCTGACCCATACAATTACAGGATCCAATGCAACCCATATTATTTTTCTTGCAAGTACAGACTACTTCCGCAATCAAGAGGATAATAAGAATAACTTTTTGTTTTGATTGGAGAAGTTTAAAGGAAATTATACCTTCTTGACATCCACATGAAGCTAGAACTTTTAATTCCACAGAAAAAGGTGGTAAAGTTGTTAAGGTGGTAAATTATATCAATTTATTCTATTTGCTTTATCAAATTTCCATCCATGATCTGCAACACTCGGTAATTGAAGACGAGGTTGTAAATAATTAAGCCGTATTCTAGCTTGATAATGCGCTTTCAAGCTATGAAACCTTAAAGAATCTTCTGTTGGGAGTAATTTTGTAATAGAAGCAGAAGATGCCAGTAGTCTTCTTATAATATTAATTGAAGAAATGTCATTGAATATAGTTTAATAACAATTTTCTGGATATTTTTGAATATGTCTTCCAAAATTTGATGCATTCCGGCACCGCCTAAACAATCAGAATGATCAAAAATTGTTTTCCATGCTGATTTTTTCCCAATTCCTGTAAATTGACTGGTGGTAACACAACCAGTTAATGTCGTATACTGCTACGTAAAGGATTGAAGTATTTCTTGAAATAAACTACAGTATTAGCACATCGGTATCGTTGCACTAAATTATGCATCTAGAATAACTATACCTTTTTGCAGACAGTATTTGCACCAAATCCTAGTATCAGCTTCCTATTGATTAGAACTCAATAAATCATCAGCACTTACTTCGAAATTTCCTCTATTCTAAAATATTTGTGAAACCTCCACTAGTTGCAAACTGTAAATTTAATTTTTCTGTTGAGTGTTTAATCAGCTGCTCAGATAGAAAATGTGTTAATTGTTTCTTATTAAATTCTGAATGAATAAATAAATTCCATTGTTGTGGAAGTGGAACATCATTTATCTCGATTACTCCGTCAATTCATATTTGGGGACCCCCTTTTGTGACGAGTACTATTTTTTATGAAATCTTCTTTGATGTGATCAAATACAACATCGATTCGCATGGCATTGTATTTATTTTTGACTTGGTTACTTTTACCAGTAAGCCCACGATTTGTCAAATGCAAGTGACCATATAGGTTAAACGTTCCAATAAAGAAGAAACCAAGCCAAAATTTAATTCTAAACGTTGAAATTGCAAATTTTCAATGATTCAGAAAAACTAATTCCCGATGCACTTTTCATGACCGGTGCTGTACAATACAAATTTGGAGTGGGAAATTGTGATTTTGTAGTGAGCGCATTAAAAATTTAAAATTTTAAATGTTACTAATAATTTCATATCGTGTTTAATATTAAACGAAAAATTATTATTTTTCCACTAAGCGATTCTCCAAACATATGCGCAACTATTATCAAGTACAAAAAAATTTGATTTAGGCTTTCGTTTCGCAAATAGAAGCGTATATAAATAAATATTGTCAAATATTATAAAATTTTTGCCAAGTTCGAACCGAGATAATTGCAATTTAAAATTTGATTTCCCATAAGCGACTTAACAAATTTCAGTTTTCAAACATTAAAAAAAAATACATTTCGTACAAAAATGATTTCAAATTATATATCAAAATGATCGTCATTTTATGGGCTTCCTGCTAATAGTATTATCTCATTTTTTTTAAATAGTGCCGTTTTGCGCGTGATTATTTTTGATTACCTTCGGATTACGAATATATGCCATCTCACCTTTCATTCCTGCAAGTTTCAGCTTTTAACCCCGACACCCCCACAGAAATCGTTTTTAAGCGTTTTATTTTGAATCGGGCACTCTACTATATTACGGAATGGAGATTTCTTTGTGAAATTAAAAAAAAAATTATACTGAATTTTGATAAATAAAACTTATAAGTAATTCATACCTCTAGTTTAAACAAACGATCCAATTTTGAATTGCCCCAAACTGATTCCACCAAAACTTGTGCCGTTATCAAAAATCCAACGTCCTTCGTTGTTCCACCTTTTTCGTTAAGCAAAACGGACGTTCGCAGATCATAAAGCCACGCTGATCCAGGTTTTAGCGTATTTTCTTGTGGAAAACCTCCAGCTCCGGTTGCGGATGACAACAAAACGAAACCATAGCACAACCCCCAAAACCACGTGAAAAACAAACAAAACGACGGATTTGGTATCATTTTCAGTTTGTAAAAATTTCAAAATTTGTGTCCACAATAAAAAGTTTCAAAAAAGAAGTAGTAAAAGAATTAACTTAACATAACTAAATTTTCACTTTACACGCGTACACAGTCTTCAGAGTTAAGTAGACGAACTTTGTTCCTGCTGATAAGGAGCGATCTCAGCTATCCATAAGTTCATAGGCCATCTTCTAATTGTTATTCCTAAAAATTAAACAGATTAAAAAAGTAATCTTTAAATTTTTTTAACCTGTTGAAAGTGCATATAGTAAGAACTTAAACATTAACTTGTGGTAATACAATTAAAATTAACTTCCGGAATTAAAGTTTACCTAATCGAATTGACAACCATTTAAATTGTTATCCTGTTGAATTACATCCAATTTATCACTTACTATAAATTTAAAAAACAAACCATTGCATTGTAATAGATTGATAAAAGTGATGGCATAAAAATTATATATTCTTATTGCAAAAATCATAAAAAATAGCATTGTTAAAAAAATTTGAAAAAATGAATAGTCGTAAATGTTAATATTCAGTAGGCGTGACCTTCTATAGTTAATTAATTTCTTCCATAATTTAGTTTCTTACTTACTTGGAATAATAATAAATAACTACATAGTACTTAAATCCAAAATTGATAAGATGAAAATGGGGACCTGTAGTTTAATCACTTTGTTACAATATTAAATAAATTAAATTTTTGGCAAGATTGAAAGGTTAAATGTATATCAGTTCCAATTGTGCCCAGTTTTGCCTTCTAGCAAATTCTTGTTTTTGATTTAACAATTATTTTTTTAATTATAGGAACCTAGAAAAAGAAACTTTTCTGATCGAAAAACCGGACTCTGGTAACATTAATTATTTGAATTTGTCTTCTGTTGTTTTAATCAAAAGCTAATATTATGTATTTGAAGAATTTTGTAATGAATCTCTTTCACACGGACGCATCCGCCCGCAACCACTCCGTTTGAAAGAGCCGTTAAGTGCCGATATGATTATTTCATGGATGATAAATTTAAATAGGAGCCGAGGTTATTATAGGATTTGCTATTATGTGGTTGATAGATTTTCAACTTTCCCGGAGTAGTGGATCTGGATAGTATTTTTGAGAGTGTGAGCGTCGAGGTTTTCATAGATACAATAAGAATTTGTGAAGAATTTGAAAGAAGAGATCAAAATGAAACAATTTTACAATTAAACTATGCAGGAACTCTAAATAATGATTAATTTAGGAAACAATTGATTTTAAAGTTTTGATTTGTCGCATAGAAAGTATGCAAAAACTCATTCTGTTGACGGTACGAGTGCTCAACGTATATAGACCTCCCCACATTTGCCCATTTTTGAAAACTAAAAGTCTGTCAAATGTTGGACAATCACTTCAATCGACATCTTCTATAATCATAAAAAAATTAAAATTTGGGTGTGTTTTGGTTTGTTATACAAATGTGAGCCACATGTTAAGTGAAATCTTGCACAGCCAATAATTAAATTTTCAGCATGCACAGTATAGGTCCATTTTTAAAACGGTTGCATTGAAATTTTTTCACGATTTTTTTAGTGGGTTCCTCGAAATATGTTTATCTCACTATAGTGCGGTCATGGTACCCAGGATCAGTACTACAATCTTTTGCTTTCTTGTATTTCATGTTTTATTAGTTTTTTTCTCATGTGCTAAATCAACACATGTGATCTGATTACCAAGTTGGGGAAAGTTCCACTTAATCCCACTTCACGTATTTGGTTAAAGCATCTCGAAAAGTTGATATATCAAAAATTAATAGACTCAATCATTTTTAAAGAATTCTTGAAAATTTCCCCAAAGAATTTTTGAGAATTCCCAAAGAATTTTTGAGAATTCCCAAAGAGTTTTTGAGAATTTTTGAATATCTATGGAAATCAAGGAGATCCTTTGTTCTGTCCGATATTCTGTTTGCAATACATGTTGTCAATGCTTAAACGATCTAGGTAAAAGAACTCTGATTGCCTCCTATTTGAAGAAGTCCTGAAGAAGTCTACTATAAAGACAGCCAAGACGTCACCAGTTATATACAGTTTTGTTTAATCGTACCTGTCCAATATATGGCATAAGACTATAGAACATAATTATAAATACCTTTTTAATTTACTGCCGGCGGCATCAAAAGTGCTTAAATTTCAATTTAGTCAATGGAATGCTTTTGTTTAACCCAGTTGTAAAGAAAGATTTGCCTGCTTAGGAAGAGGTTTTTTGTAACAATATTGTTGAGGGAAAAATTACTGCAGATTAGGCCAGCAGTAGCTATAAAAATCATAGTTTTTTTCCTAGCTCCGCTGGAAATGCTTTGCTATAATGTCAAGCCCATTGTTGGGGAAGGTAACGGGAAATTACCCGAATAATTACATTGTGATTGTAAGTTCTCTTAGCGAAAATGCCACTCGAAGAAAAAATATCACATATCAAGCACATCCTAGTTCGAATTCAGATCAAGAAGCATATTTTGAAAACACCTGCTTCCTAAATTTATGACCCCAATGAAATTTTAAGATTTTCTAAAATTTAATTTGTAAGAAATAATTCCAATAGATCAAATTGATGTACGCATCAGCTGAGTTCGTAATGGGTAGTAAAAATTTTACTGCATTGAACTACATTTTGGACAAGATTTTTTGACATTGCAAAAAATTGTAATACTAGATGATGAAAACCTACTTAAGGAAATTTAACTAATTGCACTAAAATATGTTTGATAGAATATCAAATCAAACTTTTATTGAACTAAAATTCTGCGATAATGGTAATATGGTCTATTGCTCGGACGGTTAATTTTGATGTTTTGAAATCAAACCCATGAAAATTGTATTATTCAAAAAAAGTTGATCGTCTTCAAAAACAATGTCATACACGGAAGAAAGTAATTGGTCCAAGTAATTTGTTACAGTTATAAATAAATAAATATAGTTTAATGGTTCAAAAAGTTCTTATAACACCAAGCGATTTTTAAGTTGTTCCTAAATATTAAATAAATATTAATGGTTTCAACAACCGTTATTAATGCAAATTCGTGAAATTTTATGACGTTTTAAAAAATATGCAACATCAAAAACAACAACAATAATAATTAAATTCAAAATAAAATAATTGTCGCTACTTACTTATTTTTATTTTTTAAGTAGATAAGTACACAAGATGTCAGAAGTCACTTTTATTTAAAACGTGTGTTTTCATAAACATAATACACACTGCATACTTCACATAGCTAAAGAACGAGTAAAACTGAGATCGCTCCACGACTCTCTTTCATCAATTTGTACTACGCGATACCGGATCAGTATGCGTTAACTGTGATTGGTTGGATTTAATTTTGTTGAAAAATTTTGGTTTGTGGGTTTATTGTACACTAATCTGAGTGTAAAAACTGGTAAATCCCTATAAAATAATATTTTTCTTTACTTTACAGGTTCAAAGTGCTAAACAGGTATTTAATAGCTAAATAGCAGCCATTAAAAGTTTTGAATGTAATTTTACACACCGGAGACAATAAAACTTTTTTTCACATTAAGTTACGCATTAAATATGATTCTTAAGATCAAGAAGAATGCATAGAAATGCGGGTTCTTTAATTAACATGGAAGGATGTACCGTTATATACAGTTAAGTTGGAATAAAACGCCGACATGTACTACAATATTGTCACATTAATACATTATGAATGCATTGTTAGAAAAGAAAAATTTCCAAATAATTTTCGTGAGTACTTGCACAATATACTATATTTTGATTAATCAAATTAATTATAGATCCATATTTGCAAAATTTAATCAATAAGTAAATACAATGCTATAAAAATTATTAAAAGAATTAAAAGTTATGGTGTTTGTATTTAGCAATTAAAATTAACTTTGATAAGACTGCAATAATTGATAACACAGTTTTAGAAACCAAAACTGACACAAATGCTCATTATCACAGTGACGTCAGTTTATCAGTCAAAATTGTCCATAAACTTGAACTTGAAGAAGTAACCTTGCATAAAAACTGGTTTAAAAAGAACTTGGGCCCAACGGAACCTGTTGGACAAGGTTAAGAACAAGTAGATTACCCTTGTTTTAATTGGTCTATTACTATACTATTACACATTTGAGATCTGCTTGTTCAATTAGGATAAAAGGTTTAAAGGTTTCATTATCAATAAGCTGTAGTTTAAAAAAATAAATAACCGTCAGTTGAACGGTCAAATTTTTGTATGAAACAACTGCTTCTTGGAAAAACTAAATTTGTAGTTAAGACTTATGATAAGCTTCGGAATGGAATTGAGAAACGCAGGCAATATAGGCAAGACATAGTCGAAATAAAGTGAAACGAAGTTAGATTATTCGGAAATTTTGGTAAAAAAAGACCAAAAACTGTAAAAATGTAATGCGAATAGTCTATTCGCTGTTTTCGTCTGTTTAGCCCGGCCCATAAAACATAAAGCTAGAAGTTAGTGCTCAGTTTGTACGTTCCTACGGTAGCTGTTGCATAATTCAAATTTCAGTTTTTATTATTTTTCATTATTCGACAGGTTTCTACGTTACAGATCTTGACGGCCAGAAATCCTTGTTTTTGTAAAATCGGAAACCAACTCACTCAGTGATGTTTCGTGCTATTGTTTGAAGGTTTGCTCAACTCCCAAAAATTTCACCGCCATAATATTTAATTTAATCATGAAATATTTCATGGTTTAATAATAAAATTCGATGTAATCAAAATAATAAATCAGCACAATTTAATTGATTCAATACGTATACGAGGGGATATTAATTTCTAGTTAGCCTTGACTATTTGGAGTGCATCAATAAATTCACTATTTTATAGCATGAAATTATTTCTATTCAGAAATGTCATTTTAAAGTTTCACGTTAAAAAGTTTAAGTATTATCAAGAAAAAAATTTTCAAAAAAATGCTCGTCATGAAAAAAATCTGATGGGACATCACATGACTTTCCCATTTTCAAAATACTTTGGAGTTTAATAAAATTTTAATTCACAGCCATTGAAAAGTAAAATGTCAAGTATTGGTTATCATATTAGATGTACAGAGAATTTTTTTTTGATTCAGACTAATTTCATTAATATCATAATGGGAAGAAGAACCGGGCCTTAACAATTTTCATTCTTTGAAAAAATTGAATCAACATGGCGGATTTCAACCAAAATATAATCAGCTCTTTGAATTATTGTTATAAATCAGTATATAAAATTTCAATAAAATCTGTTCATGCGTTTCGAAGAAATCGTGGACGAAAAAATTGCTTACAATACACACACGCACACTCCCTCGCTCATGATTGAACGCCGCCGATCGAACGCAACCATTTAAACGCAGCCGTCTGAAAGCATACGTTTGAACGCAGGGAAAGGACGTTTGAACGGGAACATTATATTTATTCCAAACAAGAAATAAATATTTACAATGTATTATATTCAACTTTGAAAAAAAGTTAATTTACCATTAATCTTTTAGGTGTAGTATGCTCCCACAGATTTTTATAATTACAGCTGAAATTTGTTGTAGAATTTGAAAAATAACATTAAAATGAAGCGAAAACAGATGATCCGCATCAAGTTTTTCTTTACATTTCGAAATAATCAAATTTAAGGCTTCGATTTTTCATATACCAGTAAGTGAATAGCTAATTCTGTTGACGGTACGTGTGCTTGACGTAATTAGGTGGAGCACTTCATTACTGGGCAGAGCCGACTATTATTATAAATTTATTTAAAACAACCCGTTTTTTAGTACCGCAATTTTCAACTTCTGGCAATTTTAATAACCTACACATTGTATTTTTAATTAAAATTTAAGCAAAATTTTTAGAGCGAATTTTTTCTACTGCAGAACAAATATCATCAGAAAGTAATTGCGGCTCTTCGAATGCAGCAAAGTGGCCACCACAAGGAAGATCCGTGGATTGAATTAAGTTGACGAATTTTTCTTTCAAAATGATTATTTCATATGGAAATTTAGCACATGCAGTAGGAGCAGTTACGGGAATTCAAATATTTATAAACATGTTTTAAAATTATTTAAATAATTTTAAATTTCTGTATTTGAAGTATGCACTTAAAACAATTTTGAATTAAAGAGAAAAATTAAGTTCAGTGTATTCGAGCTCCCCTGGTTTTCACTTTAATTTATTTTTATCAAAACATTTTCTATTAATTAATTGTACATTATAATAGTAAATTATTAGTCTATCACTAATTTAATTATTTATTAATATAAAATAGAATTATTTGTCGGGTACTTTTTTTTATGCCAAAAATAGTCCAAAGGTGGAGAAGTCATATTGCAATCTTGAGTAGAAGTATAATCTTATTTGCTCATTATATTTCAATCAATTGAAAACCAGTGATGAAGATTTGTGGTATAATACGGTTTAAACAGAAAATAACCTAAGCGAAAAATATATCAACTTATTTAAATCAAAAATTTATAGATAAATAAATTATAAGGACCATGACTTTTCGAAAGAAATTAAATATAATATAATCAGGATTAGATAAACCCTGACTATACAATTTATTAAGATTTTGCTTTTATCTAATTTTTATCAATAGTTTAACTGATTTTGAAATTATATGATTGCATATTTTATAATAACAAATAATTATATTTTATAAGTAGGTATTATATTTTTTTATCATTATTGCCATCAATAATACAACTTCAACTGAAACTTATTTATTATTTAAATTTATTATTTTTTACATGAAATTAGTATTTGTTCCTTTGTAAGAAAATTCGATTTTTATTTTGCTCGGTTTCACAAAGGTGAGTTAAAATTTATTCTAGGATTAAAATTTTATAATAATTAATGTGCATTGTTGTGAAATTTTAATCATGGATTAAAAAAAAAAGATAAAAAATACAGATTTTTTCATAATCTACAATTTTTATATTGGATACTTTTTGATTGTAAGACAATAAATGATTGTTTTGCTTACTTATATGAAGAGTTTTCAATTTTCTTAAAAATTCAAACAATTTATATACAATTACTGAAAAATTCATTGTTACAAAAGTCATTTTAGAGTATTTTCAATTTTGAGCATGTTTTTAAATAGGAACTACTATTTTTTTATTTCATCCAAAAGCAATAATGTAATAACAAAAAAAAAAGTACAGAAAGAATTTTGTAAGATGAGTTTTAGCCACAGAATTTATTTTGGAAATTAAACATTTTTTGACTGAGAAACTGAATATATATCAAAAACTTATAGATTTTTTTATGTAAAAAAATTTGTGCTTATTTATGAAGCATGCTTTCACAACATTTCATAAAAATTAAATTATTTTTATAAAATGAAAAAGAAAAAACAAAAAAATCGTTTTTTCGGACTTTTCACATTTTTCACGGAAATTTTGAGGGCATAGTAAAAAGTGATTCTCACGAAAGTTGTTGAGATTTTTATGATCTACAACTTTTCTGTAGAACATATTTTGATAGAACGTCAAGTTTCGCCAGAAAACGCATTAATATATTTTGCACATCCTTTCAACCCCTCTAAATTAACCCTACACCAAACCTGGGCTTGCATTATATTTTTCACGTTTATTATAACCCCCTTCATTATAACAAATTATTTTTAGCACCCTGTTACGTACTGGTAGTTCGTTTTACCTACCGGTAGTCCGAAGGCCTCGATCGTAAAACTTCGCCTTGAATGGAAAAATCTTAGTTTTCCTACCTAGTATCGAAAGTATCTAATTCGTTATTTGGTTCGTTACAGTATTATGGTTACTGCTTGCCATCCGTCAGGTGTTGGAAGATTTGGGGTTGACGAAATTATTTTAATATCTTTAATTTGAGGCGAAGTATGGTTTGTTTTACTCTTTTGGATCCTGATTTCCAATGGAGGTTTCTTATTCACAAGAGGATTTTTCCTTGAGCGCCGCCGTGACTTATATCCTAGCTTCCACAATAGCCTAGAGCTGTGCTTATGTAAGGATCAAGGGTTACACAGAAATATAACCAAAATATTAGCTACTATGAGTGTTAGCTTAGATATTTTCTCGTTGGGTCTTTTTATTGGCAGAAAAGAAGATAAAAATCTCTAAGCTGATGAGAGCGAGATATCAATCAACCGCAATCGAAAACGCAGAACATTTTTGATGACCATTTACAATAGGAATTTTTGCTTTTGTTTTAATTATTTCAAAAATTTTCAAAATTTGTTTTAATTCAAAAAAATGAGAACTAAAATATTCAAGCATATTTTTAACTATAGGTATTTAATTAAATCTTAAATGGTTTTTATTTAAATAAAAAAACGTGTTTTGGATGTGCGTTTCATTTTCATTCATTAATTTCAACATTTTATTTTCTTGGTACTCTGAACCTTTTAATTAAAAGTAATCGGTTCGCCATTGAATTAAATTGAATTTTAATAACCTACACACATTGTATTTTTAATAAAAATTTAAGAAAAATTTTTCGAGCGAATTATTTCTACTGCAGACCAAACATCATCAGAAAGTAATTTTGGCTCTTCGAATGCAGCAAAGTGGCCACCTCGAGGAAGCTCCGTGGATTGAATTAAGTTGATGAATTTTTCTTTCAAAATACAATCAGGTTGATAGATAACTTCATTTGGAAATTTAGCACATGCAGTAGGAACAGTTACGGGTATTCTGAAAGGAATCATAATGAATTTCTTATTATGGGGTTCATTAATTAAATATTGGTGGTTACCTTTGCAACTTCAATGAAGCTTGAGCTTTACTTGATGATTCAGCATATAATCTCATTGCCGTTGTCATCGATCCAGTTACCCAATATATCATGACGTTGTCTAATAAATTCGTGTAAGAAAATTTGAGGGTTAAACCACCATCTTCTCTCTCTTTCCAATCCTTATTAGTTGCTGTAACGAACTTTTCCAAAATATAAGCGGCTAACCCTGCTGGTGAGTCATTTAAACCAATTCCTTAAAAAGTAAATTGAATTATTAACAAAAAAATCTTCTTATATAAAACTAACCAACGGTATCCGGTTTTGTGGCCTGAATATGAAAATATCCAGTCTCTAATATTAAGCCAGCTAACCGAGTAGATATTGGGTACATTTTCTTCTGATGTTCCTTTTTAACTATGAAAGGTGGATAAATGCTGCCTAAAAGATCCTTAAGCATAGATATGGGCGTATGTGCCGCAGGCATATTTAAATGTAGACCCAAAATATTTTCGGGAAAGAGAACGGCCATATCAGTAGCAATTAAAGAACCCCAATCTCCTCCTTGCAGATAATACTGGTTGTGTCCCAAACGTTTCATTAAATTATTAAAAATAACTCCAATTTGGGCTGCCCCAAGGCCTGGTTTTGCAGCACCTTCAGAAAATCCATAACCTGGTAGCGATGGAACGACGACTTCAAAAACAAAATTTCTGCCAGCTTGTGGAGTTGTTAACATCGGTATTATTTCATAAAATTCTCGAACCGAACCAGGCCAACCATGTAACATAAGTAAAGGAACGACTTGAACGTTCTCTTCAGGTTTGGGTTGTACTCGAATGAAATGAATTTGTAACCCTTGAATTTTGGTTTTGAATTGTGGATATTGATTTAAATACTTTTCTCTTTCGATCCAGTCATATTCGTTTTTCCAGAAATGAACAATTTGTTTTAGTAAATTTGAGTTCATTCCATATTGCTGTTGAATTCCTTCTAACGGTGGGGTTGGTATTCTAGCAGCAGTTAACCGCTGCTTAAGATCTGATAAAACCTGAAAATTTTTTTTGTATTGTATAAATAAATATAATAATAGTTCCTTACATCAAGAGGCACGTTAATTTTGAAAGGCTGGACGCTCGTATCTTCAACACCTTCACTTCCAGGTCCCCACCAAGTATTTGGTAATTGGGGAGTTTTGGGAATTTTGTATAATCTTTTATAAATTTTAAAACCCAAATATAAAAACACTGCAATTCCAATTAGGAAAAAGTTACATCCAACAAAACAACACGCCATGATGTTCGAGTCGAGATGAGAATCCAAATTGGTAAAACTATTCGCAAAATTTGGAAATTGTTGCTATAAAACTCACTTCGTCGACATTAAAATTTTTAAAGTGCTTTAATTTATTGTTTTAAGTGGCAACCATATTGGTGGGAATATATTGCACAACCAATCTGATAACAATAATTTACTGCGTCATACTTGTACTTACAATACAGTGCCGCAAGGTTAAATAATTTTTAAAAGAAATTAAGAATTTTACTCCCACTATAAAGTCACTATGAATTTTATCACCAAATATTTATAAACATTTTTAAAAATTATTTACATAAATTTAAAATATCTGTTTTTGAAGTATACATTTATAGTAAAAGAATGACTAAGCTTGATTGTAATAATTTAAGTACTTACATAAGTTATGTAATACGAAATATAATTGCTAGTTACCAGTGCCGTCCGAAAAATGAACAATTCAGTTTAACTATAGGATGGGAAGGTGAGATTTGAGTTTTTAGAGAAAAACTGAGTTCAATCGTATTCGTTCTCTCGTGGTTTTCACATTATCATATTTATTGTATGTATCTACATAATATTTTGTATTTGTACATACAAAATATTACTAAAAACAAAACATTTCATATTAATTGTATATCATAATAATAAATTATTACTCCATCAGTAATTTAATTAATCATTAACCCCTTCGGTCGCGACCTTTTGTTTTTTAAGAAAAAGAATTCAAAATGAAATTACCTAGATAATATATAATTTTTTAAAAAATTTATAGAATATACTACTCAATTTTTGAGATAATATACATTTCGTATTCTTTTAAACGACCGCCTTCACCGAAAGGGTTAATATAAAATAGAATATTAAATTATTTTTTGGGTTCTTTTTATGCCAGAAAACAGTCCAAAGGTGGAGAAGTCATATTGAAATCTCGATTAGAAATAGAATCTAACTTGATTAATTTACTAAGATTAATTTGTGGTATAATACAGTTTACACAGAAAATAATCTAAAGGAAAAATATATCTACTTATTTAAATCAAATAATATTCGTAGATAAGTGATTGATAAGGACCACGACTATTTGAAAGTTATTAAATAGATACATAATCACGATTAGATAAACCCGAACTAGACAATTCATTAAGTTTTTGCTTACACGAAAAATTTATTTTTTCCGCTTTAAACCAAAAAATTAATTATTTATATTATTTCCCTATGATCGGGTTTAAGGCCGCACACCCGGTATAACAAATATATACATATATTTTATCAAAATAAGTTAATTTTGACTTAATATCTACAACATCCTATAGTAGCGAAAAATTGAGTGCACATGTCCCTTCTCAGAAAAGTACAATTTTGGGTATTCTAATACCTCAAAAAATTATATAATAGTTAAGTTTAATAAGTTTTTTATTTAATTATGATAATTTAAATTTTGACTTATGAAATAATGAAATAGTTTCATTTTCAGGAATATGAAAATACAAAATTACATTATTAAACGAATTTTTTCAACAGCAGACCAAATGTCATCAGCAAGTAACTGCGGTTCTTCGAATGCAGCAAAATGGCCACCTCTGGGAAAGTCCGTGGATTGAATTATGTTGACGAATTTTTCTTCCAGAATATTGTCAGGTTGATAGATAATTTCATTTGGAAATTTAGCACATGCAGTAGGAACACTTACCGGTATTCTGAAATGAATGATAATAAATTATTACTTTCGATAGGGTTCCTTAATTGCTAGTTACCTTGTCAACCCTAATGCGGACTGAGCTCGACTTACATTTTCGGCATACAATCGCATTGCAGTTGTCATCGATCCAGTAATCCAATATATCATGACGTTATCCAATAGAGCTAATAAATAAATAAAGAATAATAAAGAATAAAAATATGTTATGACTTAATTACCATTTTCTCTATCTCTCCAACTTGGATTAATAGGGGTAACGAATTTTTCCAAAATATAAGAAGCTAATCCTACTGGTGAGTCATTTAAAGCAATCCCTGGAAAATATAATTCAAATGTAGTATACTAATAAGATTTTTTTATCCAAAACTTACCTAAAGTGTCTGGTTTTGTCGCTTGAATGTGAAAATATCCTGTTTTTAACCAAGTCGTAACAAGTCGCTTTGATAATGGGTACATTTTCGCTTCATGTTTCTTTTCAACTACAAAAGGAGGATAAATGCTGCCTAAAATATCCTTAAGGAATGCCATGGGCGTATGCGCTACACACAAATTTATGTGCAGGCCCAAAACATTTTCAGGATATAAAATGGACATATGGGAAGCAATAAAGGAGCCCCAATCGCCACCTTGCAGATAATACTTCTGATGTCCCAAGCGTTCTAACAGATTATTAAAAATAACTGCCATTTCGGCAACTCCGAGACCTGGTTTTGCTGCACCATCAGAAAATCCATAACCAGGTAGAGATGGAATAATCACCTCAAAAACAAAATTTTTGTCTTTTTGAGGAGTTGTTAATAGTGGAATCATTTCATAAAATTCACGAACCGAACCAGGCCAACCATGAAGCAAAAGTAAAGGAACTACTTCAATGTTGTCTTCAGTTTTGGGTTGCACTCGAATGAAATGAATTTGTAATCCCTGAATTTGTGTTTTGTAGTGTGGATATTTGTTTAAGTAATTTTCTCTTTCGGTCCAGTCATATTCGGTTTTCCAATAATGTACAATTTCTTTAAACAAGTTGGAGTTCATTCCATATTCCTGCTGAATGCCTTCTAACGGTAGGGTAGGTATTCTGGCTGAATGTAAGCGGTTTTTGAGATCTGTCAGGACCTGAAGGTATTTCAAATTATTGTATTTGTATAAATTAAAATAATGGAGATTCTTACATCAAGTGGGACACAAATTTTGAAAGGCTTCACACTTGTATCTTCTTCTTGTGGATTACCTGGTCCCCACCAAGTGTTTTTTAATTGGGGAATTTTAGGAATTTTAAAAAATATGTTATAAATTTTCACTGTTAGATATAGAAACACTGCAAGTCCTACACTGTACGTAATCGTACAGTTTGATGAAAAATAGCACGACATGATGATTGAGTTAAATTTGATACAAAAATCTGCAATAAATTTATTTTCAAATGTTCAACAAGTTAGTAATAAACTTAAAACAACTATAAAAAAAAACAAGAGTAAGTTTTACCCAGTAAAAACTGAAAGTCTACAATCTAGCTTCTTTCTTCTTACTTTACTCTTTCTCTTTATGATGTAAAGTGGACGTTTGTGTATTTATCATGATCAATTATTGTCATGTACAGTGTACACTTAAATGTTAGAACTTTATTTTGTTGTAAACTTAGTCAGGACTGGACAGAAATGCTCGCTAAAAGTTTTTTTTTTTTTAAAACACAACTATTAGGGTACTAGAGACTGTTCAGTTTCAGAGATCGAAAGTTTGTTTATGAAATAAAAACTTTGTATTCTTTCATAGTAATTTATATATACGGGACGGCAGAACGCGACGGGGGATCTGGGGAACCCCCCGTATTCTAATACTTTGTATGGAATACCCTTTCCAAATCAAAATTTTAAATAATATTATTGCTAATTCTGAATAATGTTTATTTTTTAATATAGAGAGTACAAGCGCCCGCCGTTTGTACTCGACTGTTTGTCGAGTATGTAAATAAATACATTTTAAATAGTAATGTTGATTTTTAAATACAAATACTATGTTGCTTTTAATGAAGATTTTATAACACATAAAATTTTTATGTGTAATATTTTATATCATAAAAGTTTTATAAATCATGCACTGTTTGAAAGTGTTTTAGTTTATCATAATATTACGTGACTTCCCCCCCCCCTCTATATGAAATAATTGTTTCTATACTACACATACTACTAATAATTAAAAATTACTATTTTTAGAATTTTTAAAACGTACTTCCTACTCAAAAACATTTACAATTCATTTATATAATCCTAATTAAATTGAACTTTGACTCTGATTTCATATTTTTCATAGTTTAAATATTAGGAGTAATTTATATAATTAATTATTATTGCGAATTAGTACAGTTGGTGCCATCTAAATATAGAATCTGAAATCAGCTGTTCTAGAGTTTACCAATAGGTGGCTACACCCTAAAAATCTTTATCGAAAGTAACTTCCTTTAAAATTTTAAAAGCTGCTTTAGTATTTTACTTTTAATAATTAATATATACTATTTTTTTTCGTAGAATTATTAATACATGTAGAAATAGAACACATTATTGAAAGTTAAAAAACGTAATTTGTAAGAAAATTAACTTGATGTATGTATGTTATAGAATATTAAGAACATTTGAGGTTCGAAGCGATACTAATCGATTTGTCATTTCCGTTGAACAAGTTGATGCGAATGCAGTTATTTTATAGCAAAATAGAGCGAGAAAAAGTTGGCTGCATTTTTTAAAAATTGAAATAACCTGACCATAACCTGACAATAACATATTATAGTACCTACAGTAGCAAAAATAAATCAGTGTAATCTACAAGGTGCAATCTGAAACAGAGCTTTTCTCAATACTGCGATGAAAACTCGGATGAAGAGACTGGTCAAGAATTAACCAGACCAAAGTAAATTCAGACAGCTACATATAAAGGTAATCAATTTTATAGGTGAGTTGTAATGAATCAAAAATATGTGTTCGGTCTGTTTTTATTAATGGAATAACAAATTTTCCACCAAAACTAATAAAATATATACCTATATAGTGTAGAAAAGAGCTAGAGGGATAAGAAACTGAAGAGGAAATGACAAGAAACAAGAAATGCACCAAAGACAAATTAAACAACGAACAAAAAAGATGAAACACGCAAGTAAAACGATAAAAAAATTAAATAATAATTCTTATGATTGGAAAGACTAGGATAGAAAGTAACCGAGGGCTAAACCATAGAAGAATTTTGGTGTATGATCTGGGAATTGAAGGATGTATTATGGAATTGTAAGAATTGAAAATAAAATGAAGAATTGCAAAAGAGCATATTATTGAAGATAGTAAAATTTGATTTTGTAATTTGAGTGGTTTTTGAGTTCAAAAAGCTCAAACGACTAGATCGAGATATAAATTAAGTAAACATTTGGATTATGTGGACGGACAGACAGACGGACAGACATGGAACTAGATCACAAAATGATCGCATTTAAAAAATTCTAAATTGTTGTTAAGATGTAATTGATTAAATAGCTTATTTCAATTTAATATTGAAAAGAAATCACAGTATTATTTTTTATTATAAAACAAAAGCACGGAAACATTATCGAAAATGTTTATGGTTATAAAAAAATTTCTCGGTTAGCTTTACGGCATTACAGCAATAAAAGGAATTGTGTAAAGCGTCATTTGGCATGTGGAAGCTAGCACCTATAACCAGCAGCACACAAAGTTTATTAGTATACTACAAACTGAACTAATATAAACTAAAATGTTGAAATAGAATAATTTTAACTCGAAGTTAACATCCACAACAATTGCAATAAAATGATATTTTATGAGCATTTCAGAAATTTTATGGAAAAATAAGAAATCCATACAACAAACCCATAAATAAATATTGGCGCAATATTGGTGCAATGCTGGAAATGAAATTTTGGGCCAACATAGGGATGTGACAAAATCTTCCAATAATTGGTACAATATTGAAATTCAATTTAGAGTGGCAAGCAATGCAAATTATAGCATCTACTAGAAGCGGGGCTCACCTCGCAGATGCACCTCGCACAGGTAAGCGCATCGCCGAAAATGTCGATACATAAAATCATGGAAATCATGGTCAACATCGAAAATACCGGAACGGAATCAACGAAACCAAAATTACGCGTAATAGGCTGTGACAATATCGGGACCATAAACACTATTCATAATTTCAACTGCTTGGCTTGCGTTTTCTTTTTGTCAACTTTCATCTTATAAATCCTATAACTCACAATTGAATCGAACAATCAAAAAATTGTAAAGGAATTTTTTTTTAGTACGGAATGTAACTTTTCCAACGAGCACAAGTTTGAATTTGTTTCATCAGTAGTTTACGAGATCTCCAGAGATATAGTCATTTAGCGAAAAAATAATGGATTTCTTTTTCCCCAAACTTTGAGTTTGTAGTAACAAACGCATACGCGTCAATAAGTTAATGCCAAATGTCAACGATTACGAGACGCTTTGGACGACTTTAAGGGCTTTAAGGTCGTACAATTATGGCTTCTATGTATGGTAACTATACTCCCCAGTGTGGCCAAAGGCCGAACAACCATTTCAATCACTAGTGGATATAAGTTTTTATTGATTTTAGATTTGACGACTAGAAAGTAAATGAAGTAAATGAATCAATAAGATCGCTACTATATTACCATAAGTCGGGTGTTCATCGATTGAAATGTGGAAATTACGATGTTGTCTGTATAGGTCAAACGGGAAGCACATATCATTAAAGGGTAGAGTCAAAGATTGCGCTGCTAATTTAATAATGCTGATTAAAAATGACAATATAGAGAGAATCATGAAGATTCATTTAAGACTGGTCACAAATTTGGCCCATTTTACCCATTATTTAAAGAAAAATTGTAAGGTAAAATATGGTATTTTCATAGTACCTTGTACATATATAATAAGTACAACTTTGTATTTATATATTATGCAGCTGTGCGGTTAGGAATGCACCATGATATCAGCGTAGTTTACTTATACTCATTTGTTTATTAATTATTTTGGATAAATTGTTGATGATGATTGCAAATTGTAAAGTTGAAAGAGTAATATTTTTAATAAAGAATATTTGAAAATTTCATTGTTGCAATGTCGAGCAATATGGAGAAGAATGTGTTCATATTGAAGATCGTAATATAAGGAAAAAATACCTTTGTAGAAATTACTAAAGTAAGTTATTAGAGATAGTGAGCTTAAAGAACAAATTAGGAATGTATACTGCAAGTTAATCTAAAGCTTTGACTTAGACTACGGAGATATTTGTTTCTCACGGAATATTAAAAAATATGTAAGAGAACTTTCATTATCTTTGTACTTACCCCTAAAAAATTATTATAAAGAAACAGATCAATTTATACGCAAACATGGAATTCTATCCTATTTCCTGCCAATATAACAAAAATGTATGCAAAATAGTAAACTACTTATATATTGAATATTTTCTTCGATGTAATATGAACTGTTCAATCCACGGGTTACTTTACTTAATATCACTATAACACTGATATGATATCATTAGACGGGGTTATTAACGTAGAGTTCAAATCAAGTTCTATTAAAATCCAACTCAAAAAAATACATTTAATGAATTTTGTAACAATTAAATTGGAAAGTCTATAGGGGAAGGTGGGGCAAGCGTCTCCTTGAACTCCCGAATATCCGTAATAATAGTTACTAACTTCAAATTTGGAAGAATTTATAAGGAATGATCTTACCTATCCGAAGGGTAACTTAAAGTATTGCTTATCTTTACTGGAAAGAGGGGGAGATTTTCTGGGATAAAACAGCCTTTAGATGGAGCGAATCTGCAGAAAGTTATATCATCTGCTATGCCTGAAAGGCTTTTTATGAAAAATTTGGATTCATAGGGGTTCGGTACAACGTGTTTTCACTGTACTTACCTTATAATAATACCTTCCTTGCACAGATTGTCGCGATTAGGAAAATTACGATTAAACTCAAAATTTTCAATTTCTTGTTTTAAGAATCTATCGATGTTAGCGATAAAGTAGAGTAAGTACATAATCTTATAACATCAAATAAATTGCATCAAGACTAGCACTTTTAACTAGCGAGAAAATTTGTTTGAAATTCAGTTTTCTCAGAAATATGTTGTTTACTCGCATCTCAAGTAATTAGTAAGGTTGGCCTTAAGCGAAGCGTCAGTTCTGGCTATACTATTGGAAATTAAACTTAAATTGCGAATCTTTCCTAGATAAATATACGAAGAGATACACTGTTTAATTACCTCAATTCGAGTAATAATTTATTTAATAGGCTCCAGATATTATTTATTAAGACAAAATCTAAATATGTAATTAATGAATATGGTGGATTTTATTTTATTAAATTCACAATTTTCTTACCGCAAAGTAACGCAAGATTGAAATTGTTAAATAAATTAATTTATGTTAATCTAATCACGATATGCCACGAAATTATATTTTTATCGACATAATTAAACGTCTGTGACCTAACCTGGGCCCTGACCTATGTATCACCATATTTGTGATTACTAATAAAAGAATATTTGACCTATAAGCCTTAAGCAGGTCTATAAACTCAAATTGTTTATACAATTAATGATTACTCCCAAAATAGAAAACCAAGAAACTAAATTTAATAAAATACAAAGTACAACTTACATAAATGTACTAATACCGGTACGGTTTATGTGTAAGAAGTTAAGGAGTTGGGGTGACTAATGTTGGTAACAAAGCCGATGCATAAAAATAACAACTGATTTTTTATACAATCTTATTCAATAAAATTTTATAAGATTATAAAATACAAAATTAATATATTTATTAAAAATTTAAGTTTGTTAAAATCTCTACCTAAAACCTGATTTTCTCTGCGCTATTGTGCTGTATTTCGGTTAATTGCTGTCTTATATGTTATTGTTTATTTTAATCTTGTAATAAAGCTTATAATGATATTTCCAGAAAATTAATTAACTATTATTATTTTTAAAATATATAATTATTTTAATCCCCCCCCCCCCCCAATTTATTATAATAGTGATTCTCACCTTTTGTGCTTAAGTATTGCATGTTGTGTTTTACAGCAATTATTTGAAAACTTGAGTCTTATTTGATTTGGATCAAGTTGGAATAATTTTTATAATTAATTATTTTATTCAATGTTTGCATAGATGGTTTGTATTTTGAAACTGAAATTAATGTAAAAGACCATATTGAAATATATCTGTTTGAGAAATTGAATATAAAATAAGTTTCAACAACAATTAATTAGTTTTAGATAGTTTATTTTATCAAAATATTTTGCATTATAAACGTGGATAAAATCTTTTTGGTATCCAATTACTTGAATCCGCAAAACCAATTCAACTTGAAACTCTAATGAAACATAATGAAATGAAATACCCTACTAATATATCGGGTCCAGTAACAATTACAGGTAACTAATACTACTTGATACGTGTTTAAAGTTAGCTGCATTGTTTTGCGATGCGACCACAGTTTCAAGACTAATGGCGTTCAGCTTTGGTTAAAGGGGGCCAAGCAGAAGAGGTCAAGTCAAACCAAGACAAATGGTATTCGCGTTCAGGTTAATTTCTCTAGTTGTAAACTTAAACGATCACCAAATTCCTAAAGTTAAGGTCCTCTTTACTTGTAATCGACATTTCTGTACTGTCCACCACCCACTTTATGTTCAGATCCAATACGATTAGATTCAAAACTTATAATACCATGCTTAATTCGTATTCAAGCTTAACTTGACAATAATTATTATTAATTAAATATCCTAAGTAAAGCTTCTCAGTGCCCAGTTAATTTTCAGACGGAATAACTAAATGCTTACGTTTACGACATTTCGTAAACTTAAATTAACCCTTAAGCGACCTCAAACTATTTTCAATTTAATACAATTTCTTTGCACAAATGACAATTTAATTTCGAAATTCTGCAGACGCAAAGATTCTTACCTACCTGATAATAATGAAATAGTCAAACAACGCATGCAAATAATTAAAATATTTTTACAAAAAATTTAAACCGTGTTGTTCTTAGTATAATTACTGTAATCAACCTTTTAAAATTCTTCAAATCCTTCGCAAAGACGAGGAAAGTAAAACAAAAATTCCAGTTTCATCTCCGAGCATTAATTAATTTTTAATGCACTACCCATCTTTCTTGTTTAGTGATTTTTATTCTTACTTTTATTACAATTTCCTAATAATTTTCTAAAGTAATTTTTATTTCAACTTTGATCATTTTTGTATTATAGTACCTACTACTATCCAAGACTTGAAAATAATTATTATATTATTGCTTTAGTAGAAAATTACTGTACAGTCAGAAATTTTAATCCATTATTTTTTCCCTTTCTTTTAAAAAATTAATATTTTGTTTTATATTATTTGTCTACACACAGATGCTCAAGCTTGGCATGACATGCCTATCACATTTCAAGGATACTGAGGAGTATTGCTTGGATTCATAGCTTCGGTATCATTGAAATCAGATATTAAGCATATCATACAAAAAGTTTGGTCATGTTTCCTATTTACAGAAATTTTATTTTGTTTAAATTAAAGAAACGTACGTTTTGTAATCGAAATATTCATCAACCGAGCAAATTTTATGCGTATTTGACCTCTTCTAATTTTCCTCAGATTTAAGAGTTTCCCGACAACCACAGCAGTGTATTGGGTTTGAATCTCAGATTCGACAGAATTTGACACCTTTTAAATATATGAATTGTAAATATGGAAAGTTAACCCCTGTGATATTCTATTAATTTAAACGTAAAATAAACGTAGATTAAACGTAAAATGAACGTAAAATAAACGTAAAGTGAAGAAATCTTTTCAGAAAGTGTACAACCTTCATTGGAGGATTACATAAAATGTGATATGATGAATATAATGATTTTGGGTTTGCAAAATTTTAAGAAAAGTTTCTTTCTTACTGCATAAATCATCATTTGATGTTCATTCATTTTATTAATCCCTATATTGATTTTTTTAATTAGTTGAATTTTTATTGAATGTGTTTTGTATGACTGGTTTAATTTGATTATATATTTTCATATCCTCAAATTAAAAAAGTAAAAAGTTTACGAATAAGAAAATGCACTTTATTATATTTCCTATATTGTATTACTTCTGGATTTCGAGCAATAAAGTTGACAAAATTCCTATTTGTATTAGAACTCCCTTGTTGAATGTATTTGCAATCAAGTTCTTTAGTCTATGCTACGACATGCACATAAGAAATTCTTATAAATTTTACTGCTTACTACCAAGGGTTAGCTTAAAGAAAACTTTTTAATTATACACCAGATTTCTTTGGATCAAGCACCCTCGTCTTTTCAGATAAATGATTATAAATTTTTAAGCGTTAGTAATTTGGTGCTTTTTCAGAATGTGCAGTCACTAGAAAGCACTCTTGTTTATGGTGCCATAAGTGGAACATTTTCATATGGTAAAGTGGTGGTGACTTTATGAATATATGAACGACTCAATCGAAGTTGAAGCTTGGCATATTTATCGATTAAGAATAAAAAAAAAATAGCTAAAACTGCTATTCGACCTAATGATTAAAATATTCGCTTATAATAAAAATAAGCGAAGATAGCTAATGAACTAATGTGAGGTTAACACGAATATACATTCAATCAGAACTAGGTAGGGCGGAAGAAACGGCGTCACCGGAAATGGTCTGAAACCGGAAAGAGTGCACTAGTCCCTACAGGGTTAGGCATACAAGAATATGTAAAACTGCAATCGCTTACATTAACTACCCAATCTACTAATCTATAAAAAAAAGATTGGTTTGTTTAATGTGTAATCTTCTCAACATTTTAAATTAATGATTACTGAAAAACGCATTAGCTTATTAAAAATTAATTGTCTCGTCGTGTCGCAAATTTTTAGAATTTCTTCATAAAAAAAACTTTTTTAATTTTGCGGCAGATTAAAATTACGGAAGATTTAAAATTTAATATACGAATATAATATTATTGCAATTAAAATAAATAACGCTAGAAGTAAAAAAATGTATTTTAATACAAATTGGTAAGGTAAATCAGAGTTACAAAGAAGACTTTCAAAACGACAATTAAAGCAAGTACAAGTGCGTATCCCTTGAACTAAAAGATGTAAGAAAGAAGAATTACTTTTATTGTCTCCAGTTGCAGCATTCTAAAGGGGTTACCTCATCCCCATAGCCCGAGCTTTCAGTCTTAAAAGGGAGGTTTTTGCATGACAGCCCAAAGAAAACTTCTCTCGCAAATGTAGATAGAATTTCTTCATTTTGTTATTTCTCTCATTTTATCATTCACTAATGAACTATTTCCATCTTTGTTTTACATTCCTGTACACTCATCAAGCTTTGCGTATATTCTTACATTACAGTAACTAATCAACGACTGCCGCCCCCATTCTTTCTCTTTTTAATGAGACTTCAAGTTCTAATTTTCGTGAATTGTTTAATATTGCAGGCACGATTTTAAAGTTTTAAATTTTATACTCTAAATTTCGATTATAATCGATTTTATTTCAGCGCATATTAAGCAAAATTGAATTAACGTTCAAGTAATGAAAAATATCAATGAAAAAGTAAATTAATCTTGTATCAAAAAAGAGAAGTTTATAAATAAACATCGATTTTTGTTAATAGCAAGTAATTTTCAATTATCTTAAATAAACAACCTTTAAGTTTTTCCATTTATCTATCGCAAGAGATTTTCCCAAAAATATAAATTATTTTTACTAATTTAAAATTCCTCCGCTTAAAATTTATTATACGTCGTATGGCAAATATGTTCCATACACATTACAATTTTTCTCACATAATTTAACATACTTCAACACCACACCCCCATAAATAATGTGAAAAACTTGAACGTGTTATATTTATTTTTTCAAAATGCACTCGATTCTACACGAAAAACCTGCAAATTAAAAAAGCTTTTGTAATTTAAATGTTTCTATGAAACGGAAGAGATATTGAAGTCAAAAGTCTCACCTCCGCTGACGTGTGTTAAACTATAGAGATAAGAACTTTGAAAATGGAAGTTTTCCTTTGCACACGAATATTTTTGCAACATCAAAATTACTCAAATTAAAAAAAATTGTACAAAACCCAGCAGTAATCCTACAAAAAGTAAAAAAAATTGTACTCGATTACGAACATGACATTGCGGTGACAGAGTAATGAATTTTTGCTAAACATCATTACAGTGTAGTTTTAATCTCTGGAAGCTGTATCACATATAATTCGATTGAGGTGTATAATAGGTCCAAATTTTCTGTGCTTTTTTAATAACTCTCTCTTAACTATTAAAATATTTTTATTCGTTGCCCGCAGGGAAAATTTCCCATAAATAATGTTTTATAAATTATTCTAAATTTTATTCATCTAAATTATAAGGTTTGATACTTTTTTATATTTATTCGTATACTATTTTTCATGGACATTCGCATGAGGCTAACTCCACTCCTAAGCCTTCAAGTATATTATATATCTTCGAAACAATATGAATTATAAAGTTTTCGTTGTCAATGTTAATGTTCATGCAATTTCTGATTGCTAAATTGATAGGTTAGCGCGGCCTTCAGGCCGCACAACCAGGATAATGTTATAGGTATTATATATGATTGTTACTCAAATGTTTGGATCCAAGTTTTGTCTAAGTCTTTCTATTTATTTACTTAATTAGCATTGATTGGTTATTCCACCAATGGTAACACTCTAAAGTTGATTTCAATGTTGTTATAAACAGTTAAAAAGTTTACTGCGATCAAGTCAATTTTCATTTTTGTTAAGGAGGTGCTAGGATTTTCAGTCTGGGTGATTGCGAAATGTTATTGTTAATTCCAACTTTACGATATTATTTCTCATATTTTTGTAAATTTTAGCAAATGATTTTTGAAGTTTTTTTAAATTCTTGAGGTGTTATTGTTCGGTTGTTCTTGGTGTCAAAATATGTTATGCATCGCGACGTCAAATATCGAGGAGTATGGATGGATGACGTCCCGTCCAATATCAGTTTGCACCTGTTGATTTATGGAACATCTGTTATCACCTTAAGGTGTTTTTAAGAAAAGAAAAGATTGATCATTTCTTGCTCCCATATTTTTTGGAGATACCAAGCCATTGATTTTCTTGTAAAATAAGTTTGCCAGAAAGACGAAGTTTAGTGGTGGTTCAGTCGGATGATCTGTTATGGTTCACAATTAGAGGATGTTATAAATTGATTGTTTTGCAAATCTTTTGAGGCAGTGGACCTGGACAGCGATTTGGATGAATTGTACTATTCAAACCATTAGCCATCAGTTCCATTGATTCGGATAGTCTTTTTTATCCGAAATGAAACTGAATGGTGTACACTCCATGTGGATATCACAATGTTTTAGTTTTACATTGTAATGTGCGATTAAATGGAAATTGGATACTGGACAAGATTTTTAAGAATCGTGACGCAATTTTAGGCAATAAACTCAGTTATACATATATTTTTTTTGCTTTGATTTCCTAGTGATTCCGGCAGAGTCGCATTATAAAGTATGATATGAAAAAGAAATCATTGGAATTCTTATGAAGAAATCATCGAATTGTCTAATTTTTAATTGATTTTAATTGGTTTTATAATTTCGGAGTTTCTAAAAAAATTTCTTAAAAATGTTCAGGTCTATAAGAAGTCAATTTATATAATATGCATTTTCAAATCATCACACGAAGTCGAATTTTCAAAATATTTTTCAAAATATAATATTTCTTCCAGAAACAGAAAGTTAAAATGTTTATTTCCAGTTAATTTATAACAATACTACCAAGAAAACCACAGTGCTAATGTTAAGCTGTTATTAGTTAATTAATATTTCATTATTAAATTATTAGCGTTCAGTTTTTGTAACAAACAATTTTCAAAATTTTAATCAAAATTGTTTTTGAAGTAAACACTCAAACAGAACATAAAAAAATTATCGGAAGTAATATTATAGTTAGGCAAACAATATTTTTGTTTATTATAAAAAGAAGAGGTTGGTTTGTTAAAAAAAAGAATAACAATTTTTTGACTATTAGTACGCCTACATCCCAAAATCTACACTACGCTTACCAGTTCTAATGTATGCTCAATAGAAGAATAGAAAAGAAACAATCGATGCTATTTGAGTTTTGAACTCCTTTTCAGAATATATTGGTTTACTAAATATAGAGCTGTTTCCCTGTTTTCTAAAAATATTTTACATAAAACAATTGCTTTCTTTTTATGGCAGTTCGAAACTAGTCTGTACGTGAACTTACTATGGTTTCAAACCATTTTAAACTACTGCAGAAACAAAGCTAATGAAATAAATGAAAAAGCTATGATTTTATTGATTTCATGCGATTATTCTGTTTAACCCTTTCGGTCACGATTTTTTGGTTTGTAAGAAAAAAAGTTTAAAATGAAAATACGTAATATACAACATTTTTAAAGATCTTTAGAATAATATCATATTTTCAGCAAATAGCAATAAAAGTCATTGCGCCGAAATATTCCAATTTTGATATTAGGACAAATATCTCATCTTAATTTTGCGTTGTTTTTTTGGCTTTAGCTTCAAATTGTAAATGTGTGCATGTAATAATATGTAAATGTACCTGTGAATGTTTAAAACTATGTAAATTCAATTAAAATTGATAAGAGATAATATTATACAAGTCAGGATTGAACACATAAGGTATAATAATTTCACGTTTATTGGCTGCTATCAAGTCGACAAGTGTTTACCTTATGACAAGCTTCGTTGGCGAATTTGCTGGCCAACAACTTGTGTGTGCGTTATTGTAGGTGTACCTTTATAAATAAATGCTTGAGTACGAGCATTGCGGGAATATGTTGCTAAAGCTTCTTTAACTTTTATAAGGTAAATTTATTTTAAAAATCTCAGAAATATAACTTCTAGCCAATCTGTTAAAATATACCTATTTATTATTTTAGAAAACTAGTAAGGTAATTGAAATATGAATAGGATTTATTTCAAAGTTGGGGCAATAAAGGTTGATTTTGGTTGAACTTAACCAAAAATGGCAGAACTAATATAATGAGAATTTAATAAAATTATTTAGAATTTAAATTATTCGAAAAACTTTTGAAGCAGTAAAAATCAGTTAAAGAAAATATTAAAATAGTGAAAATGCAAGTGAAAAACCAAATTCAAAGTGAAGCAATGCCACATGATTTACAATGGACTTTTAAAGCCCACATAGCCATAAATTAATAAATTAAAAAATTAATTTTCTTTATTAAATTTTGCTTAGTTACAGTAAGGACCAGTTTGCCCGTACGCGTTTATCCTAGTCCACGGTTGACAAGTGGTAGTCAACACTTGACAAATAGTTGGCAACCACTTTGCCGTTTTAAAGCAAATATTACGTCATAACTAATAGTTAAGTAGACTAGCGGAATATCTGATAGTCAAGCCTTTCAACCAAGATTTAAAGCCAAAATTTAAAATTCAAAAAATAAAGAAAAATACCAAATAAAGGCTGCTTAACAACCAATTAATAGCGTAAATAATCTAACCACTCAGTTCTACTTCTATTTATTGGTTATAGTTTTGGTGGTAGAAAATCCACCATGTCCAAATGTGAAATTCATAAAATTTCAACTTAAAACTTTTTAATTTTTTTTTAAATTTTAGAAAATATTATTGTGAAGTTCCAGATTGTTAATAAAAAATTAAACCTAAAGGTATGAATAACTTTTAATTTGCCGCTAGCTACATGATGTTTTATATGAATTTGGTAATTCTCTGTAGACTATTTTTGTACGGGTTTCACTTATTGCTTCTGTATTGCGAATTATCGATTCTACCGCTCTTTTGTGGTTTGTCCATCATACAATTTAAGTTTTCGAAAACTTTCGCTAATAAATTCATAAAATTCCAATGTTCCAAAGAACAGTTTGACTTTTGTACAAGAATTTTGTACTCGAATTTGTAATCCTATCAAATGTCCTGACAATATACTGCCTCCATCATATATGATTGACCTCTACAGTCATTTGTATTATTGTAATTATTTAGCATATAATGCTACACCGTGCAATGAAGGGTTAATATTTAATTAATCATCATTGGAGATTTTTTTTATTAACATTAAAGTTACTACTTTCTTCTTTTAGTTTATGACGTTAAGGTGAACGGTTATTAAGACAATGACTAGTGTAGTGGATTAGTACTGATTTCCCCCCCCCCACGCTTAAGGTGTACAGGGGGCCAAAAAAATTTTAATTAAAAATTTTTTTTTAATAAAGAGAAATAAATTTTAAAATATTTAAAATGTTAAAAAAATTCCTATCAAGTTTTACTAATATTCTGTAAAATTTATCGTTACAAACAACAAAGGGTTGTATAAAGAAAAATATCGTTTTTGAGTGACAAACACAAATTCAAAATACAAATTTTTCAAAGAAGATGGTAATTTGCAGTATTTCAACTCATAATTAGTTGAATTTACAAGTCGGTTGTTATGAATGCTATTGGTTATAAATTATTATAATGGAAACATCAAAATTTTTGATTTGAAATTAAAAGAAAAAAGTTTTAAGTCGAAATCGGTTAGTTCTGAACAATTTTTTTAATTTGTAATGATTAGTCTACATAATTATTTGTTTTAGCATATTATAAAGAGTTTAGAAAATTTCCATATTAAAGTGATTTTAAAAGTTAAAGGGTGGCCTAATAGTTCTGACTACGGCTGCTTTTGATTTGATAATTATTAAACAGTAAAGATGTTAAATTTAAAAGACAATATTTCATGAAAATCGGATATCAATAAATCCAATAACCTAACAAGCAATCAAGAAGCTGACCCAAGTGGAAGTATTCATCTTATCCACATTGCCAGTCCACCCTTAAACAAAAATTTCTATGTAGTTTAAAACCTCAAACTAATTTTTAGAGTGAACTGAAAGCAATTTCAATCTGTATCTACTGTCGCCATTCCAAAATAACGAATTTCCTGGATAATAAAAAAAAAATTATTATTAAATTAGTTTATAAAAATTATTTATTGTTAATAATGATTATAATAGGTATAAGAAAGTCTACAATTAGCAAATTTTTTGTAGAGCTAATTTAAAATTTTAAAATTCACTGCAGTCAATTTCATTATTAAAATCTGATGAGTAAAATTTTTGAGGAAAGTGTTGATTGTTTTCATTCCGCTTGGTGTTTGATTTTATATTATTTGAAGTATATTTAATACTAATTTATATTTATTTACACTAACTAAATCGATAAGCAGAGATTTCAACGATAGATAAGGCTTGCAACTTTGTTGTAAAAGAATGCCGGACTTTTAGCGTCAATGTAATATTTAATGAAAATTTACATAGAAATTGAAATTTTTTAATCGTTCTTAACGATCGAATTAATTATTTTAGATTTAATGAATGAAAATTAAATTTCAATCTGGTTTTGTCATGTTTGGTTAAATTTATGAACAACGCATCTGAGGGTGGGTATGGGGTAGTAAATGGTTAATACTCGTATTAAAAAATATTAATTTTTAATTTGCAATGTTTGTAACAAAATAGGTAAGTTTGTTAAACGGGGCAAAGAAGAGTAAAAATTTTACAATTATGTGAAGACGATTTGTTTTTATTTATTTATTAATCTCGAAATAAAACTTAATTTAAATTTTAAAACTTGAAAGTAATAATTTTTTTCCGCAAATGTAAACAATTTTTTTACGGAAGGAAAATAAAGGTGCATTTTCTTGGGGAAGTTTGAAAAAAACGCGATAAGAAGTTTGACCATTGTTTACAGCATTGTTAACAGTTAGTAAATATCGCGTAAACTAATAAACTAGAACTAAAACATAAATAGAGAGATAAGCGACTGTGGCGCTAATTCTATGTTATCTAAATTTTCGCTACGAAAAAGAAGCGGACCAGCATAATTAAAATTTGAAACGAGGAAAAATGCTTTACATACTCGGTCCGCTGTACACGTACGAGCGCAGTCAACTTTCTTATATTCCCCTTAAATCCTCATACCTCTGTAACCCCTTATAACACCCCCATCCACTGCCATTAATACTTCTTCTTCAAAGCACAAACTCGCATTTTAATCGATTTCATTTGCGCATGTGAGGCTGTGGCAAAAACTCAAGCTTTAGATGCTGTTAGGGGGGCACAGCGGGGGGTGAAAACTAAGCAGTAAGCATCCCAGGGGTACAGAGGGGAAGAAAGAAACGGAAGAGTGCGCGTGAATTAAGCAAAGACTCACTCTTTACCTTATTTGCATTCTTTCTTGTTTTACTTGAATGTTTTATATCTCGCTTTTATAATTTATTAAACCTTAAAGAAAACAACATTTTCCTCTTAATTACGTAGAGTAAGTTTTATGGCGCTCCGTTCTTATATGTGTGTCGTTTCATGTGGGGGTTGAAGCGAATTTATAATTATTCTTTTCGACGGGATGTAGCTTTGATTTGTGGGTTTTCTTAGGGGAGCATTTTTCTAATGTGTTTCTTTTATGTGTACGATTTTATTTTGCTTATTTATTTCTATTTAATTTAAATTGTATCGATTCGACTTCCATTCCTTATAATTGCTTTAATTACAAAAAACAAAAGCACAATTTGGTTTCGAATTACTATTTGCAATTAAAAAATACATTTTTTAATTACTTGCCCGCATAACATTTTTGTTTTTCTAAATCTTACCGACAATAATTTAATTCTTTGCCAAATTGAAAAGTTATCAAAATTTGATAAAGCGCTAATTTATTTATTAACCAATCGCGTAGGTATTTGTATACGTTTCTAACAAGTGTAGAGTAAAATATAGCCCGAAGGAGAGAAACGGTTTGGAAAGCTTCGTCCTAGCTATAAGTCGCATCATTAAAAATCCGCGGCTCCTTAGATATGGTGTGCGGTGGCGAACTTTTCTTTGTTTTGTCTTGCTTACGTCATTAAGAGAGTTGGGGATAAAACTCTAGTTATCCCGGGCGTGGTCATATATCTGCATATAAAAATACTTAAATAATTAATTTATTTTATTTTCCGAGACACCGCGAGTGTGCGACAGAGGATAATGCAAAATTGGATTCCGTAGGCTTTTAAAGTGAAAAGCTTCCAAAATATTTGTTTATAATTTTGAGAAAAATTCATTACAAAGAAGGATAAATGCGTAAAAAACATCAATCAAGCAACACTCGAGAGTAATCACGAGTAAACTCTTATTTCAGAAATTTGCTGCATCACAGTATAACAACTTAGTACAATTTGATGTAAAAATTAATATATCATGTAAAATTAACACCAAATTGTTAATTAGTTTCTCGCAAATTGTAAATTAAAACCAACAACGTCGCGATGAGTGAGTGGTTAGAATGGTGCAGTATTTTATATTTGCAGCAGACAGCGAAGCGAGGCATTTTCCAATAAAATTACTGGTCGACCCAAGATGGAAATTAATTTTTATCTGCATATATCTGAGAGCAATGCAAGCGTTCTTCACTCCTCTTTAGTTCTGTTCGTTAGTACTAATGAGCGGGAAAAATTGTATAATATATGATTTCGCGA
Source organism: Cantharis lateralis (assembly GCA_963170105.1). NCBI lineage: Eukaryota > Metazoa > Arthropoda > Insecta > Coleoptera > Cantharidae > Cantharis > Cantharis lateralis. The sequence continues at coordinate 39,486,235 of OY720625.1, forward strand.
AAATATCGATTGTTTCCAATATTTTAATATTATGCAAAAAACTTCGATGAACTAAAATCTCCCACGCCCCACCAGGCATTTCCTTTCAAACGCCACACTTATTTGCTAATTAAAAACACTTAAAATAGTAAACGTCCAATGGATTTCCAAATAAAATCTGAAGGATAACTGAAAACAAGTGTAAGTTTCAATTACTTTATTGTATACGCTTCTTTTTTCCTAGTTGGGTTATAAAATTTATTGAAGCCAGTTACAAACAATTAACATAAAATCCTAATTGCTTCTCTCAGCTAAAAATCCCCAAATTCAATGAACACATAAAAAGGGTTAAAACCGTAAAAGCTTTCTCTTTCGACGAATTCCTTTACTGCACTTTAACCCTTTAGTGTTTATTCACCCTAGTGAATTTTATTTTATTTTAAAATATCATTGGCGATCTGAGAAGGGTGCGTCTTCGAACCCTATTTTTTAAACTTGCTTCGCAAGTTCTACATTGGGTTTTGCATATTTGCGCTCTCTTACATATCTTGAAATTGAATATTCGTTCTGCAGATGTTTTAACGCGAATAATTAAATATACTTTAAAATTGTTGTTCCAGAAATGTTATATAAGAATTAAATTAAATTTTAAGAAGTATTCGTAGTATGTGTTAATCGAAATATTCAAAAATATTTTTTTCTGAGAAAGATCAGAAAATTTTTAAGTGTATCATACAAAATTGGTGCTATATAACACAATTATTGCCCCACTTATAGATTATTAATTATTCAATTATGCCGTGTTTAACTGTAGTAGGCCACCCCAGGATTTCACCAATAGGGAAGTTATATAAAGTCCATTATTTAAATAATACAAATTTTAAATATTATATATTAACAATATAATATTTTATTTTTTCTAATTAATCAAATTTTTGAAAATTCAATTTTTAGTTTAGTATTATTAATTGATAGCAACAATATATTACCGTAATTGGATGTTCGGAACCACATCGTCTTTTTGGACTGCAAGGATATGCCACAAAGAAAAATTACCAAAAATCTCATGTGTTCGCAGACGGCGATTAAAACCACCCAACAACGAAAGGCTCATACTGACCTTTTATATAAAATAGGTAAAAAAGTGGAAGCAAATTCTTCAGATAGGATCGAATATTAGAAAGGTGTCGCTAAAATTCGGAGGAAAACCCCAAAATATGTATAAAGTAATTTATAAACGCAATGTGGGGTCCAAGTATCTTTACATACAATTAGACAACGATTGAAAGAAAGGGGGCCACATGGTGGCAAAGCTCGTAAAAAGCCCTTTTCCAATGAGCAGCAAATTAAAAAAACGGTTTGAATTTCCGAAAAAAAAATAAAAAGTAGAATTTTCCTGATTGGTCAAAGATAATTTGGTCAGACGAAGGCAACATAGAAGTACGTAATTTATAATGTCTTTACATAATAATTAAACTTATTTGAACCATTTTTATAATTAATTATTAATATTTTATGTTAATTTTCCAGCCTTTCGGTCAGCCTGGATCAAAATGCGTAAGAAAAGGCTGGAAAAATAATTTGACTCTGCTTGCATTGAACCCAGCGTTAAATTTGGGGATGGCAGTATAATGATAATGTCGGCCAGTGGCGTCGGCGAAGTGTAAACCTGTGAGGGGAAAAGAAAATCGGACACCTTCATTAAGATTTTCCTGAACTAATTATAGGATACTATCATAAATTATTTAGAGAAGAATAGCCCAGAATATGTTTTCCCCGAAACAAACCCAGTGGATAAGTTCAGGATTTTGTTTTATAGTTATATGAGTGCAATCTTTCCTGAAGCAGCATCCTCTCAAGGCTGTTACCTACAACAATAGTTGTATTCAGCAGACTCACCCGTAAGCTACTACGAACCGCATTTTATTTCTGGTTAGCAGTGCCTAGACGAGTGGAGAAATTAACCAGTTGAATATGACCATTATTATAACATTTAGGGCCGATTTATTCACCTCTTGTTAATCTTTTAAGTAAGTAAAGTTATCTATAAACCTACAATGGACGTCTGCTATTTGACGAATCAATGTCACGTGGTAGGTTTATAGGTAATTTTAGTTACTGATAAGACTAACGAAAGGTGAATATTTCGGCCCTTAGAAAAATAATAACAAAACAGACCAGTAGTAGCGTAATCATCTGGTAGCAGGTGACCAAAACATAGACAATGGGACGTCGAATTCTCGAATTGCATGTTTATAAAAAAATACAATATATTGTTATAAATTAACTACGCAGGTGTGTACAAAATGACATAATATTAAAAAATTTCACATTGTTTAATAACAATCAATTACTAAACCGAAATTGAGAGGGAAGGCCTGTTGCTAATATAAGAACAACAATAGTGATTGTTAATATTGCGCTAATGTTGTATAATATTCCAGCTTTTAGTTAGGAGGATAGGGGATTCCCACGCGAACTTAGGCGAGGCCGCTAAACCGTGTTTATTGTACTTACTATCTTTGATGCAGTGATCCCGTCCTGTCACTCCTCAAGCTATCCCAATTGTAGGATAAACTCAAGTATTTTGGCAGGTGGAGTGTTACTAATTCTGTTCGGGCCAGAAGTCCCCAGCATGGTATCGCTCTCTTTGACGCTAGAGAAGTACAGTAACAAAACATATGCTCTGCTGTTTCGTCTACTCTGTTGCATCCCCGATATTTGGGATCATCTACAAATTTAGTGTGTTGAGAGTGTAACGATATTTGTGCAATATAGTGTGAACATCGATACAATATTGCGGTACTTTGACTGCTAAGCACAAGCCAATATTAGTAAAAGCGGTTTACCACCTCAAACTCATTTAAAAACTACATTAACCGACCAATCAACGTTCTAGTGGCTGGAAATGATTTTATTCGATATCTTATATTACACTGAAGAAAAACTTCTATTTACACCTTATTTTTTAATGAGTCCTTTAATAGTTATAAACAATCATTTGTTTTAAAAATCTAACTTTTGAGGAAAAAATCTGAAAAAATTATAAAGGCTTAATTGGACCAAAATACTCATTTTTTGTGTCTTTGATTTTATTCGTGAAATCAATGGTTTTTAAGATATAACTCATTAAATAGCGAAAAATGCCTACCTTTACAATTTTTTTTCTCAGAAACCAATTACCAATCAGAATAAATAAAAAACAAAAATTTTCAGCCAACCTTAAACTATCACGCCATTTTTTTCATTTTTTATTTTTACTGTTAAGTAACAGTGGAAACTGTATTAAAGTAAACACCCAAATTTGTGATTTATAATTATTATTAAGTCTTTTGTTCGTTTTGGAGTTAACTTATCCTTGCCAACCACTTAAGTAAAAGTATAATAAAAAGATGTAGTCAATAATATGTTTTACGCGGTCAAGGAACAAGGAGTATTTAAAATAGATTTGTTTTTGTGGCACTTCTAGTATTTAGGTAATTTAAATTATGACAATCCACATGTATGTAATTGTATATTGCATTTTAGTGGTAAATAAACAATTTGAATTTAAATTAAAGGTTCCATCCTATCTCGCCAGACGGACGTACTCACGCACAGAGGAAGCAGTGTTTGAGATCTACTCCAATACGGTTTTCACTGTTACTAACACTAAAAACCAAAATATAAAAAAATGTTGCGATAGTTTAAAGTTGGCTGAATATTTTTATTTTTATTTATTCTGATTGGTCAATTGGTTTCTGAGAAAAAAAAATTGAAAAAGTATTCATTTTTCGCTATTCAATGAATTTTATCTTAAAAACCATTAATTTTACGAAAAAAATCAAAGACACAAAAAATGTGTGTTTTGGTCCAATTAAGCCTCTATAATTTTTTCAGATTTCCCCCCCAAAATTTAGATTTTTAAAACAAAAGATTGTTTATAACTATTAAACGACTCATAAAAAAATAAAGTGTATATTATAGAAGTTCTTTCTCGGTGTAATATAAGAAATCGAATAAAATCATTTTTAGAAACTAGAACGCTGATTGGTCGATAAGTGAACTGAAATGAAAATATAAATATGTTTTGCCATGTTTTAATATTGGTACAATATCATGAAATATAATAATTATATCAATATTACACCAGGAGTACTTAGTCTATGTGAATGACAGCGGACAAACACTTCATAAATCATAATTCTCGATCAGTCATCTTGGCTTTAACCAAGAGCGCACTGCATATTGTATCGCAATCGAAGAAAAATATAACCAATATTATCTGCAAAGCATTAATTGATATTGGTACAATATTGTATCGCAATATTACAATTGAACAACAAAATTTATAATACACCAACAATGTGCAATAATAATTTTTTTTTATGTTTGGATGCAGTACAACTAGAAATAGGTATAGAAAAAAGTAAAATTCTATATCAATGAACTATTTGAAATTTTTGGTAATACATCTTCTTTTTTGTCGTGGTTCACTCCTTGATTATTGCACATTGTAAAAAATTAGTGTAATTTTACCAGTTGCTTGAATCAGTGCAAGCATCAAAATCAATATTATACTTGTGATCAAATATTTGGTGTTAATCTTAAAAAAATCAAGATTTTGAACATTAAATCTTGAAATTATCGGTACAGATGTATATCAAGTATCAATATCCTCATAAGTTCAGAGGACTACCTTGAAGGATTCTGACACGAAACAACTGAATTCTGATTGAATAAACCATATTATTAATGTAAATATTAATATATATAATATGTTGAGTTTTAGTTATTATTAACTCAGTTTGTTTTCAAACTTTTTTGTATTATGATTTTTTTATTACTACTAATGTATAAAAAACCCTTTTTATTCTCACTAAAGTTCGAGGTTAGCTTTCCTAGGGACGTAAATGAGCCAACTATTTTTTTTAGTGATTTAAAATTATTGATTAATTTTTTTTTACAAAGTGTATTTTAATAATCAAGTAATTTTGCAACCATGTTGATTTTTACAGAATCGGATAGTAATTCTGAACAGTTGAAAATTCTTTGTTTTTTCAGTGGGTTAAGTGTACTTTCGCGAATAGTAAAAAGTTCAAAAATTTTTAGTTTTAATTTTGAATTAGATTATTTTCAAAATAATGGTAAACTCAAGTTAGACTTTATGGTGAGATTAATTGAATTGAATAAATTAATGTCTTTTCATTGTTTTTCAATAAATAATTTTATATATTGTATTCTTCATTTTACCGTTAAAATTACATTATTTTAATGTTTTGTTTAATCCTGCATTTATGTATAGGTACATACAAATTTTTACTAATTTACTTGAAATTTATTTCCAAAAATGTAAAAAGCAAGCTTTGAAAATAATTTTTCAAATAAAAATATAATATTTTTTGTTTTTATAAAAATATTAATTTATTATAAATAACTTCATTAAGTTAGGAATATAATTATTATATTTATAAAAACTTATTGAGTATGTTACTTTGTTTCTCTGTACAATATAATATTATCATATTACATACATAAATATTTTACTTAATTTATAGTAAAATTGTTAATTAAACAAACAATTTAATTATTGTTTATGTCGACACAATACAAAGGTAGTTTAATTTCATTAATTGGTAAAACAATAGTTCCGTAAAGATCTATTTAAATGGCTGCAGTGTTTATGTGCACTACATTTTATTACTTGTTTTAGTAGTCAGTTTATAAATTAAATTATATTACTCAAATGGATGTTCACATAAATCACTTCTTATATCACCCAAATAAGAAAGTAATAAAATTTGTTGGATTATGAAAAGCATTTAAATTTTTGTTACCTAATATTTAAATGATATACATGAAAGTTCATAACACTACCTTAATGTCGTGTTCATCATGATTTGCAAAAATCGTATAGAATATATTTTATGATAGTACAAAAATGGTAAATTTTCGTTAAAAAAAATATATTTTTAAAGTTATGATGGCCTTTTCTGCGAATTTTAAGGAGTATATCAATTTTGTTCGATAATAAATTATACTAAATAAAAAATTTGTAGTGCCCCACGTTGGGTGCCCTATTTATTATGTATAACTTATCTTGGGGATACTTATATTGGGTACAATCTAACCAATTTAATATAATAATATTTAATTATCATTATTTTGTTATGTCATTTTTTCCTTAAAAATCCTTTTCCTGAGGTTTCAGATTTGTTGTACAGGTTATAGTGAAAAATGTATTTTTGTAAAACTTGACGAAATAAAATAATTGTAAATTGAAAATGTGAAAATTCTGTAAAAAAGTGCAAATCATTTTATTAATCATAAATCAAAACTCGTCATAAACATGTTCATTAATCAACGACATACAAAATATATCGCGAATATTTACAAGTACTTATAATAATTAGGATTTTAAAAACATATCAGGTACATACAGTTTATAAAACTGCTTTGTAAAAGCTTGGATCTTGCAACTTTTTAAAACTTATATAATGCACTACAAAATTTTAACTTTGTGGAATAAAAGTTTTGCTGCACGAAGTCAATAAACCGGTCGCGCTTGCATTTTAGTTTTCTTTGGGAAATTTAATAATCAAATGCACTTTTAACGAAGCAAAACAAATAATTAAGGATAATTATGATCATTTCAATAGTTCGATTACAAACAAGAAAATATATCTATAACTTCAAGTATTGAAGTAAATTAAAATAATTTTGAATATGAAATTGAGTTAAGTTCGGTGGTAGGAGGAGAAGGAAAACCCTGCTACACCAACTTATTCGAAGTAAATGAAACTTTTAATTATTAGTGCAGTGTTTTAAAGCGATTAATATTATATTATTAATACTCTTAAATAAATCAAAATATTTTTCTAACGCCAATTTTCCGCGATATTTGTAAAACGTTGGTAATTTAAGAAGAGGCCAGATTGGAAAGTGTTAAGATTCGCAGTACATATGTGTTTCTCGCTCTTATTTTAACTGCCCTTCCCGCACTTTTCAAGGAGTTGGGCCGCACTCATTTCCCATCAGCCAGCCTTCTTTTGCGGGGCTCATTAAGTCTTGTATCGATCGTCCGGGTCTTCTTCTACACTTCTTACAGCGTGTGAGAATTTTAATATGCAGCACTGTGTACGCGCCCCTCATTAATGCAAAGATTGTTGGAATTGAATAGCTGTCTTGAGGCTTTTCTTCCAAATGTTCGATGTTCTTATTTTGTCGTATTCTTAAGTTCTTCAATGGATTTTGCTTTCATTGAAAAAAAATGAAACAAATCACTTGTTAATAGTTGGCACTAAGTGAAAGATATTCACCCCAATCAATATAAAAATTTAAGGGCTGCCATCGTTTTGAGTTGGCGGTAAATCGATTAAAAATTTTAGTACATAACTTTTAAAAATCCCGTTGTCTAGTAACGAATGGCAGTTTGTTTAAAATAAATATGAGAATTGTTTCATCAAGACATAAATTCTTATTATATTAAAACTTCCAAATCGAAATAAATAAACAAAATTGCCTCTTCAGTATATTTTCTGCATTGTATACAAGAATTAATACCATAATATTTTACTGTAGTTTAAAATATTTGAGGACACTCGAGGGCTGGCTTCCTCATCCGGTCAACCGAGTTTCCTTTGCCCGTTGTTGAAGTGGGAAACCGCTGAAGTATTCGAGATTCATTGAAAAAATAAAACTATCCAGAGAGAATACTTATATAACAATTATAGTAAATAAATTAAAAAAATATATGAATACACTGAATATTTAATTTAAGAAGAATTTACCTACTTGAAAACTCAGACTGAAATAAAATACAAAAAACTCACTCAGTTTTAAATTAATTTTCATTGTCTAGTATATTTTTTCGCATCTTAACTAGCTTATCCATAACAACAGTATTTTTATAAATTTAATGCTAACTTTAAAAAATTTATTCAATTAATTTAGTTAAGTAGGTTTAAATAATTAAAAAAATCAAATAAAAGAACATAAAACTAAATTAAAATTATTTTGAGTTTTTAACTACCGCGTTGCATATTGTTACTTTTAGACAAAAACAGTTTTAAAGGCATGGAACATAGCATTACAGATATAAAACATAAAATTGATTTTATAAACTTGTAGTACCTGCATAGGTAAAGTTAAAGTGCTTTCAAAAATTTTATATATTTTTATTGGCTATAAAGTTAGGATCAGTTGAAGTCGATTAATTTTTAACGTCAAGCGGTCAAAACGCCAAAATCATATTATATTCCTGAAAATTCATTTGTAAATTCCTAATTGAGATAAATAATCCCAAGTTTAAGATTGTTTAAACTCCCAATGAACAAACTTAAACTTACATAATATTACAAAATTTCTACAAATAATATTCTGTGAACCTAGAAAGCCCTTTATTTTATTTTAAATATTAAATAAAAATTTAAAAGAACAATAAACATCATCTTATGGTATTTATTGTTTATTTAACCTATTAGTTTTTCAAAAATTTGATTTAATATTTTTATTTTACGTTTTCATGATTTAAATAATTAAATTTTATATATTAAATAAAAAAGGCAGCTCTTTCTGTGACGAGATTGCTTTGTGTTTATCCAAAAATAATCTATATGACGAAAGTATAAGCAATTTTAATGTACGACGTCACAAAAACTGGAGTTTTCCCAAAACACATTTCCAAAAAAAGCTATTTTTTTCGAAAGTAGCCTGCTTTTAATTATAAACTAGCTTTACAGTAGGCTGTTTAGATTGACAATAACTTAAGCCTTTACGGCCTTAAGTCCTTAATTTGATCAAATTCGTCTACCGTATTATTTTCCAAATAAAATTAGAAATTTAGTATTATGATTAATTTACTCAAAAGAAACAAATTTGATTACATTATAGATTTGATTCTATCAAATTATGTAAACTTTACATTTCAACAGCTTTCGATAAAATGGCAGGACAGTGAAAGAACAGCATGGGACAGTGGCAGAACAACATTACAGTAACGTTTTTAAATCACTTGTTACAACTTGCAAGTTTCAAGATATTTATTACAATCTTTGTCTAAATTACTTCAACAATTAGATGATACCATTATATTAAAGAAAATCTGAACAAAACATTAAAATAATAGAATTTCTAATGTACAGAATTCTTCATGTGCATTTTCCCAGAAGCTTCCTGAACCTATTCTCAATGATTGAGAAGCGGTTTTCATGGCAGAGTACTTCGGTGGTTTGCCATTGCCTTCCAAGGGAAGGCGGCCAGAATTTCTTAATCCGCCCGGAATCGAACCGGGCTTTTCGGTTTCGCAGTCGACGTACAAGCCTCAGGCCATAACCGTTATAAAGTGAAGAAGTTGTGGTATTTGTGTACATTTTTGTTTGTTGGATTTTGAAATTTTATTTATCTTTGTGAATTTTGAAATTCCCGCTAGTGGTTGATTTAGCGCTAACTAGCGAGGAATAAAGGCTTTCTGGTCCAACATGACGGAAGAGTCACACGCGTAAATTTATGGAAAGATTAATTGATTTATGTTAAAAATTCGAAAATATTTGGATTTAGAAATTTAAAGGAACGACAGAATCGAGCGATAGCCGGACATCTGAGTAAAGATACCAAAAGTTATTAGCATAATTAAAAACAATTATAATGGGGATTTTGGACGTTTGCAATAAAATACCTAATCAATAGTCGACGTTTCGAAGATATTTATTGTCTTCTTCTTTAGGACCTACATTGACCTACCTTGACTTTTAGTAAAAAGTTTTAGTAAATTTGCTATCCTTGCCCAAAAAATTAATTTCTATAGTTTTTAATTTTCTTTTGTATTTGTGCACTTCAGAATACTTCATTTAGTTTCTTTATTGAACATCTTCATGTGACTACTCTTCTCTTAATTTTCTCTTCACTCAAATCACTACTGCATATCGCAACCCCTAAGTATTTATATTTCTTTAGAATTAAATTTAAATTGTTATCTAAATTTGATAAGACAGTGGACTACCAAACAAAAATTGAAATTAAATCAGTTATGATAGTGATCAACCGTCACTGAAAGTGCATACGATCGATAGTCAAGTATCGGCCAAGCACCCAAGATTAATCTAAACAATCTTTTTTCAAAAAATGTGCGTTCGGACAGTTATTCTAAGAATAGAAGAAGAAACGTCATTGCTAGTGAGTTATGCGCTGGGAATTCACTTAATTACTCGATTTCAATTAAATGTGGAAACTCCGGTGTAATAAGTGTAATTCTTGGGCATCAAAGGTCAGGTACAACTAAACTTAAGAACTCACAGAAGGAAACTGGTTTGAAATAGGTCGTGAAGCTCTTTTTATATCAATTATTCTGGCGAGAATGCCTAAATTCTATAATTTAATTTTAATGCAAAATTAGTAAAACCTGACCTAAAGAAATAATGCAACCTTAATAAAGGCATGTCAAGGGGGTTGCATATCTGAATGTGGAGCGTAACATTTTTCAAGTCCATTACCAGTGGCGGCGCTAGTAAAAGGTTGAGGGCGCACCCAAAAAATATATTGTAAAATTTTAGAGTTCTTAAATTTCAAGATTATATAAAATAAAATTAAAAAGATTGTTCAAGCAGACAAAATATGAATAGACATTTTTTTTGTCGCATTTTTGTCTACCTTTGTATTGTGCAGTCTAGAACTAGTAGATTAAAGCTTAAAGAGTGCTAGATAAAAATGATAAAGCAGTATAAACTACAAAGAAGTATAATAAAGAAAAATAACAACCCTTATAGAAAAAATTGCATCTATGCAATTTGTTTTATGTGTCGATAAAAAATTTAAATTACGAGTATCAATTACAATGTTATTTATCGTTGAAATGAAATTAAAATCTTCCGCATGTAACAACCAGCACATAATATTGAGGTAATTATTTTTGTTAGGATTTGCTGTAGTTACGTAGAATAGCGGTCATATTTGCATTTAGTGGTGAAATAATGGAGTAACAACGATCCATAAACATCCCGGTAGATTATTTGTAGTGTTGTAGTTAAGCTCGAAAGCTAAATTTTCGTCGACTTTTAACCGTTTTTCTTTCGGAGTTTTTCATATTTTTAATAGAATGAAAAAACGGTTGCCTTCAAATTGCGCTTTTGTCGGGATTAATTAATATTTGTGCATTAAATTGCGAATGTATCGGTGTTTAGACAAAAAGAAAACAATAAATCACGAACATAAAAACATGACTTAAGGCTGCAATATCAAATGTTTATCATCTCGACACACTAATAATAATAACAATAATCTATCATTAGTAATTAACGAGGTAAAGATGGTTACTTAGATTATGCTAAATGGACTATTTCGCTCTTCATCATGACTCGAACCAATAATCGACGTGCAATAGGCGTATCCGCTTAAACTAATTTACTAAATGATGCAACAAATTTATAAAAATGTTACCATGTATATTATAATCTTACATTTCTTCACAGAAGTTGCATGCAAATTTCCTTCCTCCTTTTCATAATTATTGTTTGGGAAGACATCAATTCATCAATTATTATAACGTAATTAAAAGCTTAAATTGGAACAAGAATGCTGAAATAGGCACTCAAAACTTGGCAGTTTAAAAAATCAGTTTTGAGAGTTTTATTCAAAAATTACGAAAACAACTGCCTCTGAAAAGGTTGGTGGGTTCGAGCCTATATGAGGGCATTATTTTTATTGCAGTATTAAAATTATTTATTACATTTTTCTAAAGTTAGCCAGTCTGACCATTCTATACTTGCTAATTTGCTTATTAGCTAGCTCAAATACACTGCATCTGAAATATTTATGTTAGGTATTTACAAAACTACACCATTATTTTTTTTGCAATTAGTAATGATATAGGTATGTATGATAACAGTGATATAGCTGTGGTATGGTTTTGTGAAATTGAGACGAAAAAAGATAGGATTCTGGGATTTTGAAGTGACAGAAAGGAACAAAGAAGATCAAAGATCTGATACAAAGTTGGGGGAGAGATCAAAGCACTGATTTGATTAAGAGTAAACTTTTTAAATTTGATTGAAATTTTTAGGTTAACCACGGTTATTGGTTTTGTATGGTACCAACCTCTAATAAACAGGGAAATTGTTGAAACGCACCGAAAAGAAACCAAACACGAACACCTTAAAGTGATAACTATAACACAGTACCTCCGAGACGTTGAGTCGGGTGCCGTGCTATACGCGAATCGAAATAGAACTGTGGAAAGAGAATAGAAACAGAAGACGGAAAAGAATATAAAAGAAAATAATATTAGAAAAACTTTTTTAAGATAAGCGGCGAGAAACCTAACAAGAGCACATTTAAATGTACACAAAAGAAGGAAGATCACGATCAAACTCCCAACCATCTGTCTTAGAATACGTTAAAAGAGCAAGAGAAGAAGAAGAAGAAGCTGAGGAACAAGCACGGGCTTTCCAGAGAAGTAGGACAACAGTGAAGACGCCAACAAAAGGTAGTGACAAGTCGTTGCAAGTACATCCGGGAGAACGTTTCGATATGGAAGAGCTGAAGAAAATGCTATCGAACCTGACGGAGGCTGTAGACAAGGGCTTCAAAGAAACCAACATAGAGATCAAGGAAAACATCAAAGAAGTCAAAGATATTAAAGAAAAACTAGATGGACTAGAGTTGAAATGGTCCGAAGAAAGACAAGAACTAAAAAAGGAAATTGATGTACTTGTGAAAACAACAAAAGACCAGGAGAACAGAATAGAAAAACTAGAAACCCAACTTGAAAGAAACGAAAAAGAGAGGAAATTGTCCAACATCGTTATTAGGAATGTTCCCATCACCGGAACAGTTACATGTGACAACGTCGAAGAATTCATAAACAAGAGAATGCATTTACAAGTAGAAGTGGTGGATACTTACAAGATCGGGAAAATGGAAGAGAATAGAATGGTGGTAGCGAAATTGAGAGATTTCAAACAGAAAATGATGGTAATGGACAACAAGAACAAGCTAAAGGGTTCCAAAATTTACATAGAAAGTGATATGACCAATCAGGAGAGAGAGATTCAAAGCAAAATATGGAATATAGCTAGGGAAGCAATGAAAAACGGAGAAAAGGTAAAGGTTGGATATCAGAGGATGTACAACCAGGAGAAAATGTACGTGTGGGATCGGAAAGAAGGATGTCTGCAGCTAAAATCAGAAGCAGACGACAAGCGGAAGAACGAAATAGAAATAAGAAACCCAAAAAACTAACCGAAACGGTCGGAGCGGATGGGACGTCTCAACCGGAAGCTCCAATTACGATCCCAGAGACAAAAAAGACGGCAAGGCAACTCAAAAGAAAAATCGAAACGGACAATAGAAAAACTAAAAACAAAAGAAAACAAAATACGATGAAGATAGCAACATGGAATGTCAGAACTCTTTTGAAGACTTGAAAGATGGGAGAGATTGCTAATGAATTGAAGAGATACAAAATTGATGTGGCTGCTTTGCAGGAGATTAGATGGAGTGGTCAAGGCGAAATAACAAGCAATGGTTATACGATACTGTACTCAGGTGAGGACAAACAAGGAAGAAACGGAACGGCTTTTATGGTGAGAACAGAGGATAAAGACAACATAATGCAGTTCAAACCGATAAATGGAAGAATGGCATACATAAAAATTAGAAAAAAACTAGCGAACGTGTCGATCATCTGTGCTTATGCCCCAACGGAGGACAGCGAAACGGTGGACAAAGAAACATTTTATCAGCAATTGGAAGACGTATGTGAAGCGGTGGAGAAGAAAGATATTCTAATCATAGTTGGAGATTTCAATGCCAAAATAGGAAAAGAGGATTATATTAGCGAAGTAGCTGGAAAGTATACAGTACACGAAAAAACGAGTGAAAATGGAAATAGATTGTGTAACCTGGCAGCAGCAACAAATATGGATATAAGTAGCACAAGATTCAAGCACGAGAAGTTGCATAAAATAACTTGGGTGTGGCCAGGAGGAAAAGGAGATGAGGGGAATCAGATAGATCATGTACTGATCGCAAAGAAAATGAAAGCAACGATCAAAGACGTGAGATCCTATAGAGGAGCAGATGCGGACTCCGATCACTATATGGTAGTAGCAAAAATTAAAGTCAAGAAGGTATACAACGTTAAAGCTAGAAGAGAAAATGAAAACTTTGCGGTGGAGAAACTATCGGAAGAAAAAACAAGGAAAAGATTCGAAAGCACATTACAGGAACATATGGAAAACCACAGAAGAAACAACGACTTAGATACAGAGTCTGAAAGAATTACAAACATTGTAAAAACAACAGCAAAGACAGTAATAGGACACAAAGAGAGAAAAAAATATAAAGAATGGTTTGACGACGAATGTAAGGAAGGGGGAAGAATGAAAATAGAAGCAAGGCTGAGATGGCTAGAAACACAGAAAGAGGAAGATTTACAGAGTTATAGAGAGAGAAGAAGAGAAGCATGTAAAATATACAAGAAAAAGAAAGACAAATGGATAGAGGAAATGATGAACGAAGTTGAAGAAAGCAATAAACAGAATAACAGCAGAGTGTTCTATGAGAAACTAAAAAGACAAAAGATGGGACATAAGATAAAGACAAGAGGAATGAGAAATAAGCAAGGGAAGATAGAAGACGACGAAGACAAAATAAAACAAGTATGGGTTGAGCACTTCGAAGAACTATTGAACGTGACACAAACAAACATATGTATCCCCATAGTAACTGCGGACCAAGAAATAGAAGAACCAACATACGAAGAAGTAGCTGAGATCGTGGGAAAGATGAAGAATGGAAAATCACCTGGCAAAGACGGTATAAATGCGGAATTACTAAAATACGGAGGAGAAGCATTGTATGAAGAGATATATCACATTGTAAAACAAGTGTGGAGAGAAGAGAAAATGCCAAAAAGTTGGAGAGAGGGTATAATAGTCACAATAAAGAAAAAAGGAGATGCAGAAAGATGTGAAAATTATAGAGGAATCACGTTGTTGAATGCGGTCTATAAGGTGCTGTCCACATTGATAAACAATAAGTTGAAGAAGTGTACAAAAGAAATAATAGGTGAATACCAGTGTGGGTTTGTAAAAGGTAAATCGACCGTAGACGCAATACACGTGCTGAAGCAGGTAATGGAAAAGAGTCGTGAACACAATATAGACATACATATGATTTTCATAGATTTTAAGCAAGCTTTCGACAAAATAAATAGAAGTGAATTGATAAGAACAATGCAAGAGATGAAGATACCAAGCAAGATAATAAAATTGACTAGCATGACACTGGAAGAAACAACAGCTTGCGTCAGAACCGCAAATGGAGATACAAAAGATTTCAGAATAAACAGTGGAGTGAGACAGGGCGATGCGATGTCGGCGAACTTGTTCAATTTAGTATTGGAAAAAATAATCAGAAAAACCGAAGTAAAAGGCACGATAGTGAACAAGGAGGCGCAGGTGCTTGCATATGCGGACGATGTGGTGGTAATCGCAAGATCGGCAAGAGCATTAATAGAAGTAGTTGAAAAGATAAGAGACGCAGCAAAACCAATGGGCTTGAGAATAAACACGGATAAGACAAAGTATATGAAATGTCAAACCGGTGAGAAATCTGATAGAAGCAATGAACTGAGAATTGGAAACGAAATTTATAAAGAAGTACAAGACTTTAACTACTTGGGAACGCAGATAAATAATAAGAACAAGAGACAACGTGAGGTAGAAGCAAAACTGCAACAGGGAAGTAGAGCGTATTATGCTAATAGACACCTGCTATGCGACAAGAAGTTGACGAGGTCAACAAAGATCAAGATTTACAAGACTATGATAAGACCGGTAATTACATATGCAGCGGAGACCATGTGTCTAAGTAATGTTGAAGAAGAAAAGCTGAGAATCTATGAGAGAAGGATTTTGAGAAAAATATTGGGACCAGTAAGAACCGACAACCAAGAAAATAGACAAATGATGAACAACGAAATTTTGAGTTTAATGGGAAATGAGGATATAGTAAAGGTCATAAAGTCAATAAGGTTGAGATGGTTTGGGCATGTAATGAGGAGCGAAGAGAGCTCCATGATGAGACAGATCACCAGATGGAGACCAATGGAGACTAGGAAACAAGGAAGGCCCAACCTGAGATGGCATGACCAGGTACTCGAGGACATTAGGAATATGGGAATCACGGATTGGAGGACAAAAGTAGAAAATCGGAAGGAATGGCGAAAGATCGTGGTGAATTCGAAGACGGACAGAAGAATTTAATTTAGTTTAGAATTGGTTGAGTTTAATTTAGTTTTGGGTTTGGTTATGAATTTGTTTGGTTTGGTGTTAATATTTTAGAATTAATGTTTTAGAATTTAATGATATAGTTTAGGAGTGAATTGTATTTACCTGTAAATGTAAAAGAAATGAGGACTAATCCACCTCAGAAATTGGATTTGTAAGTCTCGCGAGAGACAGCCTAATTCCAGTCGGAATGTATGGCTCTATTATTATTAATTATTAAATAATTTTATATTTTTTTATCGTTAGCTATTGTCTTTAAAGTTTTTTTTATTTTAGTAAGAAACCTAAAGTGGCAGTTAAATATCCTAGTAGCGCAATGTGCTAGCAGCGAATTGTCTGGGAGCAAATTGTGTGAGAGTGAAATATCCAGTAGCAAAATGTCCTAGAACCTCCAGGGACGCAGAAAAGCAATTTATTGTTTTGAAAAGTACTCAAACATTTTGTTGCAATTTTTGTAAACCTGGCAATTATAGAACAACTATTTCGTCGGATAAGAGTGGCTACCTGTCCAATTTTATCTAATAAGTTGTAAGACCAAAGACAGTACAAACTTGCAGATCTAGTTAGCAAATTAGCAAGTAAAATTTTAATAATAATATTACTATAATAGGACATTTCCGGTGGTAAATCTGAACGCCAAGGAGCGAAGGTAATAAAATTTTGGCTAGCTGGTGAGCCGTGACCCAAGGTGGATGTATTTATACGACGCGACGTCCGACATTTAAAAATAATAACTGGAAAACTAAATAAAACCGGGAAGAAATTAAAAATTATTTGCTTGACAATTTGCGTTCCAGAGAAGGAATGATGCCATATGCAACCTACATCTGGTATTAGGAATAGTGCGAAATTAACCGCTTCATGTATTTTGAACTATCAAGTGAAATTAAAGTGGCTAATCTAATACCCCGTATCTATTAAAATGTCTTGATTGATTGGAAGCCACTGTTGGTTGATTATTGTCCTAATTTTGTTACAGTCATCCAGTAAAGAAGATACAAATAAAAACAAACAACTTCTTCAAGCTATTTTGATATATGCAGGAATTGGGAATCCTTAAGGATACATTGGATTCGTGGAAAACAGCTGCAGAGACCAGCAGAAGTGAAACACATATCAAAATTTATAACATCGTGAGAGAGACCTACAAGCAGAGGATAATGGATACCAGAAAGAAATTTAATGGCAGAAAGATTTCTCATTTCCCGAAAGCGGGGGGAATGGGCAAATAGCGATTTGAGACTTATAATAAGAGAAATAAAAATTGAAAAAATGCACGGCCCGAACGTAATGATAATGAAAAGCATTTGCTCCGCTCACTGCTTTGATTAACGGATATTTTGTTGATGGAGGAGCTAAATACTGCGAAGGTTATTTCAGTTTACAAGAAGGGAGATCTCCGAAAACTGTAGGTTTATCTCGATTCTTTCTGCTTTTTCTAAGGTTTCTAATGGAGCAGATTATGGAAGCCCTGGACAAGGGTAAAATTTTCCAGATGATGTTCTGCGACTTGAATGTGTGAACCATGGCCACCAAATATCAAAATTTGAATACTACAGTGTTAGAGGAGCCTGTTTGGGGTTTGTTACATCCTTTCTGAGAAATCGAACTCAGAGAGTACTTTTTGAGGGGAATTATCCACGTTGGAGTCAATCGACTGTGCATTGCTTCAGGGCTCAATATTGGCTCTCTTACTGTTCTCATATTTATGAATGATTTAACATCAAATGTTCTGAACTCTGAGGGGTGTCTCTACGCGGACGATACAAATTTTCTAAGCGTGGGAGACGTGACTCTGCGATCGGACATAACACTGGCTGAGGCAAATAGATAGTTTTCTACTGGGAAGCATGATTAGACCTCGTTTGACATGTCTTGCTCGTGCTACATATGCGAGAATTGGGAAACTTAGATGCGTGTTTTCCCATGCCGATATTCAATGTCCATCTTTGTAGCATTATTCGGCCTTAACTGACTCTACGCCACCCTGGCTTGGCTCAGCTTGACAGCCTGCGTTCTGAGTCGTTTTGACAAGCGCTGAACTCATTAAGAACTTCTCTAGGGCGCAACCGAACTCGAAAATTACGGATCCCGAAAGATGGGATTTTAGGTTTCATCTTAAATAATTAACCCAATACAATCTAAAACAAAATTTATAAAACCATGTTAGCACGAGCACGGCTACAGCGTACTAGTCCTCACGGCTTCAAGTTAAATGAAGTGGGCTTCTCTCACTGCAAGACGCTATGCATCTATTAACGTCGAGCACACGTACGTCAATAGAATGCGATTTTAACGCAGCCATTGACTTGAAGATGTGAAAATACATGATTTTCAAAATTTAATTGTGAAATAACCGGTGGATCTAAATCAATTGTTCTCAGCTCATGGGAAAGCTCAAAATGTGTTTTTTCAGAATATTCATAGGTGTTTTTAAACTTTTTTTAGAAAAATTACGACGATTGAAAATGAATTGCGGTTCTTCTGGAATTTCCTCTCCTCTCGCACTCCCTCGATGAGGCAGAAGGCCAGTCATTGAGCTAGTATTTCATAAAATTTATTTTATACAACAAAAAAAACATGTAATTAAATGGTGAATATGTGTAGTATTCCTTGAATAAATATAATTTAAAATTGGAAAATAAAAAGTTGGGTTTCAGTTCAGAAATATTTAAAAATTAATAATTTACAACAACAAAACTTTGGATGATAAGAACGTGAAGACAAAGGTATCAAGTTGACGAGACATTTAAAAAAAATCGGATTGAAGTTTGAATTTATTGGAATAAATTTGATTTAATATTTTTATTTGGATGCACCCTGAGATAACATTAAATAACACAGCAATATATATAATATTTTAGTGCCTATTGGTATGGATCGTATTAGTATTTATAACAATTTACATCAGCGATAAAAACGTATCAAAGCTGCAATTAATAAAATATTTATGTAATTCACGACCCGGAGAGAATTCATTCTGATATATTTGTTATATCAGTGGATGTCCATCGGACCACTCGCCGAGTAAGTAATGTTGTACTGTCGGTGTTATTACACACGTTTCGATGTAGATATTTCCAATGAGCGGTTCGTTTGTTATTTTACCGCTGCATAAACTATCCTAACTATAATCCTTTATAAAATATACTCGTACATCTTCGATGCTAGAGGTTTACTCATTCATACGTAAAATTTTTGTTTATTGCTAAATTAAAGTTTACAACAGGCAATTTTAAGATTCATCTAGGAACTGCTAATTTATAGCCCATTAAATTTTATTACTCTTATAATTTATATATTTTTTTCCTAACATATGGATTGTTCATATGGACCTCGGTTTCAATTTCCTTCGGCCCTACCATATAATATGCATTTTCCAAAATCATTGTTCGTTAACTTTTTATAATACACAAAAGCTATATTTTTGGATCGTTCCAATAAGGAAATAGCAACAAATCAAATTAATTTCATAGATATTTTATCAAATCGACTAAGAAAGATAAAGCGCCAAACAAATGTATTCTTAAGGCTAAATAAGATATCAAAGAAAATTTGTTTTGAAGATAATTTTCTACAATTTCTGGTAATTTATCATTGCAACCCTTTTGGGAAACGACACAATATTGAATTTCTTAATCATTTTCTAAAGGTTTGATTAAAATATTTCTTTGCTACTACGCTGCGAGATTTATAAAAAAAAATACATTAAATAATAATGTGTGTATGGGTTTTTAAATTAATAAAAATCTATAATCAAGATAACTCTCTTGAGGCAATAAATTGTAGTGTTTACAAGTTAACACGTAAGCAATTTAAAAATTCCTGTATGTAGGTATACTTGCGATATATTAAAAATTTTAACAATTTTTAAAACCAACACTTAGATAACCGTGTATTGCTACCTTTGTACAAGGTAATCATAGTTAAAGCTGTTACTTTCCTATTATTATCAAGATATAACCTTTGGCCTATTCTTCGCATGCTGCTTTGGGCATCTTAAGCACTTTGCGTATCAAGAATCTTTAATATAACCAATTTAAAATTAAAATGTCATTGTGGTGATGATGATTTTTATTGACATTATCAATTTTTCTATCTAAACTTAAGATTAAACACTTATGAATATCTAAGCATCTCCGAAAGTAATTTATATCGAATAGTGTTGAGGTTTAAACCTTTATACAAGGCGGAAATAACATATCATTTATTGCTTCATGAAGTTTGGCTGAACCTTTTCCTTGCTTCTCAAATATTCATGCATCATCATTAAATATTAGTACATAGGTATAATTGAGAAAAAGTTTGGCTAAAATATGACCAAAAGGAAACTCCAGTGGTTTTTACAGTCTTTCGCAGGCACGTCAAGTTTACTTCCTGCAAAGTCAGGAATATACTGTTGATGCCAAGTGCATCAAAACCTCAAAACCAAGATTTTGTTTCCAAGAGTGGAAGTCAAAAGTGTCAACAAGCCCATGACCACACTGCAGGAAGAGCTTAGAAGCTGTATCACTGAAATCCAGCCACAATTATACCGAACCGCAGTGACGGACTGGGAAGAAAAACCGGCCCCGGCATTCAGATTATACCAGCCCACGGTCATGGGGCAGAAAATCAGTAACTTCATTAGATTTAAATTATTCTCGTATTTCCATAAGAAACATTATCGTCTCCCAAATAGTAATGAACGTTCGACCACTCACCGGCCCACTAGAGCATCGGCCCTTCTGGAATTTGCCAGAACTGCCAGATGGCCAATCCGGGCCTGCCGAACCGTGATTGAAAATTTCGTTAAAAGAACGTAAATATGCTAGCAAAGTCAAGGGGGGTATTTACCAGATGTGTAGTTCCATTTCCATAATATTATATAATTCCCATATGTCTACTATATTATATAAATTGAAATTTCGGTATTAAATCAAAAACTCTCTATTTTACTTAAAATTTAATGTTTTCCTTTGTTTCACAGTATCGAAGGATGCACCATTAGTTCTGGCTGCTATGTAACTAATTGATCTCATAGCAGAAGACATAAATGCCAACGATCTCATAGGCAAAAAATTCGAAAAGGTGTGGTAAAACGGCATTTGGACAAATGAGCTAATACCCACCATAAAATCATGGGTAACCATAACCAAGGGAAAATTAAATTCTCAATTTATTCATTCAAGCATTGACCGGACACGGGTGATTTAACAAATATTTAAAAAAAATACAAAAATCATAAAATTTTCTTTTGCGAAGAAGAAGACGACGTGATGCACACAGTATTTGGAAGCACCACTGGATTGAAGATATGTAAAACAATGATAAGACCAAAAATAACGAGAAGAAGCAGAAACAAGAGTTCCTGAAAGAACGATATTGCGAATAATAATGAATCCAGTGAGAAAAAGTGTTGAACAAAAAACAATCATGAATCACGAGATAACGAAAGCGATCAAATGTTTGGTCGACTAATGAGGAGCGAGAAGAACTCAATTGTAACATGAATTACTAAAGTGAGACGATTGAAGGGCTGGAATAGAGGAAGACCAAGTTTGCAATGGTATGATCAAGTGAAAAATGGTTTGAGAAGCACGGAGATTGTTATACGTTCCAGGGTTTACAAACGCAGAGGCTGCGGACGCGATTCTTGGTAGAATTGTTAGCGAGAGAGTTGCGCTTAAGGAGATTCCTGAATTGCTCATAAATCTTGTGAGCAGTGATTATTAACATCAAGATTTCACCATTAGGAATAGGATTTGCCTTCGACTACTAAAATCACGTTACGTTGGCTTTTAATGGGGTTTCACGCGGTGACCCAATTTCCGAGTGAAGTTAATGCGGTACAAGTACGCCGCAAATTCAAAGTTAGTTCCATCATAAGCGAGAACGAATAATAAAATATAGAGGAAAAACTGTGCAGAAAATGAAGAATAATCGCATTAATAACGAAATGCAGTTATTTAGTTGAAGATTAAACCAAAAAGTTTGGGTTAACCAATGAAATATGTTGAAAAGCTGATTTTTTTAATGAAATATTTTTTAACAACTGGACCGTACAGGCTACCAAATTCCTTCGAAAATGATTTGAGATATTCAAGGAGAATAGGCGGCGTATTCAAGGCGTAGAGGCCTTCGAGCTTCACAACTTGGACAATTTGGTTGAAATTATGAAAGTTATAAAATTTATTCTTCTCTCGGTTGTTTACCTTTGGCTTCCGAAGAAAGGGGAAGTTAAATTAAAGTTTTTACGTCGTCCAGAATCGAATTGGGTAAACCGATTTGGCAATGGATGTCTTTACGGACCAAACCATAACTGCCTTCTTTTTTTATTTGTCTTCTATGCGTTTTTTATCTTTATGAGGAGATTGTAGGAAAAAAATTTTAATAGGACACGGAGAGCAGATTGAATGGAGATTTGCAAAGTAATGCCAACTTTGTAATAATTTGACGTATGTAACTATTAGGATCAATTAACAATGCTTTATACGAGCAGTTTCTGAATTTGTAACTGTTGGCACTAAAGTGGCTGATAGAACGGATTAAATTACTGTATACAAATTACAACAAAATAGATAAAAATCCTAACTTTTAAATAACACAAATTTGCTAAATTTTGACATTTTACGTCTTTCAACTGATTTAAATTGGGTGGTAATATTGTTCAATTAGGTCTAGTTTTACGAAACAAAAACAAATCGAGTTTAAACTAAACTTGTTTAATTTCCTTGGTAGCACTTGCTAAATTCGTCATATTAATCCAAGTTTAGCTTAAACTCGTTTTGGTTTTGCCTGATGAGATCTGCTTATCAGACTTATTTATGCGTTTGAGAATTATTACCTTAGATTTTGGCTAGGATTCCGTTTAATTATTTAGGAAATAGGGCCCGAGAAATAAAAAAATTAGTTGAAATATTATTCTATGGTCTAACAGAAGTATTGGTATAACCAACATCCTACGGTCTATTTCTCACCCTCGGGTTCGCTTAGAATGCAGATGAAATGATGCTATTATTTCCATTATAACTTGAGAGTAGGTAAAATATTATTTTCCTTTTGTAAAACTAGCATTTTTTTAGCTAAATAATAGACAAACGAATATAAGTCGTACTCTCTGGATGAAAGCAGATTTTCGTATGTTCAATTTTTACACACGTGTCAATAATTGCTTAACTTTTAATATCTTTCAGTTAAGAACAAATGTAACTTAAAATTTGATAAAATCCTCTAAGACCTCTTAAGCTTTATTTGGCATTTTGAATTCTCGTTTTATGCAAAAGTTAGTAACATCCTTAAAATTTGAGCGCGCACTAAATTTAAAAAAATTAAATCTGAATTTTGGCACGTACTTCCTAAAGGGTTTGTAACCCTTGCTTCAAGTTTAGCACATATTTGCTGCTCCGCTCTAAGTACACCCCGTTTATGTTAAAACGAAACCAATTAATTTAATTTTCAAATTTTCGAAAAATTTAATTCGAAGCTTATAAATTATACTTTAAAATGTTTCTTCGACCATTTATTTAATTAAAAATTCCTACGTTTGCTTTAATTATTGACTTATAATATGATATGTCATCCTGCTCGTTGGCAAGCTTCAAAGAAGTTATCTATAATCTCCGATTAAGAACATAATAACAGATTCAATAAGATAATGCAATACATATAATCATCAATTATTATTATCAATATCAATGTGTGGTCACATTTCAAATAACAACGTGAGTTAGTTATAACATTTTATCCGGGGAAAAAAATCATTATTAATCAAAACAGTAAGGCTTTCAAATTTTTGCGTAAGAAGAATTAAGTTTGTTAAGAAGAATGTTGGACCATTAATATTTTTAACGATAATCGCCCTAAATGAGGATTGACAATAATGTATGTAGACCGTTTCTACTTACTTCTTGTCGGAATAAGAAGAACGCCTTAGGGAACAAAAAGGGTAAGTTTATTCTTACTCCCTAAATTTCCACCCCACATCTCTTTCGTTTTGTTTTAAAACGACGTGACATAAAATTCGTGCACGCACTAATTTCTTTAAGAGGTTCAAGTCTTTACGGTTTCTAAGTACGATAAGTTTAAAATTATAAAATCTACGTGTGCAAAATAACTATGTGATTTTTTATCATAAATAATAAAATACATCATTTAATTATAATAATAACGAAAGTAATTTTTAAGTTTTCCAAAAGCTCCGGCTTAAAATCTAATAAAGATTTTCTGATATTATTTTTGTCGTAGTTGCAAAGTATTGAATCAACCTACTTACTTAATTATTTTAATTAATTTGTAATTTAATTAATAAGTTTACATAAATTTAGAAGATTTTATGTCAAATGTTTTTGCTAAATTTTAATACAGATGAGAGCTAACGAAATAAATTTGATAAAAGAAGTTTTTCTCGTAGCACAACAGACAGACATAGGCATCGAAATTGAAATATGAATTCTAGTGTAATAGTAAATTATTTTATAGAATCAGCAAATGTAGCAATTAGTTTCATATTTATCAGGTGATCATTTTCCAATAGATAAATTGAAAGAAAAATGAGCAAATCCGAGTATTTTTTAAAATTTAAGATTTTTATTGCGAAAACCGCTCAAAACCATGGAAATCCATAGAAGAATAAGCATTTGGAAATTTTTAGCATCTGCTGCAGGAACAGTATTTGCAAATTCAAAAATTTTGAAAGCTTAAATTTTTGAAAAAACTTATTTAGCATTAACTTTAGCTCTTATTAATCTTTTCTTTTGATATATCTAAAAAAAGTTTTGTCTTTCATATGTAATTATTCCTTAAAGAAAATAAAAAATTTAAAATTTGTTTGATTTTTATTAATATTTTTTCTCCGTTGTTCCTTACTGAGGTTAATTCAATTTCGCTGACTGTAGTGAAAAAAATGTAATAAATTGTGAAATGTAATATAAATTACATTACTTCCTTTATGTTATTTCTTCATCGTATAGGTTATTAGTTTAAAAATTCTGGCATTATAAAATCAAAGAACATATAGTAAGTGATGGTTCATTAACTGAAGGAAGGCGTAAGCAGTATCTTCTAAAAATGATTGGGGAAGAGAATAAGGGTTGCTTTTACTCCCATAAGAACGAATTTTAAGCTTTCTCTTAAATGGAAAAGATTATCTAAAGTTACGCTGAATGTAAATTCTTATTTCGAAGGGATAAAACTTGAATATCAATAAAGTTTGAACGCAGGGTAATGCAATTATAAACCATTGCTTAATTAGAAATGTCAGGAAAAAGCTTTTTAACCCTACGGATATGTTACTTTATCAAAATTTAAAATATACATTATTTTTGCCTAAATTGCAGATGGAATTATTATTTATAATTTAGACAAGTTTTCAAAGTTACTTAATGAATAATTATAAGTTGGTAACTCTTTAAGTATTTAAATCCATTTTTTATATTTGAATAAATGATAGAAGATTTTCATTATTGATGTAATTAGTATTTATTATTTATATATATGTTTCGCACGTTAGAATCTTAATTGATAGACTATTTAAGATATCCTTTATAAATTAAATATTTTAGGAAAAGAAATAAATTAGATAGTAATAAGTTTTTGCAAACACTTAGTTTTTACAGTAATAGTAGACCAGTTAGTATTCAGTTACTGAAATATTATTTTCGTAATGTTAATATTAATTCTGAATAATTTTGCCCTTACATCATTTAGTTTTTTCGTTTTCCGATAAAACAGTATACTCACCTCTATTCGAAAAATTCTTAGTTATTGGTCTTACAGCTATAATCTGTAAGCTATAAATCTCTAGAATTTCTTGGAAATCACTCTTTGCAAATCTCTGGAATTTCTTGAAAATTACTGAAATTCATGTCAACTCCTACAACTTTTCAGAAATTTTCATCTTTAGACATCTGATGCGAAGGTTGGAAAAGTTCCTATCTAAGCAAAATAAATAAGACCTCTAAATCGTTTTTTTTAGAAAGCGGTCTTCTTTCCTATTCCTTAGATAGGTAAAGGTGCCTATTGGAAATCATTGAAATTCTAGCAAATTGTACTTGTTCAGAATTCTCTTAGAAATTCTTGGAACTCTTCGGAAGTTCTTGGAACTCTTCGAAAACCCTTGAAATTTCTTGAAAATTTCTTGGATATTACTGAAATTCGTTATAAATTTCTAAAATTTTTTTGAATTTTTCAGAGATTTTCGAAAATCTTTAAACTGCGCTTGATTGCAATTTTTTTGGAAATCTCTGAAATTCCTTGGAGAAATCTGAAAGTTTTTCGAACTCTGCTGTAATTTTCAGTTGACAACCTTCTGGCAACCAAAGGCTACCATATTTAGGCAATGAGAATACTTACGCATAGATCCAAGGAATATTTAAAAATACCATTGGTGACCTGGGTTTTTATTTCAACTTTATTGTTCAGTTGCTGTGTGAGCAAACGAATTGCTTCGCCTATATTTTAAAATAGAGAATACTAAGTTATATGTTATATTATTATGTATAAGAAGAGCGGTTTTTGATTCCCGTAGTTTTATTATTTTCTTTGATATCATTTAGTTTCAAATTTAATAAATTTATTTAGTTATTACTGAAAGAGTAGACTTTGAGAAAATTTTAATTTTATTTCTTAAAGGATAATGAACTTGTATAAAAAACATACAATAAGAATTTTCAACTTAATAATAATTTATAATTAGTTAAAAATCTTTTGTTCCGAGATCAAAGCCTTGAGATACTTTATTATCCAAAATGATACGACTTTTCCGCAAATTATTTTGTTATAATTTCATCAGTTAAGTTTTAGACATAAAATGTTACGCTTTTACACAGAAAGTAACTTTTAATGAAATCAAATACTTATATAGAGTTTTAGATTAAAACGAATTTTAATACAATTTTTATTTTATTAAAATTTTGACTTGCTTTAGAAACTAATAATAATATAAATGAAACACATTCTGTGCAAGAATGAGAAACTCATTATTACATACCTATAATGTACTTCAAAAGACGACTTTATAAGTCTCCTTCTTCTTTTCTTTTCTGACTTTCATGTTTCGTCAATTGGCTTGACTAATAAAAATATCAGTTTAACCTTGTAACCATTCAGTTGTAATTCAACCCAGTCATCACCCCAAACCAATACTGTGATATGATTATTATAAATTTTTTGTATTCTAACCGAAAAATTTATTTTTGTGGAATTTTCTCCTTTTATAGTTACCCAACTCTTTTTTTTTTAGTTTTCTGGGGTGGGGTTTCTTTTAAAAGAAATTACTAACTTAACTTGTGTTTTCCTACCAAACCTTCAGTTCAAGCGTCATTTTTACTTCATTTATGCTTATTATATATTACTTTTCTATTAATTAACACCTTATGCTCAACATACTTTTTACTTTAACTAACTTTGCCTTAACTGAACTTTATATTAACTTAACTTAACTTTACCTTAACTGAACCTTAACCTTTACTTTAACTACTTACACATTGCAGTGTCAGTGGGCTTCTTTTTAAATTAGGTATTTGTTTACCTTAAATTTAATTAGAAACCGAGTCCGTGATCTGCTTTGTGACAATCATTTTTGTATGGTCAACAATTCGAAAAACATTTGGATACAAAATTCGGAATCTTAACGATTTCCATGGACTCTTGGAATTTTAAAAAATTTCAAAAAAGTTCTAAAAATTTTCAGGGCATTCCATGAAATTCCAGATATTTCTAAGAAAGTGCTATTTAAAGAACTTCAATGATTTTCAATAAAATATCTAGAAAATTCCAAAAAATTCTAGGAATTTAAAACGAATTTCAGTGATATCCAATAATTTTTTCTAGAAATTTAATGATTTTTTTCCTATTTTCTTCTGCGTGCTTCCTATCTAAAGAATTAGAAAGAAGAAGACCGTTTTCTAAAACCGACTTTGCAGTCCCGGATCCCACTTCCAAATTCCAAAAAAAAAGAAGAAAATTTCTAAAGAATTGTAGGAATTTACAACGAATTTCAGTGATTTCTAAAGAATTTTCAAGATATTCCAGAAATTTCCAAAGAGATTTCAAACAAGTGCAGTTCTAACGAATTTCAATGATTTTTATTCAATTACAGTGATTTCTAAGGAATTCTAGAGGTTTTCCAAGAAAATTCCAAGCAAGCGTATACAATTTTTATTTCAAGCTTTATTTTTAATTCTAATGAGAAAAACGCTTCAAGTGTAACTCAAGGATTGACATAAGTTTTCATAGGTTGAAAGGGCTAGAAAATGCAACAATTATCTGAAAGTCTATAGCTCTTAAGGCTATCTCATCATATCCCTGATGAGATGGTATCGCATCCGCAAGTGGTTTAGAAGGTTCCACGTTTGATTCTCTGCAGCAGAAATAGTTATTTTTTTAAAGATTATATATAACTTCCCGAATATCATATATTAGAACATGCTACATATATTCTGCTACCCTTAAACATGGAATATTGAAAGAAAACAAACTATTCCTGTGGAGAAGTAAATCAGGACATTCTAATGCACTTGCAGATATGTTACAATTTCAGCCCGAATACCTTTGAATTTTTATTACATAAACCAGCTAAAGCGGATATTGCATTCAAACTTTTAAACGCTATTTTTTCAGAAACGGTTGCTCATAACACTTGAAAAATAGTTGTTTGCTTAATTACAGTGATTTTTAACCCACCAAAGCTTGACCAGATCTTACAGTTACATTTGAAAGGTTCTCCTCGTAAGCTGTATACCATATTTTCTTGTAATCTACTACTCGATTTATTACAAATGAATTCAACAATTTTTTTTTGTTTATAATGAATTTTTGTTTACTTGTGTTATTGCAAAATATTTCTATGTTAAATTTCCTTCTAAATATTACTATTTGTTTCCTCTTTTATAAACTACATTAAGTGACTTCTAGTACAATTTATTATAGTTGTTATACACTACAACCATTGATTATACATATTTGGGTGGTTGTAGCAACAATTTTAGTTACAGGGGAGACTGGGGATGGTTTGGACACTTTTTACGTTTTATTATTTTAATTTTTTTCCAAAGAAGTTAGGCGATGTTTTTTTTACTAAACTTTAGGGTAGATAGTTTAAGATCATTAGCCTTCATATAGGCTACTGAAATTGAATAGTTCTTCCAGAATTCAGCCACAAGGTAACCCTTAACTTTGTCCAAAGTTTCCCGAGGTACTCACTGGACAAGGAGATGCAGGGAATATAATGGACAATACAAACTAAATATTTATTAAAACATTAAAAAAATAAATTTTGAACAACATTATATAATATTATAATTAAACTTTAAAAATTATAACGAAAATTTTAATTAAAGAATATTAGTTTATTTCAAAATCAGACTCACTGGATGATTTTATTTTTATTTCAATAAATTTTTCTCCCCATATATTCCTATTGTAATAGGAATGTATTGCTACCGACTCTTGTTTTACCCAACAAAATCTACTCTCGTTCTTTCTGAAATCATCCGCATAATTCAAAGATCCTGCAAGATTCACCCCCAATGCAATCGGCAGGTTTGCGTAGCTCTGAAGAATTCTTAGTATATCATAATAAATTATTGCAATAATTTGAACGATATTTTTAAAGATTTTTGTAAGATTTAAAAACTTAAAATTCATTATTCAAATTAAATTACGCAGTAATTAAAATAATAAAATCAAAATAGGGTTAGTAGGTACAGTTCATTAAATCGAGTGTTGACCAAGATTTTACTTTTCATTATCGCACAAATTAAATTAAAAAATTACTCGAGTAGTTTACCCCACGAAATTCACCTTTATTTATTTGATTTGACGTTCGCATTTTTCTAAACCGTTTTCTTTATTTTCGAAAAGCTTTGGCTTTCATCGGATGCAATTAAATGCATACTAAAAAATTAATTTAAAATTTTTTGTCAAGAGGAACAAATTGTGCGTAATGCAAACTTGTGAAATGCGAGTACAAGCTTTGGGAAGCGAAATACAAATAGCGCCAAAATAAATGGATAAAATAATTAATAATTATCAATAAGAAGACTTCAACTTTGTTGACACCGCAGTTTGGTTGAATTTTCAAAAGTTTAGTTCCTTCAGCATTTCCCGACAAGTTCGTTTAACTTACGTCACAAATATAACACAAATAAACATATCTGCCTGGCGCATTTGATTAAGATGGCATTGTCAGTTGCGTTAGAAGAAGTGTGTTCTTGTCAGCCTGCATTGGAAAGATACTCTTTAACAATGGCATAAAGAAACACATTTTGTGATGCTACATAAGAAATGTCGTGAGAAGAAAAGCGTGCGATATTGTCTTTGAATAAGCACATTGAAAATTGCTTAAATAGTTAATGCATTAATTAGCTGACAAAAATTCAAAAAAAATTATTTTTTTTTCAGTTTCATGAAATTTATTTATTAGATATCCAATAAACAGCACGTAAACTTTGTAGATTAAAAGTTCCTTTTTCGAGAAAATTTAAAGTTTTTGTTGTCACAATGTATCGAAGAAAATATTGGATTAAAAAGTGACTTCATTTCTAGAAGCCACGTAAGTAAGTTATTAGAATTCTTTAAAAAAAACCGTATAAATTAGGCTCTATTTTGCATATGCCTCGAGCGCTGGTTCTTAAAATTGCCTTCTCTCATTCTTACCCCTGCATGCGTAACAAGATTTTTTAATTAATGTCAGCCTTCGGAGACATTAAAGATTTCCTTCTCGAGAAAAGTGTAAAAACTGTATTGTGTTACTGTACCTATATTCGTTGCTACGCGTTGCTAGGGGTGGGAGATTAATTAAAGAAAGGGGATGCTAAAACACTGGCTGAATGCTGGAAATAAGACGTAGATATATTGTATGGAAGAAGGATTTATAATGTGAAGGAATGAGCAGAATTTATTTTTGATGTCGCGGGGAAATTATAATTGTTTGCCAAGTTGAATAAGATTTGGAGATCTTGAGTTTCGCTGAAGAAGTTGTCTTAACGTCGTTGATGTGGTTGACATCCGCTTAACTTCACCACACAATGTCAGAACAAAAAATTAATTTAATAATACCAGCAATTATAACTTAACTTGTTAATATTTCAAATATTTTATTTTGTAATAAAATTTAATTTGTTATTAAAACAGAAAACGCGAATAATTTTCAAACGTTGCCTCAAGCAATTACGTTACGTTTTCGCCAAATTAACAAGGTAGCGATATGTAGTAATATGTGTTGCAGTTTGAATAGACCACGCAATTTTCTTTCATTCAACTTTCAGGTCTGAAGAACTTATTGGTGTGGTTACACGTATTGATATTGTGGATATAAAAATATTCCAAAACTTTTGAACAGCATTTACAATACACAATCGATGCGGTTAATCCTACGCCGTATAATTAATTTGGCACGGGGGAATTCCCCGTAATGACCACACGGGGAGGTGTTAGGTTGCTGGTACGGTCCGGGTTTTTGCAGTTAAGATTAAATTCTATCGGATATATAGAATTGTCACGTCATCCACCAGTTACATTGTAAGATTATACAGGGTGTTTCCAATTAAATCCAAATTTATAACGTTAATAGTGTTGGTATTCATGAAGAGAAATGTAATAAAAGAGCCATGCCATGCCATTCTAGGCTTCAGTATCGTTTACGTTCACTTAAAGTAACATTAACTTAACACATGCAAATTAGAACTTGACCGTTTGTCGTAATGGAAACGTTGTCAAACAAATTGACACTTACATTAGTTCATCCTGGAGCTTCGTGCCCATCGTTCGAATCTCAGTATTGTGGTATAATAACTTCTATGTTCCAATTTGTTAACTAGCATTATTAACTAGTAATTATTGTTTTTTTTCAACCTATGCGTAAAATAATTGAGTATAAATAACAGTATCACCTGCGTACAAAGCTGTGTTTGTCTGGTTTATTTGTAAATAAAACAGCTTTGGTCCGAATACGAATCCTTTGCGAAACATCGACATTTAGATGATGTGTATTTAAGCGAAATTCCTTTCGTTCCAAAGATGTTTTACAGAGTTTGTCAAACTAGGTATTCTGAATGTTTACTAAGTTCAGGAGGGCAGTTGGAAACTGGGGATGCTAAATGCATTTGCTTCAAATAACAGAAAAGTGTAGAATAATCATTACTACAAAAACTAACAGCAACACCAGTCTTACCACACGTCCTGTAAGGCCAATACGATGAGATAATCTTCAATATTTTTAGGCATATCATAATTTATAACCATCGACATCTTGGATGTCTACATATGTACCTCTGCCGGCAACGTCAGTGCAATCAAAATGTCTTTTCGTCTGATTTAAGAGTAGACAACACGTACTTTTGCTGGTCTTGTGTTTTACCACCGTGAAGCGTACATGCATGTAAATTCCATTTTTCCAAAATTTAAAAAATAAAATCAGCAGTCATTCTTTGATTGACGAATATAATAACTGGAGGTTTAAAGTCTTTTGATACCAAATATTCTTTAAGTTTACTTAAATCCACGCGAAAAGAAGAAAAGCCAAAGTTCGCCAGACCCAGTTTCGGCCATACCAATAATATCTCTATTTGCCTTTGAATAGGAGTGGGTTCCTTGTAACCAATTTCTCTAATAATTTCTAAAACTCCATTTTGAATGTCTGATTCGGACCAATT
Source organism: Cantharis lateralis (assembly GCA_963170105.1). Lineage (NCBI taxonomy): Eukaryota > Metazoa > Arthropoda > Insecta > Coleoptera > Cantharidae > Cantharis > Cantharis lateralis. The sequence goes on from OY720625.1 coordinate 39,519,113, forward strand.
ACGAATAGGTTTAGGAATTTTGCTTCCTTTAATGGTAATATCCATAATCTTATCTGAAAATTTTCCAGTCCCTCTCAGTCATTTCAGCTAATGCTTTTTCAGACCAATGTCTAAGATCCCACGATAGGTTTTCACCTTTTTAAAGAAATATCGTCAGTCGTCTTTTTCTTGATCTTGTTCCGCGTATGTACGTGTTTTTTCCAACAGGGTACCATAAAATTTACTCTAATCTTCTTTTTGTTTATTAATGCCTATGCCAGCTAAATTGCTTATGCCGAAAAACTTAACTTGGTGTCTCTGCTGATATAAATTATTGTAGTTGGTAAAGATATCTTCTTCTTCATCCCAATCAAACACAAATTTTTTCTTGTTTAATTTCCTTACAGTCGTTTTCTTGTTTATTAATCCCAGATATCATTCTTTTATAGCATTTGATTTCATTTCTTTCTCCTTGTTGTGTTTTTCTTCTTCTTTAGAAGTTGATCTACCGCTGTTCTTCTTATATCCGTAATTATCATTCATCACAGAGCAAATCATTTTGTCGACTTAATTTATATTCCTGACTAATTTTAAGTTTCTTTTTTTTATGTCTATTTAACTTTGCCTCTTCCTCGTTTCTACGTTTTAAAGCTTCTTCAGCTCTTTGCTGTTTTGTCAAAAAACATACTTTCTAGTAGTATCTTCTTATGCCTTGTTTTTATCTAGTGCAGTTCTTCCAGTGATGGTGGTTCTCTTTTGAGAACAAATTCTGCTTCTTTTTTATTGCGATCGCTTATTTCTCTACTTTGCGAATGCGGTCTTGAATCAGTTTCCATATTTTCAAGAAGTTAAATTTTTTTATCTAGGCGCGTACTTAAAATTATTCTTTTTATTATAATATTTCGATATTAAAAACAAAAGTACCTACCAACCTAAAAATTACTTCTTGTATTTTTGAGCAAACTGATGAAAAATTTCAAATTGAGGATGACAAAACACAGAAATTCTTATATTTAAATTCTGTAATTGAAATATACTGCTATTTTAATAGGCAACCTGTTAATCGGTTAATAATATTAACAATAAATTAGGATTATTAACTTGTGAAAATATATAATTAAAACTCAAAAACTAAACAAGTTAAACAAACGATAGAAATTCTTAAGATCTTTAATATTTCGATACAGAATGTATCTTCATCAGAAATATTTGAATGTTGCAATGGGAAATTACTAGGAAACGGAATGAGTCTATTGCCATTTGGCCAGCCATCTGTATAGATAAAAACTATACAGTAGTCCGTGAATCAAGGAAAAACCTAAATAATCCGTATTTAGGAAAACTTGAAACCAATAGTAGAGATATTAAATAAGAAGAGTATTATAAATATTGCTAAGGCCTTCGATGTCCGTTTTCCTATTTATGGCATTTTTTTCCCTCTTGATTTGAATCATTTCGTGTAGGAGTCTGTCTTTGTAGTTTGTGATTGTTTTTAGTATTTTTGCGTTTTTAAAATCCGCGTCGTGTCCCTCTATTAAAACATGTTTGGCAATAGCTGTAGAATCTGGTTTATTGCATCTAATGGATGAAATGTGACCTCCCATTCTTTTATGTAAGTATTGACTACTTTGCCCAATGTACGAGTGAGTGCAGTGTAAACAGTTAATTTTATAAATTATATCTGATTGTTTTTCCCTCGGTATGTCGTCTTTTAGTTGTGTAAAAACTTTCCCTAAATTGTTAGATGATTTAAATGTTATGTTTATGTTGTGTTTTTTTAGTTTTCTTTTCATTTGGTGTCCTAAGCCTTGGATATATGGAACCACTGTAAAAGTCCTTGGTATTTTTTCTGTATGGCTAGAATTATACAGTTTATTAGTTCTATCTTTGATTAGTTTAAGTATTAGGTGCCCTGGAAAACCATTGTTAATGAGAGTTTGTTTAGCGATGTTTAATGTTTCCTTCCGATAATCACCATGGGTGAGTTTTAATGCCCTAATAATAATATAAAATATAAATGGACACAGAAACTTACTTGGTCTGGACGCTATTTAAACTATCATTCGTATCATCACAAAAGTCAAGTAATTGGAACAGCAATTGGCATAATCGATAGGGCATTAAAACTCACCCATGGTGATTATCGGAAGGAAACATTAAACATCGCTAAACAAACTCTCATTAACAATGGTTTTCCAGGGCACCTAATACTTAAACTAATCAAAGATAGAACTAATAAACTGTATAATTCTAGCCATACAGAAAAAATACCAAGGACTTTTACAGTGGTTCCATATATCCAAGGCTTAGGACACCAAATGAAAAGAAAACTAAAAAAACACAACATAAACATAACATTTAAATCATCTAACAATTTAGGGAAAGTTTTTACACAACTAAAAGACGACATACCGAGGGAAAAACAATCAGATATAATTTATAAAATTAACTGTTTACACTGCACTCACTCGTACATTGGGCAAAGTAGTCAATACTTACATAAAAGAATGGGAGGTCACATTTCATCCATTAGATGCAATAAACCAGATTCTACAGCTATTGCCAAACATGTTTTAATAGAGGGACACGACGCGGATTTTAAAAACGCAAAAATACTAAAAACAATCACAAACTACAAAGACAGACTCCTACACGAAATGATTCAAATCAAGAGGGAAAAAAATGCCATCAATAGGAAAACGGACATCGAAGGCCTTAGCAATATTTATAATACTCTTCTTATTTAATATCTCTACTATTGGTTTCAAGTTTTCCTAAATACGGATTATTTAGGTTTTTCCTTGATTCACGGACTACTGTATAGTTTTTATCTATACAGATGGCTGGCCAAATGGCAATAGACTCATTCCGTTTCCTAGTAATTTCCCATTGCAACATTCAAATATTTCTGATGAAGATACATTCTGTATCGAAATATTAAAGATCTTAAGAATTTCTATCGTTTGTTTAACTTGTTTAGTTTTTGAGTTTTAATTATAATAATATTAACTTTCAATTTAGTATTAGAATTTTAAAATATGAAAAATTTATTATATTATTATCTATATTTGAATCTTTATTTATAAGACTTACCACTACATGTGATACCTAATCATTAATAATAATGCCATCAAAACACCATATTGTTCTGATGGATTTTGATAATGTTAAACTAAGTTCTTGTGTAAATTTAACAAGTAATTACTCAAATTTGCATATATTACCAATAGACAAGAATGGACTTCAAGCAAAATTTAAATGCAAAAAATGTTTGAGGTACTGACGGGCGGCTGCGGCTCTGTTACAAAATTTAATAAAAAACAGGCCAATAATGAAAGGTTATTAATGCTTAAAAGGAGGATATTAAATTCGTAAACATAATTATTACAAAATAAATTCAATGTAAAAGCACCGCAGTTGATTTTCTTAAAAACATGTAATAAAATATTGAGTAAATTTTCCGAAGTTTTCCATGCGTAGGTAAATATAATGAGTTTGTATGTCACATATAAGTTTAATTAATTTAAAACATATTTGTTATAAACAATTATTAAAATAAAGTAGCATTTACACTATAGAATTACTTAGTTCTAAGAGCTTGCAAGAACCAGCCTAATAAAAGTATTTTTGGTATTTACATTATTCTAATTTCATTGGCTCTTGAAAGTTGTGATAATACATTACAATAATAACAAAGTCAGAATGCAACATTGAACAAAAGAACAAACATTTGGGAGTCAACAAGACAGGTAATTCCCCGTCGCGTTTTTAAATCAAAAAACCCTTTTTCTTGAATAATTTTTGAGAAGTCATCAAGGATCCGCGTATGCTAACCGACTCCTTACCTGTGGGTCCGAAGGTCCCATGCTCGCACCCTAAGAGCAGCTCTTGCTACCTACTCCTCAATATACAGGTCCTGCGGAGAGAGACAGAGGAAAGTCTCCAAGGCTACAGTAGGTGCCTTTCGCATCACTGCGGTTATGTTCAAACAGACTGAGATTTGCAGCCAATGTAGAGAAGATACCGTAATTGACAGTTTGGACCTGGGTCACCAAACGAGTGCACCATAGCATAGGCATTTATTATGGCAGTGTAGAGAAGCAATCTTCTAGAAAGTCTCTACGATAATCCCATTGCCCTTGGACACTGCTAGAAAGCCTTGCAAGTTGTTTTCACAGTCTTAGAACTATTTAGCTTACTGTCCAGTACCTATTATTCCCAGATATTTGACCTTGAATGACATTTTATGAAGTGCTGACTCCGAGTGGATCTCCCCGGAATGTATGCATGCTGATTCGGATGTACATGATTATCTACTAACACCCCCACATAGATTTCTCTGAGGTGCAGTCTTTCCAGTGTCTTTAATTAGAACAGGGTAAGACTTATTGGCCTAAAAGATTTAGCTAGAAAGTATTCAGCTCGACCTGGCTTGGGTATGAAAATAACTATGATCTTCCGCCGCTCCTTAGGTTAGCCTATATGCACGTCCTGTATACCGTGACCAGGGGACTGAGCTGGTAATCCAAGCTTTATTGAAGTAGGTCTGGAAAGATTCCATCTAGCCCCGCTGATTTGTAAAGACCGGCCACTTCGATTGAAGTTACGATCTGATTTGCAATTTCACAGTCAATAATTTTGGTTGATGTCCTAGTTATGTGCTCAGTCCACTTGTAATCCGAGTATTCTTGCTATCGGGAAAGTATGATTAAACAGTCTCTTTGAGGTACTTCCTATATGAGCCGTCAACTCGAAAGATTGCGATTGTACCAAGCTTTTGATTTGGGTATTTGGATATAACCTTTCAGCATGGCAGAAGTTCCTTCAAGATTTGCGTTGTTTTTGGTGAATCATCTTCTTTAGTCAGACCTATTCTTCAATCTTTTAGCCTTGTTGCAAAGTTTCGTGACCGCTTTCTGCAGGTGATCCAGTTCATCACATCACCATGGTATTGCGTGCCATCGGCGGTGGCTGAACCAAAATTTTCGTGAAGAATTTCTGCAATATATTATTGCACAATTCGATGTCCTCGGTAATGTCTAGATTAACTTCCGTGGTAATTATCCTTGGCATATCAGTCTCCAAGGCGCTGGATAGGATGTTCAGAAAGGCTTGCCTAGCTTACTAGGATTTCTGAACTACTCTTTGATTTTAAAGCATATCCATCTGTGATTTGACATAGTCAGTTCTTTCGGCGCATTCCAATCAACTATTTGTGTCGAAATATCTAATGTTGCCATGGTGATGTCAATCACTGAATGACATTGAGGCGATACATTAAACGTTGTTGTATCCCCTCTGGTTAAGAATTTCTAAGTTTGTACCAATGTATTCTAATAGCTACTTCCTTCTATTGCTTCAATTTCCACTCGCCCACGAGCTGTGATGGGAATTGGAATCACAACCTATGATGATATGTCTTTATATTGCTCTTAATACCTCTCCAGATCTAAAATTCTTTGAGAGGGTGACAATCCTGGGAGTCAATTGGGAGATATATTGATATGAATTTTCCCTGACCCTCAATTTTCAAAAAGGTGCGATTTTGAGAGAAAATATCAATCTTAATATGCCTTGCTAATGTTTAATTATTATCAATTCTTAATTTTTAATTTTAATCCAAATTTGTATCAATATGAAAAATACGCCAAGTTATTCAAAAATTTCATTTTAAATTTTGTTAATTTGAATTTTAGTAATGGAAAAATGTTCAATTTTAAGCGGATTGGCTCGCAGATGGTCGCTTATCTAAGCAAATTCGTTCCTTTTCAATATTTGAAATAAAAGTACTTATTGGTAAATTTTCCAATCCAAATATCACGCACAATCTTCCAAAATAACTTTCTCTCCAAAATCAAAACTTTTCGAACTGCTTCCGTTTCAGCTTCAATCTTCACTACTCAAATTAAAAAAATACAATTTATTTAAGCAATTCAAAATCAAACCTACTTCAGACAATTCAACTTATTGATGTAAATACAAATAACAGAAATCAATATCAAAATATAAACATCCCCCTCCTTTCCCTATCCAAATCGGCTTCAACATTGGAATTTTAAATACAACGATGTCTTTCACTAGGATTAGAGATTATATCTACTGTGTTGTAGATTAGCTTGCAAGAACTTGCTTTCTACCAAAGGAAGCCATTAGACCTCCAAGGGTCTTCTGTTGGAATTTGAGCTGCTGTCTGAGATTCCTCATTAACTCATGGGTACTGTGTTTAAGCTTTGCAGTTACCTGTTCCATTGTTTGTGTCATTGCTGCTCTGCACCTTCGCTTTAAGGCTGGAGGAAGTGTAGCTCAGCTTCTCTATTCTTTCTACGAGTACTGCAGCGTTATTCTCGCTAACACCGAAGAAAATGAGTTTCCCCAAAAGGTCACTTCTGTCGGTGTCGATAGAATTATTCACAGAGGTGTTCTGAGCCTTAACCATCCGATCACTTCTCCAAAAGTTTCTGGTTTCCCCTGACCGCAAATGCTGGTCTTAACAGTCTAGGTAGCTCATTCGCCTGGGTCATTTCAAGTTTGGCTCTACCCACCCTTGCTGAAGTCCAGCAACAGTGGTTTGTAACGAATTTATGGAATTATCGTCATAGCAAGTAATCTTAAGGATTTGCCCCGCATAATGCTCAAATGTAGCTCTTTCTTGAGCCGCCAAAATATTTAGTTTTGTTTAGAGCTTGGTTGAGATGGGCCTTAACAATGTCCTTCTGGACCTCAGCAGCTGCCTCCTTGTAGGTGACCGAACCCAGCTCAACTGTTGCTGATAGACCAACGAGAAGACTGTTACATTGTCCTTCAACACCGAGTAAACAACCAAACATCAGAAGAAAATGTCATTGCAATCAAATAAAAATTCCCTTGCAATATTGACTTACTAGTCAATACTTATTGGATAACTACTAACTCCATCCCTATTTTAGGTATTTTTAATTCAATACTAGTCTTAATTTTATCGTTTAAACCAATTCAGCAATTCCGGTAGTGTAGTAGTTAAATCGAGGTAGTGTGTCTTGATATTGCTTAGTTATTAATTTGTTAGTCTAAAAATAAACAAAAGATAAACAAAAAACAAACACGTTAAGCTAGGACTATGTTGAAGACTTCAGCGCTAGTAAATAATAATATCATTTACACTTATCTTTGTACTCTTTGAGGCAAAATTGCCACTCTTAGTAAATTTTAGACTACTAAGTTACTAGATTTTTTCGATATTGCCAGTAAAAATTGTAGATCTTAAGATTTTACCAATTATAGTGAAAGAAATGAGAGAGTATCCAAAACTGGCTAAAGCTGTTAGTAGAAGATTTTTAGATTTTTAGTAGAAATGAATTAATGCTGCTGTTTGCTTTAAAAAGTAAAAACTAAAAAAAAAAAAAACAAAATCTCATAGCTGGATGTACGAAGCAATGAATAAAATATGACACTATGGGTTAAAAATTGTATTATTTAATTTATTTTCTAGTAAAGTGAAATAATTAAAAAAAAGTCTTTGAAAATTGAAATTTGCACAGTTACATAAAATTGATGTCAATATGATCGAAGTAAAAAAGGGGATAAATACAATAGATTGCGTTAGGAAAGTTATCGTATATTTTTGATCTGTTACTGTGCTCTGATTCATGAACAGGTCTTCGACCTATCGAAAATGTTCAGGATATCTTGTGAAGATTTAAATTAGCAATCTACATTAAAAAAGCATTAAGTATGAGGCATGACTATGTATTGTCAATACACAACACTGTCAATTTTCGAACTAACTCATTTTATATTAGTCACACGTATCATGCGTGAGAACAATTTTTTACATAACCAAATTTTTCTTTATACGCTATCGAACAATTTTTATGGAACATATTCTCATAATAGCATTGAATGTTTACTGCTATGTCGGAAAATAGAATAAAAAATCTAGAATGCAGAGAAAATAAAAATTGCCCATCATATATTCAGTGCTCAACTTGAAGTTCTCAGCATGAAACAATAATAATTTCCAGCATTAATTTCTGAAAATTCTCGTTATACTTCTATCTTGTAACAAGTGTGTCCTCCCTCTCAACCAGGGAGTAATTTGTTGGAGTTGCTCCGATAAAACGCACGCAGAATGACGATAGATTTAAAAGTAAAGACAGAGACAGATTATAAAATAACAATGACATTTAAATAAGAAAAGGAGTATGCTAAAGAAAGCTTTAAGATATTCCATCTCAATTAAAATCTAATATCAGCAAACGTAATAAAACACATCGGCCAAATGCGGGAAAAAAGTAGCCAGTTTTGCAATCGGAATTAAGTATTTGCGTAATTAAAATTTTACAATATGAAATGTTAAACTGGCCCGGAATTTACTTAAAATAAAATATTTGGTCCACAAGAAAACTACGTTTTAATTCTGATTTCCATTGGGGTTTATCTGAATTAAACGCAAAATGAGAAAGGATTTCAGATTTCCAAATTTCTAATACTTCGCGTTTTACTGCATAAATCCAATCCAAGAAGTAAAATATTATATGTAATTATTTTCAGTTCTGACTTGAATTTAATATAATTTCTCAAAGTACACCAAAAGCACTAAAAGATTAAAATTGTAATCAAACGCAATTATTTTTCTTTAATTACGGTTTACCTTCACGTTAAGAAAATAAGTTGACAGAACTAAAAAATGTGTCAACAACGGAGAAACATTAATTAATATTCTAATTGAGTAAGAAGAGCGTATATGCAAAACTAAAATGGAGGAGCTATAAAATTACTTCAAATTTTATTTCGAAACAAAAATGTGTATCAAATTCTTCAAGTGTTTCCAAGGAACGAACGGGTAAAAAGTACAATAAATACGCGCGCATACTTTAATCTGGACCACTCAGCATTGCAAAATGCTAAAATAAAATAGATTGCAGACTCTATGCTTTGCTTTTGCTGGGGATTAATTAGTTTAATTCTTAGCCAGGCTCGCTTAGATATAAAGAAGTTGATGTAATCCAGAAGGAACTACAAAACAGGTAAATCTATTAATTATCATTAACTTCTTAGAAATGGAAGGGACGACTTTTATGTTTATTACCAAAATTCAATTTATTTTCGAATCGAATTTTCCTCGTCCGAAATACGGCCAGAGCTGCATTTCGAAAATAAAATGTCGCAGGTACATTAACTTCACGTTTTGGTCGAATCGTTGAATAGAATTACCTTCTAACATTATCTTGTAATGTAAAAGAATTTTCTTCCAACATCGTTCACCCTTTCTCATTTTACTACATCCTCTCTAAATCAACTCTTCCATCGAATTAAAGACTTTCTTATAAATATTATCTTTTTTAGGTCAACATATTTGAAATGTCGTCAATTCGAGTTGATATTAATTAAATTATTCGATTTTACAGTAAAATTTTTCGTAATTCCTTTCGTAACTGTAATTTATTTTTTTTGTACAAAAACAATAACGCGTAGAGAATCTGAAGTAGTCGGATTGGATGTTTCTCACACACACAGAATTCCATCTAATCGATGCGTTACAGCATACGTTATAGCCGTTAAAAAAATTTGAAACAGTCAATTTCGATAGACGCATAAAAAAACGAACAAAGAACGACTAACTGATGGCATCAAGCGATTGAAGATACAGTAATCGGATAATGTGTGAGACACGATCAAGCGTGCGACTTAAGACACATCCATGAGGTGTTGTTAAGTGCAAGTTCACAGACCACTTAGATTAAATCAGACGCCAACTGCCAACATAAAAGGACGTTTTGATTATGAACAACAATTATTGTTAAATACAACAATAACAACTATAAATATTTAACTTGACTTCTTGGAGGTTCTTCTTTTTGTTAAGAAACGTTAAATGAAAAAATTTGGATCAAGGTTTCGTATAAAAGTTTAATCATGTGTGCCTTGAGGTATAATTTAAGCTTACCAGTTTATGAAACCGTTTTGTATTGTGTACATAACTTATTGTAGTTTCAACAAGCAAATACGGATCCGTTAAAAGTACTATTTCAAGTAAATATGCCAAAACAAATTTTGCACTATCCAATTCTGGAAAAGCTCGGAACTGATTAGTTCATTCTCATCGTTCCATACCTCAGGAATTTGGAAAATGTAGGATCACAGAAGTTTTTCTATTGAAATTGCAGTTTCCACTTGAATTGATTGGAATTATTGAAATTGGAATGGAATTATTGGAATTAAAATCGGATTACCATATTGAAATAAATTGAACTGAAAAAATGGAATAGCAAAATAAAACGGTCACCAAATACTACATATATGCAGTATGAAAAGAATTTTTGCGGTCTGAGGTTGTTTTGTGCACATAAATTTTGTCCGTAGTTTACCCCGTCGGCATTACTGGAATTAACATGAAATTACTGAAATTGTTATGGAATTAGTGAAATTACTATGAATTACTAGAGTTCATTTAGAATGTACAAAATTATTTTGGAATTAAACTGGAATTGGAATAAGTTGCACGAGTTTTTGTCAACCTAACGATGGCGACCCGATGCCGCTTGATTTCATGGTACGGGTATTTAGATTTTGTGTACAGATATGTGGAATTATTAACATTATTAGATGAATGGTGGAGTTTTAGTGTATTATATAATTTTTTAATCTTATTTGAATTACAATTGATGATTTTTATATTGGTATTTTGGTAAGTTGGTATTTTGGTAATTGGAATTTTTCTTTTTTAAAGATACTCTTTTTAAATGATTCGTATTAACAAAATTTTGTTAAATATGGGAACGTTAAAATTCATTTCATGCCGGTATGCAGCTGTCCTCTTATAGTTTCGATTTTGCGATTCTCTCAAAAGTTACACTGCGTAAACTATAAAATTAACTTGTCAATTCCAATAAAATACCTTCATATCAAAACCACTCTTTAATTTTCATGTAATTTTCAATCAAAACCCAGACATTCGAAAGTTAGACTTGTCGCGCTTCCACAAGTTCTCTTCACTAATCTCCGCTAGTGTCGCTATGACAACTAACTCGCGGAACGTCAAAATTTACAAATTTTAACAACTTTTTTTAAATTTTTTTTAAATAACGTTAAATAATGTTTAAAAATTAGAAATGTTTTTTGTCACTGCATATTCCATTTTCTTCTGTTATGAGCATATATTTCTTCCAATCCTCCAATCCAACATCATTTAAATCTTCCTATACTTCGTTTTTCAATTGTTTATTAGTTTATTTATCTCTTCGTTTTGTGCCTCAGAATTTCATGTTCTAAATATTTTTAACTTTATAGTTATATTTTATATCATCATGACGCAAAACAATTTTCTATGGAATTTAATAAAATTTTGGGAATACATAAGGAATAATCTTTTCGAACCAAATTTCTTAAATTAAAATTTTTTTCCCGTCGAATAAAGGAGAACAGTTTGAACTTTTCGCATGGTTTGAATAAGCAGTTGACTGAAAAGTTACACATTTCACATCATAACTTAAAATTTTTTTATAGATTTTTTCAAAATAGAACTAATTTATACATCAGTTTATTACGAATATTTTGAATGCAAAAAAATGACTGTTGCCCGATTTGTTGCAAAAATAAACATTTATTTATTTTACTACTAAATTGTAATACTAATTCTTTAGAAGTGTACCAAATTTACACTTGGCACCCCCTTAGTTCTCTGAGCACTTGCATACACTCTAGTAGGGTGCTAACCTGGCTAGATGTATAGCCTATAAGTGGAACATTTTCTTGGAACAATCCTTGGAATAGTTCAAATTCATGAAAATCGGAAATTAATTTTAAATATTTGGAATTCTTTGAGATTCATTGGAATTCTTTGAAATTCATTGGAATTCTTTGAAATTCATTGGAATTCTGTAGAAATCTCTGAATTTTTTTTAAAATAACTGGAATTTCTGAAATTTTTTTGGAATTCTTGAGAAATCCTTAGATTTCTTGAAAATCTTTGGAAGTCTCTGAAAATCTTTGGAAATTTATGGAATATTTAGGAAAACATTGTTATTCTTTGGAATTCTCTGTAAATCACTCGAATTCCGCTTGGATATCATTGAAATTCATTGGAAATCATTGAAATTGTTTGGAAATCATTGAAATTTCTTGAAAATCATTGAGATTTTTTGGAATTGCTTAGAAATTATTGGAATTCTTTTGAAATCATTGGAATTCTTTAGAAATACATAATAATTGGAATTCTTGGAAATCATTGAAATTTCTTGGAAATTTCTTAGAATTTCTTAGAAATTACTTACAATTTCTTAAAAATCTTTGGCAATTTATGGAACTGCTTGGATATCACTGGAATTTGTTGAAAATCATTGGAATTTCTTGGAATTCATTGGAATTCTTTTAAATCATTGAAATTCTTTTAAATCATTGGAATTCTTTTAAATCATTGTAATTCTTTTAATTTATTTGTAAATGATTCTAATTCTTTGTAAATGATTCTAATTCTTTAGAAATCATCAGAAATCTTTGAAATTATTGAAATATTTGGAAATCTCTTGAATTAAGATATAATTCGTTGGAATTATTTGGAAATCCATGGAATTCTTTTGAAATCTCTGAAATTCCGACTTTTGTGTACAGAAATTTACCTGCATATTGAACTCCTGATGTACACTCTCAGATGAAAATAATAAACACCAAACTGCTGATTTCATGGTACCTAATGATTTTACGTTTACACTAGAATTCAACTGTCGCGGAAAAACTACCTAAAATAATGTACCACTGATTATCTAATAGAATTAAAATTTTTATACACATCCTGTATCTGAACGTTAGTGTATTTGCTACATAGGAATCCGCGGTGGCGTAGCGTGATATGAGGGGTAGATAAAGCAACATTGTTCTTCTAATATAAGTTTTGTAACAATTGCATAGGAAAATCTATAGGAGCGGGAAAGGGACTCCCCTTGGACTTCTCCATGACATTATACCTTTCAGGGTATTCTCCATAGTTGTTGTTGACTTTAAATCTGTAATAAACCTTTCTAGTTATAGCAAACAAAATATTATTAAGCGACATATCAATCACCTGAGCGCTCGTTTACTATAAAAGTTACTGGGTATTCCATACTAGAGCAATACGTACGGGAGGTTTGGGAGGTATGGAATATCCTCTAGAACCTCAGGAACGTTTAAAAATAATCTTTAGGGTGAGAAAATTGAAATTACAACTTTTTCATATAAAACTTTAAGAAGCTTTAAAACTCTTTTGTATTAGGGCCACCAAACATAGTAATACTCATTTACAAAAAGAAAAACTGTATTACCCACGCGAATGTCTCAAGTAAAGAAACGGACAAACATCAAAGATTGTGCTTCGTAAAATGAGATGTTTAAAAAGTAAATAAGAAGGAATTTGCAATATTTTTCGTTAATTAAAAATATATTTGAAGTCTTTTAGGAAACATCTCAATATAATCAATTGTTTATTATTTATGGCATATTCTAAACAATAAATATCGCACATCTCTAATTGCGGTTTAAAGCCTATTAATATAGAATAATTAGAATTCTAGATGGGTAAGTTCAAACTGAACGGTGTTATGTGATCGACTTAAAATGAGCCACAATAAAGCTGTAAATTGCATACCACTTTTCTCACGACATACGCCGTGGGTGGTTATATCATAGTAAATTCTGTGTAAAACCTGCTTAGTAATTAATATGAGGTATCCAACGATGCGCTTATAATATTTTTTTAAAGATGGGTGGCCGGGGGCTGAAAAAGTGTGCTATTGTGATATATTAATTACGCTAATACCCTATTGGTTTTCTCTATAATTAATAAAATTTAGAGATGTAACAAATCTATAGTACATCATATTTCTTTTAAAAGCGTTGTACACATTTCCGTGACACGCAATTGTTTACAACAATAAAAAAAAAGTAAAAACAATTGCAATATTACGAATTACAATAGCAATAATATAAATTGGGTGTGGCCTGTTTATGTTTAACACAAGTTTAAAAAAAAGTTTTGAATCTCACTCTATAAGTTACAACTTATCAAGCCTTTATATTCAGGTCGATCCTGCCTGCTAAGTGGAAAGGAAGTTTTCAAACCTTGGCGTGAAGTTAGAAGAAGACTGTGTAGGGTGAGCGATTATCCATTTATGCAATATTCAACTTAGGTATATTTAATTTTTACAAGTTTTTTTCAAAATAAAAATTGCAACGGGTACTCGCATTTGTTTTACATAATTTCTCGTTTCCTTTTTTCCCGTTTTTTGAATAAATTTCTTACTGATGAGAGCTTATAATACGGAACGCGTGCAGTGGTCGATTTTTGAAATTGTAGTAATTGTTTGAAAATTATTTTGTGGCTAATTTTCAAAATTACAACTGAAAATAATGATAGTAATTCCTAAATAAGAAACAGTTATATGTGACTTATGAAGCGATTAATGAGATCCTCGACATACATCTTGTAAAATCATTGAACTATAACTCTAGAATTGTTGCATTTTGCGCATTAATTCGTAATAATACGAAAATAATTTTGTATGCTAGACAACTAAAATTTTTGTTAATTTTTACTCCGACGAAATTATTCAACACTTTTCCAATTAATGCCTTCTAAGTGGATACGTCTTGCTAACTTGAACACAAGATCAAAGAAATTTGAAATTTTTATATTAACCGATGAAAATTTCACCCTTTAATATACCCCTTGAACGTATCACCCTGAGGCGGTTACCTCACTTGCATGTGGCTTGCAGGACCATGGTGATGAGATAAAAGATAAGTGGTTGATAAAGGCTAATTGCTTTTTTAACAACCAAACTTTCAATTTTACTTTTATTTAAGTTATTATAAGAAAAGCTGCATCTATAGAAGGCATTCATGATGGAAGAAATTGAATTTATCGAAACAATCACTTAAAAATTACTCGCTTCTGTTTAAGTTAAAAGATTGAAGCTTAGCTTAATACAAAAGGTAATTTAAAAAATAGAAATAATTTTATTTGAATGAAATATTGGTTATAATGCAGTAGTTGTTGTACGTGATCACGCGTGGAGTTCTTTTGATCAAAGAGCGGCTCATCGCAGCCGTCATTTATACTGAGTAATTGCACCTATACCTTGGATATATTAATCAAACCTTCCATGGGTTGATATTACCGATCGACTTTCTAACTTCATCAAAATTTAAATAAGATCCAATGGCAAACATTTCTTGGTTTCGTCTTCGCATTTCATTCGTATGCTAATTTATCAAGATGAGGTATAAAGTAATTAAAAAATTTGAATAAAAGTATCTTGATGTTAATAAGTTATACCGATTTTTAAGATACTTCAAAAAATATTTACAAAACCGAAAACTTATAGAAATGAAAATCATTAGCATAATGAACAGGTATCAGCGCTTTTTGACCCCACATGATGGTGTTCGGCGGCGCGTTACGATTTGGCTCGCGGCTCTGCATTTTCCTAGGTCTAGGTGTTTGAATTCCTAGTTCCTGCCATGAATCGTTGTTTGAATATGTGCAGGATAGTCAGCTCCATCTTTTTATTACTGACGTGCACTTTCTTATACGAGATTCTGTTATACAAATTTTCAGACTTAACGGAGTTTCTTATAGTTTAGCTGTCTGATCGATAGCTAAGCTCTGCGATTACAGCAATTTGTATCTACATTTTAAATTTCTCTTGATGCTTTCAAAATTATTAGTATTGCTGTGCCGATTTCTTTTATTGTATATATTGTCGTGTCCCTTTTTCGTATAGAAGGGGAGAGTTAAGAATATTAATTTCATTTTGATTATTCAGTCCATATTTGTATGAATTGTTGTTTTTCCAAAAACCTAATAAAAGTTATTTTATAAGAGTCTCGTGCTAGAAAAGATGCAATATTGGGATTAAGGAAGTTTTATTTTTAATAAAATTTTAAAATCCCACCTCAATACATTGCAATATAAAATTGTCCACTACGTCAGACCAAATCATAAAAATCGGAAGATTTTTAATCTGCTATGTTCCACCTACCTTTACTTTATTTTTAAATTTTAATGGTAGATTAGCTTTTACTATAAAATTAGGCCCGAATCTTTTGCAAAAATAAAAGCTGGAAGAAAGGATTTCCACTTTAAGTTTTGGTTCTTGTCGATCTTTTCTGTTTTTGTCCTTTAAAAGTACGATAGAAAACCTTGAAATGTTTTAAAAGAGCAAAATTTAAGCTCTCTTATGAGCTGAGGATAAATAAAATCGGCCCAACGGTTACTTCACAATTTAATTTTAAAAATCGATTATTTGATGTAAATTTTTTAAAAGTTTAAGTTCATGTTAGCTTTAAAGAACATTCATTTAACGTGTACGTTACGTGGGTCTTAGCAATTCGAATTTAGATGAGGGAAAAGCGTGTTCATTCCACTGTATGTGGTTACAGAGGAAACATCGTTGGGGTTCCTACATTATCGAGTGCATTTGCGCTTCGAGGATCGTTTTGATTTGCACAGGGGATGGGAAAACCTCCCTCCTTTCTTCGCATCGAAATGTCTTTACGTTGAAAAGTCCTGGCGTCAAAACATCACTGCGTCGAAATGCCGTTTTCAAACCGATTATTGCTACCGTATTGTTAGATAATGCTGTATCTAATATTGGCTGAGGCTATGTAGCTAATATTGGTATCAATCTTCTTTTGCTTAAACCAGCAGTGTGGTGTAAAGCTTAAATTGACGGAATACGAAGAGGGACACCGGGGTTTAATGCCTGGTCGAACCGGCTGTACTGCTGTAATCTAAAAAGCCCAAATTTGATCTATGGGATATGCATCTAGCAAGGTTTGCGTTATACTAGAATATTATCAAGTGCTCACAGAACCATGAGTGACAAGTGTAAATCTTGCTATATTAATGGTACAGAACGGATCAATAAATCTTAAAGAAGATGAAGAAGAATCTTCTTTTGCTTTCCATATCCAATGCCGGACGGGTTCGCTGAAATTTGAATATTACATATTATAGGTAGGTATATGTTGATCTCTTTTTCATATAGAAACATTTCAGTATTCATTCTCCTCGATTTTTAAAGCAGATGTGTACGTGACCCTGTTGTTATTATTCCTGATGATGAAATCATCAACTTAAGGAAACCGACGACATTCTTTTCAAAGTACAGAGATAGGAATAAACACTTAGTTTCTTTCGAATGTGGAACGATTTTATCAATCTTAGGGCCGATATATTCACCTTCAGTTAAAATTCGAAGTAACCAAAGCAACCTGTAAACCTACCACATGACGTCTGCTATTTGAAAAATCGACATTACGTGGTACTTAGCCCAATTATGTTAATTACTAGGCCAATGGACAAATTTTGAACTCGAAAATAATGGAGTCTGTTGGAAAAATAATAAGTTAAATGTTTATATTTTTAAAATATGCATTTACTTAAACAAAGTTCTTTTTCTCTTGTATAAAAGTCGTGCTGAATTTTATCGTTATTAAGCCGGAAATAGACAATGTGACATTGTTCAAATTTTTAGCACACATTGTCAACCTCTTTTTGGAGTCATCTGTAGTGCAGAAGGCTAATCCAGAAGAAGAGGAAAATCCTCTACCAATACTATAATATAATAAATAATATTTTAAACTAAAACCAAGTTAAATAAACGCTTAAGTATTTTTAAAATTGTATTTATTAGACACGATATTTCAAAAACGAAATACTTAAACTCGAAAATGAAAGAAAGCGCTTTCGAAATATCGTGTCTAATAAATACAATTTCAAAAATACTTAAGCGTTTATTTAACTTGGTTTTAGTTTAAAATATTATTATAATTTATCAGAAGTTACGAATTCTAAAATTCAATTCTATAATATACGAAAAGTTGACGAAATGCTGACGGATGAAAACAGGCAAGTAGAACTTTAGTGTCATCATTTTCCACCGCCAAAACCCAAAATCTATTATGGGAGGTATTAAAATATTGGGTAAGGGGTTAATACCTCCCAAAATATTTTAGCAGCTGTCGTATTTCCTTGGATTGAACAGCATTTTAAGAAAAAACATCGGACCTTTTAATATGACTCTATACACCTGCCCATAAAGTAAAAACTACTCAATGGTGACGTCAAATCAATTTTCCTAATTTTGTTACATCATCGGATCTGTACCCCAATAGGTTATATCATATGTCAATTTAATAGTCAATAGAAATCGCTAAAGCAATTCTTGCGTCAGGAGCAAGAAGGAAATGCAGAAAATAACTGTATACTTTTCACCTTCTCTTTAGCTTAATTTTATATAATCAATTAATACGTGGTTTAGGTAGTGAAACTCGATATTAATCAAATCAATATTTTGGAGAACCTAAAAAATGCACGCACACTTTTTAATACTGAAATGTTTTAAAGTTATCACAAATAAAATACACTGTAAGTAAAATAATCCTTGTTGAAGGATTTTGAGGAAAAGCTCTTTTTTTGAGTTTCGAAACATTGCAAACAAAAAATGCAATTAATAGAATTGGAAAATTCTTTTACTTGCAGTTTTTGTTAAAAATTTGTCGAACTGAAAATAACATTATTAGTTAGTGCAATATAAAAATGTTTCGATAGTTTGATCACATTAGATGTTATTCGAAAGTTACGTAACTGTATATTGTCGATAATATTAGCTACATTTAGAGAATAAAATTAAAAACTAACGCAAAAAGTTGCTAAACAAATTTAAAAATATAAAGGCGTGTTACTTGTTAACAACATTAGCTGTCAGGCGGGACCACCTCATGTTTCTAGCACATATATATAAATTTAATTAGTTCTAAATGACTTGCGATCTTAAGTCGACAAACGAACTATTTAACTGTTTCCATTGTAAAAAATTCAATTATAAACTACAAAGAAAACTCATATATGATGTAAATTATTTTGTGTTAACTTGTTTCAAAACTCGGTATTCTTGTGTTATTAATACAGTAACAATGTGTTAAAAATAATTCTTCGGCTCGGCATATAATTTTTAATATGCGTCCATTTCTTTTTGTTGGATTTCGCCAAGGAACTTAAGAAAACGAAAGAATAAATTTTATTGGCTCAATAATTATTCTTAATCGACGTTTTGTTGTTAGCTGAATTGGGTAAGTATTTCTGAACCGGCATTACGAGACGATATCGCAGATGCTGCACTTTGGGCGGCTCAATAACAAGGCATCAGTGATCAAAGTGTAACATTTGCGATTGTAACGTGCAGTTACTTTACTGAACGATTAGTTTGCATTTTGTTAATTAACATAGTAAAAAATTCAAATTTGGCTTGGTGTAAAATCGGGTTAAGTTATGGAACGGGAAGGGGGAAAGGGAGTGCGAAAAACGGAAAAACCCATATTAACAAATACTGTAGAAAAAAAAAAAAAAGATTTTAAACAAAATAATCGTGTGGATATGAAAGTTTCGTGGATTAATTTGTGTTTTATCGAAATATTATTAAATATGTCGGGAACCGCGACTTTGAATGTTGGTGATTTCAACAAACGTGTAGAACACAAAACTATATTTTGCCCTATATAAGAGCGGGATTAGAAATTCAAAATTCCGTTAAAGCGAATATTGTAATAAAAAAGTTGGCAATTATTATTGGTAAATTGATTGCACAAGAAACGGCACTTATTGGTTGACATTTAAATACATGATAATCGCTAAATAAAATGTTTTCTATTTTCGACATTAGTACACGAAAATCGTGAATTACCTACAGATTCACCACCGGACGTGGTTTATATAAAAGTATCGATGTGCTATAACAAGATTCGATGCACCGGACCAACGAACGAACGGATTGTTTCTCATGGCTGGCTTAAGATCAAATCGAACTATATTAATGAGTAATGATGCACGACCGATTCCAACATACACAATCATTAGTAACAAATAGCACTAATAATAGTTACAATGATATATGTCGAACCGCTGATTCTAATCATATCGATTCGTGCTGTAAGTTATACGACTTCCCTAAATGTGTGTTTCTACTTAACGTAAAGAAAAAAAAATTTTGCAATAGGTACCATCAAACAAAATTAAATTATTAAAATAATTTGTCATAAAACAAACATGATTTATTGACTAATAAAGTAATAAAATAAATAGAAATATTAAGTTCCATAGTTTATGTAACAGAGCAGACAACAATAAAACTTACGTTGTTCAATAATACTTTCCTTGTTAATAATTGATCATTATTTTTAGGTGACCCATGTTTAAACATTAATTTGAAATATGAGACCACCAACCTATTGTAAAATGATCAACAGTGGAATTTTCTCATCCAGACAAATCACGTCTTTCAATTCTCATATTGATATGTGGCGCCGTCAGAACAAAAGCACACGCATCTTCATCAGATAAATGAATCGATTCTACAAAATAGTTAATAAATTATGCTACACATACAGGGTGGTATTGCACCAAACGTACCTACCAATCATTTTTTCGACGATAGTTTTCTAATTCAAATTATTTTGGGTATGTCGCAGCTCCCCGACTCAAAAACCAATTCATTTGTTTTTTATTACTTTGATAATAAAGTTGGGCAATTATCGGTTCAGCAGCTTTTGGGGTAAAACCGTTTAAATTTGCAAATATTACATTCCAACGAATGTAATAGATTAATATATAGGTAATAATAATACGTAGGTACATAGATATGGGTAATAGTTCTCCACCACAAATACATCAATTTGAAATTGATGTATTGACTACAATTATTCAACAATTGTCAAAATTTTACATTTTAAAAGAAAGTAAAAGTAACTGCTATAATGTAGCTTTTTAATTAATGAATGCATTTAATTCTTTATTAAAAGATTAACTTATTTTATAAAAACATTTTGATAGGATTTTGAATATATGTGATTTATTATTCTACATCAGGCAATAAAACTATAATGAATTCTTCTATGTAACTAAAATATTACTTTAACAATTACGAAAATACCTATAAAAATAGTATATTGCTTTATTAGGATTGAAAGGCAACGTTTCACTTCGCCTTACATGTTGTGTAAATCTTGCTTTTCAAAAAAGTTACCTCTGTCAGCAACAAAAACTCCGCATCACTTTCGGGTCGTTTCAACAAGAGCTGAACTATTTAAAAAAATTCTGGGGTGTGACTGAACTCGAAAATTAAGTTTTCAACTTAAATTCGGTTATAATTAACCGAATACAACTAAAATTTAATTTATTATTATGATGTTAACACTAGCACGGCTACAACTCAACTGCAGTCGGTTCCGCCCATTAAAACACGCTCCTGCAACTATTTACGTTGAACACACGGATCGTAAACAAAATGAGTTTTCAACGTACTTTCTCTGCAAAACATCAATATTTCAAATTCGATTATTTCGAAATTTTAAAGAAAAATGTAATATTGATCTTCTGTTTCATCACTTCCATTGTGTGAAAGTCCTCTTCCATTATATCTATTGAAACCAGTAACCAAAAACTCACTCAAGTTTGGGATTGTAAGAAAAATCGGGTTAAATAAATTTCAAAAAAAATAATTTGTTATTAAATAAATATTTAGAACATAATATACAAGTTTAATAAACAAGGAAGTAAAATAAATTTATTTAGAAAACATAATTTTATTTTTTCTTTTACCTAGGAGTCATCTAAGAATTGATGATAGTAGCCCATGAGCAATTTTTTCAAATTTTAGAGATTCTATGGGAAAAAGCGCTTGGTGCTACTGGGTATTTTTGGGCATACTATCAGATTGTCAAAATTAAAAACCTGTGCATAGAAGTCAAGACCGATAGAGAACTGAAGAGACGAAGTTAGCTTACAGATTTATTGCTGAAATTAAGCACTTGATCAACCTATCTATAATATTTACAATTAGATAAATGAAGGAAAAGCCACAACACTCGAAATCGAGCATCGACTTAGAAGAAGAAGATTGTACAACAAACCTATCCAGCAAGTTTTTTATAAGTTTGTGTTTTGTGTCTTTTTTCCAAGATACCTATATCGGCATGGGTTGATTCAATGAATAAATATGCCCAATTTGGAATAAAAGCCTTTCATAAGCATGAAATGTTTTGTTAAGGTGATGTGGTAATTTGTATTAAGCATGCCTGATTTGTTTTTTAAACTGCCGAATGAATGATTACCGTCAGTGTGGTCGGTGCAGAAATCACGAAGAGTCGACACGTTTGGATAGGCGTCCATCCTCCCCAGGACCACTAGATGCACATTAGTGCGCTCATTACAGTTTCTCATTAACTGAGCATGTTGGTTTAGACTAATAAGTAGGTAGGCTTAAATTTCTTTCATCTTGTCAAATTTTATTACAGCATGTCAGTAGTGTAATACCTAGAATTATCTTTTTAAATATCAGCTAAATTACTTTATCAAGTTTTTATGAACTTTTATTGCATACATCAGAATAATTTAAGTGAGTTGTAGAATTTTTAATTATCAAATAAAAACACAAAGAAATCGAGCCATGCATATAAAATTGTAGGAGGATTGTGCACAAGATTTATAATTTAGTGCGTGCACATTGCATGCACTATCGGAGTGCACAATGGCATTTTGTATCGCATACGTGATCTCAGCGCTCATCATTACTCAAAAGCACGTGTGTTGGGATTTGTACCTGAAATGAAAAACAGTAAAATTTGACTCACTTAAACCATTTTGCTTCCATCATACAACACGAAGTAAAAAGAAAAGTTGTCTGTTAAACAATGACTTGTTTAGCACGTAATTTCAATTTAAATGTAGACAAAACCCTATTATTAAATTCAAAGTGCTTCAGTGTATTGAAAATTCTATGATATTTTACATCTGTAGACCACCTACATCATAAGCACAAGTTGCTCTCTACTAGTCAATTTATTCGCACATTCATTCCATTCATTTCGCCTTTAGGCATATAAGATTGATCTCAAGTTAATTTATTTCTATAAATATATAAAGAAAACTTTGAGTAAACTTCATATAATTTGGTTATTAATACCGGCTTATCCGTACGTGTATTGATGTTGGGAATATTATAAAATTTATTCCTGTTAACGTTTATAAAATTTTACTTTAATTGCAAAAAGTAAAAACGTATTACATAAATCATGTAAGGTTTGTGGATGATATATTGGAAAACAAAGAAAATTAATGAGTATACCGAAAGGTATTCATGCAGTTTGAATTACAGTAGGATTTCAACTGAACTTTAAAAATCAAAAGCTAGTGTAAAGCTATAAGGTCTGAAAATCTCAGCCTAAATAAAAATAGATAAAGTAACTCAAAATAATATTGGTGTATTTAGGAAGTGTGAAAAACGCTAAATAAAATTGAGATACAATATTCTCAAAAGATAGCTCAATCTGCATATATTCAAACCCACTTGTTTTTAAATCCCATTATTATTTTTTACTGTATGCGGCCGGTTTTGAATAAATCCAGCACTACTTGTCAGAAAAAATAGAGAAGGTGGTAAATTTACATCAATTAGGATTATATGAAGAAAATCTTGTCGAGATGCTGAAAGGTGAAGACGAAATACAAAAGACAGGACATTTAAATTATTTTATTAACATAAATGCTTAAGATATTCTAAAGAACTAACAAACATGATTTTGTAAGAAGATCCAGTTATGGAAAGAAGTTTAACATACATACAAAATAAAGATGGAATTAATCAGGACAATGAAATTTACAGAGGCATGTAAAGCAAACAACATTGCTAATCTTGTCAAAAAGATGTATTCAAAAAGTAACATTGCTATTTCAGCAATATAATATGTAGCATATTCTAATTATTTTAATTAAAAATATAATTAAAATAATTTTTTTATTGATCAAATGAAAATATGTTTAAATCAAAAAAAATTAACTAAAGCAACCAAAAATTCCCATGTAGTATTCAATTTTTAGTTAACCGCAATAAAAAAATTAATTATATTTATTTCAACAAATACAAAATTACAAATAGGTACAAATTAACAAAAAACGAAATTGATTTATTTTAGAAAAAATTATTCAAACATGACTTTTTTGATTTAATAAAAATTTTTGTGATTGTGTATTAATAAATTAAATTAGTATTATGAAACAAATAATGGCCAATGATCCTTATTAAAAAGTGTGAATGAGAAAATTGATGGCTGATATCTTAAACATCTTTGTATCATATTTTAAAGAAATTTACGGTTCAACACAATGCCTAATATAAAAATTATTATTGAAGGTTACCAAAGATATACTACGGAATTTCAAAAACATTTAAAACCATCCCAGGGGTACGACCAAACTCAAAAATTATGGATCTCGAGAAAATGCAATATTTGCTTTGAACTTAAATTAACAAAATCCAATTTAAAATAACTTTATTAAATTGGATTTAATATAAAATAAAACAAAATATAAAATTATAAAATCGTGTTAACAGTAACACGACTAAAAGTGAACTAAGACTGGCTTCGCCCACTTTCACACTCCTGCACTTATTTATATGAAACATACGTACCACCAACAGAATCAACTCTCATGTACTTTTTATACAAAAAATCGAAACTTTAAAATCGAATATTTTCTAAATTAATTGACATTTCGAGTTCGCCCAAAAATGGCGGATCTAATAAGACAATGCATTTTGAGCTGCTCTTGCAATTAAAAACATCTCTAACCGGCCTCAATTTGAAAATTACAGATCCACAAGGACATAACCTTTCAGTAGATCAAATCATTAAAATATCTCTGAAATTGTCAGAACTCGAAAATTGCGAAACTACGAAGTCGGGATCTTTGTTTTTAAGTTAAATTTAGCTATAATGAACAAAATTCTACTTTAATAAATTTATAATAATATATGTTATTAGTAATACGACGGCCGGGATTCTACTGTAGGCAGCCCCGCGCTAAATCAAGTATAGCAACTATTTACGTTGAGAACACGTACCGTCAACAGAATAAGCTAGTCACTGCTGACTTTTACATCTCCTTCTTGTTCTACTTTCCTAGCTACTAGTTTAGGACTACGTCCTGTTATTATCAAGTGGTGTACCAAATTTACACTTGATACTCTTGGTTCTTTAAGCACTTCCATACACTTTAGTATGGTGCTAACCGTGCTAGACTCTTATATGAAAAGTTTAAAAGTTTAAAATCAATTATTTCCGAATTTCAAGAAAAATTTGGTTTTAATCGGATTATTTCTAATTCTATAGGAATTTTTATCGTATGTGGTAGCTATTAAATATTTACAGTTTATTTAGTTATTTAATATAACTTTTAGTAATATAACGAAATTATTAATTTGCGAGTTGCGACCCTATATTTAATTTATATTTCAAGATGGATATTATTTAGTGGGTTTCTTGGGTCCTATTATGTAAATAAAATTAAAAACTGTGATATATTTGTTGACCGGTTTCAACCTATATTATTGGTCTTCATCAGAATCTTTTAATATTCACGTCCTATGATTTGGTGGATTTTAAGCCTGTTGTGATTTGTAGGAATGGTAAATAAGTTCTTAATTTTTTTACTTTGCTAACTTAAAATGAACCAATCGGAGGTGCGCTATGTACGGAAAGACTTGGCGATTAGTTATTTGGTCAATACGAATAAAATCCTTAATTCTTTAATAGATTTCTGCAAATTAAAAAAAAATGAAAGCAGTAAGTAATAAGATAACAGTAGTAATAAAAAATAAATTTATATGCAAACTTTTAGGAAATGGGGTCGAAGCTAAAACAAATATTGACAGTGCATAAACATGTGAGCCAAAAATAGAAAAAAAATGAAAAGTTATTAAATATGCGATTTTTGCTGTTCAGGATTACAAATTTACAGAAATGTTGATCAATCGTGGGTTGTTTTTAATATTAAAATGTATTTGATATATTTAGGTTGAAAACTGATTAAATTTAATTGGTTCAAGTTTAACAGTTAAGATTTCTTTATTTGTAGACCGAAATGTATTTGTTTCATATAAATAATATTATGGATTTATTTGGACCAATTAAATAAATCTTTATATCAAATATAGATATTTATTCGAGTTAATTAAATGCTTTTCAATAATTTAATTAAGAGAAATATACATAATTTACGTATTTGTATCGTGTTACTCTTCCACATTAAGTTTGATATTCACAGTCATCATAACAGATTTTTTTCCCAAATTTCAGATATATTTGTTTCAAATAAATTATGTTGATGCCGAATATAGCAGAGTTAAGTCATATAAATTGAAGAAATAAATCGCCACTTATTTTTCCACAAATTTTCATTTCTCTCAGTGTATGTAGTTTATTTCTCATCGAAACTTAAAGAAATTTGAATAATACTAAAAAAATTGTGTAGTCAGTTAATAAATTCTGCAGGGTCTCCAATGAACTATACGTAGAGAAGTACAATAAATTCTGTTAAAATTGGATTAACTTTAATAATTGTTATTAATTTTAGAGCCATTTGTACAATTAAAGAAAAGCAGAAAAAAATTAATTTTGAACGATTGGCCCGTATTTTTCAAACAGAATAAGAAGTAATACATGCAATGCATTTAATTAAAAAGCAGATGATTTAGATTTCTGGTCACGTGTAATTTAAATTGTTCCATTCGTGGCTTTATTAGAGAGCTGATCTAACTATAAAATTAAGTCATGTTAAAAAGTCAATTGAAGAATATTGAATTTGGAAATAAAGTTCTTTTTTTTTAATTAGAAAGTGTAATCTCAGCTTCTAAAATTAAGGTAAGATTTATTTGTGGTGCCCAAATCAGATTTGTATTCTCTAGTGCAGATGTGCGTTAGGCTGTAAAAGATAACCTGAAAATTGCATTTGCCAACACAAATCTGCTAATAATTTAATAGAAAGGTGGGTATGCATCCGTAGAGTACGTTCGCCTAAAGGGGCCTGCTGGATGGAGTCAGTAATCTAATATGGATCGGGATCTGTCACGTTTCTGTCCAGTACGTGACCTCGCGAACTCGACCATGTGAACATGCTTCAGTATTTGCCTTTTAATACCAACTGTTGGACAAAACTACCGGACTCTTGTTTGCTTGATACACGAAACTTACTACGCTATAATAAACTTTTTACGATGTTGTTTACCATGTTTAAAATTTTTTTCAACGGACTAGGTACTTACAACTTTCAGGATTACTATATATTTACAATATTAATTAAAATTTAATCTGAGAGATTAGCTTTATTAACTTACTTATTTATCTTTTTATCCATAACGTACTGATGCGGTTTAACAGTCTCAAACTCGTGCTCAAAGTATTAACAATTCACCTTAATGGTATCTATTAAAAAAATATATAAAAATAATTTAGATAACATAATAGATATTGCAAAAAATTTCGGCTCACTCTCGAGAGTATCGGTTAATGCATTGTTTCGTCGTTCGCAAAATTTCCGATTATTAATAAAACAAACAACTTGGAATAATAAGTTCAAAACCTCAAAAACCCTTTCCCCAGACACTTGTCTGGAATGGCTAGTGGTTTAATTCGTTATTCAATGATAGTGATTAGTGAAATTTACAATTCAAAATACATCATTGAAAAAATTTATAATTTATTTCTGTTTTGCAAAAATTGAGATGAATTCTTTATTAATTTTAATAATATCGCAATTTCGAGAGTTTACTAACATCTAAGTGTACGAACGCAAAACTGATAAATCAATAATTATATTTGTAATTCAAATCAACATATTTTAACATTCGCGTTATAATAGCAATTTAGTGAAAAGTGATTTATAACGATAGTTCCATTTGTATTCACGATTATTTTCTAGTGGTTGACACAAAATTTCAACTTTAATTGCCCGTTCATAGTAAGGGCATATGAGATTGCGATCATATAAAAATTAAGTAAAAGTAATCTGGATCTAGATCCATTAATAAATCAGAGAAGGATTAAACAATAGCTCCAAGTTAGAAATAGTGCACGTGTGCTTTGTAATCACACGTGAATGGCAGTTGATTGTCACTTTCCACGTTATAACCACGTAAAAGTAACAATGATACATTGCACGACACTGTAATTATTAACATAGTCGTAACTTTTATTGACTTCTCAATAGAACCATCACGTACCTCTATAAATAAGATTTTGTTACAGATTTTTGTATTCTCTAAAACTGCATCTATTATTTTTAAACAATTATTTGCGCCGTAATTGCCTGTACCGTAATTGCGTATTTCGTAATTTCATAAGTCATAATTCACTCAACGGAGTTATAAATCAAATGTCTAGTTATTATTTAATTATAATACGTAAAACAAATAAAGCAATTAATC
Source organism: Cantharis lateralis (assembly GCA_963170105.1). Classification (NCBI taxonomy): domain Eukaryota; kingdom Metazoa; phylum Arthropoda; class Insecta; order Coleoptera; family Cantharidae; genus Cantharis; species Cantharis lateralis. The sequence goes on from OY720625.1 coordinate 39,547,366, forward strand.
GATACTCATAATATCTGTAAGTAGCAAACAAAGTGAGGTTAAATTTTTTATTAAGAAATTGCTGGAATCGCTTAATAAGCTCATTAGAAATAAATCACTGTTTTTCCGATTAGGTCAGTGATTTAAGCTTTACATATTATTACACACTGAGAATGTTCGTTTGTTTTATAATTAGCTCGTAAATTAGCTGTCTGTTTACTTAGTTCCACGTTTTCCTCATATAAGTTTCTTTGCAGAGTGGGCAAATTCATAGGTTTTTGTTTCAAAAGTAAAATTTATAATATTTGAAGTTATTGTACCTTATGATTCAACAAAAATTATTTTACAGATTATGTAAAATTTTAATAGCATAAGAGAGAAAATTTTTGCTTAAAAAAATCAATATAATATAATACGGCTTAGGTATATACTACATAGTGATGAACTTATTTACGAGAAAAAAATTGGATTTGAGTAATAGAACGTGAAATAGAGGAAAAGGAGAGTGATGTTAAGAGATCCGGAGGGAATAAATGATGTTATGTGCTTGTTATCGCTCCATCGAGATCTGATAATCGGTCTTTATCTAACACTGGGGGTGCCGCTCCCTAGCTCTGGTCACTTGACAAATAAACACTTAAATAAGTGTAAATAAAATGGATTTATTGATATAAATAGCCTAATTTTATAACTTACATATTAGGTTAAATATGCGAGGGCTCGAATAGGGTGAGCACAATACAATTTATCAATATGTAATAAAATCAATATGGTTAGATATACCCACCACCTTATTTATTTGCTAAGGATATTACGGTATTTATTATGCAGCATTAATAAATAAATGAACAAATTGCTATATGCTTTCGTAATTACTGTCGTCTACGATTTTTAATTCTACATTATTTTGCACAATGAGAAAGATGGTAATATCTCAATATATGGAAAAAGCCCAAATTTTGATGTAACAATTAAAATGCTTTGCTTCTATGTCTGTTAGTAAGCCTGTTAAAGTTTCCCACTCATCTTCTGAAAAAGAACGGTTAAATAAATTCTGGTGTGCTTGGTCAAGGTTTAAACCCACGACTACAACACAGCAATCTGACCCTCTAACCACCAGTCGCAATCGCCTCTTCGGCCTTTTCGGACCTTGGTTCATTTTGCAGTGAAAACTACTCAAGTTTTCCTTAGGCCCAGTTTTTCAATCGCGAGTTAACCCAAATTCAATGGTTAACCTACAGTTATGACTATTTTGATTGGTCAGGAGTCGAAGTTAACTACCGATTTTGGGTTAACTCGCGATTGAAAAACTGGGCCTTAGTAATATTATTACACGTGTTTTTATTTATTATTACAGCTAGCTTAGTTACTTAAACACAACCCTCGAGAGCGTTGACTGTGTCGATAATCGATAATATATAGATATATCGATAATAATATAGAGGTTTTCATACGGATTTAAACCCAGTTTTGGCTAGGCCAAAATCAAGCACTCTGTTCAGTCTGGAATCTCTTTTAAGCAAGCTTCGTCGTAGTGCCCGTAGCTGTATCTGAATTTAGGTAGAGAGAGAGCGTGTTGATTCCACTGCATGCGGTTGTAGGGGAAACATTGTTTGAGCTCCTACATTATCGAGTGCATTTAAAATCCGAGAATTGTAATCATTCGCACGCCCTTCAGGCGGCTCCTGGCAGTTTTCCCTGCCCCTAGAAATCTCGAATCCCAGCATGCTAATTTCGTCAATTTCGAGTTCTGTCGCTTCCCGTGGGCTATTTTTAAATGAGTTTCGTGCTTGTCAAAATGTCCCGGAAAGCTCGATCCAAATGAGAGTGTGAAGTGCGTAGTTTTGATAAGTACAACAACGGCAAATCTCGGATCCATCACCTTTGAAATTGTAATTTTCGAATTCTGCTATTTTCGAAAAACTACTGGATATTCCGCAAATTTTATTATTTATATTTGCTATATATCCCATTACCTACCACCCAGTGCAAAAATTTCGGCTAAATTCGAAAGCTTATAGAACATTGACGGCCCTCCTTTGTCTATTTAGCACACAGTTCCGAGAGGGTTCCTGAAAAAGGAAAAAAGCTGATGTAGCTTTTAAGTACCAGCTGATATTGAATGGTCGATATTGCAAAGTAGAAAAACGGTACTCGATTAATTTTAGCTTAAAAAATAATCGTAGTTTTTACACATCAATGAATCGGTAAGATAATTACTTTATCTTTTATATTATGTATATTTTTTCGGTTATCAACAGTCTATCCTCCCGGGCCATCTGTCCTTGAGTTACCCTAAATATATCTAGTTAGGTTTGGCTAATATTGTTATAAATATTTAACATAATTATGGAGAGAATTAGAATTTGAAGAAATAGTAACAATATACGAAACAAAATGAATATAATTTTGCATGATCGGTTCTGACCTTTATAAATGTAATCGTAATATGGCAAATTTGCTTTTGAAATTTAATACCATAGAATTACTAGTTTGTTCATGTATGCTACTAAATTATTCTCAATGTACAATTTTAAAAATTTAATACAATGGTATAATCAATCACGTTTCAAATAGTGAAATTTTTTTTAGAGAAATTACTGATATAGTTCACGCAAAACCCACCGCAAGTATTTTATTGGATTTATCATTTTATTAATATTTGAATATTAATAATATCGAAAAACCCTGGTATGCGTTGATATCCATAACTTAAAAGTACAATACAAAGTAGTCGCCATAATTAACTATTAAAAGATAGAAAGAAGCCCTTGAATTTAAAAGAAAACAAATAATAAGCAATAACACGTTCTTCAATGACCCAAATTGAATTCAATTGAACTAGCATCCTTCCCATTTGCGAATATAATACAATAAATTAACAAAGTCTCTTTTTTTTTCTTACAAACAATAAAACACTAAAACAATTCGTTGAGCCCGGAGGGAGTTAAAATAAAATCAATTACATGTATTACCTAATCCAAAAAGTGTACGATGCATGATGAAGAAATTTTGCAACAATGAAAAAGAAAATAAGAGGTAGTTCAACTCGAAAATCGTACGTATTTAGGCTTTTTTAACATCGTAGTAATGTTTGGATTAATTTAAAGAATGGGTTATATAAAATTGGTATCACTGTAATTACGGAGAAGCTTTAAATAGAAATTTATAGTTTGGAAAAAGTAGATCAACCTTTAAAATGGTAACCTCTTGATATATAAAAGTAACAAACACGTTTCGTACTTGCTGCAGGCATAACCACCTACGACAAAACATTGTTGTATTTCAGGCTTTGGACAAAAGGCAGGCGAGGCAATACAAAAAGCCCTCGTGATTAGTTCACGCGTGCATGTAGGTAATGCAATAAATGCTCTTCCTCTTAGAATTGGTTTAATAGATAGATAATCGATGTGAAAGTAGGATTTTCACAATCAAATAGTTTAATTGAGAAAATAACTTTAATCGCGTATAGAACTAATATTTTTTTCAGTTAATCTTCTTGCGCTCGACATTTTTAATTGGTATAATAATTAGTTGGCAATTTTATGCACGTTTTTATCCAATCTGTTTGCTAAGCTTTTCTCTTAAATTTATTTTTTATATTTATTTGCCAATATAGAATCCTATATGCTACCTCTGAGAGTCTGCTCAGTTTTTCAGAGCCAGGGGGATGCGCGCAATTTGGGACCGCGTATTCTGTGATTCATATCTAACATGTTAATGTTTTTTTGTTATCAAAAATGTTAAAAATACAAATGAAATGTTACGTCAAAATAAATATAACATGATACAAAAGTTAACAATAAAGGGATTTTTTTTAAATTTGTTACGGAGTTATATATTCAAAGAATAATATATCTAGGAACTTAGGTTAACAACTAAACATTGCAACAATAGTTTTGATTGATTGATTGTAGTAAGTAATATCTTCAATTATACAGGAAGTTTTCGAAAGACAGAACTTCATTCATATATTACATTTAATATGTATGTACATTATACATTGTACATACATATGTATATATTAGGAGTACTATATATCAAAATGTTATCAATCAGATTATTACGTATTTTAAAATTTATATGTCATAAAGAATTATTAAGTACTTAAATACACACATTTGTTAACAACTCAATCCATATTACGGGTTCTCACGCAAATACCGTATAAAATTCATACATTTTTTATTTATTATTAAAATACGTAGGTTACATTTACGGGTTTTTAACCTTTTCTTGCATCAAGCAAGAAGCATTCTCCTGATGGATTATTAATAAAATCGGAACCGCGGAATTTATCAGTTAGTTAAATTTATTTTTTGTAAAACCTTGTTCTCGTTTGGTATCCAAAAATGTCCTGAAATTTTCTAAAATTTATATTATAGTAAATGGTTGCAACCTTTTAAATTTTGGTAATTTTCAGTTTTTGATTTGGTCTGTTTTTTCTACTTCATTTCCACAAATTGGGCTCACACTTGGCAAATAAAAATAAACTCAATTTCATGTAAATCCCCTAAAGTTTTCAAAGTTGATATTTAATGATTTTTGAACCTTTTGCCACTTGATAAATTTTTGCAGATTTTAGTATACTTCTTAGGTAAAAATGTAAATTGTAAAAAAGAATGAAAAAAAAAGAATTGATGAAATTTTAACGAGCACCATAGTTGATTCAGAATGAAAATTATAATAATATGTGAAAACAAAGCTGTTTATTTTTTCAATATTTATAAACGCTGGATGCACTACTGTGGGCAGGATGTGCATTAGTAAAGGGGCTTTCGTAGTCGTTGGGGTTCCTGAAAAGTTCAAAAATTGCCCCTTTAGACTCTTTTCTTAATTTAGACTTGGTTGTGATGTAGAATCCAAGTGCAATCTTTGGGTTTTGCATCCAAGAAGCTTGATACCTTACTATGATGTATTATTCCAGTGCTAACAAAACAATAATTACCACATTTCTCGCATATATGTCTATGATATTGCTTAATATAATGTAACTTAAATTGTTGGTTTCCACTTGAAGGTCAGATACATTAATTTAGTGCTCTGCTCTAAGCGATGGATTAAAATCACTTTCAATTGCTGTTATTGTTATCATATATCAGCTTGGTGAAGTTTATCCTTGTATGATGTATTGAGATTTAACGTACGGTTTGTATTGCCAGTTCAGCTGATATTTGGGCTTGTTATCACAGGGTCCAAGACAACTCGCCGTAGACCTGCTCGCAGCTATCAATTAAAATTTATTTTACTCTTTTTAATAAGTTTTCAATAAATTTAAATAAAATAACAACGGGTTACCGTGTAAAAGTAATAAATTAGCTTTTGTAGACAAAATCTTATTCCCATCCTTCTATGTACTGATAAAGACAAATTTGGAAGTACTAGGTTCAAAATTATGGGGGGCGCACTTTCCAAAACAATAATTTATGCTTAAAATGTCAGGTCGAACCTTCGATTATGAAGTATCAGATAGACAAACCTTATGGAAGTTTTGAAAAAACCTGCAATAGTTAAAATCGTGATCAACAGATACCGTTACTCAGGGTCACATCCAAGGGGGTTTGGGGATAGAACCTCTCTTCTGTGGCATAGTCTACCACTACAGTAGAGAAACTATAGTTTGAACTATAGAACAATTATTGTGGGTGCAGGCTACCCATTATTTTCATATGTTGGTTTTGCATTATATCAGTTTTCATATAGGTGGTGTTAATCTGGACTAGCAGGAGGGTCTCGACCGGGAAAGGCTTCGATCGCTTAATATCGTAATCAAAATTTGTTTTGAATTTTAGCAAGATCAAACATTCATCTAAGATAGGTTATGAGCCCAGATTAACCATATCGTGGGCTTGGGGATAAAACTGACCTAGTTCAATTTTAAGCATTAGTGGTATTTTTGTATTATCAAGTAGCTAATGACCAATATTTCAGGTAAATTTTGGATTTGCTGATGTGAAAAATTTCGAATTTGAACTTGGTAAGTTTTATCCACAAGCTCACGATATAATATTAACTATTACGTTGAAGACATCAAAGCATAAATCCGGGGGGTCTGGGGGGTATGGAATACCCCCCAGAACATTTCGCTCTTTATTTATATCCCTAAGCTAAAGAGTTATTGAGTTGTCATTATTGACAGATCCAGATTAAAGAAAGATGGCTACGGGTGTTGATTGGATTAAATTAAATAACACAAAATAATTTAATGTTCAAAACACTTCCAAATTAGATTAAAGTCTGAAATTTATAAGAACAATAATGTTGTTCAATTCTTTAATTTATATAAAAAAAAAATGATTTGTTAAAACTTTTAAAAGCTAACAAATTGTTATTCACCTTTAATGGTTAATAAAACTACCGGTTCGGCATTAGGGACTTTTAAGTGCAAAGACTTGATTGATGCCTCATGTAATAAATATTATTTAACATTACCTTTAGGCAAATTTCAAGTTTCAGTCATCAAAATTTTACTACGTTATCACACTATTTATTTAAAGCAGTTATTTGCTACTGCCGTTCATTGATAAAACTTCCAGTATAAAATGAAAATATTGTAAGTAATGAAATTTTTAAAAAAGGTCAGGTTTTGATTTGAAATCGTACAGAAATGAATTCTGTACTCAGCAGCATCCATAGATCTTTTTCTAAAATTTTTGATTAATTTTGAACTTCATTTAATCTTCGCAATAGTTAAAAAAAAGCAGCTTAATTTACTTTTTGGACTTGGAAGATGTCGTTCAATATGCTGCTATTGTATCACATGTAGTGCAGTTTGCAAAGTTAGAATTTTATATTTTTTTCGTGTGTATGTGTCTATGCTATATTTTACAAGCTCCAGTTATACATCATCGGACGGAGACAGTTTCTGAAGCATTTCTGATGGTGAGACCCGCACTGAAGCGTGCAGTCCAACAAATTACCTGAGCACGATTACAATGAGGTCGTATATATTCTTCAGTCATGTAATTTTGTTCTTACTTTGGCTTTATGTAGAACAATGCACGTGTGGATATGAAAAATAAGTTAAAACTTATCTACCAGTGAAATTGCGCAAACTTAACTGAATTTCTTTACAAAGTTGAAATTTTTCTTTTTATAAAGAATTATGAAACTCCGAGCAGGGCTTTCTTTAAATAAAAAATAAAGCAGCTTTATATTAGGGATGTTCTCCAAAATATTTTTAAAAGATTTTTAAAATTGATGGTTCTAAACTTGAAACTTACAATAATAAAAAAGGTAATTTAAAACTTACATATATTAATAACATCGTTAAAGTTAAATCAGCCTAAAGGTAAGTAGAGTGGAAGTAAAGAATTTGAAAGTAGAGGAAGTTAGTTGCAAGAAAGGGAAATTAACCCCGTGTATACGTATTCAGAGGAAAGAAGAACACGTTACATTAAACTCCCCAATACTTTGCGAATAATGTACCAGTAATAATTCTATATTATTAATGATTGCAACCTCTTGCTTACTTTTCAAACAGCGATACTAAAACAGTTTATTCTTTAACACCAACATTAACGAGATTTTCCATGCGAACCCCCAAGGTGCGAGTTCCGAGGACGTGCAATGTAGTGAATTTTCCACGGTGTCCATCAAATTCAAAACGACACGGATTCATCGATTGGCAAATTGGATGGAGAAAGGCGAAGGGCGAGGTGGGATTTTTAAACTTTTATTTTAACCCTTTATTTTTACACCTCCACCGTTTTAGAATCAACATCTTCACGTATTCGAGAGGAAATTAAGGAGCACGCACAAAAATCTCCGTCGTGTATATAAAGCTTCTCGATTCAACGCACAATTTTATTATTCGCCTCGATTTTATCACACAGACTTCATAAAACTTTGTTTGGGCTTCAAGATTAATGCATATTTTACGATTTTAATATGAATTAAGCTTTGGTTCGGTAATTAACTATTCCGAGATATCAGACTATAATGAATGCTCAAGAGAAAATGTTACTCGTTAGTTTGTGCGAATGTGAATTAAGATTTGTTAAGATATCCGATCCTCCAGGCAACATTCACTCTTAAATTTATTTCTAACTTAAATGAAATTTTTTAAACTTTTCCTAATAAGAAGAAGTAATTTATCGAAGTTATTTCTCTAACTTTTATAATAGAAAAAATTTATTTCGTACGTGAATTTATATTTCAAATTACGTAAGCCCGTGTGGTGTCGGATAAAAATGGCGGAAAAATTAAATTGAATGTATTGTTTCTGTTTTGAAGCCAACTATTTATCACACGATTTGGTTGCAACTCTCGAAGAAAAACTAATTTCTCACATTTATGCTCTAAATGCTTCATATAAAGTACAAAATCATTGGTTCTGCGAATAAGAAATTATTGAACCAACAACACCACTGCACTGTGATCCAATGTTTTTCTAAGCGTTTTAAATTAAGTTCTACATTTGTCATGCATGTACGTGGTTTACATGGAATTTGCAAATTAAAATCTTCAATATGGTTTTGACAATTTTCTGCGAGATACGAGTCGGAATGTGTAATTAAACATTTGCAATTTTAATATTGTGTTCGCAATTTATTTCAAATTACCTAGTACAAGCTAATTTTAATAAAATTTTCAAAACTTCTAAGAAAGTTTTTTCTTAATTAAGCTTTTAATCAAAACGAAACTAAGCCTGTGTGTAAAAGGAATACGTGGCACGTTTTACAAACTTTAAATAAATTTCCTGGTGGTAAAAAGTAACAAGTAAATGTTTACAGATTTTAAATTAAAACAAACGTATTAAAAGATTATAATTTAAAATTTAATTACATTTTACGATAAGTACGCAGGTTAATTAATATTACGCTACAAAAGCTAAACATACACATCCAGAATAAGTAAATCAATAAATTATTTCATAAATCACTAATTTATTTTATTCCTAAATGCATTATTTGCATCAGTGGTGTATCACATAGCTGGCGTCGAAAGGGGGAGAGTCGCTTATACAAATACATAGAAAGCATTCGGAAATTTAGCTTGATTAAAAAATCGAAGAAAGCTCTAAATACAATTTTCTGTTACTACTTGAGAGCTTTCGCTCCATAAGCTTTTCTCCAAATAAATCTATGGATTAAATTTATCTATTCTATTTTACTATTTACATAACATTCGTTTTGTTTGTATTCAAGATGCAAGGTTTACACGAACCTCAAAAGTTGTTAACTACGGTATAGGTACGGCAACTTTTTTAAATCGCTGGCATTCTATCAGAACCATTTCTGATTTATTTTTGCAGACAAATCTAATTTACACAAGACTATTATTACCTTTTTTAATTATTTTCCTGTAACTAAATAGCTATTATGCTTTTACATGATGTAGTTCACATTTAGAACATGTTTTGGCTTTTTATTTTCTACGTCCAATATATTCCACAAAACATATGAACATACAACATGCAAAAAAACAACTTGCTACCTTTTTCTAAAAAACTTCCACTTTTTGCCCTGCACGTATTATTATACCGTTTCTTGTACTGTACAACAACTAAATTTTAAATAACGACGAATTTTGTTTACAATCCTGTCGGTATTTAGCGGATTTTTTTTTAGATTTGATAACTTATATGGTTGAAATTTATTGACTATCGGCGATGATTATGAAAGAACACACATTTGACGTTGCTAATGAGTGCGTGAGGAGTCATGCTGTGGCGGTTCTTGTATAGTTTTTAATTTTCAAGCGCCGACTATTGTTATTAGTTTAAAACAATGTGTGGTCCACTTTGTGTTGCAGATCATCAAAATTGATAAACCTTGATCGTCAACATATCCTTATTATAATCTGCAGTTTGCAACTGAAAAAGTTTTAATTTAATTAAATAAAAAATAATATAAATATTAACAAAAGATTGAATTCAAATTCAGGCTCGATCAATAATTTATTATTTAAAAAAACAGAAAGAAAAATTGTAAAAGAGCATTGTGGTTATAGGGAAGGTAACGGGAAACCTCCCTAGTAATTCCATTTCCCAAGTAAAATCACTTTGGCTTTGGCCTTTGGCGAAGTCAATCTTCAGTTATCGGTGACCGCACCTTGAAAAATGTCCAAATGACATTTCCAAATCCAACATTCGCTTAATTTTAATAATAGAATTTGTTTGTTTAATTAGGAAAAAGGTCATCGATGAATTAGATGAAAAAACAAAAAAAAACTACTAAAAAAGAAAAATTCATTACATCTCAATGACAAGTAATAGAGTATAATAGTATAATTTATTGTAACGATATAAAGTTCAATTTGTGGCGTTCCAATCTCGTTCTGTTATCTGGCAACTGCAATTTTAGTTTTAGAATTTATGCAAAATAAATTTTAATTAACCGTGGCAGTTATGAAATTTTTGAAAAAAATTCAATATTTTATAATATATAACTTTGATATCGTGAAATTGTAAAAAAAATTAAATTGTATAAGAGCTCTTGAAATTACATCCATTACTGGAGGGTATTCCATATCCCCCCGACCCCCAGTTTATAACAGTATATTATCTTATCTGCTTTTTCAAGTTTTATATTAATAATCATGAATTAATAAAAAATCAAAAAAAGGTCCCGACGCGACGGAGCGGCATTAAACTTTATAGCGTTTTTATTTTGTAAGTTGAGCTTTGAGTACAAATTCAATGCATGTTAACAAGTGTGTAAAATCCGGAAGGATTTTAGAAGATGATGAAGTGGTGTTTTGCTCTTATTGGCAGACTATGCAATGAGCAAAAGAGTAGTTGTAGTCGACACCTAGGAAAGTTTTTTCGGTAGGAGTAATTAACTAAAACAAGCTTAATTAAATACGTTTATGCATTCCATTGGTATTGTTTATACAATAAAAATTAAGTTTTGTCAGCACCAGCGCAAAACCAAAATTAATTTTGAATTTAAACACACATCTATGTGTTTGGACATTACATATTTCAGAAATTGTAATTTTAATGTGTTGCTATTATTTTTTTGTCCTTTTTTAACCATTCAATGTAATTTTAAATTATTTTCATTTTTTTCATTTTTTAAAAATATTTTTATTTTATAAAAATATATTTTACATTTTCGCATAAGAATATTATAAATTAAAACAATTTAAGGGTTTTACCTGTCAAGTTTAACTAACAGTACCTACTCAATGTTCACTATAATTCCTAGGTAATCTAAGTAATCAACAATTATAAATAATACATAATAATTATGTAAGTAATATTAAGATAATAAACAACTTAATAAATAATTAAACTGGATAGAATTTTAACGTAATCTTAAATCTATTGATTTGTGGTTTATGTAGTGAAACTTGATAGTAAGCATATCATTAACGATTTAACAAGTTATTTACTTGAAATAATTTGAAAAATGAACTACACAATTTTGAAAATTTTAAATTTAAACATAATTAAAATTTTTTTTTAGTTATCTGTTCATTCTAAATCAACTTGTATGAAATTTTAGAAGAACAAGCAATAACTGAAGTAGAGGGGTAATTATTCCATAGCGATTCATTTAATTACAATTACATAATAATTTTTAATATTATTGCCCATAACCCCAACCGCAATTGATTATTATTAATATTAGAATATTAAACCAAGTAACTTTCTTTGCAAAAAGTAAGCTTCCGGAAGGAACGCCTGTAAAATCAGTGAAGGAAAAATATTTTCAATATAGAGGGGGTTGATATTATCTACCCTTATATGTTTTTAATGTCCGGACGGCGTTCCGGTGTGTTCCGGTTGTAGAAAAATCGTAAGATTGCATTAAGGGTGGTGCGATTGGAATGAATATTAACATACACTAAAACTCAAAAAAGTAAAAGTGCTTCCAATTTTTGCCAAAGCCTAAATTGTAAGGACGAGTGTACATCATTTTAACCTCGATTTTAATCCATAAGTTTCAACGGACGGGCTTTATGGCTACAAAACAAATTTATGACTCATATCAAAGTTATTTCAGAAAATCCAAGGCTGGGGTCTACATTAACTTGAAAAACTTCACTAAAACTCACTCTAGTAATGTTAAGATTTTTGTATTATGTGTTACCTTATTTATTTGCTATTTTATTAAAACCCTAGTGTTTTAGTAATTTAATTAAATTATAATAATAAATTTAAGAATTAATTCATATAATTTTCATAATTGTTGCATAATTCACTATTCTATCTTTAGTCAATTAGCCCAACTTCCTGATCGTATATAACAGAAAATCAAAATTTGATATATTTTAACATTGTAATAATTTGAAAACTTAAAAAAATCCTTCCACTTCCATTTTCAGCAATATTAAAATATACCACAATTTTATACAATTAAACAAAACCTTTCAGACACTTTCTAGAGAATTTTAATATTGTTTTTTGTGTTCCTGATTTCTTGATTATGTCTTAATGATATTCTATTCAGCAAAAATAACAAATAAATACTGCAAAACTAACTACAACTGTTACAATAAAAGTACTACTAAATAAGGACATCTTTCGTATGATTGCCAAGTTATTTTCCAGTGTTTCCCCTTAATACTTTGATATATGATTTTTATTTGATTCAGTAAATAAATGATAAATTCCAAAAGGATCGACATAAAATTAAAAAAAAAAATTTTTATTAAAAAAAAAGAAGTTTTTCCTTAGTCCAGAATTTTTCCAATCGGACTTCTGGGAAAAATCAATACTTCAAATATCTGCCTGAATAACTTCATAATATAAATTTATTACACTTTTAATTTTAATTAATTTAAAAATTCTTTGTTTAAAGTGGAAATAAATAAATAAAAATATTTTCAACGTTTCGACGTATTTATTACTGTTATCATCAAGGCTAAAAATACGCAGGAAATAGTTCAAAAGAATTACATATTATATTTTAATTTTAATTTTTTATTTACCTTAACTTAAATTTTCCAATTAATATTTTATATATTTGTCACTATAATAATCCAATCAAGTTTCAATTTTTATTATTTTTCAATTCAATTCAAATCTTTCTAATCTCTTAATCAATGGTATTCATTAATACATCCATTTCACATTTAACTTGTTAATATTACCAAATTATAATTAAGATTACTTCTCAGCTTTAAAATCCAAATAAATCACTTCTTTTGCAAAACTATTTTAATTTTTACAATCCTAAAAATTTACAATCAAAATTAAAAAACTCGCAAATAAAATTTTGGCCCTTTCATCATCTTGGACGCAAGTTCTCGTTTTCCCCAATAGTTAGGAAATCAACCAACTCACGGTAGTTAAAAATTTGATAAAACAACAAAACTTACAAAAATATAAAATTATTCAATACTTCCTTATATTATGCCTTGACGTCCGGATTGGCTCTGCGAGTTATGGAATAGAAATCGGTGAACCGCCAAATATTATTTTTTTAACAAAATTTTAACAAAATAAAGGGCAAAACTCGGAAAGGAAGGGAATAAGCTGTAAATTGGTATAAACCTTTGTTTTGGACTGGTAGAAAAGTCTCATATAATCGCGTGTCCGCGTCCCAAAATATTCAAGGTCAAAGGTCACGAAAATCGGTTTTTTGCAATTATCTCGTATCCTATACGAAATACGATATTTAAGTTCATTATACCTTATAACTTGTAGATTATAAAATTATCTACAATTTTTCTTCAAAGTATTATTTTGCTTCATTAACTCGTTCTCGAGATACATCATGGATACACTTAACTTTATATTTTCTTCATTATTAATTTTTTTTGTTTTAATTGAGGATTCTTATGAAGTAAAATTGTGATTGTGAGAATATTTATAAAATGACGTTGACGATACAAAAATGCTGTGAATGAAAATTGTAGATCATTTTATGATTTCCAAGTTATATACTGAACTTAAACAAGGCAAATCGTATAATAGGAAACGAGATAATTGCGAAAAACCGATTTTTGTGATCTTTGACCTTTAATATCTTGGGACGCGGACAAGAGATTATATGACACCTTTCTACCAGTATTTAGAATGCCAAAACAAAGGTTTATACCAATTTACAGCTTATTCCCTCTCATTCCGAGGTTGAATTCTTATTTTACTGGACATAACCAATAGGAAATATCTATCATTACTAACAAGCCAATGGAAATCGTTGGTTAATTTTTTAACCATTTTAAAAATAAATCGGGCATAAGAATAGAAAAAGAAATGAAGGGATATTTTCTAACGATGTTACCAGAGAAGGTAAGACTTGAAAGGCCAGAAAAAAAAATACTTTAGTTTCAACTTTCATAATATCTGTAATAAATTTTTCGCTCTCTTTTTTTATTTTAGTTTTCCTGAGGGATAGTACAAATGAAAGAATTTTCCAATCCGACCATGCATGTCGCTGCGTTTGAAGGGGTAGAATATTTATCTTATTTAGTAAAATATAATAATAATAACAAATACGGTGAACATGTGGATGTAGATATCGAGTTTTGTGAAACTGAAAAGTTTATTATGTTATGTCTCTAGGTTTGAGAAACTTCTAGAAATATAAACACGCATTTAACATTGAAAACGTAATTATCGCATTTAATTCGTAGGTATTAAATTACAATATAGAAGTGGTTATAATTCAAATTATGGAAAAATGTTGTCGAGTTTTTAAAAAACAACCCTCAATGTCTGTAAATTATAAAAAAAAATTATCGTCACTTCTGCCGCAATACCTCCAATCTTCAGCATACCAAATTTTATCTGAATCGGTTATACATTCCCGGAGATATGATATCATTTTCATTTTTTTAATTTATTTTATTGTGGTAGCTCTGGCAAAGATTTCTCTGCCAAAACCTTATTTTCACCACTAGAGCCTACAAGACACACGTCCAAAAAGTTTGAATGCCATCGACGTAGAAATGTCGAAAAAAATCGAGGGACAAGGATTTTTTTTAAATATTCGCAAAAAAAATTTATTATTTTTTTTCATATTGCATTCCTGATTTTTATCAAAGAGTTCCATATGCTGTGAAGTCCTTTGAGGGCAATGGTCCTACATACCGAATTTGGTTGACATCCTTTTAGTACTTCAGGAGTTATTTACTCTTGAAATTTTAACTTTCACAGCTTGTAATTTTTGACAGATGACAGGTAGAAAGTTCATTCCATCTATTCTGGATATAGCTTTTCAAGGTCTTTAAAATAAACTATCGCAAGACAAAATCGCTTTTAAAAATCTTGTAGTGGCACTCCTATTGATAGATCCCGACGAAAACCTTATTTTCACTTTTCTACCGTAAACCCTACTACTTTACCAAATTTGGTCCTGATTGGTTGGATGGTTCAGGAATAAATCTAGGGACAAAATCTGGCGACCGACCGACAGACCGACACAGAAATTTATTTTTTATTTTTTGCATATCTTTACGTTTCTGGACACGGTGATCTCGAAAATGTAAAAAAAAAATTTCAATTTTTTTTCGATTACCATAGCTCCAATTTTTTTTGGTTGATTGGAAGTAAAAATTAGCTCTACGTACAGTCGAAAATTAAATCTCTTTTAAACTATTTTGGTGATTTATTTATTGTTGTTTTATGCTATATTTATAGCCGAACTTGAACCAACAATTTATTATTTCTCACACAGATTTCGAAAATATTTTCGATTAGAAAAAACCAAAAGTAGAAAATTTTACCTAAAACGCCTAAAATCACAACTGGTAAACAAGGTTGAGATGGTTTCCTACCCTTAATTTTTGACAAACCAACAAAATGGACCTACCTGTAACAAAAAGAGAAGTTTGTTAATATTTATTTTTCATTTCATGTTTTCAATTGAATTTACCTTTATCTCTTTCGTTCTGCCGCAATAAACCCGTCTCTCCACCAATTCCATCCTAGGACACCAAACACATGTTTATAATTTTTAGACGGCCACGATAAAAAAAAATTTAATGAACACTGAATTAGCAAAAATGAAACACGAATATTTAAAGCTTCCATTAAGCTTTTCTACAAAATTTCGTACTCGACACTAC
Organism: Cantharis lateralis; assembly: GCA_963170105.1. Taxonomy (NCBI): domain Eukaryota; kingdom Metazoa; phylum Arthropoda; class Insecta; order Coleoptera; family Cantharidae; genus Cantharis; species Cantharis lateralis. The sequence goes on from OY720625.1 coordinate 39,563,311, forward strand.
ACTACCGACCGCGGAAACCGACCGAAGTAAAAACGATTTTCACGTACGCGAATCCCGCACAACTTATCTGTAATGGAAAGAAATAAATTTCAAGATTAGTATAAATAAATGTTTCACGGAAGATTACGGACCACCTGAAAAAGAAAAGCATCCAATAATATTAATTGTATGAAATCTCAGTTGTTCCTAATATGGAACATAATGGTTTAGGTAATTAAGGAAAAACTAAAGTTTCCTTACCGTATCAGTTTAGTTTTCACACTATTCCACAATAATTCACTGCTACATCACTCAAAATTTTTTTTGATTAGCCCAATTATTGACAAACCCACGATGGGGAGCCTACCTATAAAAATAAAAGAAGTATTAACATTTATTTTTTTCAGTTGGTGTTCGTAATCCAACTTACCTTTATTACCATAATCCTGCAGCAATAATCCTCGTCTTTCGTCCAATTCCATCCCTGGACACTAAAGACAAGTTCAAACTCTCGCACAAATTTTTAACGGCCACAAACGAAATTTTTTAATGAACACTGAACACTGCTGTTAACACCAAGATTACATCAAAAATGAATCGCGATTATTTAAAAAGTTTTCCACAAAATCCCGACTGCAAAAACAGAATTTTCCACAATTAAAAACGAATTCCTGCAAAATATACAATTTTAGGCTTGGAAATAAAATCAAATTCAAACTTGTGGTAATGCAAAAGTTGCTTCCACCAAATACAATTTTGAAGGAGCAAAAGAATTTACTTACTTTCTTATTCTTCCACAAGTTTTCCGGAAAAATCCACCATCCAATTTGTCGAAAAACCGAAAACCAGTATTTAAACAAGTGACTAATAATTTATTGCGCAATAAAATATAAAATGTTCCACGTTATACCGCCCGTTGGAATTTAAAAAAGTACTGCGTTTCAAAATTCCGACCGTCAGTCATACGAAACCACCCGAACTGAGTCTTACGGAAAATTTTCTTTTCCATACAAATAACTAATTATTTTTAATTTAGCAAAGCAATAACGGCCGAATATGATTCTGTAATACAAAAATCTCATTTATATTTTTATTTTAGGAAGATCACCGCAACCACAGTCGGTTTGCTAAAGATACTAGTTTGAAGAATGTCAAAAAATTGAAACTTTAAAATTAAGTTTGTGCAAATGCCGAGTCATTTACAAAAGCTTCTTTACGATACAAATAACTAATAGTTTTTAACTTACTTTCTTGGTTCTTGTAGTTTTTCGGAAAATCGATTTGATGCTGACTAAATTTCCCTCTTCGAAATGACGTCGTCTGCACCCAAGTAACATTTTATCTGTCAATCTACAGTTTGACAATTTTACGTAATGACACGAAGCTAACGGCCGAATGGAATTTTGCAAAACCAAAATCTGTATTAAATTTTCTATATAGAAAGATCACCAAAACTACAGTCGTTTTTGTAAAAACCAAGCCAACAAATTGAAACTTGTAAAATTATGTTTCACAAAATTATCTTGCAATGTTTTCGTCACAAAAGCGTACACTACCTTCAGGTTTGATTCTCCAAGTAACTCGAGCAAAAATTATTACATCGCCTACCCAAAAAGTTTTCACACAAGTGGAAAATTTACACACACAAATAACAAATTTTTGATACAACATTTCTCGTCGGCGCTTACGGGAAGTTTAACTAAGTGGTAAACATTTGACAGTCAGGTAATTTTTGTTTTAAAAATTATTTGAAATTTAAAAATGTATCACTAATGACGATGAAAGCCTGAAAGTGAAAAATTGTCGAATAATTTTCACTTTTCAACAGACCGGCTAAGTGCGGTAAGTTTAAAAAATAATTTCAAGTTGTTTTGTTTTAATGCAGAAAAATACAGTGTGTCATTTCAAAAGTCACAATTTATCTTAAAAAGAACTTTCAAATGAACGACAATTTTTCACTTTCACCTTGTAGTTGTTTAAATGTGATTCAAGATTCATTTTAATTTATTCAACTTCCGGCTTAACACATGCGAAAGGCTGATCGTTATCGGTAATGCAATTTTAAAAAACAAAAATTACCTGTTGTCAAATGTTTCGCACTTATCTTTCTCTGGGCGCTGACCAGAAACGTTAGATCAAAAATTTATTATTTGTATGTGTAAATTTTCCACTTGTGTGGAAAGTTTTTGGGTTGCCGATGTAATAATTTTTGCTCGAGTTTCTTGAAGAATCAAACGTGAAGATAGGGTAAGTTTTTGTGACGTACAAATTGCAAGAAAATTTTGTAAATGACTCACCATTTGGACAAACTTAATTTTGCAAGTTTTAATTTGTTGGCTTTCTTCAAACTTGGTTTTTACCAAAACGACTGTGGTTTTGGTGATCTTTCTATATAAAATATAAAAAAATTAACACAGATTTTTGCTTTGCAGAATTCCATTCCGCCGCTAACTTCGTGTCATGACGTAATATTGTTGAACTGCAGATTGACAGATAAAATGTTACTTGGGTGCAGACGACGTCATTTCGAAGAGGGAAATTTAGTCAGCATCAAATCGATTTTCTGAAGAACTACTAGAACCAAGAAGGTAAGTTAAAAACTATTAGTTATTTGCATTGTAAAGAAGCTTACCTTATTTTCACTTTTCTACCGTAAACCCTACTACCATACCAAATTTGGTCCCGATTGGTTGGATGGTTCTGGAATAAATCGAGAGACAAAATCTGGCGACCGACCGACCGACCGCCCGACCGACACAGAAATTTATTTTTTATTTTTTGCAGATCTTTACGTTTCTGAACACGGTGATCTCGAAAATGTAAAAAAAAAAAAATTCAATTTTTTTTCGATTACCATACCTCCAATTTTTTTGGTTAATTGGAGGTAAAAATGTGATTTTTTTTCTTATTTATACTTAACGGTTAAATTCCATACATTTTACGTTGCTCATTAAATTTTGTTTAAATTAATTATTTTTGTAATTGTGCAGAAAAAAAATTCAGATTTTGGTGATGTTGGACGTTTTGACATCCCCGAAACTGAAAATTATCATTTTCATTTCCCGGAAATTTTCTATTTCAAAATTTTTTTTTTTTTTTTTAATTAAAAAATTTAATATACCTAGTAATTTTTTAAAAATTTTTTGTGTCCTTATTAAAATTTCTACATAAAAAGAAAGTAATATTATGTATATTAACGAGCCGTTAAAAATGAAATAATGTATGTAGGAAATGTTATTATAATATGCGCACTGTTTGAAATAAAATTACCTCCGTCCACATATTATAGGGTATTTTATCGGAGCCAATTTTGATATATAGGAAGAAGTAAAAGATTATACATACGAGTAGGTATATGGAAAAAAATTGTAGTGGTTCGATTTAAGTTGTATAATTTAGTTTAACAACACGACTTAAAGTTTAGTTCTAGTTAAACACAAGCTTGTCTAACGAGTTAACGATTAGTGGGTAGGATAACTTTATAAGTTTTCCATTATGTACACATACACGCAGCAGACATTAGAAGATAGAAAATCAATACGTATAGCTCGTTATTAATGTGAAATTATACAATTTTGATGTGTACACTATTGGGACAAGTGTTAGTCTGTTGATTTAAGAGGGGTAATTCTAATAAGTATAGAGCAGAACTTATAACAAGAATTGTGATGTGCGTGATGAGATGGATGGAAAGGTAGCATAATGTGAATTCATTTATTATTAGCAGGTGAACTAACGTATGTAGTATATCGTTCTACTACTAACAAAGGCGTGTAATTAAAGATGTTTAAAAATTTAAACTCGTATTGATGAGTTCGTTATAAGCAGAATATATTCATTAATTTTTTATTACTATAACTAGTTTTTAATTGAATCTTTGTGTATAACCTGTATTTATGTTAGTTGAAATTATAATTACAATTTACCATATTACTTACTTTAATTTTCTCCTTCCAAATTAAACTTACCTTTTTTATTATATTCATATTACAAATTTTATTATCTAAATAAATCATCGTCTTAACTCTCTCCATTTATTATTTATGAAATTTTACGTGCACTCGATAAAGAAAATCAATTAAATGACCATCGTGGTAATATTAAAATTTCCAAGGATTGTTAAGGATAAGTGGACTGTTTAAATAAAGGACTGATTAGCACTACTCCTCACAACTTCCTAATCTACCACAAAGCTTTGAATTTCTACCCCACTTGCTATTTCAATAGTTGTCAAATAATTACGCGTAACTTACTTATTACAATGTTCAAATTATATTTTACTATAATTTTATTTAGAAGCAATTAAAAGTTCTCGACCACCGTCTTTCCTTATTTACGATTCGGCCAAGTCCAATCCCTTAAAACCTTTAAGGTTTAACCATGGCTGTACGTATGAATGTGTAATGCGTGTGCAGATGTACATTGTTCCTACTGGTAATGTGGATTATTGATTTCATTCCAGATCTCGGTCTGTGCGTGTGTGCTCTGCTATTAGTGTGGGCTTCCCCATCCCACAGCTTCCCTTATGGACATGATCTTTCAACTATTCCACCTCAGTTGTTATTCCATTCGTACAACACACTAAACTAATTTCTAACACCATAATGATATAAAAACTCTCGATTCCCTCAAGTTGTTTTCTGAAAACGTTAAAAAGTCTCCAATTTTAAAAAACTTAAAATCACTGACCGTCAGTTTTTAAATCGGGCTTAGTATCGTTCATTGCATATATCTATTTATTTTATATTTAGTGCGATAAACCGATAAACCTATGCAAATACATTAAAAAAATTACCAATACATAAACTAATACGCAAATTTTCCCGAGTAACCGTGGTGGAAATTATAAGAATAATTGGCCAAGCTAGATATAGTAGTTGTGTTGTTTCCTTACGTTCCAAGGGTTGCGTGGGAGGATGTTAGATTGTGGTTAGCACGCACGTGCTGCTGGACCTATCCCATACTACTATTACTACTCATCCCTTATCCCTTACCCTAATTCAACCTACGTTCGATATAGTGTAATATGTATATGTTACATTCGAAGTTTCCAAACGTCTACACAACTAGTTAGAATTACAACATGGTTGCACCACAAACCCATTTATATGAATACTAAAATACAATTTTGATATTAGAAATAATATTAAATTTTCTAAAATTACCCAACTGTTACAATGGAACAAATTCTATTCAATTACGTACAGTAATTTTTTACTTATAATGTTTTTAGATTTTCCTGCACTTATATAAGGAAAATAACATGCAAACCTAAATAACCTTTATAACATCCAAGTTTTACATTTTCACCGAAAGTAAATTACTAACACCATTTTAAATCAAGAATTTTTTGAATTAATACTAGGTTGATTATTTAAAAACACTCATTTAATTCTGACCTAGCCGAAACATAGTTTTATTAAATGTGATAATGTTGGACAGATTATAAATTTTCACACAGGAGAATTTTCGTATTTAAACGTAACATTTTTTATTAATTTCCTTCAAGTTAATACGAAGAACAGCAATTTTTTAATCTTAACAGTCCTATTAAAATTAATTAAATCAAATTTAAGTGTATAATCTTGTATTTGGTTTTTCTTCATTCTTTCTCAACTGGAGGTAGTGGCTTTCAATAAGAAAATGTTTAATAATTTGTGGAGAGCACTGTGTTGGTTTATGACTAACCCTTTTCTAATGCCGCTCATGGAGTGGACTACAGATTTCTTTAATACAAAACATAGTATATTAGAAAAATTAAAATTAATTATCTAATTCTACTTGACTAGTAGTGAAAAGACTCCAGTAGAATCAGGCCCAATATTTTGATGAGTTAAATCCGTATTTTTCATGAGTGAGGTGATTTGTGTACTAGGTTTTCTCAAAGAATAACAGGTTTATAACATCAATCACAAGACAACTAAAATCGAGGTGATCATAATAAATGTAAATAGATGTGCAGTTAAAAAAGTTTCGAAATCTGAAAATCTTAGAAATTCTAACGAAAGACTGAAGTAATTAATCAAAATACAATAAAATTTAACGTCGTTGCTTGGTTGCATTACACTATTTGAAAACTTAAGAGAAAACTTAAGTTCGTATTTGACGTTTCTAAACAACATATTTTACGTTTCAACAATGTTCAGAAACGTCAAATACGAACTTAAGTTTTATCTTAAGTTTTCAAATAGTGTGGTGTAACCGGGCATGAATGATTTAGAAGAAAAAAATCTTAAAGTTTTCGATATTACTAAAAATGTAAGATATATACCTTTGAAATGAAAGTAAAAATTATGAGGGCATAATGGAAAATTGTTTAAAAATACAGCAAATTATATCAATATCAGTAAGTTTGATATTAATTTTTGATTTAAAAAAAGTAGTTGAAACAATAGAAAAACATAATCTAAGTAATATTATCGAAAAACTGTGTTGCCAGACAATAATGTTAATTTAGTGAATTTTAAAGTAGACATCAACAAATTAGAATGGATGGCAGCAAAAATTAAAATTAAGAAAAATAATAAAATAAACAAAAAAAATTTTATATATCAAATTCTGACGGATTATACTGAGGAAGACTGGACCCAGTCGAAACTATAGTCGACAATAATTATAGAAAGTTATACTTGAGGAAAGTGTTATTTTTGATCTTATTATATATTACTCAAAGGGTTTAAACAAATATTAAAGAAGAAATAAATAAAAGATCATAGTAAGCAATGATGATAAAATCAATAAAATCGATTAAACTACGAGGGAACTTCTGTTATCGATTAATTTACGAAATAATCAATATTAAAGATTCTTCAAGGCAAGTGAACAAGGTTTCTTCCAGTAAAACAGGCACCTGCATCTATTTACGTCGAACACACGTACCGTCAACAGAATGGAATTTTAACTTATGAGTAGGTACTTTCTATACAAATTATCGATATGATTTGAAAAATTCGACTAAATCATTTTTCCTCTGTATTTTGGTCCAATTAAGCCTCTATAATTTTTTCAACCAATACATTTTAAATATTTTTATGAGTTATTATATTGCTCATTGTTGCTATGTAAATGCCATCTTTGGCTTATCCCTCTACTGATTTTTTGTAAAGTTATAAACGTAAATTCTTATTTTCCATGCATTCAATCAGAGCCAGTCCACCCATATTTGTAAGTAGTGCTGTCATCCAAATGCAATTGATAAAAACTTTGACTAAAGCAGGTATGTTAGTAAAATAGAACAAAAGTGTTTGATATTGGCGAGAAGATAAAAAAAGTTGTGGCAATTATATTTCTAATATTACGAAATTAACAAGAGCTTTAAGTGCAAATATGGATAAAGAACAAATTTTTAATGAAAATTTTATTCGCGTGACTGAAAATTAAACAAAATGCATCGCTGAATGCATCAAACTCATGACCAAACAGTTATAAAAAACTAAGAAGAGCGATTATTATTATCGACTTCTAACGTAAACATTACAATATTATTAGCGCAACTTATTGCCTCACACATTTTACAAGCTACATTTTTCAAAATACGATCGACACCCAGTCTTTTTTAAGGAACAATAATAACAAAAAGTTATATTTTAGGCTTGAAGGTTGGTATACCGTTTTCTCACTGAGCGATCGGTCGGTTTCGAATCTGTATCGTGGTTAAAAAAAATATAATTTATTAAAGGAAAGATCGATTGGATCGATCGACGGCGACGCAGCAATGTGAGAATTGATTAATTGGTGCAAGCGCTCGTTGAGTAGAACGAATCAAATCTATAAAATTTATCATCAAAAAACGACCATTGAAAAATGCGTTCAACGTCCATATAGTGTTGAAGAATGCAAATGGATAAAGTGCAAGTTGAAGCCTATTAGTTCCAGCGTAGGTTTGTATCAGATTGAATAGCGTCGCACCTATCGCTCACAGGTCAGACGCCCCCAATCATTATTACACCACGAAGAAATTACACTGGTACTTTATTTCATTTAGATAAAAGTTTAATTTTTATGTAATTTTTAAACTTTATTTACTGATCAGTAACAAAGATAATTTATGTGTTTACTCTCTACAATTTAATGATCATGTTGAAAAAGTTGAGAAAATCATTTTAATGATATAGGAAATCACACGTTGATTCTAATGTTGGTAAATGCAACTTAACTTATCAACTATAATTTATTGTTTTTATAAAAACTAATAAATTTAACTTTGATGGTCAATTCTAATACCTTTTTTTAGATCGAAATGAAAGTATAACGATATTATCGATGATAAATAATCTCACACCAAATTATATTTTATTATAACGTCAAAAGAGTGTGTCGCTATTAATATAAAATATTATTTTATAAATCCTTGTCTTTTTTTAATATATAACATCTTCTAACCTCATTTTTTATATTAAATAAAGTCTTAGCAGCTACTTCTTTTTTTAACCTATTTTATATTTAACCAAATGAAAACTGCATTTCATTAATTTTATTAATGAATTTTATGTTCATCAATTAAGAATATGCTGACGACGTTATGGTACGACGAAACTCATTTACACTACAGTGATTTCATAATTTTAAAAAAGTTAGACAAACTAAAATATCCAAGAATTTACGCCGCATACTGTGTATTGTTTTAAAGGCTGTAAATGAAAAACCGTAAACTCAAGTTTGTTTTGCAGTGAAGAATGCAAAACACAAGAAATTTTAAATTCTTACTCTATTATTACAAAATGATCATGATTCACGTATGATGCTGTAATAAGCAATTTTAAAAATTACAAGAATTTTCAAATTAACACTTTGTTATTTTGCTTAAACAAGGTAAAGAACTACTCGTGCTAATTATATAATACAGTAAGATGGAATAGAGTTTTTTTGGTTAAACTTTAAAATTAAAGTTATATTTAAATAAAAGTATTATTTTACTTCAAGTTTTGAAGTAGTCCATCTGAAAAGAAGTGGCAAATAGGCAATTGGAAAATTTGTTCCAAAGTTGACCGACTCACTATATTTAGTCTGTTCCATAGTTTATCGCAAGTTAATGTGCATCTAAAGATGTGAAATCCTTTACGGTAATCCCGAAACCGGTCATGCGCTAAGAGAGAGAGGTTGTTAAATAAACATTTCTGTACAAACGACACGAGCGTAGAGCAAATTATTGTTAGACCTACAATTTTAAATCAAATAATAAATCAATCTTTGCTAACTTTTTGATATTTAACCTTTAGAATGTAGCAGTGCAGCAGCTAGCGGAACTCAGATTCGAATTTGGAAATCCACATTCATATCCTAGCGGTTTACTTTGCATTGATAACTTTGAAAATAATTTAAAACTAGTTAAATATCATAAATTATTTACAAACTTTTCAATCACTTCAAAAATAAAAAAATTAATTTGGTGCATTTAGAATACAAATTCGTAAAGCTAAATTTACAAAAATGCAAAATAACCAATTTTATATTTATCTATTGAAACATTTGGTGTCAGTTTGATTAAAATTTCAATTATTTCTTGGTTTGTAAATTTTTATATTGAGATATATCGCGTAACCTTAAAATAGCATTAACTTTCCTCGGATTTGGTAAAATTGTGTTTTAAAAAAATGGACAGGGAAACGAGAACGGCACTGAAATTTATAATAAACAATATTGGTTTCTTTATTCTTCCTTTGATTCTGGGTTTTTGTTTATTTAGCTATCCGGTTGTACATCTTTATTTTCGATACAAGGTAAACGAATAATTGCATTTTTTTAATAAAAAGATGAAATGAATTATGTTTTTAGACTTTGGCACAGAGGAAAAATATTTTGTGCTATTCGATGTATATCCTAGAAGCCTATTCCATTCTTTTGCCGCTTACTTATGCAACTATCATTATTTCACAGATCTTTAAATTTATAGTAAAAGAAGCCTTAACTGGATGGATCAGACCAAAAAATATATGGTTTTTAAATGGGCAAGATCCATTATACGTCGAAGATTACCCACGACAAACTGTGGTACCTGTGTTGTTTTTAGTAAATTGTAAAGGAGATCCAGAAGAATTTTACACAAGAATAAGACAACATTTTAATAATTGCGCTTATAATCTAGCAAAATCCGAAAAGTTTTTTGGTACCATTGAATCTTGGAATGGATATTATCATATTAAGAATGAAACAACAGATATCAACACATACATTAAAAAATTTCGGGTACTACCGGGAAAAGAAGTTATAGATAGAGTAGATCTCCTTTTGCTTATGGAAGAATATTATGCACTACCGCTACCAAAATATAATAAAGCGTTGTGGCAGGTTTTCATTGGAAAGCAGCCAGTTCTATGGACCGAAACTCAGCAGTGCAAACTCTATCCGATAATGTTCAAGTTTTCTCATTGCTTATGTGATCAGGAAAACTTTATGAAAACGCTATTGGGAATTTTTTCAGACAATAAAAATTTGGCGTATGTGGCCCCGCCTTTACAAAACCCAAGCATTTTTTCAAACTTTACAATGGTATTCGATTTTCTCAAATACTCGTATAAAGGCCTTCCATTGCTGATAGTGAACTCCAAATTACTACAATTTAAGCGAAATGTATTAGTTGGGGCAGAACTTAGCACTAAAAAATTCTTTTGCATTGGTAAAAACGACTCTCGGGCTTGCTTGGATAAAGTCAAGGAAATCAACAGCAGAACTGATTTTGAAACTAACTTATCTTGTATTTTTGAAACTGCAATTCTCTCGAGCTTGTCAGAATTTTATCAGAAGGTAAGAAATTTCTTTCAATTGAAAATTTGCCATGGATTTTATTATTTTTAGTATACGTACTCTATGACAGAGAAAGATTTAGTTTACGTTACAACTATAATTGAAAATGGTAAAAGTTTCACAGACTTGCCAATGAATGATTTAAAATTTGAGAAAAGTGGAACTTGTAAAAATGAAGTACGATTTATGCTTTTGAACAGTCCTATACTAAGTCTTCAGGACCTAGATAATCCAGAAATGATTATGACAACATTGAAACACATTTCTTCTCTCAAGGACTATGTTCAGAAATTTGGAGAACCCGAGGTTGGTAATTATCAATTTAAAATAGGAAGAAAAATAATAATTTTTTTTAGTTGACTCGAAAATTATCCAGTGGAGTATTCAATTACTTTCCGAATGCTTATCAAGATTTTATTACTAATCATAAAATCTCTCCTCCAACCATCGTCTCAAATTTAACTGCACCTTCTTCCGAAATTTCTTTTAATGGTCTAGTTGTTGAAGATATATACGGGTGGTGCCCTAATTTTAGACAAACAGGTAATACATCAGACTATACAGAGTTTTAGCAGTTTTAAATTTATGATATTTTTAGGTATCACATTTTCCATTTGTACATATCGAGGAATATCTCACATAACATTGAATGCTGATGTAAACTTGATCGGAAGTAATGCTGATGCCCAAGCTCTCCTAGATGGAGTTTATAAATATATAGACCTCATGTATAATTCTCTTCCTTAAATCCAAATGGAAAGTTACTTTGCTAATAATATTTGTTGTTGTGTTTATTTAGTATTGCTCCTGTTTATCCTATGTTTTTATGTACAATTTTAATATTTTTTTCAAAATTACAGATATTTTTAAACTTGAATGAATAGATTTAATATTAAAAAATATCAATATTTCTTAAAGTTTTTGCCAATTGGTAAAAATAAGATGTTTTTCAATATCAGTGGGGGCACTTTATAAAAAATACAGTTTTAGAGATCAACGAAATCAAAACACAAACAACAATCCGCCCAGTTCGTTTATAAATAAGACATGTATACCAACATAAGAATGTGGCTGTGACCTATAAGGTGTGGTGTATAAAGCTGAATTCAGTTGATCTTGTTTATTGAAAAGGATGTGTTGTCTATTGTTCTTTACTAGTTTTCCTATTTCTCAACGCTTCCCATAATCTCAGCTTCGGGCTCTTCTTTTGTCGGTATGTTATCCTGATTCTTCCTTTATCTACAATGTAGTTTTCATTCTCAGATGTTCTCCAAGTTTTGATTTCACACTTTTCTTTTAATAATCACTCGAAGTTTTCTTCAAGTCATATAATATGTAAACTTCTAAGTAAGTAAAATTAATCAGAGATTATAACAAAGCAAGTTAACTAAATGCTCAATTTAAATTTTAACTGTAAGATTGATATAACATAATATTATGTACTGTGTGAAAATTTTACTAAAATATATAAAATATAAATTGAAACATGGTTTGATAAAGCAATATATAACTATTTCGTAATTTTTATAATTATTAGCAGGAAGATAGTAGGTACTATGTGACGCAAATTTAGCCAAGATGGCCGAATATGGCCAACGCTCAATTTCCACAATACTGACACTACAACTTTATGGAAACTGGAAAAATTACAATTTTTTAAAAATTGTTCACTAAAACTTCCGCATAATATTATGACATAGTTTTCCTTTCACTACTGGAGAAGATGCCCAAAGAATAAAAATTCAAGCCCCCCCTCCCTTGTTTCATTTCATATTTTGGATTCAAAGTAATAAAAATTGTTTGTTCATCTAGAATTTTCGTTTAGTAGACTTGGATAAAGTAATTAAAATACTCAGAAGTAATTGAATAATTTTTGAAATTAACCTAAAGTATTTTGTATTTGAAATACATCAATATAGTATTTGATTATTTTTGCTAATTGGATTTTAAACATTTTTTCGGTAATTGAATTACTTTTTCGGTAATTTAATTACTTTTTTCTCTGTTGAAATCAAGGACGGATTCAGTTTTAATCCTGCCTAGATGATCGATTGTTTTGCATTACCATTAAAAAAATTATTTTTGATTTTTCTTTGGATTTTCAGATCGCTTCAAGTTAAAATGGTACACAGTGAATATGGGAGGACGGCTAAAATAAAAATCTTGTTCCACTCGGGATCGAAGCATGGATCCCTGTTTACGTAATCTTCCTGGTGTGCAAGATTCAAGTTAAAAAAATTCAAAGTAAAAAAGAAGCCTTAACATTTCTAAAAAGAGAGGCCAAGGTAGAGAGAAGCTTCGGTGCTTCAAGGAAGGAGACTTCCTTATGGAGTAGGGTTACTCAAATGTGGAAGCAATCACATGCGGGCAAAACAAACCTGGAATTCCAAACAGGAGGCTTTCTCGGTGAAAATATAAAATATTTATTTGACATCCACTACTTCTTATTTATCTCTGATTGTTTGAATTTACAAATAAACCGACCAATGAGAAGTCGCGACGGTGGGCTATTCTATAAAATTATAAAATTTCCTGAAGAATTTTTGTTTTTTGTTTTGTTATAATTATTATTTCAGTTAGAAGGTAATTTGCTCCATAATAAATTTCAGTTAGTTAAGAATTGAGTTATTATTAACTTGAACTTTGCGACCGGTCAGAAAATGATCACTTTCCGACCTAAGAATTTAAATTTAAGTAAACAGCATTTACTTCTCATAAATCCAATAGAAACAAATCTCCATAAAATATTAATTATTAAACTGATTGTTAATAAATTTATTGTCCTAGAATGTTGGGTTTTAGCTGAATTTCATGCTTTTTCTATCTCAATTTATTGTAATAAGTTTTTTTCTAGGCTTATTTATTTAAATTTGGACTAAATCCATGAATTTCAAGTAATTAAATTTTTTTTAATACCTTCTTTTGTTGACTTTTGAAACTTGAATAATGAATCGAGCAGTTGAGATAGGGACCGTTTTATTCTATCAAGTAGATCAATTTCTAAATAAATAACATCAGAATCAGTGCCGAATGAAAAACATCAAGAAAAAATTATTAAAATGAAAATGCCTTAACAAATTACATGTTTTAATTTTATTTGCGGTTTTATTCGTGATACTAATTTGTATTCAGATTTGTATGGGCACTTGAAACATTAAAATTAAACTTACCATTATTCCAAACGACCATGAATCTACTAACGTGCATCTAACTGCCGATATCTCACTTACAAGTTTGTATAACTTATCAAACTTATACAAGAGCGATAAAAATTTATTCTGAATTTCAAAAAATGAAAAATATTAAAATATTTTATTTTGGCCTAATTACTTGAGATAGTAAAATAATATTAAAAAACCCAAATTTATATTTGCTTGCTACGTCAAGGCTTAGTGAAGCCATGAATGGATTAATGAGATCCGTTGGTGCCTTATGGGACTGAGAAGTGACGCGCATAATAAATTAACGAGATTTTCGTATATATCTAGTTTTCTGCAATTAGGAGTTAGCTTGTTCATAAGCAGGGTGATATGTGTTATTTTCAAAAACGAATAACTGAAAGTAGTTTGAGTAATTTCCTTTGGAGTAACAAACAGGAAATCACTGTGGTAGTCAGTTACACAGTTTTATGAAAAATGTAATAAACAATTGTGTATCTACTTATTTTATTACTTTTCATATAACTGTCTGCATTAGGAATTTTTAGTTCGAATACTTGAATACTTTGAGTTTTCTCTAGGAATACTTTAAATAATAGGGAAAAGAATTGAAGTTGATAAATTTGCGTGATATAATAAGGAAATTGTGTAAAAGTTTCGAAACGTGTGCAGCGGAAGCTTGATGAGCTTTAAAAGTAAAATTTTGATATTTGAAATTATTGATTTGTAAAGTCCGGTTCAAAATGTTATGGTTTGATTTAGGTCATAACATAAGGGAACAATTAGAAACTTGTAGATGGACTGTACCTGCCGTCTTGTACAAACTTGTGCTTGTTTATGACAAGAGTGTACTAAGAACAGTGAGGAAGGGCTAACTAACATCAGTCAGTATGGAAATCAGTATGTGCTGCCCAAGTAGATATGCATATAAAGCGAATATTACATTACATTGTTTAACTATAATCACAATACAGTAAAGCAAGAAATTCGAACATAAATGTGGAAGTAGATTTTACCACTAAATTTCAGATCGTCCTTAACAGGCCTAAAAACATTTGTAATATTCTGGAATTTTTGGGTTAAAAAAATGTAAAGATGTAGTTTAATACGTGAGTGAACATAAACAGAATTCGTATAAAATTAACGGCCGTAAGTACTTACAGTACACTTCATTAGCAGGCAAAAACGGTGGACACTGAAATTAACTTAATATTACACAAGGGAAAAATCAAAGCACTGCTGTTATTCGCGATTTAACCAAGACTTTTAAAATTAAAGTTTTAAATATGTACCAAGTTATTCTTAAAAGTTATTTATGAATAAAATTATTCTAATTTTCTCCACTGACTGGAAACAATGTCGGAAATGAGGATACAACCAAATACAACCAAGAATACCAAATTGTGGTCTTACGTTTGGTGATTTCTTACGGAATAAGAAATCTGCAGAGTTTTCGAACTTTTTTTCTTCTGATAAATAATGTAAAAAAGATGGAATTATTATTATTATTATTGATACTGATGTTATATTGGATTATGTTTGCCTTTGTAATTATTCGTTAATTAGTAAATTAGAGACTTTGATTATCTAAATTTATCTTCCAAAAACATAGGGTTGCTTTATTATTTTATCTCAGTTGTCCGTCATGATGTTAATCTAAAGGAAATTCAAGCTCCACTAATACTATTGTGAATATTGTAATACGGACTGTACGGGTTGAGGTCGAACGATATATAACGTCGCCTGGTGACATTAGCAAGCTAAGACAGTGGTTGGCAGGGTTCTAGTAAGACATCGCGACCGGGCGGACATGTTACGGTCCATTGTAAGTTTGCAGTCGTCCAATAATTAATCATACATTGTAATTAGTTCCTATGAGAACCAGGATCCTATTCTACGACCTCTGGATCTAACATTTCGTATCGAGTGTGGAGAAAGTAAACTGCGACAAGACGGACGACTTGTCCTTCTTCGCTTTCTTGCTTTCCTTCTTTATTGTTCCGCACTTGGAAAGTGTAGACGACAAGAAGACCTAAGTCGTGAATCATTTTAATGTCGGTCTTCCTTGTAAATGCTAGTAGTTTTGAGTTAGTCGCTTCTACATGACTTATGTTTTGTCGCGTTCCTTGTTTATATAAATGTTGCACAAACTTACAAAGACATAATAATATTTTATAAGAAAAACAATCGAGAACTTTTTTACGTGTACGTGTTTTAATTAAAAGTTATATTTAAATTTTTCCATCCGAGCCTTAAAATATGAGCTCATTTCAATTAAGGTCGTAACGTAAAAATTGCTTAAACTGTCGACAAAATTTGCGAATGAAATATCAAAACAAATAAATCCACACATCACGAACCCTAAAACCATTTAATTCATAGTAAAATCCCCAGAACACACATTTTAACACTGGTAACTTGACCCACGCAGTCCTGCAAATACAAACAAGCAGCCGCTCATCTGCATACCAAGTAAAAACATATCGGGCATCTGAAAACTCTATATGGCCTGCAGCATAACTAAGGGTTGTTTTAGGCTAAGCAATTCGAGGGTAGCTCCATTAATCTTGCCTCATCTCCAACCCCTATTGCATATTCACGTCCACACATCACGGATTGCTGGCCAGGATCTACTACAGCGTTAAGTCCATACATGCGAAGATTGAGTTAAGATGTTGATTCAAGCAATTTCAAATACTAAGATAATAATTAATGCATACAATTTAACTAAATTGTCAAATTATTTACCTCCGGCTTTCGTTATTAATTAATTTCTTAAAATAATAATTAAATGATTGCGAATAATTTATAAATTGTTGATTGTCTTTGCGTCCATTATAATTTGATTCAACGTTTTTGAAATACTGTGTCTTACTAATTGGGATGGAGTGTAGGATGCTGTCCGCAGTAGGGTTCTGACAGCCTGCTATTCCTTGCGTGTGACTGAAGCAGAACTTGATAAGATTGGAAAGGGTTGGTTTGCTAAACCCAGGATCTTAAACTCATTTACATAGAGAGTTGTTCTTAGTGATAGATTTAGCATGAAGCAGCAAAATTACATAACACAAATTTTACTTACAGCAACTTAGGTAGGTAGTACTTTTTTTCCAAATCGTGCAAAAAAATTACATTCGTGACAATTAAGTGTGTCTCCGTTTTTAATTTATAAAAATTTAGAAATCTGCAGGTGTTATTTAGTATTTCCGACTGACTTAGAAAACCTTTATGCATTAATGCTTCACTAAATCTAATATTATGTGGTTAGTGAATGTCAACTAGTAAAGAAAGCAAAAAATTGGAAAAGTACTACACAGCACTAAATTTTATTCCATTATTGCTTATTGTTTTTTAACTTGCGCTGTTTTCATCCATTTCTACTCCACTCGAAACGTTATTAACTTATTGCACAACGCATTAATTGTTGGCATCGATTTACTTTTCGAAATGAATTGAAAAAAGAAGAGAGCCAACCGAAATAAAGATTTTGTGTATGTAAATTGGATGAAATAAACAATAGATTTTCGAGTATGGAATAGCATTACAAGAAGCAAACATGCATAAGTAACTTCTACATATTCAGTATGGACTACATCAGACAATCAATTCCTTATTCCACCTCGAGTTGGCAGCCTTGCTGCTTCCGTTTCCTGGGGTCCGAATCGTGTGTGTGCATGCAGATACGGTCGTGTATGAATCTATTGATTAGAAGCAGTAAGCAGCCACCCTTAGCATGTGGCCACCTCGTTTGGTCTCTCACACCACTCACCGATATCCTTAGTCCTTGTTCGGTAACATATCTCTACCCTTTAACCCTTACTAGGGTCGTATTACAACTTGGTCCTATCTATCTTTATGAATTATATAACAGAAATGTAAATCGAAAATTTATTTAATTGTCTTTATTTTGTCTAAGAATTTCAAGATAAACAATTAAGAAAGCAAATTATATTCTATTTATTTTGACTTGACAAAAACAACGAACTTGTTTATACGATATAAGTAATTAAATCGGTTGCAAAATTTCAATCTTGCCATTTTCTTGCAAAACCAATAGTTAAATGTATTCCTAAAAGGGTTGAGGAATAAAATGTAATACGTCCTAAAAGTTCGAACAGGAGTGAGAAGGGTAACGCTGACTTGGCCATTATAAAACCTGACCGGAATGTATATGAAGCGTGTGGAGGTATTATTTAATTTGTGAGGTAATTTGTATCAGGTGTTGGATCTGTGTATTTTGCTGCATACCTTTATTTGTCTTGCGGCCAATTATGTTACTAACCACTGATATGCGTTTTTAATTAAAATCCTACAATAATTCAATTAAAATTTTTTCCAACCGTCCTGTTTTGTACTGCTAAAAATAAGTGTTACTTGAATACGTAAGCCTGATTTACCGTAATTTTATGTTTATCGCACTGCTATTTTCATTGTACGTTTACTGTAAATAATTAATATATCATAGTTTTAGCATTTAAATCACTTCATTTCTGTCCCAAAAAATTATCCATTACATTTTTTCCTTCTTAATTTATTTCTCTCAATTATTCAATTTTGTTCAAAATTTTAATCCAGTGTAATAATGGCGATATTATTAAACGTAACGCTTGGGTACTAATAGCAAGCGGTTATAATTTTCTCATGCTTGGAAGTGGTTTAAAAATCACGTTAAGTCGTTGGATCTATTAATTCAATTGTATATTATTTTCGCTATTTCCTCTAGTTTTTGCTAAATAAATGAATATTAAATTAATTTTAGTACACTGCTTTGCGGTTATCATTTTCCATTTACAACATAACAATTTTCACTTACTCGGTAAGTAGGTGACGTCGCCCGCATTACGTAATTGGTTATTTTTTCAAGACATTGGACTAGAAAGTATGGGCTTGTTGATTTTATAAAAACTTAAGGAAAATTTGATAACACAAACTTAAAACAAACTGCAATTAAAAACATCCTTGTTTTAACCACAAACAAGTTACCTTTCCCAAAACATTAGTCAACCCTTTTCACTTGAAACATTCAAAAAGACATTGTAAACCACGCGTACTATGGTAAACCATGTTTGGTTTTACTAAAGCAATATCTGTCTTGTTTTCGCTTTATGTCCAACACGAAACAAGAAAACTTAGTCGTGATATATGTAGACAATTCGAAAATGCACTTTGAACATATTAGCACGACATGCAAAAGAGATAGTCGTGAGAAGTACGAACCATTGGTTAGCAAATCAATAATGAGTTTGATTTGATCAAATAATGAGGTGAATCGAAGAAAATTCACGTTTGGGTTTCTAATTCCAGAATTCTACGCATGCAGAAAGTAGGCTCTTAGCACATACATACATTAAGAATACACTACAGTTATTTCTGCTTTTCAGCTTGTATGCAAATTTCGTTTGAGTGCTGAAGATTTTAATCATAATAATACCCCACATTTCGGTAAAAGATTGGTAGAAGTGACAATTGTTAAAGCATTGTGAAGGAAAACACAAAACTTAGTTAAAGCGAGCATCATCAACTTTAATTATACAAAGTCGGTGATAAATTGCTAAAAAAATTCTACTTAATATTCTATTACTCCTTATTATGAATAATATTTCGTATGGTTGCTCTAAACGCAATTACCTGCCAATTATTATTGAAAACTCATAAACTTTTATTGCGGGCTACGAATGTAATTACCAATTTCGTATTTTCCCACAGACATAACCCAACTTATGTTTGTATTAACAAATTTTGTGTGGTACTTATTAAAGTCGATATCTACATTACAACGATAAATAACTTTCTACTTTGAATTTGGATAAATAAGTCACGAAAATGAAATGGAGACTTAAATACACTCGTCGAACGTCGATTCGAAAATAATACCTTACAACTTGGATGATTGTAATACATGATTTATGTTATTACATTGTAGTATTATTTATTTCGTTAACAAAATTATGATATATTTCTGCCACCTAAATATATAAACATCATTATTAGTTAAATAAGTTAAAATGAAGAAGTTTATCTTTTATACAGTGGCACGATGTAGTTAAATAATACACAATTCAATAGAGACTTGCATCGATTTGAACCGATGTCGGACTTCGTGAGATTATTTTGGTTGTGGAAACATTTAAATTTGAAGAAACCTTCTCGCCAAGGAACATCTCCATAGACCCTTCATAAAGTGATCAAAAGGGCGTTGAGAACGAAACGGCCTAACGGTTATAGCTTCTCGTGCCAAAATTCACGAGTTGACTCTCGTGATGTATCATCCGTCATTCATCAATTGTGTAAAGCTCAGACCAGAGTTAATACCCAGGATTAACTCAGTTATTCACATTGCATACTTTTGAATCTGAACTAAAACACAATTAGCTATCAATTAAACCTGCTATTGAATCAAATACTAGTTGAATGGACTTTTAAGTCAGATATCTCTTTTCTCGATATCTCGAAAATGTCTTTTTATTCAGATAATTTGATATTTCTCGATGCACATGAATGGATTAACGAGATTTCAATAAGGTGTGCCCACAATGATTAGAATTCATACGGGAAAAAGCAAACATTATCAACCAAAACCATTTGGTACGGTTTCTTTCGTGTTTGCTGACAAAATGACCACATCATGATTGGTAGATTGATAATCCAGTCAAATCGAAGAGATCAGCTTTAATTTTTTATTACTTCTTTTAAAATATTCATCTGTACTACGCGCCTTCAACTAGCAGTAGATACTTATATTCAGCCTTAAAATAAAAATGCTCTTCATTACAAAAGACTCTTATTAAAACTTATTATATAAGAAAACTCAACGCTCTCGATACACTCGTTCGTTAGATTTTCAAATTGCATATTAAACTTCGAGATTTTGTTAAAGCATCTCCGATAACATATATTATTTTGTTATATTACATACGGTAATTCTTGCAGTCAAATGTATATTATACAAGTAAAGTAAAATTTTATCACATCCAAGAATTTCCTTTTCCACGCCACTGTGAGATCTCATATGATCAAAACATCTAAAGTCGTTGTTGGAA
This sequence comes from Cantharis lateralis, assembly GCA_963170105.1. NCBI lineage: Eukaryota > Metazoa > Arthropoda > Insecta > Coleoptera > Cantharidae > Cantharis > Cantharis lateralis. The sequence continues at coordinate 39,584,228 of OY720625.1, forward strand.
CTTCTAAAAGAAATTATTAATAAATTTTGAAGAAATAAACATAAACAAATTTGTCAAGTAAATCAACCATAGAAAAAATGAAAGGTATAAAGAAATGGTTTTATTTATAATTAAACAATCCAAACACAGTTCAAAACTTAGTATAAAAAAATGCGGTTTGGCTAATTTTAATTCTTAATCTTGGATGAAAAACTTGGGGTTTTTACGATTTTCCATTTAGTAAGCAAATTAAGGTAAAATCGACATTATGATAGTGCGGTTATTGACTTTCGTAGCCTCTTGACCAAATATTAAAAATAATTAAAATAAATTTTATTAATTTGGTAAATTTTTTAATTCAGCATTGATTTAATATTTTAACTGAAGCTTTTACATAGTTGGAAACTGTTTGGCAAAATGTTGATATAACTAACTCATACAATTATTAGAGCTGTTAAAAAATCGAAAATGTCCAAAAAAGTGCAAACTAAACAATTTTTGTATAAAATATTTTGTAAATTTTAATTGAAAAATTTAAATAATATAATAATTAAAAAGTATTTAAATTAAATAATGACAATTAAAAGGAACTTTTTTTTAATTGAAAACTTTTCATTTGCGAGTAATGCAAAAAATAAAAATACAGGGAGATTTATACCACTTAAATTGAAAGAAGAAACACTGCAATATATATCAGGTTAAAATGCAATTAAAAGTTTGCTTTCCAGTATTTTATGTAGCAAACTATGATTTTAAAATTGAAAAATCTTCAAATTTAAGTTTCAGTAAAACTGAAAAAATTGAAAAATTGCAGTTAAGGATTGAAATCAATATTGATTAATATGTATAGCTATTTAATTATAAAAACCTTTTTTATAAAAGTATCAAATATATTTTTTATTATTTTGTTGGAAACACAAAGACAATTAAATTCTGCATTAACTTGTGATCATCAGACCTTATATTAATCTAGAATCTACAATCAACAATACCAACATTTTACATTAGGATTCCTGATCAAGATTCAAGATCTAGACCGACGATTTATTTTTTCAAGACTATTTATATCTATATCGTATCGAATAACACTACCTTTTAACTGTATACCTGCTTTTATCTACTTGTTTATAAATTAAAAACATAAGAAGAACACAATAACCTATAGGTTATGAAATGAATTTAATGTTTTTCAAATACTAACAAAAAATAAAGTACTTTAGCGCCGCCTGTCGTAAAAGTAAAAGTTATATTAATTCAAAATATTAAATTAATTTTTATATTTGAAGAAAAAATAGCATGTTTTAATCAGATCAAAAGTCGTCTTTCAATCCTATTAGACTAGCCAGAGGAAAAGTTCTACTTTTGTTCCTTATAAAATAATGATAGTACGTAGCTATACTATTTTTGTTGACTTAGCATATTAATGTATTTTAAATACCCATCCTTGTGAAATTTTTTGTTATATAATTTTGTAAGAAAACTATTTCATTTGCCAATATCAGCAATACTTGCAAGAAGAGCTAGTGAAGTCTACTATTGAAGTCAATCAGAGTTTATTTAATTAAATGTAAAACCATAATATATTTTCGTTTAAAAATAAAATATTTCTAAAAGAAAATCTCGGGAAAATGAACTACCGAAGTACTTGACTGTGCATTCTTGTTTTCTTGCTAGGTGATTTTAGTCTTCATGCATAATTAAGAAATTTATCCATGACTTATTTTCATTAGGATAAAACTGCTTTAAATTTTAGAAAATTGAAAGAAATTCTTTAAATGTAGAAAATGTCTTATTTAAGACTAAATTACCCTTTACCCTGTCCCAAGAGTCCCCATAATTATTTTCCTCTTCAGACATTCTTCCTCGACGTAATCCCGCTTTCAAAATGACAAACTTTGAAAATGTCTTAACAGTCACTGTTCTTGTTTTAATTATTAAAATATTATTGAGAGTATTTTTTATTGAATTGCTGAGGATCAAAGAATAGATACGCAAAATATGATTCCATGTAATAGTTATTTAAGCTACTACGAATGTAGGCAAGGTTCAATTCAACCAACATAATTTAGGTTTCATCAGCAGTCACAAAACTATGACTTATTTTACAAAAACCGATTTACAGAAAAATCTAATCAGAACAAAATTTTTAGTTAAATATTTTTCAAACCTAATTAGGACAATGTCTTTTTTAATTTGAATTTCAATGTTATGTAAATGATTTTAAACTAGTATTATGTTGATAAATTTTTGGTTTCTTGAATTTTTCAAATAAATATAAAATTATATTTATTTCATTTCAAAATTGCAAGCAATATAACATTTTTATAAAAATTAGATAAAATCTAAAAACTCCACTTTATCATAACATATCGCGCACATTTTGATTTTGTTCATTGCTAATTTTGAGTTTGAAGTAAATGAATAAAATATAGTGGTTTAAAATTATGAACAAAGAAGCAAAACAAATGGAATTACATGAACATAACTTGGTAAGCCAATAATTAATTTATGCATAGTATAATTATTATTTAATCATTGATTAATTATCTTTATATAACTCATTTCTCTTAAGGATAAAAATAAGGTACGCGGTAAAGAGTTACTCTGGAGTATTGAAGAATCACATTTAAAAATTATGAAGGTAAAAAATATACGGTACATGTAGATACCAAAAATATTAAACATTAAAATCTTTTCATGTTCCAGATCGCTGCAGCTATTATAAATGGTGAAACAGAACGGGTTTGAAACAAAAAATATTTTAATTAATTTTATTAATAATGTTCTTAATATTTTAGGAAACAACCGAAGGTGTGGTAGAAGAGAAACTCTCTAAGCCAAAGAAACGGCAATCTCAGATTAAAAAACAGGTGAGCAGAAAATTTGTCTTTAGTTATAGATTTTAACGCAATTTTCGCTAACATGTTTGAATTTAAGTTTAAAATTCACTTTTCAAGTATTTATTGTTTGCTATATGACAGGGCCGGACTCAATTTGTGTTTTATAAAATATTTCCTTATTATTCTGAAAGCTGGACCCCATTATTGTTTGTTTTTAAAAATTATATAAAATTTGATTCAATCACCTAACCTAAGTATTATTTTCAGACATTTGAATTTGACATTTTATATATTTTATTTTATTATTCTACATAAAAAAAATTATTTTTTATTTTTAATTTTCCTGTTAAAAAAATATAAATATTTGGACCCTTCAGATAATTTACATAAAATTAGTTTAAATAAATTATTTAAATTTTTAATTTTTAGAAAACAATGAGTTGTTACGATGATAGTGGCATATGTATGGACGAGGAGCAATGTGAGAAAAAGAAGATTTCTAAACGTGCTTCTAGAGTAAGAACTAGTTTATTTTAATATTATGCAAATTTTTTAATACTGAAAACGTAATTAGAAATCAATGAGTAATTGCAACGATGAGGTATGTATGGGCCAAGAAGTTCAACCTAAGAAAAGGAAGAATACAAAACCCGTTTTAAATGTACGAACTGATATAATATTTTTATATCACTTTTTAACTTTTAACTTTAATTAGAGATCAGTGAGTATTTGCAACGGCGAATGTATGGATCAAGAAGTTCAGTCAAAGAAAATTAAGAATTCAAAATGTGTTTTAAGAGTATGTTAGAATTGAATTGTTTAAATTTGTTATATTTGTAATCTTAATTATAGAAATCAGAAAGTACTTGCATGGATAATGGCGTATGTATTGGCGAAAAAGTTCAGGCCAAGAAAAACACGAATGCAAGAAGTGCTCCAAGAAAAAGAATTGTAATTTTGTAAAATACTAATTAAAAACCTACATAGTAATTTTAACTTTCAATTTTAATTAGAAATCGGTGAGCGTTTGCAACAATGATGGTTTATGTTGGAAGGAAGTTAAGCCTAAGAAAAGAAAGAGTACAAAAAGTGATTCTAGAGTAAGTGTTAAAAATTTTAATGTATTTGGTAATTTTTTAAAATTCAAAGAGCTTTAAGACTTGAAATAATTTAATGGACTAATTTTTCAATTTGTAAATTTAATTAGAAATCAGTGGATAAATGCAACAGTGCTGGCGCATGCATGGTTGAAGAAGTTCAGTCTAAGAAAAAGAAGAATACAAAAAGTATTTCAAGCGTAAAATTAATATATATCGCAATTATAATAGTTATATATTTGGATATTTTTAGGTAAATGATGAAATTCCCGACAATAAAACTAAAACCAAAAGAAAACTTTATACAGTAAGTTGTTTATTTGAGGTTTCATAGTTTTAAATGTATTTCATAATTTAATAATATCAGAGTGGTGATAAATTAACCGCATCCAAGCAGGTCCTGACAGATATAAGAAAAAGAATTAAAAATATCACATCTAAAACCAAGAAGGATAATTCTAAAAAATGCCAAAGTGCAGAAAATCCACAACATGAATTTAATGATTTTTGATTTTTCTTTTTAATCTGTGTTTTAATTATTTGATGTATGTTTTTTATAATATGTAATTTGTGTTAATATTTGATTATTGTATTTATGAATTGATTAAGAAAAAATAATAATAAAGAAAAACTGACAATAGTATTTGTTCCATTATTAAAGAGCAAAAAAAACTTTTGTCCATAGGCGGAAATATTGAAGGGGCTAAGCTCCCCAATTGCAACTTTAGCCTCCCCTCTCACAAAACCAACATAACTTTCCCCTCTAAAGACCAAGATCCATTTGGGCCAATGCTTTTCTTTCGATCTAAATGGTACAAATTTTATGGCGTGTTCAGCAATATCTTGAATATTTGGCTACCGATAATGATTAAAGGTTTTGTTAGTTAAATCTGTAGTATAATTTAATATCTTTAAGGTTAACATGGAATAATTTATAGTGTAGTTGATGATGGCCGTACCACCACGGCAGTAAGGCAGTAAATGGAAAATAAAAGTCAACTTTGGTGTGAGGACTCAATGTAACATTATTTTGACTTAATTCTAAGCAGTTGCAATACTTATTACATCGTGTTTTGAAAATAAGAGCTATGCAATTATAGTGTTAAAATTATGCACGTCACTAGTCGTGCATGCAATTCCTTGATGATGAGTACATTCGAATATCTTGGTCTGCACATTACTTGTTTATATCATACCATCCTCTTCGTCTTCTTACAGATTTATAGACTTCAGATATATTTATGCCGCATTATTAATTTCAAACTTAATAAATTATTCATGAGACGAAACTGTGCATCATTATATCCACGTTTTGTCGTATTAGGACGTGAAACTTGAGTCCATATTTAGGTCTTAAGAGTCAAACACTTTCGACCTTGCAATAATCGATGTAGTGATTTATGCTAACAATAGTTTTGCATAATTTATTCAACAACAGCACGCCAATGAAACTATTTAAAAGTAAGAGGTTTAATATAATTTTTTTTTCAAATATTTCCTATAAGTAGAAAAAATATTCCTTCTTATTAATATGTACAAAAAGAGCCGAAAGTCTATCATCAAATTACAACATGTAATAGTGCTCGCGATAGAATCTACTTCGTATATTTATTGACTTAATAAGATTAAATCAGTTTTTTAAGATTGATGAAGACGTGAATGGTTTAGTACCTACAACTAATAAATAATAATCACATTTAATAAGTGAGTTATCGATTTTGATTTAAATTCTCAGCTAAAACAAAAAACTTGTTCCAATACTACTCATACTCAGCTTTAATGGTCTTATTAAAATAATAAAAAACATTCCTAATTGTTTAATTCGGTAATGATATACCAGTTGACAATAAAATACGGAGACTTCTAAAAAAAATTTCTCATCGAGTTATTGTGTCTAAAATACGTCTCATTATTATCCAACTGTACGAAGCTGGAAATTCAGCAAAAACAAATTCAATCTTCGGCTTCCACGTTTAACAGTCTTCAAAGCAATACAGCACTATAGGGAGTAGGCAATTATTCGAACCGTCCAGGGAGAGGTTGCATCGTCAACACTTCATACTCAGCAAAACATCATCAAACGTCGAATTCACCGAGATCTGCAAATCAAGATGCGTCATGTAGCCAGAACCCAGAAGCCTTCAAGTAAACCGCGGAACAGTTCGAAAAATAACCAAAGAAGACCTTAACCGCTATCCATGCAAGCTTCAAATGGACAAAATGAAGTTCATTAGACTTCAAAAATGCCACGTTCGGAGGTAAAAACTCCAGAAAAATTTCTTTCGCTTATGAGAAGCTGTTTACAATATTGAACAATGCTACAATCCCCCAAAATCACAATTCCCGTATTAGGTGAATTACCCTCCCGGAAAGTTCGAATTATTGTCAAAAGCAAAAAATCTGAAACCGTTATGGTTTGGGCTGAATTTACGATGTAAAAGGTCTGCCGCTCAAATTCATTTATGAAGGGATCTTCGTTAGACTCAAATTCTCAAAGACATAGCTATTCCCTGGACTTGGGATCATTATCCAAATACTTATTAGACCTTCCAAAAAGATTCTGCTCCGGGTCACAAAGCGACGTTGACTCTACAATGAATTCTAAGAAATTTCCAGATTATGTGCTTCCAATTGTCAAGTTTAGGGATAAAATGCTTCTAGATACGTTTGAAACTGCTGCTGATAATTTTAGTAAACGTTTAAAGTTATGTATTTATGTCTATGAAAGTTATGTCAATTCAATGAATTTTGTTCATAAATCCAATGAATTTTGTTCATAAATTCAATGAATTTTGTTCATAAAATCAATGAAATTTGTTCATAAATTTAATGAAATTTGTTCATAAATTCAATAAATTTTGATCATAAATTCAATGAAATTTGTTCATAAATTTAATGAAATTTGTTCATAAATTCAATAAATTTTGTTCATAAATTCAATGAATTTTGTTCATAAAATCAATGAAATTTGTTCATAAATTCAATGAAATTTGTTCATAAATTCAATTAATTTTGTTCATAAATTCAATGAATTTTGTTCATAAAATCAATGAAATTTGTTCATAAATTTAATGAAATTTGTTCTTAAATTCAATGAATTTTGTTCATAAATTTAATGAAATTTGTTCATAAATTCAATAATTATTGTTCATAAAATCAATGAAATTTGTTCATAAATTCAATGAATTTTGTTAATAAAATCAATGAAATTTGTTCATAAATTCACTGAATTTTGTTCATAAATCCAATGAATTTTGTTCATAAATTCAATGAATTTTGTTCATAAATTCAATGAATTTTGTTCATAAAATCAATGATATTTGTTCACAAATTTAATGAATTTTGTTCATAAAATCAATAAATTTTGTTCATAAATTCAATGAATTTTGTTCATAAAATCAATGAAATTTGTTCATAAATTCAATGAAATTTGTTCATAAATTCAATAATTTTTGTTCATAAATTCAATGCATTTTGTTCATCAATTCAATGATATTTGTTCATAAATTCAATAAATTTTGTTTATAAATTCAATGAATTTTGTTCATAAAATCAATGAAATTTGTTCATAAATTCAATAAATTTTGTTCATAAATTCAATGAAATTTGTTCATAAAATCAATGAAATTTGTTCATAAATTCAATAAATTTTGTTCATAAATTCAATGAATTTTGTTCATAAATTCAATGAAATTTGTTCATAAAATCAATGAAATTTGTTCATAAATTCAATGACCTTTGTTCATAAATTCAATGAATTTTGTTCATAAAATCAATGAAATTTGTTCATAAATTCAATGAAATTTGTTCATAAATTCAATGACCTTTGTTCATAAATTCAATGAATTTTGTTCATAAAATCAATGAAATTTGTTCATAAATTCAATAAATTTTGTTCATAAATTCAATGAATTTTGCTCATAGAATCAATGAAATTTGTTCATAAACTCAATGAATTTTGTTCATAAAATCAATGAAATTTGTTCATAAATTCAATGAATTTTGTTCATAAATCCAATGAATTTTGTTAATAAATTCAATGAAATTTGTTCATAAATTCAATAAATTTTGTTCATAAATTCAATGAATTTTGTTCATAGAATCAATGAAATTTGTTCATATAATCAATGAAATTTGTTCATAAATTCAATGACCTTTGTTCATAAATTCAATGAATTTTGTTCATAAAATCAATGAAATTTGTTCATAAATTCAATGAAATTTGTTCATAAATTCAATAATTTTTGTTCATAAATTCAATGAATTTTGTTCATAAAAGCAATGAAATTTGTTCATAAATTCAATAAATTTTGTTCATAAATTCAATAATTATTGTTCATAAAATCAATGAAATTTGTTCATAAATTCAATGAATTTTGTTAATAAAATCAATGAAATTTGTTCATAAATTCACTGAATTTTGTTCATAAATCCAATGAATTTTGTTCATAAATTCAATGAATTTTGTTCATAAAATCAATGAAATTTGTTCATAAATTCAATGAATTTTGTTAATAAAATCAATGAAATTTGTTCATAAATTCACTGAATTTTGTTCATAAATCCAATGAATTTTGTTCATAAATTCAATGAATTTTGTTCATAAAATCAATGATATTTGTTCATAAATTTAATGAATTTTGTTCATAAAATCAATAAATTTTGTTCATAAATTCAATGAATTTTGTTCATAAAATCAATGAAATTTGTTCATAAATTCAATGAAATTTGTTCATAAATTCAATAATTTTTGTTCATAAATTCAATGCATTTTGTTCATCAATTCAATGATATTTGTTCATAAATTCAATAAATTTTGTTTATAAATTCAATGAATTTTGTTCATAAAATCAATGAAATTTGTTCATAAATTCAATAAATTTTGTTCATAAATTCAATGAAATTTGTTCATAAAATCAATGAAATTTGTTCATAAATTCAATAAATTTTGTTCATAAATTCAATGAATTTTGTTCATAAATTCAATGAAATTTGTTCATAAAATCAATGAAATTTGTTCATAAATTCAATGACCTTTGTTCATAAATTCAATGAATTTTGTTCATAAAATCAATGAAATTTGTTCATAAATTCAATGACCTTTGTTCATAAATTCAATGAATTTTGTTCATAAAATCAATGAAATTTGTTCATAAATTCAATGACCTTTGTTCATAAATTCAATGAATTTTGTTCATAAAATCAATGAAATTTGTTCATAAATTCAATGAAATTTGTTCATAAATTCAATGACCTTTGTTCATAAATTCAATGAATTTTGTTCATAAAATCAATGAAATTTGTTCATAAATTCAATAAATTTTGTTCATAAATTCAATGAATTTTGTTCATAAATTCAATGAAATTTGTTCATAAATTCAATGAAATTTGTTCATAAAATCAATGTAATTTGTTCATAAATTCAATGACCTTTGTTCATAAATTCAATGAATTTTGTTCATAAAATCAATTAAATTTGTTCATAAATTCAATAATTTTTGTTCATAAATTCAATGACTTTTGTTCATAAAATCAATGAAATTTGTTCATAAATTCAATAAATTTTGTTCATAAATTCAATGAATTTTGTTCATAGAATCAATGAAATTTGTTCATAAACTCAATGAATTTTGTTCATAAAATCAATGAAATTTGTTCATAAATTTAATGAAATTTGTTCATAAATTCAATGAATTTTGTTCATAAATTCAATGAATTTTGTTCATAAAATCAATGAAATTTGTTCATAAATTCAATGAAATTTGTTCATAAATTCAATTAATTTTGTTCATAAATTCAATGAATTTTGTTCATAAAATCAATGAAATTTGTTCATAAATTTAATGAAATTTGTTCTTAAATTCAATGAATTCTGTTCATAAATTTAATGAAATTTGTTCATAAATTCAATAAATTTTGTTCATATATTCAATGAATTGTGTTCATAAAATCAATGAATTTTGTTCATAAATCCAATGAATTTTGTTCATAAACGCAATGAATTTTGTTCATAAAATCAATGAAATTTGTTCATAAATTCAATGAAATCTGTGCATAAATTCAAAGAATTTTGTTCATAAATTCAATGACTTTTATTCATAAATTCAATGACTTTTGTTCATAAATTCAATGAATTTTGTTCATAAATTCAATGAAATTTGTTCATAAATTCAAAGAAATTTGTTCATAAATTCAAAGAAATTTTTTCATAAATTCAATAAATTTTGTTCATAAATGCAATGAATTTTTTTCATAAAATCAATGAAATTTGTTCATAAATTCAATGACCTTTGTTCATAAATTTAATGAATTTTGTTCATAAATTTAATGAAATTTGTTAATAAATTCAATAAATTTTGTTCATATATTCAATGAATTTTGTTCATTAAATCAATGAATTTTGTTCATAAATCCAATGAATTTTGTTCATAAACGCAATGAATTTTGTTCATAAAATCAATGAAATTTGTTCATAAATTCAATGAAATTTGTGCATAAATTCAAAGAATTTTGTTCATAAATTCAATGACTTTTATTCATAAATTCAATGACTTTTGTTCATAAATTCATTGAATTTTGTTCATAAATTCAATGAAATTTGTTCATAAATTCAAAGAAATTTGTTCATAAATTCAAAGAAATTTTTTCATGAATTCAATAAATTTTGTTCATAACTGCAATGAATTTTGTTCATAAAATCAATGAAATTTGTTCATAAATTCAAAGAATTTTGTTCATAAATTCAATAACGAAGCAAAGGCAAAAATAACATATAATAGAATAATATTATGTATGTCGTCTTGGAATAGCAGAAAAAAACAACTTAATCTGACTACTCAGATAAAAGTTATGTCAAAAATATTATAACTGTCGTACAAAATGTACATACGCGCCTGCTGGAAGGTTAAACTGTCCTCAATGGGTTTGAATATCACCAGTAAGAAAAACTTCAAAATTCCAAAAAAAAATTTTAAATTGACAATATTGGCCATTGTTAGTTTTGATCGTAATGTAGAACGCATTCAAGGGAGCGGAAAATATTCATAATTCAAAAACGGAGCCTTCAAGCTAAATTCAAGAATTGAAATTTTTAAGATATCAAACTATCACTTACGTGCTATAAAATGCTTTAAGAGTTGACATGGTATTCTTTGCCAATTTTCATTTTGACATGTGAATATTCTTAGAAAGCGTAATTAGCTTAAGAGCATGGTGAATTTTTGCATTTCTTACTCTGCCTTATAAACATTCCATTGAAAAGCACTTTATATGTTAAATAAGGAAGAGTTTTCGATATGGGATTATTAAACATCACATACGATATGTTTACGAAATCGCATAATCTTATAATTTTAATTTTAAAAGTTATGTCGCGAGCCGCATGCGGCTCCCCAATATAATTTATTATATTTCCAAGCCGATTAATTTATTTTTTATTTATTCTTAAAGTACATAGCTTGGTGTGTAATCGGTAAATTATAATAATTTTCGGTGAATTTTCTTCATTTATTAGTTTGTTTCAAAATCAAATCAACTTACTATTGCTCACTTAACTGAACACTTAAAGAATAACATTATATATTAATCATATTAAACCCGTTACATTAACAATTGTAGATCCAAGGTAAATTAGATCGCCGATAGATCGGTGATAAACAGCATTAGAATTACTACTTCGGATATGGTCCACTAATCACATTAATTTACTTATACAATGAGTAATCAACTATTTTTACATTTAAAATAACGTACTGATTATTATAGGTATAATTATTACTTATAAAAATGATTAAAAAATACTTAGTGGGCCCAGTATAAAATTCAAATTTGATTTCTTCTTCCAGGTATTTTTATTCTCATACCCCCATCGTGTTATCATCAGTGCTAAGCTATTCTTGTAACTTTTTAGTGTAATCAACCCCATGTCATGCACCATGGCGCCTTGCCGACGGTTTTGAGTGTGTCCGCCATTATTTTACCACAACAGCTTTCAAAATAGTTAGAACTAAAATTTCTTAAATATCAATCTTTTGGGATAATTTTTACCAATTCAAAATATTTTGCTATCAAAAAACTTCGTTTAATTTTTATAGTATTTTATATTATGGAACTTTGCTTTTAGAGAAAATTATTATCAGGAAGAGTCCTTGGAATACCAAAACCGTAGTTAACTTCACATTACTGTCAAAAAATGTAACACTTGAAATTTTTTGAATTTTTCTTCGCAACTTTACATATTTACAAATTCACATTTAAGAGATACATTTTTAAATAATTGCATAGTAAACTTTTAATTGCGTAATCTGAGCATTTCTATTGTTCGCGTGAATACAATTAATAAACATTGGAAGTGCAGTTTAAATTCACAGTTCCAGACGGACTTTCCTCGTTCTGATTTATTAGACTGCACCGATTCCGCCTGAATACAAAAATAGAAACAAATATTTATTTCAATCAATACGTGCTAAAACAGCAATTTTTAAAATTCCGAATAATTCCTTGCAGAATGGAAACTTCTAATGCATCAATTAATTAAAAGTTTTCTCTTCGTCTAGTTATCGAACCAAAATGTTCAAAATTGCGCTTAATATTATGAAGAGTAATATAAAATTTTCAATTCACCTGTTCACTAAAGATTGAAGTTGCTCTTTTATTTCGAAATGGAATATACCTGTAGCTTTTTTGAGGATGTGTGAAAGTGCAGGTACTACATCCACTGCACACATATATTATTAAGAGACACGTCCTCTATAACTTCTAGGAATTGCATTGAAAAATTTTCTCTTATGAAACATATTTTCTACCTGTTTCACCCACTGTTTTACCTTTTTAATCGGTTCATCGACCTACAATATACCTGTCCTACCACAAGGGTTGATGACTTGGAACGGTCAGTAAAATACTTTTAGAATTATCCGTTACTAAAATAAAACTCGAGGCTTTTTTATTGGGGTTGTTTATCATTTCGGTACCTCCACGATCGTATAAAAGTATAGCATTCGAGCATTTGGAAGACCGCTTGCGGGGACTTTTGAACATAACATGAGAAAATCCAAAACTATTTTGACTAGATAACCGTACACACACACAAAACTTTGAAATATTTTTAATCCAGTATTATTGGCAATGAATTTAAATTTTATTTCTGCATGTTTTAACGATAAAATATTATTTAGAAAAATGGGGAAGTACATGGATCCTTATAATAAATTAAAAAATACCGCGCGCCCTCTGCAGAAAATTTTTGTACCCCTAGTGGTTGAATGAGCGAGTGACGTGTTGGAATAATTTAAGAAAATAAATAATAATTATACCTTCGTTATATATCATATACATATAAGTACGAGCTTATCAAAAGTTAATTTACAAGAATAATCATAATATTAATTTTTTGTTATTTATCATTTTTTGTAATGCGCATTATAAAAGCTTTTGCAAATGATTAATTAACTTGACAAAATATAACTTTCCGTGATATAAACCATTCTTTAGTATATCACAACAGATTATCAAAAAGGACTGACACAAAGATATATCAGGAAACTACCCGCCGCTATTAGAAATATTAATAGTTTAGTATATTTTAACTTAAAAATGGCGACAAATTATATATAATTAATTATTTCCATTTTTAATATCAGAATCTTAATATGTGATCGTTTTCAAAGATATTTCGTAAATTACATTTATGCAAATTTTAAATGATAATTTTTTAACATTCAAAATACAATTTTTTAGAACTAATATCATCAGGATACTGATATTCCATGGGATCTGAAACTTTATTTTAAAAATTTTGTTGTTATCCTGAAATACTGACACAGTTAATATCAAATTTCATTTCTTAAACCAAGAAAATATTTAAATGAATTTTTTACAATTTTTAGAAAACCCAATACCAATTTAGAGAACTAATGGCCCATTTGCACAAATGACCCAGATAGAAACTCTGTAATTAAATATTTAACGCAGATTTACATTTTAATTATATTGGAAGGTATGAAAACATCAGGGAATTACCTTCTGTTTTTTTTTCTATTTTTGTTAAGACATTAGAGCAATTCTTCTATTCATCTTTCTTTCAATTTGTTATTTTATAGATACAACCATGGTAATTTTCACATTTGCAAAAATATCATTTTAAAATCCTTAAACTGTTTCCACTAAGCTCTCGAGGCTGCATCCTAAATAAACAAAGTTAGCTATCACTCATAATAACATTTACAAATATACAAGTAGTCCGCTGGTTTTATTTGGCAATTAAAGTATTTTAATTTAAATAATAAATAAAAAGATTTATGTAAATATTGCATAATTTTTTTATATTTTCTTTTTTAATTTTTTCTACAATTACTTTCTCGTACTCGCCACGAAACGAAAGCCTTTTTAACAGACGTTAAAATGATTTATACCATTTCCAGAATAAAGTCTGTCTGTCTATACGTAATCTTCCAGCATTTCTCCGAAATACTTCATTTAATTGAATTTAATTCGTTGAACTTTACTTTTGTAGTTATCTAATCAATTAATAAATGCACAATACACAAATAGATATGAAAGTCTTCGAGATAATGTAATGATGCTTATAAACTTTTTTGGGTCTAGTAACTCAATAGTTTTCCAATTTACATTATTATTTTCACTCCTCTTTCACACATCTTCAAGTGTCAATGAAGAATATAACTTGATCACAAGTCAATACCGTGGTAACTGACTGCGCAAATACACACTTTGGAATTATATCTTCATTTTATTTTATATTATTTTGGCCTAAACGAAATTTTAAATAATTACCAAAATTCAAAATTTTATTACTTTTAAAATTAAGACGTCTTTACACTTTGTCTTTACACAAATCTGATTGGTTGATTATAAATATTCAAGAATGAATAAATCATTAAGAAACCGGAAAACGTACATCAAAAGTTTTTAAACTGGCTTTCTCGTGCGCCCATATAGAAAATTAAAGTATTGCACGATCTCAACAGTCATCTATTACCTGAAACTCCTGGTTTTTAAGCTTCACTCGGGAGTGTGTATTGCTGTGATATGTGAAGATAATTTGGCTTTTTGTTACTCGGGGGAATACAGCCCCACGTCAAGGCTATAGTAACATCATAAGCAAGGCTCGGAACTTTAAGCAATTGCATATTCGTTTGGAAAGTGCATATTGTAATTCTGGTTCGACAAAAATTCATTTCATATTACCTACATTTCCAATATAAAAGTTTTTCTCGCATAATTTTGCATATTTCGTTGCTTTTTGGACACACTTGCATATTTTAGGTTTAAAAACATATAATTGCATATTTTGCTGATTTTAAAGGAAAAAAATTCGTATATAAATTAATTGTATTATTTTCCTATATACAGCCACAATCCCCTAATTAACTAGAAAATGTTGGTTAGGGTATAAAAATATGTTTATTTGAGGAAATAATAAACAATAGAAAGGATTACTTTAGATTACTTTAGATTACTTTTTGTTTGGCAGATATTTACTCAAAAAAGTGTAAACACATGGTAGTTTCTTAAAATTTGCCGAGAAATTTTAAAAGCAGGCATACAATAACAGTATTCACAATATGTAACAAAAAAAAACATAATTGAAAATATAACAACTAATATCGGGCTAATAGGCAGTCTCTCACCCATCGTAGAGCTCTCGTGATCTATTGAAAATTAAACTCAATTATTTTTTATTTTTTATAATTTTTATTTTTTTTTTCAGTAATTGATAGCTACAACGTTCTTCATTAGTTATTTTAAGATTAAACAAAAAATTGTATATTTTTGCATATTTTCGAAATTTTTCTGTTTGTGTACCATTGTTCTCTTGTTTCGGGCGCCACTTTAATCAGCAGATTATCTTTACATTTTTAGAACTTTAACCAAATTTAGCAATCTTGACGTTAATTTCAAGACATTTTGACGTTGAAAAAATATTTGTAAGAAATTCTAACCATCTCCCATCGGAAGGCAAACCACCGAAGTACTTTACCAAGAAAACTGCTTCTCAATCATTGAGAAAGTGGATCACGATTCCTCAGCTATGAAGATGCTACTAGAAAGATATAACATTATACCTCCCAGACCCCCAGTGCGTACTATAACTATTATTTAAATAATCAATCCCTCAACATGCCAACAAATCGTCAATTCCCAGCACCGAGGAATTAGAGGGGGGGGGGGGGTAATGAAATTAGGATCAAAAAAAGAGTATGTTGTTAAACTCGTAACTTCCCGAACTGAAACACGTTTTCCTATTTTAGAATCTTCGAAATGCCATTTAGTTATACACTTTTATTTGCTATTCTTACTTATTCCAATTAACTTGAATCCGCTAACTTAGGTATAAAAACCATGAGCGCCGACTACAGAAGTATGAATGTGGAGCAATTATTAGAAATATTATCTGTAAAATTTATTGGATTTAAGCATTTACATCTATTAAAACATACATTTAAGCTACTAATATTTTTTAAATTATTGATTTAAACTATTTTAAAAAAAATTACATAAGTAGAAATCAATTTTTATATAAACTTAACTTGTTTTAATGAGCGATGACACTAAACACTCAGTTTATTTTTCTCAGTGAAAGATTTTGGCAAGTAGACTCCACGGCTGTTTAAACCGTTGGGACTTGGGATTTCAAACTTATTATACATAAATTTTAGATTTTATACCCCAATTAAATTTGGGAATAGTACAATAACCTAACCCGCGAATTTAACAATTTTCTAATGAAATTATGATAGCGGAGAATGTAAGTTATAAATAATAATATTATTTATAAGTATTATATTTTAAGGATTATTCAAAATTTTGTGTAAAATATGCCAAAATTCCATTGGCTTTTTCCATAAGGTTTGAAAATGACGGATCTAGTTACATAGTAACTGTCTGAGCCGCGCCATTCATTAAAAACATTCCCGAAGTTGCCAGAACTCGAAAATTACTGATCTAGAAAAACGGGGTGCTAGTTTTTAAGTTTAATTTGACTATAATTAACGAAATATAATTTAATATTTTTTTTAATTATAATAAATTTAATGATTTATTAATTTATGAAAAGAGTGAAGAGCAATAGAGACGTCTGCATGTAAAAATAAACTTTCAAGTGAAAAATTCTATTTTCCAGATTGCGACCGAATGTTGAAAATTTAAATAACAGAAGGAGTGAAGGTGGAGAAATAAATTTTTCCTTTTATGAACTGGACGGAAAAAGTGTCCAAATTGGAAATGATAGTAAAATGACATGATCTGCTTACAGTTCGAGAACTGTATGTCAGTTTGGTAAACTAGACAATTACACAAACTGAGTGTAAAAAATTTTTGGATAAAAGATCGATATTTTAATATTTTATACATTGGACATTTCACGCACTTCAAGGATCGTGATCAAAGGAAAAATCTCAAAATACTTCTTCTTCACGGCAGAGCTTGCTTTTATATTATCAAAATAACTGCTTATCAATAAATTTGGATTATTTTAGATTAGTGTTCATTATTGGAATGTGCAGGTATTTTAATATTGTTATTTGCATATGTTTTTTTGTCAATTTCAGTTTTAAACATTTTTAATAACTGACAATTTGAAATTCAAAAATGGAGAATTTTAAACATTCGTTACCAGGCGGGATATTATTTGTTGCAAGAAATGGAATTGTAAATTACGGGATTTGGTAGACCTTTTTGTACCCCTGTTTCAGGATTATGATTTGGAATGCTCTTACCCGGTTTCATATAACTTTTAACAAACCGTTAAAACTAACCGATCATTTCTATTGGTTACTCTTCGAATTGATCTCATCCGACCTATGTACAATTTACCATTTTTGTACCATTTGCATTCCACCATCCTACTAAAGGCGGCAAAAATGAAAATAGAAGTTACTTTAATGATTCTTATTTCTTGAACAAATTAACTGTTATCAAAAAATTGAAATCAGAATTTTACAATTAATCGTATTATGTCGTTGTTCTGATTAGGAAGGCGCGCAAATTATATCTTGCATCCGGGCGGCAAATAACCTAGGTTCGGCCCTGCATTTCAGTGTGATTCTTAATGCGTCCCTGCACCTCAGATAGTTTTTTGGATTTGGTATTGTAGAAATGTATTCATTTATACATCAATTAATGACTAAGTGGTCAACGATGTTATTACGTTATTTATACGCGAAACTTAGTAATTTATTATATCTTGTTAGAATTCAGTGTTAGTGTAAATTTGTAATACTTGTAAAGTAATTTTGCATCACACTTAGTGGAAACAAAAATATTATTTATTTTTCTATTATTACCATTTTGTGTAGCACAATAAATTTTGAATATACAGAATATCAATATTTACCGAGGAGCCAAACTAAAAAATTCGCTTGGAAGGCTCACTAAGCCAGTGCTGTGACTTGTGATTTGTAATGCAAATGTGAAAAAAGTTCTCATCAAAGTCATCCTCGTCCTCAGATTTATATCCTTAAAAAGGATACTCCTCGTCCTTAGAAAGGACGTTCAAGAAAGTGTTTCAAAGTTTCAACTATCAACTTAACTGAGTTTTTAGGGAAACAAATTGCCGAAATTTGATCAAATAATTTCGGACAAGGATGAAAAATGTTGTTAACCTCCGGTTCTATTTTAAAAATGATGATCACAGTCAAAATAGTTTCCGTAAATTTTAAAGATTTTGCGATTTTAGTTAAAATTAAATGGGGGAAATTATCATTGAGAATACAACTTTTCTGATTTGTAGCAGCATCATCTTAATGAAAATCTAGCTATAATCCATAATATTACATCGTAAATATGTAGTAGGAGTAATTAAAAATTAACTTTTCAATTGTTTGGTTTCATAACTATTGAAGGATGTTACACGGTGGCGTCGCAAAGCTTTAATTTTGTTGTGCTTGAAATGTGATTTTGCCAAGTTTAACCAAAACAGAGTTAATCGTTAAAGAATAATAACAATAATAAATCCCGTATAGTAAGAATCTTAGTGGTCGAGCTTGAGGGCAATCCCAACGAAGGCGGGCTTTCTTACCTGACCAACTCCACAACAGGTAAACTATTTACCGTAGATCACTAGTTCTTTGGTAACTTGTCTTTGCGCATCTTTTACTTCACGGTTTTGCTAATGCCAATATTGGTAGTCGTAAGAACGTAAAAAGTGCAGTTTGTTATCTCATCAATGAATATTACAAGTACAATTTTTGGTTAGCTATGGACTAATAGTGACTTTCTGTATATTAATAATTTATTGTGTTAGTGATTTGGTGTGTATTGCGTCGAATGTTACCGGAATACAGTAAAAATTGAAACACAGAAACTGTATTATAAAGTGTGCATATGTTTTTACAGGGTGAGTCATTTAGAAAATTATTGTGCCCTTATTTTAATTTTTTTGATTGTTGTGTGAATGTGAAGCAAACTGCTTGCCGGTTAGGTTAACCATAAATAGTCGATTCGAGAGGAAAATCGAATTCCAAAAATTTTTAATTTGAATTTTCTTTCTAACGGAAATTGTAGGGCACTGTAATGTGAGTGCGCGCGGGGTGCACGTGGTTTATCGTAAGGATGAATATCATCCAACCAACGCTTCACAATTTTTAATTTATCCTTATCGAGTTTTAAGATTTATCTTGTCAATCTAACGTTATTTTTGAAAAAACAAAAAAAAAGACGATGAACACAGCAAAATCGACGCTATCACAGGTGGGTAACAGGTTTCAATTAGTTTATTCAATCACGTCTTAACTTTTCTATTCATAAAGCTTTTTACTTTCAAAATTTTTTGTTATTTATAACAAATATCATTATATCTACTACTCTTTAATTCATTGTATTGGAGCTAATCAAGTCAAAGCTAATATAATAACTCTTATATTTAGTTTAATCTGTGGTAATTGTAAAAGAAATGCTGATTATACTTTCATCATCTTCGTCAAGGGATTTGGAAACAATGCATCGACATATTGAAAATATTCGAAACATTAGTAGAAACATCATGAGCCATCTGCCAGTTCTGAGAATTAGATGGGAAATTTTCGCTTTGGTCGTTTGGGGTGATTCACACAAACTCAAAATTTTGAAATTTAAAGTTGTCTAGACGACAAATCCTTTGCAAAAGTACCTAAATGCATACGATTAAAGTTATGCCATTACGGTCGGCAGGTACATTTTTGACCTTCTTTGCATATTTTCTTCAAATACAAAACACATGCCATGTATAGATGAAATTTCACTTTACAAGCCGTGGAGGACAATGTGAAAAGGTTCCAAATCCCTGTCATAAAAAATATGACGGTTTAACGTTTCTATTTAAACGGCACTACTCCGGACATGTTTATTGCAAGCGGGATTTAACCGAAAAATATTGAACCGTACCGACATTATTCCATTTTTGCCATAAAAGCTAGTGATGGGAGGTTTTGAAATTTAGCTTGCATTCGATTTTTAATGAGAATAACAGACATGCACCAAATAATAAAAAAGATAAATATAATGAATCGCCGTGAGGGCTTTACACATAATTTTAGAGAGTTAATGGTACCTTTAACAAGTATCGCTTCAACTAAAAGGATAATGGCGGCATATAGTAATTGATTACTAATGTTGTAATTAGTAGTTAGGTGCAAACACCTTTAATTATGAATGATTTAGTGCGTGCAAATCGAGCAATCGTTTAAAGATGCACTGGAAGTGCAAATCTACAATTTTCTTTGTTTTACTTCACACGAGAAAATTTAATTTTTAATTTAACTGCTTTTAGATATAATTAAATATTGTAAAAGTCAATCTGTGTTATGTGGAAACCTAATAACATATTTCCGCAACTCTTTTTATTACTCAAATCTGATTCATGATTTACATATTGGCACTTGCTGTACCTAATGGTCTTGGCCAATTTAGCTCTGTAATTACACTTAATAATAAAAATCATTAGACACATATTCTTAACGCTTAATTAATTATCCGTATTTGACACATGTAGCATATGTTTTGGCTAATACACGGCAAAATTACGGCTAAACATCTTGCATGCGTACATACTAGTTAGTGCAGTTAATTAGCAATATATAAGAAGTAATTTTAATATTCTAAGGCGACTTACCTATTGAATTTATAAAACTATATTGTTGTAGTACTCGCATTTAAAATTTAAATAAAAAAGCGAGTAGCAATATTTTTTAAAGCTTATCATATGAATAAGCGTAAAGAATGAGTGATTTCTAATTACTCTCGAGGTGTTCCTAATATAATTAAAATTAACATTTGTAATTTGTTGACAGCTGACGTGTGAACTACATATTTACATAAAAATACCTAAGAAATAAATTAAAAGCCTCAGATTAATATGTGAAAAAACTGTTAAAGTAATTAACAACATGTAGTTTGTAATTTACTTATTTATTATTTGTTTGTTTAATTGCGCTTCATGAATAAGTGTATCGTTATAATCTTATAAAGAAGATAATATTAAAACAAGATTTAGTCATAATTAAATGAATAAATTTGTTATAAATTATAATAATTAATTAAGTTAAATCTACTCTATCTAATGTTTCATGAATGTAATAGAATTAACATGATTAAAAGTAATCTTTTAATTAGGAAAGTTAAAGTGCCCTTATAACAATATCTGCCTGCTCGCAAAAACACTAAATCACATTTCACCAAATTATTTGTCGATATTGATATGAAAAATACAAACTTTACATTTCACGGCAAATAAACTTCCTAATCCTCTTAGGTAACTCTCGACAGCAAGAATTTATATTGGGTATTCCAAAATTGTATTCAATTTTTTCAAATAACTGGGATTAGATTTAAGGCCATTACGTTTGCACAATTCCATTTTACCAAAACTACCTTTGCTAATGCTAATTGAAAAACCTGTTCACTTATTATCGCAGTAAAATGACAATATATGCAAAATCGAAAAACTGGAAAGCTTTGGAAATATCCATTACAACCCTAAGGGACAGAGTAAATGAGATTGTAGCAGGGTCAGTCGGAATGGAAATCAAAAACATAATTTGGTCTTAAATTTCATTTTCGATCCTATCTTGGTTACCATGCTGGAAATCTTCTCATAAAATAATCAAAAAGTGTGTTAAGTACATGATCGCTTTAAAATTTGAAATAATTTGATTTTATGTGTGGTGAAATTTCCGCATTGTAACGGCTTTAATTCAAAGATTACTAAGCACTGACCATCGCACCGGCGGAATTACACTAAGTGCCTACTTATCGTTAACTTCTTTCAACTATCTCCTAAAAAACATTTTTAAGTCGACTTGGCGAAAAACATTTTTTCATAATTACTTAATTAATTCGATTGTTCTGGATTTATCAAACGAATGATTTTTTAACTTGTTTGATCCCAATAGTTTGGTATTGATTCGTACTCCAATTAAAGGTTTTGCTAGTCTATAGTTTTTTCGTATTTAATCAATCAACTTTATCGTGAATTCGCCTCAACATTTTAATTTTCACTTTTTTTGGGTTTTTTGCTGTTCAATAAAAATCAGTAGGTACTTCATAACTGATTTTCATAAATACTGCAAAGGAATGAGCAAGTAAAGATATTACAGGAAATAAAAATTAAGAACATTATTGTGGACTATTTTCCCCAACCGTTTTCCTTATTTCATTTCTTTACATTTCCGATCGGATTCAGTATTTATATGTAATATAATATTTTAGATGATCCTTAGTACATAATTATGTTACATAAAAGTAATCTAAGATCGATTTAAAATAATAAACATCGAAATGTACTTCAATTATTTTTAAACGGCGCCGCAGGCGATATTTTTAAAATTTTAAGTTTGAATTTTAAAAATAAAATTTTGTTTAGCATAAGTACATACATTTTAAATTTTATTGAAAAAAAGAAAGCAGATCTATAGGATACTAATCTAATCGTCTCGCTTTTAGTATCCTTTCAAAATAAAGGCATCTAATTGACATGTACTAATTATCTCGATGAATCTATAGATATTTTTTAATCACAGGTTTGCAAACTTCCAGTTTTTAATTACAAAAATTATCGGAAATTATAAAACCAAATTAATTTTTTTAACGTTAATAATATTATGTATCCGCCGCGACGTGGATTTGAACCGCACAACAGAAGGCACTAAAATTTCTGGCTAAGTTTGTTTCATTATATCCGGATTTTACAATTAAATTTAAAATACATACTTTGCATTGTATTTAATCTTTACTTAAAAATAATTTAGCAATATAAATATGTCAACAATATATAGCGACAAAATAAGCTCCTTAAGGGCTCCGTTCAAAGTTTTCAGAAGAACCGACATTATATAACTACAGGTAAGAAATTTTGTATAATTGTTCACTACTCAAAAGTGAAAATTTCTCGGTGGATGAACTGAACGTTTTATCCACAATGCACTGAAAAAGAATTCTACTTTCAGAATTTTCCGCATTTTATTAGAACAAATCGTCGAGAAGTCGACCAAGTCAAGTTGAAAATTTTCGTCGTTTTTTTTTCGTGTAATAAATTTTGCCAGCTGAAGGAGCCATGCTAGTCAAGTAGCGGGTGAATTATAAAGCTGAGCTTTATGCAGTCCAACCGTTTTCATTGGTTTTTGTTTCGTGCTGAACCAATCAAAATCGCGAATCGTGGTGTTGCAGCATGTTGCGTCGTCTTTATAAACTCAGTCGAATGCAGTGGCGTTCCAAGTCAAAGAAAATTGACACAACTATCAAAATTCTCTAATACATACCTATATATTGGGCATTGGATTGAATAAAATTATCAGATTGGTCATAAGTCGCTGGCATCCCCGTGGAATTATAATGCACATATGAGTAAAATTTGTATGAAATTTCTGGCTTTTAATGGAGTTTTTCTGGATTGGTAGAAATTTTGTCGACGTTGAAGTACGAAAACAGTGATTTTATACTGTCACTAGTAATTTTACATATTCACTGAAAAGACTAGTTAAAGCAGCATTAACCTATCTCTACTAGTCATTTTAGAAAATCACTAAATGCTATTAGTAAAAGTTAAATATAGTTTAAAATTGTATTGTACGTAACCGAAAAGTTCAGATAATTTTGATCATCAGCTGGTAGAATATTGTGTTAAACTTCTAAGTGCTACGGTTTGATAAAATTATGTATTCTAAATTTATTGTGGGTTAAATTAATCTTCTTTATTACAATTACTACTGCATTATAGTAATTCTGTAAAGGAACTAGTAATTTTTCACATTTCCTAGGGAATCAGAGTATTTATTATTTTTGCATGCCCAATTTTATACTTCCGCTAATTTAAATTCATGCACTCGCAACATGTAGATAATTTTTTAAAGTGACTTCCCTTCATGGAAAATGTTGTCCTAAATGAGGAAACTCATACCGGCTTCAGGCCTCTAAGAATTTTTTATTAAGTAAATTTGGGGCTTTATTCGGGATCCCTCACCGAACTGCTGGAAACAGGAGGGGGAAGGGGGGGATAAGGAATATCAAGAGTTTATGTTTTGAGTTTATTTCGAACTTTTGCAATTCCATGTTCTATTACATGAATTTTACTGATCTGGGGGGAAATCCCCGGTGCGTTAGTAATTGTGTTCAAAATTACGTTAGATTATGAGCTAAAATATTATCATTTAATCTTTCTCTGTTGCATTGCAATATCACAATCTTACGATGAGTATTAGATAAGAAAAATTTAAATTATCGTCAAATTCTATTAAAGTAATTTCTTAGATAACAATTTGATTTTTCTTACCTAATATGAATAATGTCTACCACATCGGCTCAGAAGAACTAATTACGATAAGTATTTGTATTTAATACATTAAAAAGATAAATCAAGATTTTCCTAAATTTAAAATTTGATTCAAAAAAATTCTGGAAAATTACTTTCAAAAATTAAAGCTGTTTTTCGTTATTTTCACAATAGGACGTAACTGTTTTTGAAATCTAGGTAAGTTTATCTTTGCAGCCAATTACTAAATTATTATTAGTATTTTTACGCACTTGGACTTGAAAATTTATGGGAACTATTCGTGATTTGTTGAAATACAGCTCGAGTAGGATTTTTAGTGTAATTGAAGTGTTAATATTTGCAAAATTGTTAAAATTACATATTTAGAGAACATTTAAATGCAGATTTGGTACAACATAATATGCAGAACATCGTAATAATACCTGTTTGAATGAAGCTTTGAGATAAGTTTAATCATCAACAGGTTGTTATGGGGGCCGCGCGTAGACGAAACTGCGCCCTAAAACGCTATTTTCTGTCATTCAAACATCAAACTAATCCTTCTATGATCTATTTTATTGCACTTTTATTGCTACTTCATCGATAAAAATCATTTTCTAATGTAGTGATAATAATCGAAAATTTATTGATTTCATATTTATTCTACGATTCAAGCGTGAAACGTTAAAGTAGTAAAATAAAAAGCGATTTTAATATTATAAATTACCATTAAAATAATTGTGAGAATTGTATACATGTTAGCTGTTAATAAATTATTTATTACTATATTCAGCTATAAACACGTGTTTGATAAATAGGAAACACAAAATTCTAAAATTATATGTCATTATTTTAATAGTTAAACTTATTAAATAAAACGAAAGTTGAATTTTAAAGTGTTGGTTATTTTATTAACAATTAAAACTTTTTCCAACTTTTGATTGGTTTTCCTACCGTTTGATCTACGGTTAAAATAGATAATAATTTTTCAAGCACTAAAAGGGAAAATATGATTTTTACACTTAAATATAAAATTTTGTTGCGTCAAACAAATAATAGGCTATCCAAAATTACACCTCTGCCAGAACAATTTAGTTATTTTTAAAACTCGAACAAATTTTATTTTATAATTTTTATACGCGGAACATCAAAAGGTGCTGACCGAAGAGTCAATTGCAATTGCCTTGTTTCTTCTCTTACTTGCATTGACTGTACGTAGTAATTTGAAATTTTACTTTGAGTAGATTTACCACATTCACTTTAGGAATAAATAAAACTAAAAAATAATGTCAGTAACATAAAAGGAAACATGCGTTTGATTTCAGTTGACGAAAGGATAACAAACATCAGCAATTAGTAGCTGCTTCAATCAACTTTGAATTAATCAAAACTCATTCCGTTAAAACGGTTTAATTCTCCAATTTGACCACATGTCAGTGCCATTGTATATGTCTGTAGTTTCTAGGACGAGATTAGACAATTTAATATCGGCGAAGAACTTTGAAATCCTCTAAAATGTTAACTAAAATGTCTCGTGGAACAGATTAATAATGGAAAAATCAAATTCGTGACGTTTAGTTATTTTTTATCAAATATCGACCATTAAGAATAAGTTGAGAAGTTGAGTAAAAAATAGCATGGAAAAGTTGCGGAAAAAAATGATGGTGGTTTTTCAATTGTGATTATTTCAATTGTACAATTTCTGGCACGATGCTTATAACCAGCTACACAAATAAAATTAAACAGATCTTAATCTGTTATTGCAATCAATAAAATAAACAATAGATATTAGTAATGTTGTGGGTAGAAATAATATAGTCCTAAGTAAGACAAAATCTAGGAGTGGTTCTCTAACATATGTACTGGTTTCCATAATAATATAGGTAATAAAAAAAATCTAATAGCTACGTATCGATAGTTTATTGAAAATTGTAGGTAAGGCATGCATTTACTGATGTTGTACGATTTAATTAATATGTTGTTGAACAATAATAAAAAGAAATATTTGTTGATTTCTACATCACAATTTTCTTTTATTAACAAAATTTCAAATAGAAACTTGCATTGATTAAATCTAAATTATATTTTCTATATGACTATTATATTAATCGGCCACGCATGAAGTTAAAATGATTAATACATAATGCAAAGATTAACTTTATATTTGAAATAAATAACAGCAGATGGTTGTCGGAAATGCTCTATTAAGAAGCGAATCATTAACAATAACTTCCATATACTTGCAAAAATTACCTTAGAGTTAACATTCGATAGAAATCTTCAATTAACATAACTCAATTATTTTTTAATCAATTAGTCTGCATATACGCCGTATACGCTTTAAAATGGATGAAACATGAGGTGCTGTGATTAAAAAGCAATAAAACTAACTTACATTTTACGTAACTGCATTTTACGCTGGACATTTGGAAGCATTTAATCTTAAGGATGCTACACCTTTGAAAATTCTCTTCCGCGACAAGTGATCGACAAAATTTAACTTATGTTCAAAGATAAGAATTAAATAAAGCATTGATGTCCCAACCGTGGGCAACGCCGATGGGGTAAGTAACGGAGAAGATTTGGTGCACACAAGACAATACATGTCTAGAAGTTGTAAGGAAATGTTTGAGAGAAATGGGTCAGATCTGGTGGACTTGTACATATGTGGTACTACCGGATCCATCAATCGAAGTGATACTTTTGTTGCTGTTCATTAAAAATCTGGTTTTCACTGCTAGTTCCAAGTCTTGTACGAAATTGTAAACACGATGGTCGAAAGAACTTGGGGCTTCAAAATTGTCGTTCTCGAAGTGATTTCTTTAAAGAGTCCTTTGTAGAGCAAAAGGATAAAGCTCCAAATGACAAAGTGCCCACTCTTCAGCTCAAATGAACGCCTGAACATTTTCGGAGCAAAAGTTTTGCTGAAGTGTCCAGAAGCTGTATCCGCATATTTTTTGTATCCATGCAGAAATTCATTATTTAGATTAACAAATAGTACAAAGAGTGCACTGGCGGGTATTCCATACCCCCCAGACCCCCCGGATTTATATTTTACCTTATTTGTTTTTAAAGATTAGTTAAAACAGCAAATTAAAGTTAATTTAGTTGAACTGAAGCTCAATTCAACCGGGATTCCCCGTTTTTTTTTAATTTGGAGCAAAACGGCAAATCATGAAACTTATTTTCAGTTGAAATTTATTTAATTTAAGAAAAAATATAATTAATTGATTAAGAACAATTCGAATATTTATACAGTATATTTTTTATCATAGTTTTGTCAACAAAAATATAAAAATTAGACGCCTTCATTTAATCGGCGCGCGGCGCCTTGTTTTAAACATTTTGATTTTTAAATTTAAAATTTTGCAAAAATTATTATTGAGAAATTGATCGCCAACATCATATACTTAATTGATAATATTTTGCAAGAAACGTAGAAAATCGGTTTATCCCATGAAAGAGTACGCAAACCATTGTCATGGTAAATCAGCCCATTCATTCCCCCCCCCCCCCTATGTAAGGTTTTGTTAAACCTTCCCTGTTCTTACTTAGGGATTGCAATTTATAAAACACTCACCCTTTACCTCCCTTGCCTCCAAAATAAAATATTTTCAGTTACATGCCTTTGGATTTTTGTGATTTTTTTTCGGAGTTTCTCAATAATTGGAAAGTAACTTTCTAGTCAAAGTACCTCGGTGGTTTGCCATTGCTTTCCGAGGAAAGACGATCAGAATTTCTTACTCCGCCCGGGATCGAATCGGGCTGCTCGGCTTAGCAGTCGACGCACTTAAGAGTTAATCTATAACCCAGGGCCGTATATAAGGGGGTGGTTTGGGGGTTCAACCTCCCCCCCCCCCCAGGGGTGAGTAATACTAAATAAATAACTAAATAACAAGGATTAAATTAAAATACGGGCATATGGCAACCTCATTTTTAATTCCATAACCCCCCCCCCCCCCAATGGCTAATGTTTAACTACGGCCCTGTCATGTCGATTTCAGTAATTCCATGCCAATTCTTGTAATTTAGAAGTAAACCACGGGTAGTAAATAGTTCTGCTAGTAAATAGTAATAGTAAGGCCCAGTAGTTCAATTATTGCAGTTTAAATCAAAAATTTTGGGTTAACCAATGATGTTGCGTAAAAAACAGCTCTTCAGCGTATTTAATTGATTAACCAAAAATTTTTGGTTTAAACTGCAACTGAACTACTGGGCCCAAGTAGTACGAAAGCTACCTCGGACTTCAACCAATTTCTCTCGCAGTCTTTATTCGGAGAGCTTTTTTTTGGGTTTCTAAATTTTTCAATTTCACTTCAATTCTATTAATTCCGATTAAAATCCTATTATTTGTACTACTAATTTCAAAACTGGCGGTTGTTGCCGCCTGTGTAAAAATGGCAGATGACAAGAGTAAAATTTTATAATTTTTATTCTATTTAATTTAAAAAAAAAGAAGAAAATTTGTACTAAATTTACAAAAGAGAATTAATCTAGGTCCAGACCTGAGTAAGTTTCATATTTTTTGTAAAAAAATTGCAGAAAAGAAATCGATATAATATTTAAAATATCTAGAACCACAGTTATAGTAAAACAACATAATATGTTATTTTACAATTACCAGGGATATAATTATTTTATTAACATAATTCTAATTACATGTTTCTTATTTTAAAATTGTTAAATTCCCTGTATTTATTACAATTGTTTATATAAAATTATTACGAAGTTGATGTAAAACAAGTGTATTATAATATACCTTATATTTGGCAGTTATAGCCTTAAAGGTGAACCAATAGAGTTCGAAACGTTGTACAACATATCACTATGTTTTTGTTTTTTTTTTAATTACGTTTTTTGTTAATATTCACTTATTTTTACAAAAAAATTTATTAAAAATTTACTTCATTCAAAAAATTTCAAAAAATTAAAACATCAGTTTAAAATTTAGATGTAATAGTTTTGACAGTATCAAGAGTGCATGATCTATGTACTTAAAATCAGTGAACTTATTTCAAATAATACATAAAGCTACATTTATAATCTTAAAATTAACATGTATAATTGAAGTAATAAAATGAATCGAGCATAACTTGCAAGTTTTGTTCATGTCCAGCCATTCGTAGATTTGCGATGGAGATGCAGCTTAAGACTTGACGGAATCTTGAAATCTAAACTAGTTGTGCAATAAAAATTATAAATTATTCGATAAGCTTCATTTATAACCACAAAATTTGTTAATATTGATCATTTTGAGGTTTATTATTAATTATACTTTGGGTTGTGAATGCAGCTTAACCCTGCAGAGCATCAGTCGGGCCTAACAGGCCCGAGTTACCTCTTAACTGTATGATATTTTATTTATTGACGTATACTCTGTAGTGTTAAAGCTACTATAAAAGGGGGGGCCGTATAAAAACTCAAATTTTGAATAATATTATAATTTATATTTCGCCCAAAGCAAAAATTTTTAAATTTCTAATTTTATCTACCATGGTACCTACTTACTTTAAAATTAATTTTAATGTAGAAATATAATTATTAAATGTCGTGGAATAAACAAAAATCACATATATGAATCTGTGTGTCCCGCGCGGGCAAATTCCTCTGACAGTCAGTAATGTCAACATTCAGCAATTATGTATGAATATTCTATGTTGAATTTCACATTAGCGTAATAGGTGCTTTATTTAGCGTTTTTACCGTTTTATAATTAGTCGTGTCATTTTGTTTTTCTATGGGATCACTTCTTCTCATACTTTGTAATTTTAATGTTAAAACAATGCATTCACATTTTGAATATGTTTTGGTGTTGTTATTTATTTCCGTTTTATCAATCTTAGCATCTAGTCCTATGTAATTTTGGCATGCATGAGAATTTTAACTGCTATTAGACTACAATTTTAATCGTCAACTGTTATTACTTAACCTTTTTCAGTATCATTAAAATAAACAGCTATCAAGTACAGAAAGAGGTAACGTCAAACTAAATATACCACCTAAATGTAATTAAAACTAATTTTGGACTAAAATTTCCATTACGAATAGTAATTTTTGGTAGTTTTTATTAACGAAAGTGTTATTGTTTGTAAATCGTTAATTTTCAGTT
The DNA here is from genome assembly GCA_963170105.1 of Cantharis lateralis. Lineage (NCBI taxonomy): Eukaryota > Metazoa > Arthropoda > Insecta > Coleoptera > Cantharidae > Cantharis > Cantharis lateralis. The sequence goes on from OY720625.1 coordinate 39,614,996, forward strand.
TACATTCCCAAACTCAAATTTTGTATTTCTTAGATTTGCGGTTTTTGCTTTATGCTGATTTACTTTCTTATTCGTAAATCTTCAGTAAAGCCCCTCTTCACTTAATTATTTTATACCCTAATTTTATTTTTTCTAAAGAAAATAGAAAATATTTTTCGTGTTATTAATTTCAATTTATATTTAAAAGGCAAAATTATATTTAGGTTAGGGAATATAATTGATCTCTTTTCTCTAAACAGTGGAACATAAAGTTGTTCGAGGATTCCCCTACGACATAAATATATCCTAACGTAAATTTTGAATCAAAGAAGCTCACTTACGTCGTATATCGCCGTGGACAGCGGCTCAAGTCCCAAGTGGGGTGTCCCCACTTTAAATGCCATCATCTAACAAAGAGCAAGTGCTATGTGAAATTTTTAATGACATTTCTAACAATAAAGGGAGGAGTTCGGTTAGCACTCGTCCATATAAAGTGTTCCTTTAGATTTAGAAAATAACACTTGTCGTTGGACTTCTATAAAGGTATTCAACAATGATAAATATATTATATAGAAAGTGGCATCGAAGATTTCAATTACCACGTAACAATTTTCTAATACAATGGCTAGCAGGAAGTTAATTGATTTTCGTGTGTTTTCTTTTTTATAAAGGATCATTAAAGCATCATCATAAATTCTAATGACTAATTAAGCAGTTGATAATAATTGCTAATCAACACGATTATTAAATACAACGTAACAAAAGGTTTTTCAATGCAAACTACCTTGGCCCAGGTATTCTTATGAGAGTGCTTATCTAAAATCTGAATTTATCAGTTCAAAAGAAACATAATCGAGATTTAAATTTTGCTCCGAACAACACTCGCACGATAATTTTTAATGTAGGGCACCAATTAATTTTATAACATGTTTTTTTAACTTCATCATGTGGCAGCAAAATTGTCTAAAAATTACATAGAACGTGAAGAAATACAAAATTTATATTTTGGTTTATTTTCTTTTTTGTATAAATTTTGAGGCAGCGTTAAAGGAGGATTGTCTCCCTCGAGGGAAAATATTTGATAACTGTACTTGACTTTTCTCAGTTTTCTTAAACATTTTCCTGTGGTTTTCCATGCTCCAAGTTATCTATGGCATTACCGACGCTGTTGTGTAAGCTCTGCATATACAAAATACAAACATAATTGCTTCTTGTTATGTGTTTGGAAATTAGTAAAAAGTAAAACTCGTACTTCAAAAAATTCACAAATCATCATACTAAATCCCTTGATTTTAATAATCAAAAAAGATCATTTTCAAATGGGTCATGGCCCACCTTTTGGCGACACCGCTAGTAACAGGTTTTACCTCGATGGTTTGCCATTGTCTTCGGAGTAAATTTGCAATCACGCATTTAACCGTCAACTTGGTTAATGGTTGACTGAACTCCAGATTGATTACACTATAATATAAAAAGTCATGTGTTTCGAACCTAAAAACCGAACCTACGTGAAAAAACCCAAATTTTAAATACAATATTGTACTCTAATTATTCATACACGCAGCATACTGATGTAAAGAACATGACAATCGACAAAATAAATTATTCTAGTTGTGCGGCCTTAAGGCCGCACTGACCCTTTACTTTAAAAGAATTAGATATTAGATTTTGATTTTTAAAATTTTGAAAAATTATTTTAGACTCAATAATCAAGTAAATTAAATTGTTAATTATAATAAGTAATTTTTCAACCGATTAACCTCAAAAGTTATATAATATGCACTTGCTACTTGTACTTTTTGTAATAGGGAGCAAAAATTGCAACTTTATCATTTTTTGATGCATTTGTTAAATATTCAAAAGCTTGCAATCACAAGACTTGTTCATAAACCTTTAGTATTTAGAACCGGGGGGTCTGGAATACCCCTCAGTGTTCATTATTATACATTTAAATCTTAATAATACTTGCGCACCTATTTAAAATTTAATAATAACTATTCTGTTTTGTATTCGTATTCTCTGATAATTTGTTAAACACAAGGACAGAACAGTCCTTTTCAAATAACCCATTGGTCATTATTATATCTCATCATCGTATCCCTGGTCTTCCTTTAGTTCGTATTTCGGTAGATCTCCACATCCATTATCTATTTCATCACTCCATACGTGTTTTTTCTTTGGGCTTCAATATTCTTCGTGATGTTTTCTTTGCTCATTTCTTGGAGAATTCTTGTTCTAACTTTACCATTTATCTATTTGGGCCCCAGCATCGTACTTAACACTTTCTTCTCAAACATCAACAATTATTTCTTCTCTCTTGTTTAAATCTTCAGTTATCCGAGTTTTTTTCCCAATTATGCTTAATTCAACTTGGACTTCGTTTCTTTTATTTTGAGCTTCTAAAATGTATTGAGAATAGAAAAGTTATCATTTCAGGCAAAAATTTATTTTAAAAGCTAAAAATAAGTCTAATAAGTAGACCCCACCTGAGTACCATAACTTTTGTAAAAAAATCCACCTGATATATTACGGGCCCGGGAATTAAACCCAAGGTTTTACAGTCGTAACCGAGCTATGCGGTCTCTTGTCAATTCTACAGTGTCATGCAGATTTAAATTATCTAAACTAGCGTGTTTAATTGAATTTAATGACAAATTAGTCAATCGCTCTTGGATGGTTCTTGAAACATGGTCGACCTTAAAACGCCATTTTTATTTTTTTTATTTTGAGAAAATACTTTTGCCGAATTCAATTAAAATCAGCCTTATTCTTATTGAAACAAATACATGTTTAAAACTGACATCAGTTTAAATTTACACAATGTAAATTATGTATAGTAATAGTTTATGTAAACCTAATTTCAATACACTTCATGTAATTTACCGATTAGGGTTTTTTATTTTTATAAGTTTGATTATGGCAGCATGTGTTTACAGTATTGCATGTTCTGATGACAGTTGAGTATGTTGAGCCGTTTTAGTCGCATGGTCTTTATAATTTTGAGAACCTATTCCACTGTGACGACGACGTCGTCGACGCGTACGAGATGTATTGGATTACAAATACTACATCATCAAAGTAAAGATGAAATGTATAAATGAGTAAGTTCGGGTAATTATATAAAAAAAATTAATATTGAAAGGTTACCAATTAATTACAGCTGTATAATAGAAAAATTAAACTTATTTGAAAAATAAACCTACATTCGCATTGGCTTGGAAGTTTCATAATATTTAAATCTCAACTTCTACTAAATTACTTTTTAATTGTGGATATCTCTATTCCGTATATTATTTCGAAACTGCATCGTTCACATTCATTTATTGTTATGACATCTAATTAATTTATACAATGCCACATCAATTTCCTTAAAAAAGAAAAATTAATATGCAAGATAAATCAAGATTATTGCGAAATGTATTATAGGTTTTGATTTTCATTAATATGTTTAATCTTCACCTATAGTAAGTAATCGTTTCTTTTTGTAAGAATAAATTTAAATGGTGTAGAGCTTCATCAATCATCGGAACTGACACATTTTTCTCTTGGTAAATTACATAGAGGAAGTACACAACATTTTTTCACTTACTTTAAGAAATAGAAAATTCAAATAATTTACCTTTAATATCAGAGTGTTAAATCAACTTCCCACACATCATTTTATGTATGTTAGCGTGTGACCCCATGATGAGATGCAGACAAGATTGGGCTTTTAAAACAATAGACTTGGGGGTCCTCTATTAGGCTAATGACGCGCTACCGCTCATCTTGTTTTGCTACTTCAAGTGCGTGCACTAACTACTCGTCGTGGTACGTGGTTATTAAGTAAATACTAATTGCCGCTGTCATCTCATACTAATTACTCAAAATTATATAAAATTTAAAGCACAACTAATAAATAATATTCTGAATAGATGGGCAGGTTTTGCACAGAATCTCTTAAAATATGCATTTAATAACATTTTTTATTCCTTCCGTTGTTCATGTCATTCAAATATTGCTCGACAAAAAACTTCAAACGCAGCTTCAAATGTATATTACTTTTTTTTCAAAAAAAAAAAAAGAAAATTTTAAAAGATGTTATCTAATAAAACAGTAAACTAATTATCCTGCTTTATACATAACATTAAAAGAATGTTAGAAATAAAAACGAGAAATTTCGTTTAACTCTTTAATACTTTTTTTTAAAAAAAGAATACAAAGTGCGAAAGTTATGTGAATTCTTACACAAAATTTAAAAACATACACACATTATTGTTAATATCTTTTTAAACGCACCACTAAAGTAAATATAATTGCAAACGTTTCTATTATTCTAAACAATATTCCCAAAATTTAAACATGTCCTTGATTATTAATGTGTATAACACTTACAAACAAAATTACATAGATGAAGTAAAATGAGTTTACAACTGTAAAATTCAATTTAACTTTATACCATAATTAATTACTTATATTGCGAATATGCATTTGTTCATACTTATAATAAATGGAAATCATTGTGCAATAATTTTACTCAAAGAGCAGTTTCGCGTTGTACGAACAATGTTCATAAAAGATTGTACTGTTTCATAAGCACAAGGCTGTACATCTATCACCGACAACTTTGTCATTCCACCACTGCTTTTAGTTCCATCTTCGCATTTGTAGACCAATTTTCAGGTTTATAATAGTTTTATCTATCACTTAATTAGTTTCCAACAAATAAAACATTCGCAGCACACCAGAGCACAAACACGGTGTTCACAAACATTTGCGAACTTTTCAGAAAGCGATTTCTTGGTTAAGTTTATACTGAAAAATTCTTATGCCATTTGTATTTTTCGAACATTTCCAAAAAATTTCGGACATGTTCAAAAACAATTTTAACGTACAAATAATAGCAATTGACTTGTGTTGACCAATAAGTGTATAATTAAGCCAAGATAGTAAATCATGGACTGCAAAGTTTAAGGAGCCAAGCAATGGATTTTTGAAAGTAAAAATTATTTTTTTAAATAATTGTTAAACTTTTCTAATCTCAAAATTTTTAAGATAATCGGAGATTTATCAACTGTGGTTCAATAAACGCATACCAGAAGAAAGCATAGAAATAATGTACATATATCTACTTGAATAACGAAGAGCTTTGTTAAACAAGAATTAAGTTGTTTTCATACACTCATTTCTCTCTACTCCGCAATAAAAGAAGATGGATATTAATAATATAAAATACAACACGGCAATCATTTTGCATTTTTATCGGCTATGGAGCAAAAGGATCACTTGTAGGTACGAAAGTACACTGCATATCATTAAATTATCACATGTGTAAATACAACTTCAGTTATAAAGTATGCTTTTCCTAATTAATTGCTTCGTAAATTTGTCTACCTTTTAATTATTGCATGCAATTCTTGATGTGAATTTTAATTATTGCTCACATAAACTTTAAATTTAATTTTAATTCATATTTATTGTTTAATAAAAGATACCTACACTGATTGTGAGATGCAAATCACTTCGAATATTTTATTGTTCTGTGCTCGAGCTATAAGACGGTATCAGCATACGTACAAAGAGAAATAAGAATTATTTATCTAGAGAATCAATTCAATTAATTAATAGGTACCTGCTTTTTGAAAAATTTGAAAAACTTTTATAATGTAAAGCATTATTTATGTAATTTATATTTTAAATACATAACCTGGGGTATAATTTACTATGCGGAGCTTTATATTATTGAAGATGTGAATATTCATAAAGGATTTCTTAATAAGTTAAAAAAAGTTTGAGAGTCACTGATTTATATATTGACAATACAATTAGGTAAATGTTTTAACAATATTTAGTAACTTCATAAATTGAGGATTAATTATCCTTAACTATTGATAAATTAACATACACATATTATATTAAATTCAAAAAAATATTATTTATTATATATTTAATATATACATATTTTATAACGAAAGTTTATTTCTTTTTTCTTGTGTCCTGTTTTTTTAGTCTTTAGCTACATTACATTTTTTCACAAACAAAATTACTGCTAATGCTCATATACTTTTGTAGAACTATTATTTACTTTAATATTGTGATGTTTTAATTTTTAATTTTTTTTTTTTTTGATTATAAGTACCACATATTTTATGAAACAAAAAAAATTAATTTGATATCATTGCAACCTTTCAAGTTTAATCTACCACTCGGTATTAATTTATTGTAGTCCAGTCAAATTCGAGTCAAATAACCCAAATAGAAGAATTAATTCTAGTAGAGCTAATTTTGTTGTTGTACGGGAAGATTTCCAGTAGTTTACCTACAAAAAAGCTTTTGCCGCGGGGGCATCTTCAAAAATCAGCAAAATTTCCCAAAGATGGGAAATTTGAGAATTCGGTAATTCTACGATAACTATAGTTTGAAAGTTTTATTATACAGGGTTTTACTGTAGGAGTCATAATTTATAAGATACGGGGTAAAAGTGGCTAGAACTCTCTTGGGAAACTTTTGCTGTGTTTTAAGAGCTCTAACCTACGCTGTAACTTGGAAAGTACTGGGGCTAGAAAACTCTTTTTGGTCTGAAATAGTAGTAAATGCACATTTGCTAAGTTAACTATATCATTAGGGCACTTTACAGTAAAAGAAACATCGATTAAAACAGGAGCGCTTTAATCTTCTTCATCTGGTGCCTTAGGAGTGGATGGCATCCGCAGCCAGAGACGGCTCATAGAAGAATTTTTCGGGTCGGAGCAGTTCTTAATTTGCCAACTGCCGACGTTTAATTTGCCAACTAGTGATACTTATTTGTTGCTCTGCGCTCCTTTTGGGAATACCAATAAGCTTTTTTTTTAGTATTTTCGATTTTCTTTAAACGAAATTCCTACTTTTAATGTTGCCAACTCGTAGCTTCGTTTACCAACTGCTAGGTGGATTTTACCAACGTTTGCAAATTTTTGTAAAGATTGGGGAGGCTCATCTTCCCCCCCCCATAGAGCCGTCCCTGTCAGCAACGTCATCAGACTTATCTCTGGTCGACCAAAATTAGATGTAATAAATTTAATTATTAACCGATATTAGAAATATTCCTTTCAATGTTAATAATCCAGAGTGAACCGAAAAGTGGACCAGAAAAATTTTAGAGAATTTCTCAAGATACGCAAGAATTACGGGAGGACCGGGGGTGAGGGGGTTGAAATCTGTAATTTGTGCATTGAAAGAAAAAATATTTCTTTTGCATTCCGTAATAAGGTGGTGCCCATTTACATAAAACTCTTATAGAAACTCATAGTAAAGTTTACAGAACAACAATAGCAAATTTCCAATATTGAAGGCATTTGCTATTCCACAATAAGTGGAAAAATTATTGTATTGAAAACCAACTCAAGTTTTACCATAACTTACAACTTACAGTTCTCGAGAGCTTGGATTTTTGATACAGTTTGTACCAGATTCTCTTATGTTATCCTGGACATGAGTTCTTTATATTTCTAAACCAAAGTTACTGGTCTGAATTAGAATTATTATTGCTTACTCAGTCAGTCTACTAGTATTTTATACCTTCAATTGAAAAAGAGCACAGATTACTGAACGAGTGGATAGAGTCTGGCATGAGCCCAAATTTTAAATTTCCTACCTGGTTTAGCATTTTGTTAAATTTTTTCATTTTAGTTTTAGCCTATTGTGCAGTTGATACATATTTTATAGAGAAAATAAATTAATTTAAAATAATATAAAAATAATTTTATTTAAAAAAAAACTCATTTTTATCTATCTGTTCCGCAACGCACCTCTGATTGGCTAGTTATTTTGTTAAAAACCTTAGAGATTACGAGAGAATGATTAGTCAGTGCGGCCTTCAGGCCGCACAATCTGGGGAATCTAGATTTATAATACTGATTATAATTCAAATTATAGTACAAGGGATTATGCTGAGTAGAGAAATTGTAATGATTCCACAAGTAATGCCAATTCATAATAGTATTTAATTTAAAAAACTTTTAATTACACAAGGATTTTCATAAAAATGGTAGGATCATCATAAAATCAGCAGTTTAGATTACATATTTTCCAGAATATCTGAAAAATTTTCATGATAGGTACTTTGGTATTGTAATTTGATGGTGGGGATCGCAAAAGTAGTAGATAATAAGAATAACTTTGTTTCTGTTTTTGTAGGAATGCGCTGATAGAGACTGGATCCAGTCGAAATTAGTCTGCATTTAAATAAAATTAATACTTGAGGAAAGTGTCTATTATCGATTTTCCTAACCAATACGAACAAAAATTAATTTCATTACTTATATAGGGTAATTTAATTGATAAATTTAAAAACTTATTTTTGCTTTGTTTCCTGCAAAGCATTCGCGATTTATTCTGCGAGATGGATCAATCTTTTTCTCCTTGACAATATTAGCCTCCGGAAGGCCGAGCTAAAAAATTTCATGAAGTTCTGCTATTTGAATTTTGAATATCCAAGCTAAACTCCGTTAGTTCTTATTTGTTAAGTTGCTTTTTCTTCAGCTTTCTGTTTACCGAAAATATTGGTCTTTCAATTTGTAAAGCCATACAACTTTAAATTTTTGTATAGTTCAAAAAACTTTCAGAAAATTTTTGCCAGACCACAAAGTAATTTAAATTTTCATCGAAAATATAAAAAAAACATAATTAAACTATGATAGCTTTCCCGTGATGGTAGGCTAACTTCTTCTAGAAGCCATTAAGTCATTAAAAAGTTAAAATCTAGTTTAGTTATTCGTGCTTAAATTTGTAGATATCCATACAAAAAAAGTATTTATAACCTCAGTTATACGCAGTTGATTTTCTGAACTTAATAAAACTCTCCATTATAAAGATCTGTTTATGAGTTCCAATTTTACGGTCTTTCTATTAGCAAAACTTTTCACAATACAAAAATTTCTTTATGATTACAAAATTTTAATTATTTTTATTTCACTATAGGCTTCTTTGCGTTTTTCGAGTAGGTAGGTACAAGAAAAGTTGTGTTATAACATACGCGTTTGTGAAAATCCCAGTTAAATATTCAAGTAGTAAATTTCCCGTTTTAATAAAAATGTAATAATTTTCTCTTTAAAATTGCGAATGGTTTGAGGTTTCGCCGCTAAATACGTAATTATTTAGATCCCACAATCAGCAAAACCACGAACTAACTCAATTTAAAACAAATTCATATTCTTAATGCCTCAAATGCAAAGTTCAACTAGTACTTTATATAAACTCGCAAAACATTTCAAAATAAACTAAATATTGAATTACAAACTGCAGGTAACATCAAAGATTAATTTATGCGATACAAGTTTACCCGTTCACAAAAATTATTTCATTTTCTGTTTAATTTCGTTACAATTTTACATTTATAGCTAAATTAAGTTTATTTGCCACAATTTCATTAGTAAATTTCTATTCTTCACAAATTGCAATAAAGCAGAAATTACCCTACTTTCCTTCCATTCCGTTTCCATCTTTTTCGGAAACACTTCTCTTCTTCATTCTTTTTTTTCGTCGTCTCGTTGAGATAACACACATGCACATAAACATTATATTCGAGTTACGTATTGATTTACATGACAAACAAGAAATAAAATTAGTAACAGCATAAACCAAGCTAAAATAGAGTAGATTATAGTAATAAAATTCGAGATGGGCCCACAAATTATGCATATTTAGCATCGCGTGCCTCCTGTAGTGAATTAAATTAAAGCGTATCTGGTGAACATCAAAAATAATATATCTGCGTAAATTTTGTATGCGTACGCCACCCCACGGGCCATGTGTGTCTCCAAGAATAATCAGTCAACCTGAAAAATTTTCTAAAACTTTTCTGCTATATCACCAATTTTCAGATCAGCAATATTAAACCAAGCTCTTTCGTAATGAGTCGAGTCGGAGTTAGCTGAGCAATTTTTCACTAGGTATAAAATTAAATTTATAATAAATTTATTCTAGAACAAAATTTTTTAATTCCTGCACCTATTTTCTTTGCTCTAGATCTAAAATTGCATTAATAATAATCGACGAGTAAAGTGGCATCGCAGTCGTGAGCTTTTTAATTATTTTGTGTAATCGATTTTTTTTCGAAAATTTCCGCTTTACCTTATTATCGATAGTTTTCCAAGAAATTAATTTAAAAATTTAAGGCTTACACGCTTAATTCTCGCTCCATCTTCGGAAATATTCTTAAATCACTTTTATGTTTTATTTTAAAATAATTGTTCTGATTAACCAATGAAATTTTCTTTTCTTTTGTGTTACAGATATCGATCAACGTGCTACATGCAAATTTGCCACGCAAGCAATTGGTAAGTCTTAATTTTTTTTTGAGAAGCTACAAAAATATAGCACTATTTGTATAAAATGGGAAAACGCATATAAATTTCCTTATTATTAAAATGGAAAAACGAAAAGTGTTTTATTATATAAATCATAGTAAGTTGGGTGTATAATTTATTTCGCCGGTTGTTTTGAGTAACTAATAGAAGTGTTAGAGCGAGTAGACGTAAATTATACTCGTTTACCTGCACGCAGTGTGTACACTCTAAACCCTCCTGCTGCGTATGTGTTACTGCTGAAATTTCCTGCTACTCTACTTCGTTCCTGCTGAATGTCCTGCGCTCCATTTAACACTTAATTGTTTTCAACTCGTATATTACTTTAACATATTTACTTTGTGCTTATTTTTCATTTCATATTTATTCCTATCTTATTTTAATAGGTACTCATTTTCATCACAAAACTATTTACATAATTCACTTTGTAATCGTTCTTGCACTCTCAAACTTTGATATAACGTTTAAACACGTAAACGGTTTTAAATGTATAGTCGGAAGTATAAAAGCAAACTTTTATTATTCGCATACCTATATAACCGACACCCCATGTTCATAGGTAAACAACAGGAATGGAGAAGAGGTTAAATTAGGAATTCTATTCAGTCACTGATGTGGTACACTTTGTAAGACTCAATAAAATTATTCAAAAATTGTATAAATTCACAATGCTCATAGTTTCAAAACAATTTTATTTATTTTGTTTATCAAATTTAGATATATTTCGCCTTGCTTCAAAGAGATTTCAAACAAAATTAATTTCATTCAGGTTAAAATTTTTCCTGAAAATCTTTTACTCCCAACTTCGCTAAAAGATACCGTTCAAATTCTAAGAGTACTCCATGTAAACATTTTCAACATAAAAATTTGTCGCGTGCATTTTGTTGTCCGCTGGAAAATGTTCCGACGCTTTCCTAATAAATAAATCACACCGTTTAGGTTTAACTAAATTGAAGTCAAATAATTCAAAGATTTCAATTATTCCTATTCACATTTTTATGTTTGAAATAATTTTGCCTTCCAAAGAAACATCTAACATATAGATCATCATTGACTAAATTTTTATATTTAAAATGTATGCTTAAAAAAATAAAAATTAATAAAAAGTAACTTTAGCCCCGTGGTGTATATGCTATTTTTTTACATTTTCACAATATCAGCAAACCCCTATAACCAATATTTATTTATTTAGGGAGATTCAAAATTCAAAACATAATAATATCATAAACTTGTACATTACGGCTTAGTAAATCTTGCATGATTTTTATTTATTTATTTATTATTAAACTTTCAAGTTTTAATAAGTTTTCCTTTCCACCTAAGCTTGTCAGCCATATTTTATTTGTTTGTAAACTAATGATTGTTACGATGCTACCACTTTTCTTTGAAAATAATTGAGATATTCTAAATTGAACTAAAAGTTTTTGATAAAACAAGTTGACTAAACAACATGTTATGTAGGTACTACATCAATTCCAATTAATAGAGAGTAGAGAAGATTAAAATTATTTTTTAGAATTTTAATATTATTCATTAATTTTATTAATCATTTATTTTATTATTCACCAAACCCTGATTACGTTGGTAATTGTCTTTGCGCATATTATATAAAATAAAAAACAATGAAAAACCCCCGATTCTTTCACCCTGAATAGATTTTGGTACTCAAGCCCCCCCCCCCCCCCCCCGGTACAATAATAATTTTTAATCAATAACCAATATTATTACTTCCAATATCATAAATAAATTTATTTATTTTCTTTTAACGGATTCTTGGAATTCACTTTCCTCGCTCCATCTATTGGTGCATAATGACATTAAGAGATTTCAAATCAGAAAGTAATGTCATGATTTAGCAAGAAATTATCTGAGAAGACTTCTTCTGACTAAACAGATTCTTATTTCAAAACCACACTAATATTGAAAATGGTCCGATCAGGCAACATAAGTCTTATCAACATATTATACAGAAACTTTTGATTGGATTGATTGGAAAACACATTGCATATGAGCCGATTTAATAATTATTATGGCCGCTAGAGGCGCCACTTATGTAATAATCCTTAAATTATAAAAAGTTGTATTACTTTAATATTTAATGTATTTGGTCTAACTTTTAAATCCAACCAGTCAAAACATGAATATGCAGACACTACAATTGTAGTTTATTTACATGATATTTTCCAATAAAAGTATATGAGACACTGCTATAAGGCCACGAAGTCTATTTCTGGATGGAATACCTCCCAATGATAGTCATAATAAGTATCAATTGAAAAGTTAAGTTTTCAAACCGTTAAAACTGTTACAGATCGGGTAATCTATTCCCTATAAAACCAGTTCAAATTTCTTGACTACTAAACTGTTAGTCTTAGTTGGGCATAATTTATTCCTCATTAATAGTTGAATAACTTGCGTGTAAAGTTCGAGTTAAAAAATCCCTTAATAGTGAAACAAATAAGCACTTACCTTTTTGCAGTTGACCTTAACAAGAATTATTTTGTTTTAAGTTGTAACTCTACCACATCGATTATATCAAACTGGGGGTATACCATGCCCGAGGATTCCATACCCCCAAAACCTGGCTTTTTAATAGTTTAAACTGAGTGATCTCATAAATATTTTCTCCTCCTTTAGCCTCTTTGAATCAACTTCACACATTTATGATTTCACAAGTTTAAAAATTTATTTTAGGATGTAAATTACCTCCACCACACAAATCTATCAAATGTCATATTTCAACGTAATTTTATATTCATCTTCTCAGATCCGTAATTGACGTAAGAAAGAATGAATAGTCATAAAAAATTTGGCAGTAATCTGAAAAGATATTTGTTTTATCATGTGTGGATTACGTTGAGATAACGCCAGAAAATTCATGGTAACGGCTTTGTGTAGCGTTCCATTATAACTATAACTGGTCGTTATAATAACAGAGAACAAATGTGAAATGTTTAGTATTTTTAACCTAATGAAAAGTCAAAGGTAGATCGAAAAGATTTTCATTTGCAAAAATTGTTTATTTGCGTTTGTTGTCTTGTACTGTCGTAACCTTCGTTGACCACATTTTCACATAATGTAATAATTTACTATTTACTCTAAACAATAAACATACAAACTTTAACAAGAAGAAGAATAAGATATGTTGATAAATTGGTGCGAAACTACTATATTTTTTAATATTTTACTATTATATTATAAAAACCACAATTGAGATTTCAATCATGATTGCAACTGAAATGGGTAAATTGTAGTAAATGTGTTTCTAATGAGTATAAAACTGATTTTCATAGTAGTAATGCAACTTAAATAGATATAATTTAAAATATTAATATTTTTATAAATGTACGTTAATTTATTCAGTAAAAATAAGATTTTAAAAATGCAGAAGATTTAATCTTATATTTCTTGTGGAAATACTGGAATATTGTCGCAATTCTACAATTCTTACGTTAGTTTCGACATTAGTTAGTTACATTTTTAATGAGAAAAGGTTAATACTTATATCATTAGCTAATTGAAATAAATAAATAAAAGTAAAAAGAGCATGGCCCTGCAATAATCCTTTTTCTAACCAGACTAAAATTTTCAGGCAATGTCTTATATTCTGTTTAAAATGTGTGCGATAACACTTTGGAATTAAAAATAAAACAAAATTTTTATTTAATATCTTGATTCTTTTGTTTTAAATTAGAAAATTTATTAACACAGTAAGATTAATGTTTAAATATTTAAATAATTAAATGTTAGTATTAAATTGAAGTCAAAAATATAACATACTAAATGATGAGTATGACGAAATATACAATTTTGTACTATACTGGAATTTTAGATACTTACATCCATAGTTTGCTTTTTTAATCATATAATGTTTTTCCACTACATAGTTGTACGTAACTAATATCCAACAAAATGTAAAATTTTGTATAACTACAAAATGTGCAAATTTTTGTAATATAAAACTTCACCTTTCGGCTCTATTTAAATAAACTCGCTTCTATTTTTAATCAAAATTATTTAGTTTGTACTTAGTGAAAAAAATATGCAATATTATGAATTTGCCAGTATTAATTATTATTGTTTTTTTTTTTTCTACATTGTTTTTTCTAAGATTAAGGATTGGACACACGATAATTACCCACATATACAAATTGCTACGATTGGGAAAAAAATTAATCAAAGTCGAATATTTCACCTATTCGAATATTTAAATACGAATAATAAGTATACAAATATTTGAAGAATTAATGAATGTTCGAATAATAAGAATATTTGAAAATTCAATATTTTGAATATTCGGATATCTAATAATTTGTTCAATGAATTTTCGAATACCGAAATGATCAGAATCTCCAGCTTCACAAATTACAAAACGAAGCAAAACTACAGTAAAGTAGTAACTTAATATGAAATTGGTCCAGTTACAGAGCGAAAATTCTGTGTCCGAATATTAAACTTGATAGAATTTCTTAGTTCGGCCTTCCGGAATGCATCAACACTTTGTGTATTTAAGAATTGGTTCTATCTGCACAAAGTTTGGCCAATTGAAAAACCGTCATGGTAAAAAAAAATTCACTTCTTATACTAATAGTTTTGTTTCTGCAGCAGTTTAAAACAGTTTATTTACAAATTCAATATATTTTGTATTTTGTTTTGCATAATTTTCGATTTGTTCTCAATTATTATTTTTGGAAAGCTCTACAAAAACCAACTTTTGAATTTTAACGTTTTTATTGTATTTTTTATTTATGGAATATTCTGTGAATATTTCATCAATTCTGTCTGACTTTTGTAGTAAGCGGTAATTATTATAATCGAATCTTTTGTATCATTTACTGTACTCGAAATAATAAATGAAAAACCAAAGTATAAATTGTAATTTAACACTTAAGTACTGCGTAAGTAATGTGCGGCATTTTTTATAACTACATTGATTACAGAGGTGGCGAGCTCAATGAGATAATAGGAAATTATATTTTACACAAACATGAAAGTTGCGGTTAGATTTTATTGTTCTGTTTTGTCACCATACCGATAAGCATCGGTTCGGCCTCCTGATTGATTACATCGCTTTACATAAGAAATTCAGGAGATTTTTATTCTATAGGCTTTTGAGTTCGATATAACTAATTAATTGAACCATTTCAACGATTAATATCTAAGGTAAAAATTTTCACATTTTAAAAACCCATTTTTTAAAAATCTGAATTGTAAAAATTCTTTCTGTCTGTGATACTTCAAAACTGGTGATAAGATTTTTCTTATTTTCTCGCGTTGCGTAAAAATTAACTACCAGCTTGACATCAGCATTTACATAATATGTTAGTTATGAAATAATTAACTCAAGTAAAATTTAATACAAATTAGTGCTTACTTGAAAATTTAATAACCAAACCGTTTCCAGTTTAGATTATAAACTTTTCGATTCCGATTTGGTTTTCGTAACGGCTTCCTTAAAAAACTTTCAAAACTTAATACACACAAACATTACGTGCATAAACTTGCTCCTCAAAATTTTCTACTTTGCCATTAATAAAGTACAAATCATGAATTTAAAACATATGGCAATTTATTATAATCAATAAAACTGAAACTTGAAAGGGTTGGTTTATCCATAGACTTAGAATATCCAGATATAAATATTATATTATCGTCCAATTAATTTATCGGATATACAGTAACGGCCATTAAATTTACTCAGTTAAGAAATTATAAAATTAACGAAACCTATATCAATTCTGAAATTAATTATTAACAGCCATATTTAATATAACGCGATGGATGATTTCATAATATTTAATACTTTATAGTTAGTCTTACATAAAGTGTTACGAAGACCGTACTTACTTACGATGGGGAGATCTGGTTGATAGATCAAAATAATTATGCAAGTGCGTACTATTCGGTGATAAGAAGATGGATGAAAGACTTTAAAGGTGTTATAATGTTACAGATGTCTATTTGGAATTGGTATATATTCAATAAATAAAGCAATTAATGGTTGATTGAAATATTAGAAAATTAGCTTACCTGTGTTTAATGAATGAATGGATGGTTATTTATTTCGAAGATTGGTTTAGAAACGTATTATATTCACCCACATGTAGGACGTGATATGAACTTAAATAAAAATTGCTAGAAGCTTCTTTTGTCTAACATGCCGTATATAAAATCTGATCTAATAAAATTCAGTGGTACTCAACATTTTTTTTATTTAAAAGGTAAATTCATAATAAGCGTAAAATTTGAATGTAAATTTGCTGCTGAGTGGTTGGCTGATATGGAACTGAGTTTTCTCTTGATAGTTATGATTATGATACTTGTTCTTTAAATTATAATTTTTCGGCAATAAGCTGTACAGTGGACTTTTGTTTTGAAAGGAAAATGTAGAGAAATTACAAAAAGCATATGAGATTCTGTGATTCGTCAACTCCAGCAGAGGTAATTTAATTTTAGGATACAGTAGCGCTCAAAAGTAAGTTGGCAAACAGTTTTTTAAAGGCTTATAAATTAAATAGTATAACTCTAACTTTCTATATACTACTTTCGGCGCCGCCAGTCCGGTTAATGACCATTCGGCGTAATAACGATTTGGCGGCACCGAAACGGGTTACGCCAAACCAGGCACACCGGGATTCGGCACCAAACCAATGAAAAGTATGGGACGATCCAAAAGGATGATTCGACGTAACCCGTTTTGGTGTTTTACTAAAACTACAAAATTATATTTGCTGCCTTCTTCCTTACAAGGGCAGAGTAGGTGTAAAACAACATATTATAATTATACATAATAATTATAATGATTTATTTAAATTAAAAAGATTTAATTACAATTTTTAAAGGTAATGGTAACTTCAAAATTTTACCCTTGCATATCAAAATTATGTTTGTGCTGGTCCACGCAAAGAATCAATAAGATCACTGTTTTAATTTTGCCGGCGGCGGATGTCCAATACGTTCGTAAAATATGTCCCTACTTTTCTGAACTTTTTTTAATCCATCTATGAACTTCCAAAGAGTTGGATGAACGACTCCCAGCTGAAAATTTATTTTACTTCGAATCGTCCCTACACCTGAAAGGCGTCAGATCCAGTGTGCGCCGAACCGGCCACGCTGGATCGGCTGCACCGAAATGTCCTAGACCCAGGCACCGGGGGGGCCGGGGGTGTGGAACATATTCCAGAATAATCTTTAGAGCGTGCAAATTAAAATTACAATTTTTAAATAAATGATTAACTCAATATCGAAATGTCAACAATTAATTAATTAATTATATTAGAAATAGTAAATTATAATGAATATTTTAACGGTATCTCCATTTGGCGGTAATGTGGAAGGATGATGAGGCAACCCCTATTTAGAATATTAGAATATTAAATTTTAAAGACATTATTATTTTTATTAATAAAATGTAAATAAAAGAATAAAAGATAATTTATTATGTATTTTTTAACTCTCCAGTACTAACAATCGGTCTTACAGACCGACGGCTTCAATTTTTAACTATAAATTTAATGCGATAACAGCTGAGGGAAGGAGGTTGTCAGTAGCTTCAAATAAACTAGTTTAATGCGTCTCGTGATATCCGGCAAGTGAAAATGTGCTTTTGTTCCTTATTTATAGGCAATATCGGTCTCACAGACCGACGTTAGTACTAACGTTACAAAAACATTTTAATTTTTATTAAGTAACTGTTTGCAATTGAAAAATTTACCCGATTACTATAAGTTTATTTGTGTAAATAATCTACGTTTACATAAAAAATAACCCGGAAAACAAGGTATTTTTGCAATAAATGCAATAAATACCTCTGTTAAGAGAACATGCGGTGATAATTTGCAATGACTTTAATGTACAAATAACGGTGTAAATTGTACGTGAAATATTTTGGTTAATCTTGGGGCTAAATTAGAACAATTTTTTTTTAATAACAGTATTATCTTTACGTATAATAATATCAGTTGTCGTCAAATTTTATTTTTTTCTTCTAACATTTTACTTTTAATTTGTTATCTACTGTTCATAATTTTTAATATTTTTACAACAATAAAATTAGTTCTTACTACTAGAATTAAAATTATTTAAAAAAAATGGGCTATGTAGACATCGCATAACTTTCCCCATAGATGGCGTTTACGTCAAAAGCACTTGAACCTTTTTTACTTTGTTCATCATTTCCGCAATTTTCAACGGATTTTCACCATTTTCAGCTGGTGTCTAAGTTTAAATATGATACACGTTTATGCCGAATTTCATGACATTTGATTTCGCGGTTCAACCTGCGCGATTGATACTATTTTTATTCGTAGCTGAACGACCACATACTGACATACAGACGAACATCTTACTAATATTCACACATTCGTATCAGAGCATGATAAGAAACATTTTAATACTAAAATTTCGATATTTAATTTTTGAGTGAATGTGATTGAGTGGAGTGAGAAAAATTAAAAACTAGAATCGGTCTCATAGACCGACGTTAGTACTCCTGTTATAAAACAATAAGTTAGTACTGGAGGATTAATATGCATATTAGAAATTATATTATTGTACATTAGAAAATTTGAAAATTTTGTAATATATAAAATTATGTAATTTTAAATTCCTGATGCTTTTGAACTTTTTCATTAAAGTTGGTCATTATTATATTATAGATATTATGCTATTATGCATAATATATTACAATTTTTTTAGTTCGCTGTATTTACTCTAAACTATTACTAACTTATCATACCGTATACTAAATATACCTATAGGCTATTATCGATATGTTACTGAGATAAAGGTTTATTTGAAAATAATTAAGTTCGGCATGTTTTTATAAGTTTCCACCGTTTTCACCGTATTTTAGTATGATATAAATAAATTCTAGTTTAAAATAAAACGTAGCGTTTTATATAAACTTTTCATATTGAATAAGTGTATAATTTTACATTTAATAATTCATAAAGTAATTATATTAAATTTAGAGTATTGAAAAATTTTCCATTTTTGAAATAAACGTTTGTATATGATAATAATAACGAACCTCTTCAAATGTAATATGTTTTACATACAGCACATTTAAGATTAATTGCTGTATAATTTGCGAGGTATAACACGACTACTAGAAACTCCTGCAAGAAAAATGAAACATTTTTAACAACCTAAAATTTCGACAGTTTAAATATTCATATACTCAAATACAAAACGAGACTTTAAATAGGATATTCCTACAATAATTAAACCTCTAATATACCTACATAATATATGAGTCTATATAACGTGTAATTACTACTAATTTCCTATTTGTTTAGTATCACCAAAATTTTCAATTTAAGCCTTCCGTTCTAATTCAATTTATATTAAATTTTTAAGAATTACAAAAATTTAGGTGATTTTAAAATTAAAAAAAAAAAAAAAGAAACTTATCGTATCATAAAACGCCGTAGGATAGCAAAACAAATTATGTGCTAATTCTATTAAAATTTTAGTTAAAAAGTTAATAGAAATAATTGAAGAAAATTTAGTTTTTTTGTGCTGCGTTTGTAGTTTTTTCTACATAAGAATTAAGTTTCGAGCATGGGTATGTTTTATAAAAGTCCCCATTCTTATTAAGCCACCCACTTAATGACATTCAATAATGCTTCAAAAACAAGCGTGTGTAATAAAAGGGGAAGAAGGGTGTAGTCGAGCGAACATTATACTCTAAGGAGAAGACGCAAAAACACGCCAAGAATAAGAATGCATGCATAGAAAACGAACATCAATACTTTTTCTTATTAAAACTCCCTTATAATGACAATCAAGCTTGCCCCTGGAAGCGAGCGTGTGTGACGAGGTAGGGAATGGGAGCAAGGAGCGAGTAGGACGTAAGGAGAGATCCTCCGTTTATGCATCACGGCACGGCCGCCTGCGATAACGATTTTTTTGTTAATTATCAAGTCGCGTATGAGACTGTAGCGGGGAGGGTAAGTAACTAAGACCCTCGCGAAACTTTTTCATGCAAACTGATGCTTATAAAGAATATCATCATTTTTCTTTGCCACAAATTTAAAATTTACACCGACAATTCTCTAATTTTAAAAGTGGATTATACAAAAGTGAATTCTTAATTAACTATTGCCACTAGAAAAATTTACGTCATTTTCATTTTCCATGTTTCTAATTAACATTTTTTTAATTAATCAAAGAAACGAAACAAAATATTTCCAGTATTCTGATCAATATAATACCGAAAATTATCGGTTCCTTTTAAGGCACTTTAAAATAATATTGAAAAGAAAACCTTAAAATAATATTAATGCGTTTACCATATTTATACGGAAATTTTAAAAGAAATTTTTGCAAAGTTTCAAAAATAAACCAACATTGTTTATATTATTTTCGAAATTGCTATGTATTAATAGTATTACGAATATAAAATAATTTATGTAACATTTTTAATTAATATTAATTAGAAATCGAACGTATGCAAATTATCGGAACAAGATTTTATGTGAAACGGGTAGTAAGTAGGTCCGTACGCAAACTCTCATAAGGGAGTTTGGGGGCAATAAGAACCGAAAGAATGGTGGTGAGCGGGGAACATCATCTCATTTCGCCCGCACTCTTACTGTTTTTACTCTGACATACACTGACTACAATCAGTCTTCTTCACCCCCTTCTTTCAGTTTCTCTTGCCCCTCAGTCCTTGCCTGCTTCAACCCCTTCGGTACACTCCAGAAGGAACGTTCTCAATTATTAATCGAGAGGAATTTTTAATCGATCCGCGTGTTTTTAGAAGGCGTCTTGTTATTTAAATATAAAACGAAACTGCCTTTAAAAATTCAACAAAGATTTTCAATTTTAAAATTCTTTGATTGATTCCTTATTAATAATTTCATTCCGATGTTAAGTTAAAGTTTTAGTTCTTCTTCTATAAATTAATGTTCGACGTTTTATAATTCATTAAATTTTACCTTCGTAAAAATAGAGGATTTGGGTTACTCGCACAGTCCCTTTGAAGTTTACAATAACTGAACGCAAATTGGAGGTAGAAGTGCATCCAAATTTTAGGCCAATAGTAGGTTAATCCTACAAGATATGGCTGAATGGATAAACTTGCATTGAAAATATAGAGTAGATTTTTCATTAAAAATCTGCAAAGTCTTCCAATGCAGTTTCATTAAAGTTTTTCTGTCTTGATATTTTAATATTTAAAGCCATCATCACCTATTAACTAAAAGCTGTATGGCCACGCCCTACTTGTAAATTAATTTTTAAATCTCGTATTTTGCGTTTCTTGAATCTGGCAGTTTTAAACAAGGCATATAATCATTTGCTATAGTAAACTTCGGGGTAGCATGGCGGTGGATTCTAATTTCGATGATGTGGATTCTCTCACGTTAGTACTAAATTATCAACAGAAAATCTAAAGCAGTACTATTTTCTTATATTGGCAATTGGAATATAAGGATGCTACATCATTTTTATTGCACTTTTTCGATTATCATTGGATAGTATCTCTCAACAGCAATTTAATTCCGTTGGTGACATTGCTGTGATCTAAAGTCTAAGTGATCTTGTTTTCTATGAGAATCGCAGTCTGAAATCATCTATTCTGTCCAGTGAAATCAATTTAACGAAACAGAGCTTTTGGAGCTTGAACCTCAACATTGTGGAGTCCTACGAGGGGCTTAATATTTTTGCAAAGGCAACAAATGAAGAAATGATTTAAATAAAATAATAAACCCACCAAGATCCGCTTAGAAGTTTAGAAATGTACCATAAATACATGGTAATACATGGAACTGTATTTTCCTATCCCAGAATTTTCCAAACTGGATTTTTTCCGAATAACACAAATTTTTGAAATAATTGCCCGACCTATTTTAATTTTAAATTTAATATATTTGTGAAAATGGGGATGGTAAAACAACTGTAATACTTTCACCCAGGTTTAATTTTCAATAAATTCTCTTATCAAACTACTTTACATTATTTTATTATTCACATTATTTTTTATTCTTACAAAATTCCTACTCAAAATTCAGATCACTTAAAAATCGGACCTTGGATTTATCGTCACGTTGTTGATTAAATGCCTCCTTTCCTCCGCTAGTTGGCGCCAAATCAACTAATTCGCAGGAATTGCAAAATTAATATAATTTAATAAACATACTAAAACACCACAGATTCAAAATTTTGTTCAGTACCTCTGTTTATATCAAAAATATTACGAAAATATATAAATCGCTTCTAAAATTTCTAAAACAATTCAAATTTTTTTTTAAGCTTAAGGCCGCAGTCCCACTGCAGCCACCAACTGCCATCTACTAAAATTCAACTAATTTAATTGGTGCAAATAAGAAATGAACCATTACCATTGGTTGAATTTTTGGTCGGTGGTTGAGGGTTGCCGTCTAATTCAGCTGAACTTAAATTGCTATTATTCAGACACAAAACATAGGTGCAACTCCGGGGAGAGGGGGCGAAGGCTCTTTAATTCCGGGAGAAAACCAAAAAGTTATTCAGTTATCATTTCTGGGGGTTCCAGACCTTGGAATACTTGTTAGAAACAAGAAAAAAAATTAAACCAGAAAAATTTGTAACAAACGAACTCCTTTAATCGTTCTGAAAACGTAGAGCACCGAGAGTAGATATTCTTCTATTTAATTTACTTCTTGAAATTGGTACTAATGGCTTACATTAAACATACTTTAGCTCAAATAATACAGACTGATTAATCAAAACTTGACAATTCAAATTCAACGTCAGATATCAAGAATACCTACACTATTCGTTGTGAACCCCCAATAACAAAATTATTCATCTCAAGTAGGAATTTTTGAATCCCCAAATTTCAAAGTATAAATTTGTATAGACATACCGAAAAAAATATTTAAAGATTTCTAAAACATCTTTAATTAAACAAAAGATTGTAACGTCCGATACGGAAAAACCAGGTACTTTGACTAGTTATTATTTTATAACAACTGTTATACCAGAGATAAAAATTTTGAAAAAATTATGTTGCCCGTGAGATGTTTAAACCTAAATTTTAAGTCATTATAGATTCGTGATTGTAACTAAAATTTGATTATTGTTTTATGAAATATTGAAGATGTCATTATGCCACTTTTCACTTTTCATTTTTTAATACCAACTTAAACTCATATAGTGCGACTGTAATTAAGTATAAACTGCAAGATTTTTTTTCCTACAACGCATCAATGATTGGTTTATTCATTTATTTATTAGACCAATCAGAGGTTCTTAGAATTTTTAGGTTAAGATAATGTTAAATTCGATAATGTGACAAGACAATAGCGAAACAGCATTCATTAATTTTGTAGTGTAACAGTAGTGGAACAGAATTAATAATTTCTAGACTAACCACAGGCCTTCAGGCCGCACAAACTTGACAATCTTATTTTTATCTATCTTATTGTATTTTATTATCCGAATTTTTAAAATACTTTTAAATTTTTTGAATCTTTAAACTGCAAACGATATCTATGAAAATCAATAAATTAAAATATTTATTTAATCTATAAAATAATCAATGTAACCTAAACAATGCGGCATTGTTTAACATATTTAATAAGTAAAGAAATCAGTAAAATATCCCTGAGCTTCAAAAAATTATGCATAATACCCACGTGTTTCTCTATTACTTCAATAATATTTATGTAAATATTTTCCACATTTAGGATCCCTAGCCCATCTCGAAATAGTCAAGTCTTTCTTTAAAGAAGAATACTCTTCAATTGAAATATTCTTATTCGTTTTTTATTTTTTGGAAACGACGCTATGTTAAGTATCAGTTATTTTTTATATAAATAAAACATTGTCGCTTTTCAGATTCCTGCTTGTGATTCGACTAAATTTGATTAATAAGGCAGGCCCCACACGCAAAATTTTAATTCTTCAAATTAACAGCATAATTGTCCAGGCATGTTTGTTTGTTTTTTCTAATTGATTTTTATAGTTTATCTACATAAACCCTGTTCGTTATTTTTATATTTTGATAAAGTTATTCAATCTCAAACTCCACATAAATTTAGTTTTTTTCCCCAATTTAAAAAAATAAACATTTAATTAAAATATGATTGAAAGGGCCTGCTGTTTAATTTATAACCGTATAATTCTTGTAAAATAGTATTCATGAATAAAAATTTTGCGAGTTTAAAATAATTGATGAAAAAAGATTTGCTGCCGTTACAAAAATTTTGTTAGATCAACAACTGTTTTAGTAGCCGTAGCCTCAACAGGGTTTTTTTGCTATTACAACAAAACAATTTTTGTTAAACCAAACTAGTTTCGTTTCGTATAGCCGGTTTTGTTATCTAAATTAGAACTCTGCAATTTCAGAAAATCAAGAAAATTTCGGTCTTTTCTTTCATTTGTATTATATCTTTATTTCTAAATACAAATTTGAAATTATTGAATTTTGCAATCGCGAATTAGCGAATTATTTAAATTTTGTTTTTCTGATCTGGTTGTTGAATTATTTTGTTTTATATTTTATTAACTGAAGGAAAAATTGGAAAATAATCACAAGTTTAATTTGATGAAGTTGGAAGTTCATAGGCCAGCTAAACTAGAAATTTCCTTTCATATAAAAGGTTTGAAATTTACTTAAGGTGTGATTTACATTATCGATGTTTATTTTATTTCTTTGACACAAGATACATTCATTAAAAGTTAATTATAGCAAACTACACTACAATTCTTAATTGAATTTGATATTTGATACAATCGCTGTGTTACTTTAAAAAAATGAATAAGTAATCAAGACGAAGCTAAAGGTACTAAAACGAAACCATCTCACAAATTGTATAAATAAATAGGGTGATAATGGAGAAGTCGAACTAAGCATTGTTATAAGCAAGAAATGAAAATAAAACCAACATTTTAATAATTTTACAAAGTAAATCTAGTCAACTTTACGAGGATGCCAGGTATAGTAAGCAAGTTAGCTTCTTATCTCTTTCGTGGAGCAGTTAGTCTGCCACAAGTTAATTGGTAAACGTGTTGCTGCTAAGTGAGCTTTAAGTGTACGACTTATTGTATACCTTATAGATATTGAGGGGAAAACTCGGCAAATAAGCAGCGTTAGTTTTGAATAATCAAAATACGTTAAGATGGGTTTTGCGCGACTTATTTACTCTTTTACGAAATAAGATGTATGTTTATGAATTTTTTCTAAGCTTTGCTCAGTCTCCTATTGCAAAGCTATTAGTTGGAAGTAATGGATCGATCATGATAATATAATTTTAATTTTCTGTATTAGTTAAAGGATCATGTAGATTGGAAGGCGTTGTCCTACTTTTTGAACAATTCATATTTTGACTCCTACGCCAGTATTTCTTTTTTCCTCCGTTTATTGGATTTTATCGAAATTATTAGGTATGTCGGTGGGTATGTGTTTTTCAAATTATAAAACCTTCCATGTGCTTTGCAATACAATCTTGAGCGAAAGGCGAGTCCCGAAAAGGTTAGAATTGATTTAATGTGTTACGCTTCAAGAAAGATTGGTTTGCAAAATTATCATTGCATATGACTTGAAAGGCTCGATATAAATTTTTGACAAGGTAGATAGTATTAAAAATAGTTTGTTTTTTTGGATCGAATTTTGAATTACGACTAAACGGTGCTATTAGAAAACTATAAATTAGATTTGGTTTATTCTATTAATAGAAGGCGTACCATAATAGAAGTTAATACACGAGTAATGATTAGTAAAAATACAAGGTCGTTGGTAAAAAAAAAGTGTAAATAATTAACAATCAATTATGATTGGGAAAGAAATCGACATACAATTAGACACATCGTTGTTTTAGTATTTTAAAATAAACCGTGCGAGTTTTGCAGTTTCAATAAAAATTTCAACCAAAAGAATCTCGCAACTCTTCAGTTAAATTAACGAAATCACTGAACCATGGCGTAATATTGTACATCTGCGCGCTCTGATTTTTCCTTATACATTAATTACATGCAAATTCTTGCTAAGAATGTACAATCCGCCATTTTCTAACTCAATTCTCGTCTTGAAGGAGTCTTATTCCTTTGTCTCATATATACGTATATACTTTCTCGGCTCACGCATTTTAAACATCGGCCCCTTTCTTTCGGATTCTTAATTAGTAATGTTTCTTCTCGCTTTTCTTCTATGCTTAAATGTGCAGTCGTCTCGCTCGCTCCTATATGGAAATGTAACGTCAGGCTGAGACGAAATTAAAGTTCCCCTCGCGAAAACGAATTTTCTACACCCGTGCAGTCTTTCATTACACACATACAGGAGGCAGTTTCTCTTCAATGTCTTTTCTCTAAATAATCTACGTGTATTGGTGCACACATTAGGGTTTAAGGAATTCGCAGGTGATACTGAAAATTCCTTAGCATTTCGCAGATTTCGACATAAATTTTCCCGTTTTAATTATTTCCTTTTTGTTAATTTAAAAAATTGTTAACTAAGAAAAGTCGATGACAAATTTCTCGTTTTTCATTAATTTATCTTTAGAATTTTCTAATTTAAAAGCTATGTAAAATACTAATAATAAGAAATACGTCGGAAACTGTAGCTCATGTAAGCACATTCAATAATTCACGAACCGAGCACAAAGAACTGCTAATTATTTATTTTCCAAGCTAAAAAGGCCTGGCAGTTTCCCTACACCCCTTTTCTTTACAATAATCGACTACGATTATAAAAGCATACGGGAATGATCAAGAACCCAATCCGAAAAGGGACTATAAAAGAGATGTGTGCGCGTTTCTTCTTTGTTCTTACATTAAAATATGCAATTTTGAATATAATTTAATTTTCTATTTTGTGTTTTAGTAAATTAATTAAGAAAGTTTTAAAAGATAAATTATTTAAATGTCATTATTTTCGTTACTCAATCAAGAAAAGATACGACGCGAAACCATTTCAAACAAGTGCGTCTTCGCGATGACGATTTTAAATAAGTCGACGTATGTAGTAGTCAGGGGAAGTCTTCATTTCTCCCCTACTTTTGCACAATTTTATGTACTTTTAATTATTATCTTATTGATTTTGTATTACGTACTCGTTATTAACTTTTTCCCATTAGACTACAACATCTCTTGCCAAAAAGTTTCCCCG
Organism: Cantharis lateralis; assembly: GCA_963170105.1. Lineage (NCBI taxonomy): Eukaryota > Metazoa > Arthropoda > Insecta > Coleoptera > Cantharidae > Cantharis > Cantharis lateralis. Next base: position 39,642,392 of record OY720625.1, read on the forward strand.
ACTCTGGGATATTATTGCTCGAACCAAGTGATTTATAATGCCTAGTCTTACCTATAGTACTGATGCAAACTATGAAAAATATAAATTAAAATACAAAGAGTAGGCACTAACCGCATATTCCAATGAATCGACTGGCATGATCAAATACACGACGATTGAACATACATTTATGCATGTATGTAGATATTAGCAACCGGGTGTTCTTTCCACGCAACATCGAGTTTTGCATATGGAAGAGTTGCTTGCTAAACTTCGTGAGATTTCATAATTTTTCACATTATCCGCAATAAAATCCAAACTACGCTCCAAAGTTGGGTTTCGAAATTAAAAAATATGTTTTCAATCAATCGATTTCGTTCATTTCATGGTTACCGATTTGTTGGTTTTTTTAAGTTTCCGTGTGAAAAACAACATTAGTCATATACGTTAAAACTGATTCGTACAATTAACATTCAACAAATACGTCATTAAGTAAAACATAAATCAGGAAAGCAATCGAGTAAGGAAAGCACGGTGTAATATCAACCTTACATAGTACAAGTATCTCAGGTCTCCACGGTTGGATGCCTTACTCTATGCTTACAAATTATGTCCGCTTGTTTTATGCATACATGAACTATTGTTTATTATTTTTAAGTTTTTAGCTAAATTCAAATATGAATTATCGTAGTTATCCTTATGTTCCGCAAAAACCCGCATCTATTCCATGTACCTAACGTTATTTTTCTGCATTAATGCAACAACTTCACGTGTTTGCAAAATCGCTGCAATAACAATCGCAACCTTTAATAATATGTTTTACATATTTATATTTTACAAATTTATCTATATGTACATTTCTACCATTCAATATTTTGCATAACAAGTTCACCATTTTCAAAATTTAACATTAAAATGTTGGAACTATTGCATATCATAGTTTAAGCATAGATACCGCAATATAGCAATTCGAAACATACTAGTTAATTATGATCTTCGAAATGACACCATTAACGTTAACGTTATTTTTTTATACCGAAGTTTCATATCTACGTTACAGATTGAGATAATGATATTTACTGCTTTTTCCACTAATCAGATTATTAATTTATATCAACCGTTATTTGAAAATTGTTTGAAGTATCAATTTTTTTTATTAATATACTACAACATATTCATCTTTTTCTTTTTCTCTTTAATTTATAAAAATAATCTAGTTTGCTGATTTGAAAAAATAATTTTACCTGGATACCCGGCCTCGCCCGGGGTTTCTTAAAAATAAAATACTTTGCATTAGTCTGCGTGCTTGAACATTTTCCAGTTTTGCTTCCCGTTGCTCGTTTGTGTCATACTAAGCTTTTTATAACCTTTTTAGTGGAATTATTGTTTTTGAATTCATCAGCCAGGCTTATTAGGTTTGTGGGAATCTCGTTAACCCCATATGCGCGTCACGTAATTTTGTGAGATCTCGCTTTCCTCTCAACATTTTCAACATTTTCTTGCACTATATAACCTTTACCAAGTCCTACTGAGTAAGTGCGCCAAGTTTGGTTCAAATCGATTAAAGGGTCTAAGAGTGCATAACATACGAACAAACATTTATATTTTAATATATACAAGAGGAAGAAAATTAATGAAGGAACTTGCAAAATTTATTAAGAAATGATTGAGTATGAATTAAAATAATACAATAAATACTTCTTAATTTTCGTCATTGGTGATTGGAAGAAATGAAGAAACCATTGCAATTGTTGCTATTATAATAATATAGTGCCTTAATATAATATTTGACTATGGGTTATTTTATATTTTCATATAAACAAGTAAATATTAGATATAGATTTGAAGTTTCAGGTATCTACTAATAAGTTCACAGAAAGTTAATATGAAAAAAAGAAATAGTTATTAAAAATTAGTATTTTTTTTCCAAACAGCACATTTCATTTTTTATTTAGAACAATGAAAAAAAAACTGTTAAAAAATCTTTTAATTGTTTATATTTTTAAATTATAGCAAGAGAGGATACTAAATTAGACACAGATAGGATTAATTCGTAACATTTATTATAAATTAGACACAGTATTTTAAAAAAAATAATAGTTTATCGAAAATTGTAGGATATTCTATTCAAAATTTATTTATCAAATGATATATTAATTTTTGTACTGGATATTTATAAATTTTTGTATGTTAAAATCCATTATAATTATTAGTTTATTGTCAATTGTATTATGTTTAAAACTTCATTGTCAAAAATTAATTTAATAACTTCAATTAACTAAAACTCCCAATTAGTATGGATATAGAATACTGTGTAAAAGAATTAGTCGCCCTAACAAAGTTTTTAGTGGCTAAAGCTTCAAAAAAGTTTTTTGTTGCTACAACAAATTTTATGCTGTTGATTTTTGTTGAAATTTGTTGATCCAACAAATTAGTAAAACACATCAGTTGATTCAAAAAAATTTTTCAGGACAAAAGAAACTTAATTTTGGCAGCATAAAATATATTGTTGCAGCAAAAAAATTCTGTTGAAGTTTTAACTACTAAAACTTTGTTGGGGTGACAAATGCTTTTTCGCAGTGAAGTTGTACATAATATCAAATATAAATAATCATACTTATTTATAATCAGAAGCTTTTTATATTAAGTTATTTTCGTACCTGTAGATAAACACATTGTGGGCCCCAGAGGGGTTTAATATAACAGCTTAATATTTGTGGCGATTGAGCAGACAACAGCTGCAGCTTTCGGTTTGGTATAAGAGGAAGGCGATGACTGAAAATACCCAAAAATGAGGAGCCAAAGTGTACTTTATCTATAACATATCTATTATATAATTACCGACAATACACAAAAAGTACATCAGCTCCGAATAAAGCATGTTATATTTACTGAAAACGTAATAAATTTAATTTTTGCCCACAACAAGAAAGAGGCATTGGTGTTGGTTGTCAATGGATTAACGAGATTTCTATTAGTATGTATTGCAGGATTATCGAGACTAAAATTTAACTTTAATCTAATAAAATGAAATTAAGGTACCTACGATACATTATTGATGTTTTGAATGAAAAAGTTGTCGTGTTCAGAATTTTACATTTTTACTTTCTTATCATTACTTTCATTGATTTTTGTTATCAAACTAAAAACCTAAAAAGATTCTCAAATCGAAAAAAAGTTGAATATATAACGGATTAGGTTTTTCTATGTTTTACTTGCTATATTACCCAAATATCAATATAATAATAATCATTCGATAAGTTTGTGAAAAAATGGAAAGTTGTGAATATTTAAAAAAGCAGGAATGGAGAAAATAAAGCAAAATGAACTGAAATTGAGAAGTAGTAAAGATTACCGCGTAAATAATTTAATTAAAGGATTTAGGAAGGATTAACTATGAACATATGTTTCAGATTGTTGGTCTTCCTCAATACCGCACAATTTTAATTTCTTCTTGTAAATAAATTTCAGTGTAAATAACAATTATCGCTAATTACTTGGAAGATCGTATTTCTCGTTATATTTTTAAATTTAGCTACTTATTTATTAAGTAAGTAATTAATTTTTTTTGATAATTGGAAAATAAAATCTCAATTAACTATCTTTGAATTTTTCATTTTGTGAAGTCATTAAATTCGATCTCTATGTAAATTAATAATTTTATATCTGGAAGTTGGGTCGCGGAATCGTAAAAATATTAAATGGATATTTTGGAAAGCATAAGAAATAAGCAGAATAATGGAAATATTCTTTAAAATAGGAAAAGTTTACAATAAAAAGTGATGCCATATCATGAAAGTATTCAAGTGCTCGTTGTTATATTAATAGTGTAAACCACAATTTGTAGTAACTTTAGCTTTCGCAAAGTTTTAAATGAAAACTGTACTAACAATCGTTACAACTAAGTTGCATGCAACATTGAAAAAATGGAAATTTAGCAAGTTTTCTTCTGTTCTACATTATCCAAGTTAAATAGCATTAGCAGTTAAATGTTTTGGCGAAGTGAACGTTGAACTAAATTACCCCAGAATCGTCAAGCATTCTGTCATAATATCATACTTATGTCCTCTTTGACTGCCAAACGTACAACAGACGAAGAAGGATATATTCAAATTAACAATAGTTAGATGAGTGGATCATACAAATTAACCTGCCGACTAAATTTGTTTAAAACATGCAATTATCATAGGCCGTGCAACCTGGGGACTGGCACTATCCTGCATGTTCACCAGACAAAATATATTTAAAAAAAAGTTATATATGACTTACGTAACTACCCCTACTTTATTCATTAGATTAAAAAATGATAATTATTTTAATTCAGAAAATTTTGCCCAAATAAACCGCAATTAATTATTACGAAATATTGCTCGGTATGTATGAGGCGTAAGGAGCGCATTATCTACGAATGGGACCCTTCCTGCGGTGGAAGGGAGCGAGAGCCATGCCATAAAATTTAGATAGACAGGTAAAACACAAATGCCTGTCCCTGACTTTACCTTCGCATAATTGAACATCACATGTTCACCTGTCTAAGTGATGTATGGATACAGAGCTGGCGCCACAACCCCGTGACGTCACTTTCTTTACCTGTCTCCAAAATTATGCAAAAAAAGAATTTCGAACCTCAGACCTAAACACTTTTGACAAAAATTGACAATTAACTGTAAGTAATATTCCACGGCACCCTAAAATTAAACATAAACTGGAAAGCATTGCTCGGTATAATTAGATTATTAAGTGTAAGTGATTATATAATCATCAACCAAAATATTGTAACGGCTTTGTGGTTTACAGAAAATTTAACAATTTTAGATCTTAACAGCCTCAATGTTTAACTAAACTTGATTTTCAACAATTCTCTCTTAGTGTTCTTCGCGGTGAAGAAAACCACATGTTGCTTGTTCAACTATCGCCTTAAATTAATCAAACAAAATTTATTGTAATCTCATATAATTAATATTTTATGAGGTATAAATCGATTATCAATTAGGTGAATTAGTTGACTACATAAAAATTACTAAACTCCCGAATTACTTCCGAAAAATACTTTCCTACTAAATTAATTATCTGCACGAACAGTTCGCAGGTACAAAAAATTTTAGCTATTAGTTCACATATTACACACGAACAAATAGAGGATTCGGAACGTTAACACAAAAAGAAAGAACGTTTGGGGAAACACAATCCATTATTCAGAGACAGCGGTAATAGCGAAGTGGGTTGCAAGGTTAGTGAACATAGAGAAAAGTGAGTAAGGCGTCCTCCTCTCTACGAACGTTTTCTATAGATAAAGATAGACGTCCTTAAAGGAATAAACGCAGGAATTCCCATATTCGCATGCTTACATGTACTTTTTACGATCAAGTTAAGACAATAATTTTATGATTCTACATAAAAAATAGCAAATCATACTTCATCATATTGCACTTTCTGTCGCATTCCGTCCTTCCTCGAGACAAACAAAAGTTTGTGCTACATATTAATATTTTGTTACGGAGTTAAATGAAGCGTTGTCAATACGTACCGTACACGTTTCTGTATAAGACATGCTCAATTATAAATTCCTTAAAATTTAATACGAATTACTAATGGAAAACTCGTAGGGTGCTTAATTTGTTCTTATATAATGTTTACGTTCATTGTATGAAAAAATAAACTTTTACGTAGTTCGTCAAATATGTAGGCTACACTTTGGAAGCGATTTCTTTTGAAAGGGTCCTAACAAGTAATTTATTAAGTTTCAACGAAAGCTTTTTTTAGAATTTTTGATTCAATACCACCTGTTTCACAAATTATTACATTTTCTATTTCTATCACTTTACACCAAAAAATTTTTGTTCTATTTTTTCCTACAGTAATCCTAATAGATTTTTAAAATACGTCAATAATTGTGCATGTAAACTGTATGATTATCAATTCAGTTTCTGTTACACAACGATTTTCATAGAAATCGTTGAGTAATAAAAATCTGTATACTCGTTCAGTATGCTGGTGAAAATGCAATTTTATCTAAACTATAATAAATTCGTTTTAACTTAATTGTATTATACTTATCTACAGCGGCGTATTTTTTCAGTAACTAATTATCGTTTCAAATAACTGTACGTAAAGTAGTAATTTCCACTGGATTGGAAAATAAAACAGGGTTATACGAACATTTTCTAAACCCGTTAAAATTTTTCTCTAATTAAATGATGCTGAGTAGTGAGTACTCAGCAGAGAAAATAAGCAAAATATTTTGTAATAGCATCTTTGTGTGCTTCGTGTTTTGCTTTTTAAAATCCCGAATAAAAAAAGTCGGAAACGATGAATATAAGAATTCTATATTTAATAAGCAAATCTACTACAGTATCTCAGAAACTACTGCAATCAGATTATTTTCAAATGTTCAAATAATAATTAAAAGAAATTAAACAAATCCTATCTCCAAGTCCTTTTTTCAATTTAAGTGAGACGTATTTCTCATTTAATCAAAGATTCCCATAAGGCGTCCTATTTGAATTAAAAAAAAGATTTGGAGAAAATACTATTTTAAGAATAAGCTTTGGCTTTGACTTAATTTGTCGGTAGAGAACCTTTGTGAATACAAAATATATATTGACGTGTATTTAATGGTTGAAAATATTCTTAATTGATTTTTCCGTAAATGCAGTCTTTTTATTGCTCGGCTATTTTAAAAAAATTTTAGTTTTAATGTAAAACTTTCCTTTTAAAGTAATTTATACTTGCGGCTTTTGCAGCTATTCCGTTTATCGAGTTGAAACGCCGTTCCAATTTATAAATTCAAACAAAATAATTTTAATTTTCTCACCGTTTTATTTTTGTTTCTCAAAATTTTTATTCTTTTTTTCGACATCCAAAATCCAATTTTAATATTTTTTCGTAAGTAGGTTTTATCAATCCAAAGTTTACTTTTATCTAAAATTATTAATGCTCAGGCTCGTAATATAATTTTTTTTATTCTTACATTTCCGTCTCAAAACGGAGACCCCCAAATTTACAGGTCTTGATCCCCGCAATCTTTAGCGAACGACGACTTTCCTTCATTTTTTAATTTTGCATCTTTGGAAAATTCATGATAATATGTAAATTCAAAAAATGGTCCTCTAACACTGCCAACTTTCTCGAGAAATTTTTATTTTACATTCTAAATATAATAAAATACAAACTAATTAAAATTTATGTAAACCGTACGTACGATTTGCGATTTAGAGAGATTTAATCTTTCTTGAGAACCCTCTTGAGAGATTTCCTCAGAATTCCTACTGGATTGACTTAAAATTTCTGTTCGAAAGAGTAGTAAACGCAAAGGAAGGCTCAGCTGTATCATCTTAGAAATGCTCGAAATTTTCGAAGATTTCTTTGGATTTTATACAATTCCTGGGGTTTCTTACAATTCTTTGGATTTCCTATTCATGATAATTAATTCATGATAGTATCGATGATGATAATTATTATTATCTTCTTCTCACCCTTTTTTGTCCACTGATGGACATAGGCTTTCCCTTAATTTTTTGAAATAAGAATAAAGAATAATAAATTTCTTGTTGGCAAAAGTATATAGACTTACAGTAAGTAATAAGTAAGTGTAATTGATTCATTATATTACTCCACCCCTATAGTCTTCGTTCTTCTATTATTATAGCCAACTATAAGCTGCCCGTTCTTTGTATCAGTGTTTCATTTACAGAAATTTAATTAAAATTAATTATTGATTTTGAAAAATTTCAACAGTTTAATAATAAATAGTATTACTATATAATCACCTCTTTCAGAGTAAAATTGCATAAAATAGAAAAATTAGAAAGGAAAGTATTACACAATATGCGATTTTACATTATTTTCAATGTAAACTTACACTACTTATTTAAATGTAAATTCACATTAATTTTTGTAGTATAGATTCTACCATCTTCGGAATGGAAATTCTGAACATACAGTATTAATTAATTTAATACAGTGACAAACAGAGCGCCATAGTTAATACTTATTGAAATACCTAATTAATTTAAGTTGTTAGTAAATTAGGCTATATAGATAATTTATAAAAAGAGTTGCTAGTTTTCATTCTATTTCACACCCTATTGCATAATGCTATTATACCAAATTTGATTATATTAAGGGCCCTTAGTCACTTCTATTTCACAGGAAGCCTATGATATATTAATATATTATAAATCAATAGGTACCAGATAAGTAAACCTTATGGAAGTTGCAGAAACACAGTATGTAATTTAAAATAGTATAAAAAGGTGTGCTACTAAAATGGAAAGCGAGATAAATTTCTTTAGGATGAATGGAAATCAATAATAATACAAAATAGAACTCTGATGAAGTTTCTATTTGATTCTGTACAATCAAAGAAAACACTTGCACAAGAATTTTATTAATGGTACTGGATTATGATATCATCTACTGCATCAGATAATTTTCTTTGATCCAGCATCTGAGATACTTTTTTCAATGCTCTAGATTTTATCCGAGCTTTCAAGAGTCAAAGAAGAATTTGAAAATTTCTGATTAAGGTAAAAGATAATAATCTGTCTTACGTTTGCTGTTTTTAGATTTTTCCCAAACTTTTGGGAATTTCACTTACATCTGCGCAAATTTTACCTTTTCGGATACCTAAAAGATATTTGGCGACATTTTTACCGATAGATATTTAAAAAAAAAAATTAAAACTGAATTGAAATTACAATGTTTCGATATATTGAATATTATCAGACAGATGCAGAAATATACAACTGCAATATATTATTTATTAACGTCGAATAATAGAATTAATTCAGAAAGTGAACAAATAATATTGTTTTGGAAGAACAATAATAAATTTGTTATATAGCTAAATCAAGTAGTGTTGGTTGATTCAGTTAGTTTCGAACAATTTTCAATGTATGTCTAGTATGGTATCAGAATGCCATAGTCATTATAGTATGCAACTGCAGTATTTGGTATGTAAGTGTTGTATGTGTGGTATATGATATGATAATACACCTTAATATATTATGTACAATATAGTAGAATAATATTATACAGAAAATAATTCTTGTCGACATATTGAACTACTAGTCTAGGGCCTTAACTTATACAAAAGAATTCTATTGCACTACTAGTCTAAAAAGCTACCATTATTGACCGATTTCTGCTTTTCACGAAAAGGTTTTCATTATTCATAATTTATTCATTTTTGATTTGGTCGCTGTCAACTGCCACTCGAACTGACTGTTTTAAAGTAATTCAAGTTTTAAAATTGTACTTATAGCTAAAGGTGACAATATTTGTCAATATGTTGACAATTGTCAAGAATTATACATTTTTCGGCACAACGCAACCGCGTGTAATTTGTTTGTCGAAAATTTAAAAATTCATAAGAACTTTGGTTTTAATTTAAGGTTTTGATTACGAAAAGAAATCTAAGTGCCAATAATAATCAAAACTAATCTGTATTAGAAATTTATTAATACGACTAAATAAAATAACACTCGTAATTGTTGGGAAAGTTATTTCAATTTTCACTAATTGGCCATTAAAGATTATAGCAAGTAAACTTATTATTAAATTACATTATATTCTCATGCACACACACCTATTGTATAATTATATACCAAGCGAGCATACGAGATTCTAGAAAATTGCTTGTTTCGTTATGCTACCTGTAATTATCTATTAAATGTACAAATACATGTTTAACCTTTACGCTAGGAAAAAAGTGTTATGGTTATTTTACAAGGAAATCACCCACATCGATACGAGAAAACAGACCGTTAGTTTTATTTTACTTTTTTCTCGTGGTTTTTAAAATTCGACGTTACATTTAGAAAATGTTTAGTCTTAGATTTAATTTTTTCCCTCGTTGACATGTTGACATGTCCGAAGTATAAAAACAAATATTTTAAACTCAGTTTAACACGACATGGTATTTTTTCGTTGCGAGTAGAAAAACAATTAAACGGCTAATAAAAACTGGATCTAAAATTTCATTAAAGTGAAATTACAAGAAATCGATCAAAAGATGTGAACCAATAAATAATCGTTACACATGAAAGCATTGCTTGCGTATATGTCGAGCATACGCGTCTGTCTGTGCGCCCATCCATGACATTAACTCGCCCGTGGAGATTCTTAAATCAGGATGTGTTTTGTTATATGGTCTGAGAAGTTCGGCGATGAGAAATATCTAAATGCTTTTCGCTCTCTGATCCCACCTGCTATAATTTAATAATTGATGTTTCGATTTTGTACTATCGAATAGTTTTCAATAATAGCCCGAAAAGGTTATGTGTTGCAAAAATTGATCTATTAAATACACGAATTGATGCAAATCTAAGAATATCGGAGGCACATTACATGATAACAATACACATTAACACTCCCTCAATAATACAATAGAATATAACTAAACGCATGAGAAAGCAAATTTTCTAAATAAAACTCAAGTCATAGAATGACATGCAGCGTGGTTCACGCTTAGCGATTTCCATTATAATATGAAACAAATCTTATCCTAACTTGGATTATAGGTAAGATATTTCAAACCAAAACTAGCTCACGATAACTTTCATGATACACACGCTATTAAAGTGTTACTTTACTGAAATATACTCAAGTAAATATAAACAGTTTTATGTCATTGTAATTAAGATTATAGAATTAATTAACTTCACACTAAATTTTATATTTGACATTCAATGCTAATTTTCTATTAATAATTCCGAAATTAATAATTTTATGCAGACATGAAATAATAATCAAGATTAAACAGACGGAATATAAAGAAATCAAGTTCTTTTAAACAACATAACGCCGCTCCCCCCCCCCCCCTTGATTCATATAACATAATTCCTACCACGAGCAAAAAATATTTCTATTAGTTTGCCAAAATGCTTTTCCGACTAAATCAACACTTACTATAACAGGAAGGAAAAATTAGCCAATTAGTTTACTCCAAAATTAATGCGCTCTAAGTAACTAACTATATTGTGTGTGTGTAAAGCTTTTAAGAACATTTACTTTTCTGAGTGTGTCATTGGGTTAGACTTTCTTGCTTTTTTGCAAATAAACCTACGATAAATGGAAGATCATCAAATAATTTATGTATAGTTTTTGTAATTCGAAACCCATTATTAGCCAGAATCAATCTAATTTCCAAAAAAGTTAAATCAATTTATTTTATCTAAGTTGTATAGAAATACCATAAGAACCAGTACATATGCTTTTAAAAACAAGTTTTTGTTGTGTTTTAAAAGTGATTTTCTGATTATAAGAAAGCAATAATGCTTCAACCGCAAATTTCCTGACCCGCTCACACGACTGCTACTGGTCATGCATTGACGGATACTGCCAGACAATCTTTTCAATTTTGTTTTATTTTTTAAATTGGATTTATTTTCTGTACGTGCTTTATTTGAATTGCATTGTCGATTTTAAAAAATATATAGGTATTATCGTAACATATCTGGATAACAATCACGATTCTCACTACCAGTGCAATATTATGACCAATTAGGTTATTAAATAAATTTATTACTACTCCTTCTACTTGGTTAATTAACGCACATTTCAAAAATATATATTCATATCATCGTAGAATTGCATTGTTCCAAAATATATGGCAAAAACATACTGTGGTCCCACAGACCTCTGATTACAGGACGAGCTAACCTTCATCAGAGTATCTTCATCATCGGACACATTTTGAGTTTATTCTTGATTTATGAGAAAAGAAGAGAATAAGACCTAGTGTTTGAATGGCGTGGAACTCGATTGCACAGGTTGTGCGGTCTAAAGGCCGCACTGCTAAATTCTTTTGTATTATTTTATTACATAGAAAAATATGTCTCCTACATCTATTGAAAATTTGATTCTTGAATTTTCTGTTGTTTCAAATCCTATTTGCCTTTCGCAATTGAAGAGTCATAAAAGTCAGGTTTTGCGTAAATTGTGATTTAAGAATACAAGACTCACACATCCTTACCAACCGAAGTATTTTAAAAACGCCTTTACGCTGGACTGTTAAAACTTTTTTTTAACTTTTTTCTTTCTATAAATGATATCTTTGGTTTCAAGCTAAAAGTTGGCAGCAACGGATGAAATTTCTTATCCAACGTGGAAGTGGAATGAACTAATTTCATATTATATCAGCTTATCCCATCAATCCAAATTATATGAACTAAGTTTTAAGATTTTCATTTAACTTTAAGTTGTTTTCATTTAATAATTTCCACCATAGGCGCCGGAGAGGGGGGGCAAAGCAGGGCACTTGCCCCTCCCTAGAAAATTGAATTTGTTGTTTCTAGCTAGTGCTCGTAAAATATTAGAATTTTCCTTTAAAATCATAAAGCTGGACAAAACTGAATACTTTGCCCCCCATTATATTTAACGCTTCCAGAGGCCACTGATTTCACCTAAGGTAATATTCCAAAAAAATTATGTACACATGATTTAAATTCCTTGGAAATTTCTGGAATCCCTTGGAAATCACTGTAAAATCTTAGAATTTTCTGGAGTTCTTTGGAAATCTCTGGACATCCATCAAGATGTTGAAGACGCAAAGTCTAAGAGTATGAATAAATCTGCAACATAGAGTCAAAAGTGTGCAAGATGCAGATTTAGACCAGGTTTGCAAATGTGAAAGTTTGAAGATTATTCCATTCCGCCCAAACCTCCCGGATTTATGCCTATATGCCAGTTTTATAATAGTTCAGTTCAGTTCTACGAATTTTAGGAGCTTTAACAACTAATTGCGTATACCACGACACATGCAGAAGACATTTAATAAAGTTGAAGTGTACGGGAAGACGAAACATCAAAATTGGGCCAAAGATTTTGTAATCCCAGTATAGTGGATAAAGTTATACCTAAGTAGCAATTTACATTAAAGTAACATTAACTTCACATTATCGCGTTGAAAAGTACGCAAACTAATTATTTCAATTTTTAACGTATGGCTAACCTGGGACCATAACCTATTATTATTTGGGCTTCTATCCGTAAAAAAAATGCTTTTGTCCTGCTCGGTGATAATACGTTCATGCGTTTTGCTATAAAAAATTATATCGTTTATTAAAATTCGACATTTCAACCTTTGGCTACTTAAGGGGGTATTCCGGTTTTTTAAATTTAAAAGTAAAATATTAGATTTTTAAGCTTAAACAATGCATAAGTAATTTTTATTTTATGAATATGGCAAAAAAAGAGAGACAGTAAAAGGGCTAAGTACGTTGACATTACGTTACAAGCCTCGTCTGAACGAAATGCATTATAAATACATGCAAATAGAATTTCAACAATTGATAGATATCACTTTTAATTAAGACAACTAAAATCATTAATTATTTTAGAACTTTAAATGAAATTTTTGTGTTGCGTTTATGCCGGAATTATTACTGTATGTTCATTTGTGTAAACCGACGATTTTTTGAACAGAAGTAATTGTTGAAAGCTGCTCTCTCTTTTAAATTTTGCAGCAGTTATGGAAATCGTCAGTAAATTTAATGTAGCTACTATAAATAAATTACAATCATACAAGTTCTACTTGACAATTTTTGTGGTTTTAAGTGAAATTGCTTGCATGGCCAATCGGACAAAGTCATCGAGCGTAGCTTTTGTACCTGGCCGTTCCTCACCACTATCTAACTGCAACGTGCAATTTATTCTCACAACTACCTTGAAATTATATGAGAATTGCAAGTTAAAACTTTTTTGTGTTTTGTGAAATTACACTTGTTTTTAATTGTTACCGATAGGTACCATTCATGATTAATCGATACACATTTAAGGCATGTGAAATGTGCTCGTATTCCACGTTTAAATGTGCAAGATCATCGTCAACGCTTCAATTGTTTTTAAAGCAAAACGGAAAACTTGCAAACTTTATTCGAGCAATAAATTTGACGCCAATAGTGGAAAGCGAAAAAAAAGTTTTATTGTATTGTGTTGCATTATATTCAAAATATAAGTGTAAACGATGATGGTTGGAAGGTTCTATTTGTTTAATTTGCGAATAGGAAGAATGTGGTGATACACGTAACCAAACTGAAATTGTAATAAATTAATAATTCAAACAAACTCATTAGTGAAGCATATGCGGCAGAATATATCCAGTCTAACTCATTAATAATTCGAAACTTTAAATGAATCCAAACTTAGATGTAACTTCTACATGTGAACGTAATAATACAAACGCATATATCATACGGGCCCGTCAAGTGCTAATATCCAACGTCTTTTAACGTCTTACGTTACCTTCGTATTTCTTACCTAGGGGTTAATAGTCTAAAGAAAATTCGAGTGGTTCCAAGTTTAGAGAAGAAAAGTTTTTTAAAAAAATTATAAGTTTATTATAAAATATTGTCTGCTATGCATACATTGAATAATTTCGTGCAAGTTTGTATATGCAAAAGCCCAACCCGTGACAATTATTGATTGAGAATTCTTCCTTCTCTTTATATGCAATAAGTAAAGACAAGAACTTCGCAGTCTGGTCATTAAAACTTTTGCCTCTTAAAAAGAAATAGATTCATTTTCTTCGCTCGGCAAAGGAAGAAAGACGTACGGATTAGAACCAGAATATGTTATAACTTGAATAATTGTGCTGCGGATGAGTTTAAAATCCTACAGTCGTATTTATTGGTCGAGAATAAAGCTCTTGATTATTATTCTAGAAGACTTTCGCTTTTCAAAGTTCGACGTGTGGATCCTCGTACGTTTTCTTAGGAAATTACAATGCAACCGACGAGGAAAGGCAAATTAACGAGGGCTCGAATTAAGAACGGTGTTTAATTTAAAAGTAGCGCGCGCATCACACATCTCTCCCCACCCTTTTCCAATAACGGTACAGTCCGAGCTGTTTTTAATTTAAGATATACGTGCGAGTTGCGATTCCAATACATAAGAAATGAAATATTGATTTCATTTTGCATGCAAACTTCTGCACTTAGCCAAACGTACGATGTTTATGTACAAACGGTATTGGAAACTCGAGATGAAAATATATCAATTAATTTATGTTTTTCTTCTCACCCTCGCGCTTTGCATATACATTATCTTTCAAACTCTACATTTTTCAAGATTTCTATTGTTTCAAATTTATCAAAAGAGATGAACCATTTCAATTTTAAAATATTTATTACAATTAATTTTCAGTTCACAATTGTGTTTTGTAACCCAAAATATATTTAATGGGCTTAAAGTGAACTATTTTTCAAGTGGAATTGATGTTCTTATTTGGATTAGACATTCAAACTGATGTTAATACTTTTAAAATGTTCCAACTTAATTACCCACTCTGTCCAAAATGGAAAATTGAAAATTTTCAATATAACTATCAACCAAAAATACAATTAATTCATTTTTAAATTTCATAATCTTTTTTTTCAAGTTTTTATTTATAATTTATAAATAATACCACATCTTAACATAATATAAACATTATTAATTTCAAATTCAGGGTTTTCTAAAATATTACACGATTCGCAAAATTAATATACTCCTAATTATTATTGCCCAAAAGTTTGCAATAACTTTTGTCTTTAAATTATTAGTCAATTCGGTCACAATATACTACAATCACCTAATGATACATAGATATTACTTCAAATTCTAATATAACGTTCACCACAAAACAACACACAAGCCACCAGGGATAATCGGCAGGTATAAGTCATTTTTTCCCCAAATTGAGCAAAATGCGGAGCTATAGGCGAAATAAATCCTAAATAAAAGCGTTTATCTAAAAAGAAACACTTCTGCATCAATACCTCCAATCATCAGCACATCAAATTTTATCTGAATCGGTTAATCCTTCCCGGAGATACGATTACATTTTCATTTTTTTTATTGTGGTAGCTCTGGCCAAGATTTCTCTGCGAAAACCTTATTTTCACCACTAGAGCCCACAAGGCACATGTCCAAAAAGTTTGATTGCCATCAACGTAGAAATGCCGAGGAAAATCGAGGGAAAAAGACTTTTTTCAAGATTTCGCAAAAAAAATTTATTATGTATTTTCATATTGCATTCCTGATTTTTATCGAAGGGTTCCATATGCTATCAAGTCCTTTTGGGGCAATGTTCCTACATACCAAATTTGGTTGAGATCCCTTCAGAACTTCATGAGTTATTTACTCTTAAAGTTTTAACTTTGACAGCTTGTAATTTTTGACAGATGACAGGTAGAAAGTTAATTTCACCTATTCTGGATAAAGCTTTTCAAGGTCTTTAAAATATCCTACCACAAGACAAAATCGCTTTAAAAAATCTTGTATCATTTTCTGGTAGTGGCACTCCTGATTGACAGATCACGATGAAAACCTTACTTCCACTTTTCTACCGTAAACCTTACTACCATACCAAATTTGGTTCTGATTTGTTGGATGGTTCAGGAATAAACCGAGAGACAAAATCTGGCGACCGACAGACCGACACAGATATTTTATCTGAGATATTTATCTCGAAAATGTAAAAATAAATTTCAACTTTTTTTTCCATTACCATACCTTTTTGGTTGATTGGAGGTAATTAGGGTAATATATTAAAAATTTCTTAAAATATTATGGAGGCGTAAATCGGATAATATCAAATTATTTTTACGCCAACTTTTTTTGTTTTTTTTCTTGACAATTCCTACTATTAATTTTCTTGTAATTCCGAGATCTTGTACACCAAAAGATTTAATCTTGGGTTTAAACACTGAATTACTGGTCATACGTGTTTTTACTGGTGTACTGGGGGTATTCCATACCCCTTTGGAATAGTTTTCCTTTTTGGCCTTTTCAATAGCTCGTACTGTATCCAACACGATTAAGAATAAAGAAATTTGGGAAAAATTTAAAAAATTTTAATTCTTGCTTGGCCATGTGATATGTAATTTGATAACATCGCCTGATATCGAGTAATGATAAGATTCATAGCCAGTTACAGTATAAATTACTATATAAAGCCGAGCTAACTCTTCGCCACATTGGAGTTCATTTCAAAGCAATGCATGTTAATCATAAGTAGACTCCAAGATTGACAACGAGTTGATTTAGCTGGCTATGAAGTATGGATCAGCTACGATTTAGCTCTAACTTGAGAGGAAAACTACTACGACCTAGGTAGCTAGGTGTTTATTCCATAATTATTAAAGTAGTTCAACATATTCCAAAGGTTGGCAACCATTGATCGTCTCATTAATTAGATAGGTTATTCGGAATGTCAAAATAATATTCAACCAATATTCTTAATATTTCTACTTTGTACCAAAAATATGATTCCATTCTTGCCCTAAAGTTCAGTTTACATTATGTGATTTTTCTTATGATTTAATCATAGGAGAAACTATAAAGTATAGTTTGTATTATATTTTTTATAATTATTCAAAAAACACCCAGTATAAACTGTGTTTTATGGTTTCTCCTGTGATAAATCATATAATGTAGACTGCCCTTAAACCTTCCAAACCCAGACGGTGAGCGAGAGTCGTAAGACTATGTAGGTATGGTAACAACATTAATTTCTTCTTCCATTGATACTAAGGTGTGGTGTGCTTTTAAATTCCAGGAAGATAGGAACTAACACACAAGTAAAAACAACTTGCATACAGCTATTTAAACAGATACACAGGCCCGAATTCTCTGAAATAGAAAAATAAAAATACTATTTTATCTATACAATAACTCTCTGGCTCGAAACCATAATCGTACCATGTAACTGTTAGGTAATGCCGTCGAACCCATTCGAGTCGGATTGAAAATAACATTAACAGCTAATTGATAAAATTTATAATATTTTTTTTATAACATTTTTTAAAGAAACTGAAAATGATTTACCTGGAAATTACACAACCAGGTAACTTCATCATTAACAAAACAGCTCCAATCCATTTCAGATCAGTCTAATAGGTTCTTCTGTGAAGTTTATTTAAAGGGGTTCAAAGAACGAGGAAAAGTAGTTAAAGCGAGTACTCAGTTTAAACTGTTATAAACCCGGGAGAGGGGGGTATAAGTTTTCTTTCAGCCCGAGCCGACATTATCTTCTATGTCAGCGGTTTTTAATTAATTTTGGCCCCAGAACTCTTAAAACTTAAACCATAGTACCGAAAACTTTTTTATTTTTAGTGTTTTTTTTTTGTAAATTTCTACTCGCTTTTCCAACTTTTCTGTGATCATCTGAACATCTCTTATAGGGTACCTACTCATATTCGAATCATACCGACCTCTTTTCTACTAAAAATTTTGAGGATTGGCAATAGGTTTTTAAGAATGTAACTACAAGTCAAGTGGAGATTTTCTTGCTATCAGACTTTTAATGCGAATATTACACGAGAATTATCCAACTGATTCATGAATTATTTGAAAGTAAATTTGGACGAGGAGGAGGTATATTTTGCTATGTTTTCCAGAGGGCAGCATTTTTCGATCTGTAACAATTTCAACAATTTGAAAATTTAACTTTTCCGGTGATGGTTATAGCTTATAGCCATTACAGGAGGTATTCCCCCCCTCCCCCCATCCTGGGACAGTATTTATAACCTGTGTACTTTTTAAATTTAGGTTTATTTATCTTTATTTTTTGTAAGAATATATCTACTACTGAAAATGTAACTCCATACGTCGGGTACTTAAGTTTTGAACATTAACCCAGTGCACACTAAGTTTATAATTGACCAATGGGAATTACTAAAGAGCCTTCAAATTTGACTTCATAGCTTAGTTCGCATTAAGTGCGGATTCAACTTACCAGCTCAAAACATGTCATTTTCATTCTCGAATAAAAGAATTAATAGCTAGATTAGAAATTTACTTCCACAAGATAAATCAGTAAACTATCTTTCCCAAGTTACTTCAATCAGCAGATAGATATAAAAATTAAAACAATTTAGCGTATACAAAAAAGTATTTCCCTGTTCCCACTCCAGAACCAATTTTCAAATGTGGAAATTGTATTGATTTGGATACAAGCATACAAATTAAACGGTCTTGGAATCCAGATGCACTTGGTCGGAAATCGGACCCCCCAATTTCGATATAACAGCCTAACACTCTAACTGCTAGCTTACGATCGCGCTCACAAACATAAATAATATGACTATATAAAATTAAGTCGCAATTTTTAGCGAACCAAAATTATATTTTTCTAATTAAAATGTTTTAAAATTTATGGAATTTTTTTAAGCATTTTTAAACATATAATAAGAATTATTGATGTTTTTTTACTAAATAAAATTCTGCTTTAGTCCTTATTAAAAAAAAATTAATTTAAGTGGTCGGAGAGCTTACACATACGTTATTACCTTGACTTACCTTTGCTTAACTATTTAAATGATTATAGGTAAATTAATTAAAAAATCAATAATCATGCAGTTGCAACATAATTGGTACACAAGTCTTCTTAAAATTAAAAGTTCTTGAAAACTTAAAGAATTAAGTTTTTTTATTAAAGTTTTTAATTAGCCTTGCGTTAGGAGGGGATAAACGTTGGGGTTAAATTTTGAAAACTCACGGTTTATAAAAAAATTCATTTTTTTTCTTCTTTTTCAAATTTTTTTTTTAATTTCTCTAAATTGTGTAGTTAATGTAAAAATTAATTTTTTAATTAATTATTATCGTTAAACCAAAATTTTCTAAATTTCACCAACAGCCTACGTAGTGGATAGTGGAAAAGGTAATCAACTATGAATAAGCAACCGGGAGTTCATGTTCTAGATTTGATTTTTTTGTGAATAGTTTGCATTAAAAAATTCTATTTTAGCATATGAACGTTGAAAAATTATGTATAACCTTAATGATTATTAAGAAAATTAATTTAAAAAGATTTTGTGACTTGAAACCAACAATGTAGTAAAGCTTAATACTCATATACCCCAATTTGTCACACGCTATATTGCGATTTGTTTCAAGGTCCACATAGTCTTTTTGATAATCATAAGTTAATTTTTTTTAAATGCGGTGGTAACACAGTTTGCGATTATCTGTTCTTACATCCTTGAAAGATCCTTGTCAAAAATGTTATTTCAAGTTTTTAACTCACCGAAGATCATAATATCCTCTTGTCGTTATTTAACTTGGTGTTTTCGAGTTTGGTTTTCCATTACGTATTTACAAGTTAGTTTGATTTAATCTGACTTTATCTCTTCAGTTAATTTTCAGTAATTTTCATCACCACGTGGTGTCAGTTTTAAAAGTCTTAACTAATTTGGGTTGTATAATTTTAATAGTTTAACGATAATTTCATTGAAACCTGTTGAGTACATAGTTGAAGGAAGCAAAATTTTAATTTAAAAAATCAGTACTAAATAACTTAACGATGGCTCGGAACCGCCGTTAGAATCTGTTGAAATTGAAAAATTTTCGATTTAAAAAATGTAAGTAAATAAAAATATTTATTGAAAGTTAAAGACTTGTTAGAAAGTGTTAAAGGCTATGTTTGTATTATCATAATTTAAACGCAACTTGGCGAATAAAAATTTGATGTAAAAATTGGAAAGGCTCGTAAACTAAACTTTTATATCAGAGAAATTCTTAATATTTTTCTGTTTTATTTTGTCGTAACTTCCAATAAAATATCTCTCTTAGGATATGATCTCTAGAGCAGTAATTTCCTGTACTAAAGAATTTTCAGCGATTTAGGGGTAGATCCGATGAACAACCTCGAATCGCGTTGGCGCGTAGAACTCCTACAGGACTGTGTCCGTATCGCTTCAGTCCTGTCCGGAACCTCTCAAAACCCGCAAATATAACCGCACGCTCTAGAAAAAAAGTCTTTAACGTTTTAGTATTGTCAAGAAAATGTTTTAAGAAATGAACGTTTTTGCCGGGCTAGTGTAGGATAAAAAGTAAAGGAAAAATCGACTGTAAAAACATGTCTGTGTGTGTGCGCTAATGAACAAGTTGAAACAAAATCTTACGTCTTCAAAAGAAACCTTAGTTAAAAAGAAAAACTTCTTGAGCGTACATCATTTCTTGGTGCATTTATGCAAAGTAGAGAGAGTTAAGGATTCGTTTCTCTCCGTCGGTGGTAATTAGTGGTCGGCGGGCAGAAAGAGAGGGGGCGCTATACGTGTGTGATTCTAACGACGGCCAAGTATACGCCGCCCCTTAATTTATATCTAAGGGTAAAACAGTAAGAGTAAAGGAGACGGAGAGGGGAGTCTTGTGTGTGGGGTGGAAAGGCGCAAGCGTTCTTGGCTCTTGCAAGCTTTGTCTAATCGGATTCATTAACGGGGATCCGGGAATTATGCGTCCATTGCGAGCCGGCATATTTTTGAAAGCAGTCGGACCCGCACCCCTTTGGAGACGAGCTCCAGCGGGACCTAGTGCAAGGTTCGTGCGCGCCCCCCTATGTGTCATGTGTGCTTGTGTGTGTGCTCTTGCGCTCTTTTCAGTGCCGATGCTTCATTAGTTTTTCGTGTTCAGTGTTGTGATTCTCTTGTTTCTTACTTTTTTGCCACTTAAGTAGTTTAGTTCTGTTTTCATATTTTCCCGCCTTTACTTTCTCGCTGCTACACTCTCTATGTTTGTTTCCTTTATTTTGGTTTCAAACTTTGTCAAACTTTCAAACTTTCCTAACACAGTTTTAGTTTGTATCAGTTGTTTAGTCTCTATAGGTGGTGTTGTTGAATTTTATCATTACGTATTTACGCACACATATTTATCAATCACTCTGCTACACTCTCCCAATTTTTTGTTGCCACTTGAAAACTTTATAGATATTTATTTTTTATTGCTTATTATCAAAATATTTTTACCCAACTTTCATGCACGTTTCGACTAGTTATTATTATTATTGTTATTGTTGTTCAATATTGTCATTACTATTCCATAGTGTGTTTAAGTCGAGGTAAGTTTTTAAGTAAACAATAATTAATTGTCGTTGTATAAAAAATGTATAAACGTGCCAATAATTGTCAATGATTGCCAATAATACCAATAATTGGCCACCACGTAATAAGTTAAACGACGACGTCTGAAAAACCTCAAAAATTGCGGACGGAATTGGCAAACGAGCAGGTTATGCGATAAATTTTAACACGTTTAAAATAATTAACTAAAATCACATTTGGATAAGTAAACACACAACAAAATTAGTTTAACTCATCTATTCGGAGAATGTTAATCGAGTATAATGAGAATCAAAGTTTGAAACTTGCGCTTTTCATGGTCAACCAATTTAGAATTAAACCGAAATGTTCAGCAAGTCGTCATAATTTTGTTTATTTATGATTATTTGTAAATTTCGTGTGTTTCTTTCAGTAAAAATATGCAAATAATATTTTGTAGACATGTAAAAAAGTAAGAATTATGAGGTTAGTTAAATATTAATCGTAACTAAAAGTTGCGCTTATCGAAAAGCAAATGTGTAGACGTGCAAAAGCTGGAACGTTATCGCATTTTCTTAAGAAAAGCGACCTATTCATTTTGCGACATGTCGTGGTGCGGAACTCGTGAAATTTCTGAAATAAAGCGCCGCTTTAAGTTCATCCAAACTTTATCGTGTTAGTGCCACGTTAGTTCTACTCTCCATTTAGTTGCGCTTTACGTAACCCAAAATCGTCGTTTTTGTCATACTTAAGCGTTAGACAAACATGAATCAAAAAGCTCTATGTTATTATTGTCATACAACTTTGACTATAATTAACGTGAATTAAGATTCGCTCAAATTTATTCATATTTACACCAACTTTTTTGGCCCAACCAATTTCACTTCCCACACCATTTAATGTGAGAAAATTTGTACAAATTGCTAAACGATATTTATTTATTGCTAATTCAAATCGAAACACGAGTAAATCAATCCATACTGCAATAGCATTACGTGTTCATAATACATCGTCAATTTCAAAGCCTCGATTTCGCTCCATCGACTCATTGGGAACAACGTGGATTCTCTGAAAATGAAAACAATACTAACTTTAAGTCACCCACTTCTTAGTTTATCATTGACAACTCCAAATACCGCTTGCCTAAAACTTTCTTTCAATGAGAAAATTTACGGCTTTCCAGGTTAATTTTATTTCCGTTGCCAAACTTTATCCCATATTTAAATAAATTCGCATATTTATGTAAGTAATTAAAATTAGAGTTATAGAAATTCAACAAATTTCGGAAAATCTATAAGATTGCGATTTTTCCCCCAATAAGATACCAATATGTTCATTTCTAACGCTTTAGAAAAAAGTTAACAAAGAAAGAGGAAGAAACTAAGAAAATATTTTTACGATATTCATAAAGCGTGCTAACAATATTCAAGAGTTGAAAATCAAATGTGAAGAAAACTTAATAGCAACCCTTTTAAACTAGCGGAAAAGTTATCCAAGAAAACAAAGGAAAGCACTAAACTCAATGACACAGCAAAGATGATTTAAAAATAAGAAAAACTCGAGATTTGTTTAAAAAAACTAAATTTATAAATTTTGCGTTGTATGTATTTTGTGGAAAATTAGATTTCCTTTCTTAAGTGCAACGATAGTTTTCAAGATTTTAAGGCAGACGATAAAAATGAAATACCAAAAAAATATCTTGATATAATGGATATCTATCATTTGTCAATTAATTTTCAGCAGGTGTACCTCACGCCATGTATATAGGTACGTCGGTCGCCCCAAGCACGTATTTTCCTGATGAACGCGCATTAGAATAAGGAAGGAAATAGACTGAATTAACTACAATAGAATTGACATTGCTGCTTGCAATCCATTGAAAACTCATTGATGGATAGGAAAATTAAAATTCAATAATAAAATGTAAATGATATTAGGCGAAGTCGGTGGATTTTCCTTATTCAGCGGTTCTGGATAATTGATACAACTTATCTTCTATGGCTACGGGATCCATTCAATATAAAACTAATTACTTAACTATATTTAGGAATAACACAGTGCAATATCTGTTTAGTATATTGGTGAATCCGGAAGAAAATTTAAAATTTAATTTCTGAGAATGGAACGACTAATTGATTTCTATTACTAAACACAATCACAGCAACGCATATAATATTTCTGATTTCTCTCAAATGCAGGAAAAGAGAAACTCTTTACAATCAATATGATTGTCAGGAAAAGCTGTGGCGGTTATGCATGTATGAACAGACTAATGAAAACTTACAAATACGAATACGAATTAACTTTGCGCCATAAAATGTACCACCCCAGAAAGTATCTGCGCCGAAAATCCTTGCACCGAACTTGCCCCGATCGCTGTTCTGCTCGCTCGATTATACTTTGAATACCTGGTTTGAGAAACCGAAAGTTTCACTCTTTTAGAACAAATGCATCTATATTATGTCAGGACAATACGCACCGGAGAGTTTGGAAGGCATGGAATATCCCTGAGTACTCCAGTAATGTATAAAATACCTTTCTAAGTGTTAGCAATTTTTAAGTAATTATTACCTTTTGAAAAAGTATCGCTTGGTATCTACAACTCTACTCTACGCTTGAGCTACATGGTAGGGTATAGTTCAATTCTGTCTCTAGCATGATGCGTTTGAAATCGACTTTAAACTCTCGTAGGTCTCATACCCAATTTTAGAAGAAAGCTATCCATAGAAAAGTTAGAAAAATGCTAATAGAGGTTTCTGTAAAACAAAACGTAAATTCTAATTTTGCTTTTATGCAAATCGTTGAAGTTTAAGGTTAGTTTATGTAGAACGCCGTCCGAATTCAACCCACCGGACGGCGCTAACGGAATAAGATGAAGTAGAAAAATTCAGAATTTGACTGTCGTCATAATCTAAACAATAAACCTCAATAATGTAGTGAACGCAAATATTTTTGTTTTTGATGATTAATTTATTAATTTGTGTTATAACAGAATTGTTTCATTACTAACAGCTTTAAGTGAGTTTTTAATGAGTTGAAGTTGTTATTCGTTTATTTTCTTATACTGTTTGTAGACAATATGAAACACGAAAGAGAAAATACACTTGACCTCGTCGATTGCTCAGCTAGTGCGGCACGAAGCCCGCTTTAACCCGTCACTCACCCGTAACCTCCCAAATTTTTAGGTTGGTAACTAAAAATGAGTTAAGCGAAGGTGCATTATGAAAGAAATGACAGCGAGACCTAACTTTAGAAACTCATAACATTGCATTGTTTCTACCCTTCTTGAACACTTACCTAATACTCTTAAGTATGTAGTATGTATTGTTTGTAAACGGATTGTTTGTGTGAACTATTACAGATAGATACTTTCTGGGCTAACGTCTTCGTTTATGTCGCTACATTGAGTATTCGGAATTTGCTGCCCGAGTTTCAAGTAAACAACTGTCTTGAGTTCTTCTTTAACTAAACAGGCGATTAGATGTAGTACATAAATAATAATATTTTTATCTACATATTTCAAAAGACGGTTGTAGGTTTAGCGGTTGGTTAAATGGGTGACAGAGTAGGTATATCTGTTTCTAATTCTATGTTATAATAGCCCATTTCTATCTACTTATCTATTTTTTAACGGACCTCTGATTGGTTCATTTTACGTAAGCAACCAAAAATAATTAGAGATTACGAGAGAACGGTTAGTCAGTGCAGCCTTTAGACCGCACAACCTGGGCAATCTGGTATAAGTATAACGCGTCCTGTTGAGGGTTTTTCAGAAAAAAAAGTTGTAATATACTCATTTTTGTCTCATGATTTTATAACGTCACTTTTGATTGGCAAAGTCCATTCTCCGATTACAAATGAGTTCTGCTGTAGTGAACCAAAATCTGTCATATACTGTATAGAAATGAAATATCCATTAAATCAATAGAATTTAATCAATGACGAAAAGTTCATTGTATTTATAAATATGTTCATTACTTGATTGTCCATTCTACCGTTTCCTTGGTTAAAATATTCACTAAAGAGCATAACAAGGTGAGATGGAACTCCGTATTGTTGGGCAGATCGGAACCTTTATCATTTTTTGTTTATAGCAACGCAAGTATGTAGTTAGTATCTTAAAAAGTCAAGATATGTTTCACCTATTTTTTTTATAATATATGGTTGCCTAAACGTTAAGTTTCTGTGGAAACTAGCTATGAATTTCCATTTTCTATTATAGGTTAACAGGAAACCTTCAATCCGTCATCTACATCCTGGCATTGCTACATGGTTTCACAAAACTGTAACCTACGGTAAGAATCATCTTTGATTAGTTCTTCAACCAAAACCACTTTATACGGATAGCACTTCCTTAAAATATCAAATGCTTTAGAACGGAGCTTCGAACTATTGCATTGTTTGCCACCGACGACTACTTGACGAGTGGATAAACGGGGATTTTCTTGAACCTCGAAAAAATATAGCTGAACATCTTGAACTGATAGACGACCTATAGATAGACGACATACTATTGAATAAATTGCAAACTTCTAATTGAGTGTCAGTTCTGACCCCGTAACCGATCATCATCAGTATTTCAATCCTTTGCTTTTCAGACAAGCCACTAACCATTTTGAAATGATTATAATATATAACAGAAATGAATTCTAAATGCAATTTAGGCAACGATAAATCAACAAAAGTACTCGACCACAGGTTACAAGATTATCTGTAAAGAAATGCAAGGGTTGCCATTTAAAAAAAATTTCGATGACGTCACAGTTCACGAACAAAACACGAAAAAAAAGTTGGTATGACCACGGAGGCTTATTGTTATTTCTTAACACTTTTCTATTACTACACTTTCAGATCGACCTAATTTTCGTCAAACGACAGATATTTCTATTATATTGGATACTATAATTTTATTTTATGATGATGAGCAACTAAAGCGTTAATGTTTTTGTTGTGCCTGTTTGTAAACCGATCAATGAAAACCACAAAGAACAAACTAATAATTTATTACTATTGTCAAATTATTTATTGTTGGCAATAAAAACTGAGCTTGAGACGGTTCATGAAATTTGTCGTTTACTTCTAGTATTTTTTAAAAATTTCTGTATTGTAAAGATTAGTAAAAGCTTGCAGGGACCAATCAAATTAAAGCATTTATATCCGTTCTTTCTCTCTCTGTTATACTTTAATTTGATTGGTTCTTTCAATACAATTCGATCAATCTATGAGAATGCTACTTAAAGGTATTTACCAGAGCACAGCCATGCAGCCAGCTGCTACTAAAAATTTATTCGATTTTTCTGCAAATAGTTTTGGCCGAACTGTGTGCGTCGGATTCGATTGTCAATCACGGTGATCAAGAGAATGTACGAATTGGAGACATTGTAATGATAATTACTATTACTATGAATTCAAGCAAAATAAGTTAGAATTTTTTCAAAGGAATGAATGCAATCGACCGTTGCCTGTTATAAAGTTTCTGTTCGGGTAGCAGTTTTGTGAGACGACAATATTTGATTTTCATCCACATTCCATAATTCCATCTCATACGTTGATAGGGCTTGATGCACGTCTTCTACATTAAATCGTTTATCGATAGAAGGGGAGGCTCATCCAGCAAATTTTCCTGGCTTGTAGGACATTACTAAATAATTTCTAAAAATATATTCATAAACTTAAAGCTCAAAATCAAGCTATTTGGTGAATTGGGTATTATTAATAAACAAAAGAAATACGGACGTTTTTGAATTTTTTTAAAAATTTATTTTATCGGTACAATTTCTTGCATGTTCTCTTTCAAGTTTCCAAGTTATTGATTATGTACGTACGTTTATTATAAAGAAAATTGGCTTAATGTAAATTTATTACAAGATTATAAAATCTGCTATTGTTTAGTTATACTTTCGGAACTCAATTTAAGTTGTATTAGTTTAAAATAAAACATTTTATAAAACATAATGCTGCATTGAAATATTAAAAGTAGCTAAACTAATAATTTTAACTTCAATTTTCATATAACCTATCTACGTATCTACCTATTAGCGTTTTTAACCCATTAATTATTTAATCGAAACTTGAGAATACTATTGTAAAATATTTAATTTAATCATGTGCTCGTTTTCACATGAATTAATTTTTACAGTTATTTTAACACTTGTAATTTGTAAAAAGGGAGTACATTAGGTTAAATTACTGATGGGATTGTTTGAATTGGGCGTTTACGACGCTTGTCCATGTCCTATTATTTAATACCACTTATCGGTTTACTTCTATTACGAATAATTTTAAAAGTTTTGTAAGAAACGTGGGCTAATAGTAGATACAATTATTATTATATAGGCAGGGTAATTTTCGATACTGTTTTCGTCAAAATATTAAGTAGGCAACCCAGTTAACAGTTCGATATATGATTGGTTGCGACGAATAGGAGTTCTTTACATTATATTTCAAGTACCGCAATTGACAATAAATATTTTTATATTATAAAAAAATTTATTAATTGGTTGTTCAAATTAAACCGCATAATGAACTTTGTCGACTCGGTAGCTTTTAAAAATCAGAAAGCGCAGGAAATTTATGCATGGATTAAAGGTTACTGAAAGGGCACATTAGACAGGATACTTTTTTATTTTTTTAATAATTATTTCTTTTCTATTCTAAATAAAACAAAATTTTTTGTCATTTGAACAGAATCAAAGGAGTAAAACAACTTTTTTTGGTTCTTTCAAGTAGTATTTTAATAAAAACCCATACAATGCGGCGTATTCGAAATTTGTAATATTTCAGCTAAACAGCCAAATCATCGCGTCAAATTTATTGGGAATCTTTCAGCAAATTATTTATTCCTTAAAACGAATAAAATATTATATTTTCTTTAGGTTAGTTATCTCGTGTTTTACTATACCATCGTGCCAAATTTTCACTGTATCGTTGCTAAGCGATTATATACGTGGGTGATATGTCACATACGCACGCGATTTCAAACTTGCATGTTATTTTACCTGTTTCGTGACCAAATTCATACGAGTTTCGTATTCTTAGAACTTAATATGAATTTTGATCGGTTAATTGTTTAAATGATTTGTGTTATGACTGTTTCGAAAGTTGAATCTAATTTATTTTATAGACGAGCAAAAACCTTATAATAAATAGCGCAGCATAATTATGGAATACCGTTTAAATGTCTTTAAATATTTTAATATCAATTTAGTTTTGCCTTAACCCCCTTAGATCGAAATGATAGAGAGTTAGTTTATTTTAAACATTAATCGTAGTAAAACTATTTGCATTTATTTACAAACAAAAATATTTAAATTCAACAATAAGCGTGACTGTCCTTTGTTCACTTGCTTGCCTTTTTAACTGAAGATTGAACAATCAATATTAAAAAAATAGCTTTAGATTAAATCCGTCAATAGATTCTTATTAAATAAATTTAGAGTTACTTTATGCTCATTAGAAACACATTTACTACAATATTCTTTTTTCACATAAAACAAATCTGAATTCATAATTGAAATGGGTGGTAAAAGGAATAGATTACTGAACAAGTAACTCGTTTACTTTTTCATTACATACCTGCCAAAGTCCATTTTTTATTTCTATAAAAACCGTTGTGTAATAGAAAATGCTTTAACAATGCGTTAGGTTAGGCAATGATTTTTAAATTTAAAAAGATGGTTTTCCCCACGAAAACAAAAAACGAAACTAAAATAAATGAGTTATCATAATGAATATAAAATTTGTAGCGAGACGGTGCGACGGTAATTAAGACAAAGGTCGCGAAGAGCTTGATTGCAATGAAATGGAGAAGAACAACTCAAAATATTTAAAGCAATGAAAGTTCGTAGCATTGGACGGAAGACCTAATATTCTTACTTCATTCGCACACAACGGCAAAATATTAATTTTTTTGTTTTATTTTAATCGGAGGTCCTCTACGATTTTATACATTTTTTTTTCCTTCGAATGTTAGTTAACCTGTCTGTTGCAAGTACTGGTGTACTCAGCAAAGCAGTACACGGCATTTTGCTGCTGCTTTTTGGCCGCTGATATTTAGCCCTTAGGATTTTATTTCACAAGGACCTGATAGTTCACACTTTTCAAGCTACTGATCTGAAACGTTACAATAAATTAATCGATAATCATTAAATTATTCAGTCGAAGATTAGTTGTTACATTTTACCAGTCGATGTTCCTACTTTGCGAACATCTCAATAACGTCAGCTGTGACGACTGTATTTGGAAATAGTTCATTTAGAGTCAGCAGAAAAATTTCTAGAATCAGAAGAACTTTAACCAAAAATTGCGGTTTAGATTTTATATCGTCTAATAATGCCGACAGTAAATAACCTACCCTCTAACCTAACTTCTAACTTCCAATCAAGCAATTAATGGAATCTTTAATATAGTGTTTAACCTAAACTCTAACCAAATCTCTTACTTGGAAAGTTTATAAATTGTTTTCAAATTAAACCAGAAGATGACTCTGGCAACGATTGCTTTAATATCTTACTTTTCCATTTCTGTGTAATTTTCGTAGATGAAGATATAAACATATAAACAACGTTTACAAATAAATAATACGTAGTCTACAGCTGCAAAATTTACAAAAATTACTACTCCAAGTTTCAAGTGCAACTGTACAACGTTTAATTATTAAAATATTATGCAAGCAGTAAAAAATATGAATATCGAGAAAATTGCCGCCAGAGCCATCTATTGTTTTAGTGTTAAAACATTTTATATATTTGCCACCTTAATTCAACAAAATTAACTTAAATTAAATTTTTGCATATTGGAAGAATGCAGCTTCATTATTTGCTATAGTTGTTCATTTATTTTGTTCATTCTGTAATTTATTTAATTTATTATATTTTCTTATTGGTATTAGAATGATGATTGATTGCTTGATTACCAATGTTAAGGCTGACTGGCCCTTCCTAACCTCTCAATTTGTTTAAATTGGTATCTTGAAATTTTCAAAAAATAAAAAAAAGATTTCAGGCAGAACTAGTGTAGTCTGATCGGAATTAAGAATATCAAAAATTTAATTTAATTCTTTTCAAAAATTTTATAATTGACAAAAATTTACCGATGATAATTATTCTTTGAAGTGAATGAGTACAAATGTAAATACAAGTATAAATACTATGGATAAACAAAAAACATGAGCGTAACTCCAATAAGTTCATTTTAAGTTACCATTTTAAACAAAGTTGTGAAGTTACTACCAAGCTAAAACTATTATTAAGAGTTAGCAATAATAAAAATATATTTCTTCTTACTCACAACTCATAGATCAAACTTGAGCTTTAGATCAACAGTGAATTAACACCACCACCGTTTCCTGCTTCGTAGCCTTCGATTTATAGCTTTACACCATCCTGCTGGTTAATAATTTTGGAAAGATGGTGGAATATTATAAACTCGTAATTTATTCTACTTTTAATCATTTCACTTTAAAGAGTATTCCATATAATTGCTTGGGTACTGGGGGGAATTCCATACCCCCATACCCTCCAGACTCCCCGGAGCGTACTGATTCCGCGGTATATAAAAACTATGTATGTCCTGAAAGATTTGTATTTACTAATGTCAAGCACAGAATGCGAACCTTTGGTTATAATAATGATTTAATCTTTTGTTTTGGAAGGACTTCCAGGCGAATTGCTCTAGACAAACTGTAAGATTCTCGAATTTTCTATAACAATATTGAGATAAAAATAATTGTTTAAAATATACATCAAGTGCCCAAATGTTACATCCCGCTAAGGAAACAATGAGATTTACCAAAAATGTCTTAGTATTTTCTCTTAACATTAGCATTTTAGAAGTAATCACAATATAAAATTTTATTTTACTTTTGTAAATGAAACGGATGTTTTATGAAATTATTAAATAGATAAGTGATATTATAATATAATAAAGATATAAACATCTTTGCGAAATTTTGAAGAAATTTTAAAAATCCAAAATTTTAATTCAAAAATTGCGCAATTTAACAGAGTTCGAATTACTGTCGTTTCGGATTTTATAGGCGGCACTATATTTTAAAAACGAGTTAATATTATTAATTAATAATTAAAATTTTCGATTCACAAGCCTTGCGAAACATTAACAAGGTCGTAATTTAGCTAAAACCAAAACAAACCAATTTTTCTTTATTTAATTGCTTCTTATGCTTGCTTCTATTTTTTTAAAGAAACCAATTTCATAATTATGGATTTCTAAAAACAACTGTATTGTTTGAAAGATGTTCTTATTGTTACTACAACTTATTTTTATTTTACAGATTTATAAAATTCAAACGAAAAAAAACTACTTCATGTGACAAGCGTAGAAATAACACACTGCAAGATGAGCGAATCACATTACTCTTTACGATGGAATAACCACCAGGCGCACATGCTAAATTCGTTCGAAGCGTTATTTCAGACAGAATCTCTTGTAGACGTAACGCTGGTGTGTGAAGAGTTTTCAATTCGGGCTCACAAGGTCGTATTGAGCGCAGGATCGCCCCTTTTCGAAAAAATAATTTCAGAAAATCCGTGCAGGCATCCGGTCATTGTTTTGAAAGATTATACCGGTTGGGAAATTCAATCTGTGGTAGACTTTATGTATAAAGGTGAAATTAGTGTTGCGCAAGAACACTTGCAAAGTCTAATTAAAGCAGCGGAAAGTCTACAAGTGCGTGGTTTAGCTCAAGATGCTTTTGAGGCAGAAAAAGAATTTAACGCGATAACAAATCAAACGCCCACACCGTCGGCATCCCCAAATGAATTCGACCGAAACTTTTACTCAAGTCGACGAGGTGCTTCTACAACAATATCCACGACAATGCCCACCGACAGACCGTCGTCTCCTTTTAATACAACAAATTCCCTGATAAACTACGAGAGTGGTCATAAGTTACCACATATGAATCACTTAAGTTTTTCCGATACGCTCGTACCACGATCGGATAGTCAATCTCCAATACCTCGAAGAAAGCAAGCGAGACCCAGGAGAAGATCTGGAGAAATGTGTGTAGCCCAAGACCTTACTACCAATAGTACAAAATCGACATCACCATCGCAAGACGTAGCCGAAAATTTAAGTGTTAAAAGGAAACTTCACGAGTTTGACGCGTCGAAATCTAAATTAAACAAAGTAGATATTTCTAAAAGTCCAGAATTGGATTTAAATATGCCACTAGAAAAAGATTACGATCATTCTCCATCTTTATCGATTCCTCCAGTTCTTAACTTACATCAGGACATGGACACTCATTCTACACATTCGCCGTTGCCTTTCCCTCCAATGCCGTCAGTTTCAGCTCTCGCGATGTCGTCACCTAAGTGTAAGTATTATTCCTCATTAATTAATCAATTACAAATTTTACTAACCCAATATTTACTTAACGTTAACATTTTTTTTAGATTAATTTAGATGATAATAATAAGAATACTCTGAATAGTTTACTTTTATTAATTTTACCCGGAAATGTAAATTGATTATTAATTCACGTATTTTCAATTAACTCCCAGTATTCCTATTATTTGTAATATAACTGTCATAAATAATTTCGAGTGCATGTTAGAATTTTTGCAATTAAATTTATTCGACGTCGAAGTAATATTTTTGTTTTTCTTCCAGTTTTCGGTTTAGATTCGCCATTGGGTTTATTTCCAAACAGTTTAGATGCTTGCAGAAATCCTCTCTTAGAAATGGCAGATCCAAGGAATACGCCGGACCAGCAGTTCTATAACAAGAAAAAAAGTATGTAGATGCATTTTAAAGTTTCAAAATATTGTAACGTTTTTCCTGTTTAGTAGGAAGGCCCAAAGGTCAACATTCCGCCCCTCGGGGTGGACCGCCTAGATCGTGGACAAACGCAGAACTAACTGAAGCATTACAACAGGTTTGGTACAAAAAAATGACAACGAGTCAAGCGTCCAGAGTATTTGGAATACCCTACAATTCACTTCTAATGTATGTCCGAGGAAAATACGGTAAAAGTCTAAAATTGGAGCAGTTGAGGCAAGACTGTATAAACGGGACGCCGCCAGATTACATGGGTAGTTTGAGAAGTAATAATAATAATAATTGCAAATCGGAACCACGCGAATTAGAAACTGTTCAACCAAACACGAGGCCTTCCAGCAGGGAACAACAGTCGCCACCTCAATCACACATGTTTAATCATTTCACACCAAATTTTTATCCAGATTTTGGAACACCGTTCCCAATTCCGGTGAACATGATACACTTACTCCCGCAGAGTGAAAAGAATCGCGATCAGTACTCCTCGCAACCGCTACAATCCATAGAAGTTAACTCAAAAAGTGATCGGATTAAACTAGAAAACGAAAGTAGAGAAGTTGTGAAACAAAACGGGCAAAATTAGGAAAAAAATTAAATTTATTTGAAAACAGCGCGTTTGGATTATTGATGAAGAACGCGTGTGTCCATGAACTAATTAGGGGCAATATTAGTGGTAGAATGTAAAAATTGTGTCTACTGGTATAAAAAGATCGTCGTTTTATATTTTGTTATTTTTTAGGGTTTAATAAATTTTTTTTAATATTTGCCGGGTAAGTTTTATCTGGCGGAGATTGTTATTTAAATGTTACGATAGACTTTAAGATTCGTATGTGCTTCCTGTTTTATTTCTTGTATTATTAAAATGATTACTGACAAATTCTAGGTACGTGGAAATCTTTGGCAAATAATTTAATGTTGAAATTTAAATTTTGCCTAGAATTTAGTAAACATAAGACTGATAATTCATATTGCCAACGTTCCAACACATTTTACAGCAAACTAACCTACTGATTTATTTTTTACTATCACAACAGTTCCTGATACTATTTTATTGACAGATTTACAGATTTTTACCAAATATATACACATAAATACTATTATATACAATGGTTTTTCGTTCATAATTTTTAAATTACTACTTACAGATTTGACAAAAGTGCGACAAACTTTTGTTGAAATTTAATTGAACCGATATAATTCACCATATACTGCGATATTAGTACAGTAATTTTTTACAATAACAATAAAACAGTTTTGTACAGAAAATAATAATAATATATTTCAAGTATTTTTTTTAAACATTGCAAAGCTATCCGATATGGTGCGCCGGAGCATCTACATGAATTTGTTGTTTTTTAAATTGTACGCGTTACAATCTCACATACCTTTTTAACAATCAAATAGAATTATTGGATTTAAATTAAAAATATCAAATATCTATACTTCGGCCAAGCTTACACAACTTTTTCTCGTTTCCGATTGGTCGGTTGAAATAGTTTACGTTGTATTTACGTTTTACGTTTTTGATATTTTTAATAAACAATCTTACCGTTACACAAAGAACAAATTTCTTATTGAAAAATAGTGAGATTTTTGTTGGAACCGAGTGTTTTAATTGTTGAATTGAAATAATGTGATCTGCGATTAATTTAAATTGTTGGTACGTAGTTTTACTTGAATCATATTATTCCGTAACTTATGATTTAAAAGCGGTCTTGAATGAAGTGAATTGAAGCCTTTAGAATAAATTTGTAAATTTTTTATACATAATACAGTTTGTACAAACTCAGTGTTGGCTAAATGTTAGACATGTTACCCCAAATTGATGTTTGAATTCTTTGCCTAAAATATAAAAAAAAAAATTTAAAAACATTTTCGAATCTTGTTATTTCAGATTTCAAGTACAAAATTGTAAATTTCTTAATTTTAGCGCTAATTTAAGTATACGGAAAAATTATAAGCGAAATTTATGCATTTCTTGAATCTGACCAAAATTTGTGTTACAAACCGCCGCTATTTCGTTTAATTTTTCATATACATACATCCAACGCATGAAAATGATATTGTGACGCCGAGAAAATTTTGGTGGGTCTTTTAGGGCGCACTCGAATTTTGTTGGAGTTCCGAAATTGACTAATAAATTCTATAAAATTTACAAGAAATACTTTATGACAAAACTAAGTGGAATTTTCTTTAGTGCAGGTATTTATTGAAAACTAATTTTCTTCTCGCGAAAACAATAAAAATGTCATAAGGTATAAAATTTGTAAATTGATTACTTTACACTAATAAAACTATATAAACAGACTGAATTGAAAATTTAACAATTTATATTAATTTTATAACGTAATTTTTTAAGTATTATAAAACACGTTACGATAATATAATGCTTATTGATATACAGAAATAGATATTTTTCATCAGACACTGCACTAGAAATATAAGATATAGATAGCACAATAATTACTCTACTAATAAATATATTTTTCCATAAAATAGTCCACATAATACAGAATTAAACATAAATCTGTTATTTCAAATTTGCAGGGTAAAATGTAAGTTCAAATTGCAGTTTTTCAAAATTCAATCAATAAAAATAAGAAAATATGTAAAAGACACATCATTAGATTATTATTGTTCAAAAGCTATTCAATGTAAAGTAGTGTACTATTAAAATAATTCGACACAATAATACAAGATTGTTTCTTTTGCAATTTTTTTTGTAAAAATTAAATTAAATTATTCGATAAGCGTTTTGAACATAGATTTTAAAATGTGTAGAATATGTTTGTATATGTACACCAATAAAATTGTTTGTTTGACCTCTTAATCTTCTTTAAGTAAATTGTTAATATTTTTCTTTAATCTCTAGAGCTTGAACAAACAAATTTTCAAAATATAAAACTTGTGATAATAGTTGCGCATTATATTTTTGGGCAACTGTGACAATTGTTAGTAGTAGGTGGTAGTGAGAATTAAATGTTACCATTTCGTGTTTTTTGTATCTATTTATTGAAGTTTTATGTTGATGTGTATTATAATGACGAATAAGTTTTTATTATTATTGTACCTACGGTTAATTAGTTTTTTTTTTATTTTATTATTTGATGTTTTAATTAGTACAATAGTTGTTGTAAATGAATCAGACTAACGAGGTTGTGCGTATAAAGTATTATTATTTTTATGTAATTTTATTTTTTAAGTCTCTTCTTGGTTCCTTTGATATAATTCGTTCGTAAAATTATATCGCAATACAAATAATTAAATTTGCTTAAACATAGCGAGTTATCCCAACAAGCGTACTTAATTTTAAGTTTATTGCAAATCAAGTGCTAATTACATAATTACAGTTAAAAAATACGGTGCTGGTATTTAATGTTAAGTTGTAAATATTAAAACCCAGACATTCCTACAAAAGTATTATTAGTTTAATTTTTTTTAATTACATATTATTATTATCCTTTGAAGTTCCTTTTCTTTTTAATTAATTAATTATGTTAATTGAATTTAGAAATAAACTATGTACTTGTTTTTTTAAATTATTTATTTAATCGAATATACTCCTACCAAAATTTAGCATGTTGACAATATAATACTACTCAAAGTTTTTTGTTTTCAATTTTCATGGGGATGCAGGGTATATAATAAAACTTTTTACAAATGCACATAACTATGTTAGCAACATTGTACCAAAAATAGTCATTATTGTAGTAAAAAAAAAATCTAAATTTAATTTAAAATTAAAATAATGCAGGCTAGTGCAATATCGTTTGGTAAAATATAATAAATTATTTTCTTTGAATTTGAAAAAAAATTGTAAATTTAAATAAAGAATTTAAAAAATTCTTATTAAGGAACGTACCCTTGGCATAAATTATGTATAAATTATATGTAAAATTGCAAACTCTGTACATGGTGCAATCTGTAAAAAGTTAGGTAAGAATTACATTTTAAATTTATTAGCAACACCTCGTACTATCGTTGCAATAATAAATTCTTAAAAACCTTTTTTTAATTTTTGAAAAATACAGGGTAAAATAACAATATCCATAAACTTATTTTAATTAAAATAAATAACAAATTGTAGGTATACCATTCGAATATGAAAATATTCTGCATGATAGAATAAAGTTTCATGCAGTCGTTTTTGCTAATGTACGGGGTGTTACTTACAATAAATACATATTTTAAGCGCAAATAATGAAATATTGTATTATAAATATGTAGAAAAACGTACATTACAAAGATTAGATATTTGATATTTAGGTAGGCCTAGTTTTTGATGATGTTAAAAAAAATAAATAAAGCTTTGTGAAAATGTTCGCTTTTCATTATTTTTATTTCATTATCAGTACTACTTATATACGAAAAATTAAAAAGTAATGTGCAAATAATCAGAAAATAAATTGACAATATTAAAAAAAAAATAGTATTCATATTGATGAACCATGTATATTATTGGAAAATGGAGAAATGGAAATGGAAATCAAACAGGCCTAATATTTTTCTTCCAACTCACTTAGTAAATATTGTTTCAAAGCGGCAATAATTTTTTATTACAGTTGCGAGTTTCTAAATTAACTAGTCAGTGGCGGGGATTGGTATAGGGAAGGCGATGACACGCCGCCCATCAAAATGCAAGATAATTATTAATTTTTAAACACCTACATAATATTACCTTCTATTGCCAAAAAATGCACGACAGAACTTTTAGAACTAAAATACAAATCCTTTCAGAAATAAAACACACTGGTAGATAAAAATAATGGAAGCGATTTCAGTCTTTCACCAGACGTTTGCAACAATTTGTCTAAAAATGCAGAAAAGAAGAGTTAGAAGTTTGAAATTCAGCTTTTTACGCCTATTATAAACAGATTAGTTGGCGGAAGAAGGGTACATTTTCATATGCGAATTAGGAAAGTTTAAACAAATCTCTCACTTCTAGAAAGGAAAAGGAAGTAAATTTTCTTTTTGCTTTTCGTGTCCAATAATAATAAATTTCATTTTTAAGCATTTTCGAACTTATTTTGCAAATTTCCTTAAAGACAACAAATAAACGCTTTTACATATATTTAACATTAATTATTGCAAAATTGGAGTATCTAAAAATGAGGTATTCAGAGAATTGTCTTGATTTCGATGTTAGATGAGTGCACTCTAGATGAGCCTTGAGTCAATAGATGGCAGGCCATGTATTGAATAAAAAATTATGGAATAAATGCAGTAAATATAAATTTAAAAGTTATTAGGTTACAAAATTATAGCCATCATTTTCTATAGTAATTTACCATGTCATTTTACCTGCTGTGACTATTTGTTAATATGTCCATATTGTTTCTATTTTTTTTTTTTTTTTTGAAAAAAGTTTACAATAAATATTACTACTTTTAAAACATAACTTCCTCGTAAAATATTTAAATATTACCTCATAGTTGGAATTGGAGAGGAGGATGAGCCAATGGTGCAAGTTTTGTTAAAAATCGAAAATATCTATGGTTGATATTATGATATCTTATTGTTGCTAGTTTATACAAATTTTCAGGATTGTTGGTTGTGGGAACAAATCAAGAACAAATACATGATTATAAAGTAATTCTTCTACAAAGACAAGACAATTTCTTTTATAACAAATTTTTTTTTTTACTAATTTTACCCTAATTTTCGTATAACTAGTATGCTATTCTTCCATTAATTATATTGTGTTTCATTATATATTTTTTATGTTTCGTTCTGTTACAATAAATGCT
This sequence comes from Cantharis lateralis, assembly GCA_963170105.1. NCBI lineage: Eukaryota > Metazoa > Arthropoda > Insecta > Coleoptera > Cantharidae > Cantharis > Cantharis lateralis. The sequence continues at coordinate 39,681,720 of OY720625.1, forward strand.
ACTTCGTTTCTGCCTAGATTGCTCTCTCCTGAATACAGCAAATCTCATTTTCTTATATCTCCATTATCATTCTATCTTACCTCTTGTAAACAAGGTAATTTCCTAATTTAAACAAATATGTTAATTCTTTCAGGTCTCTACATGGTTGTTTCTTTTTCTTCTTATCTCATTGCGATTTGCGATCATATTGTTATCAATGTATATCTTTCCTTCTCTTAAATTGATGCTCCTATTGCATTTTATTATTATATGAATTTTATGATCTCACGTCTATTTTGTTCCTTATGCCTATTATCTTATGCTCGTCGATTATTCACATTTTGAAGGTTTTCGCTATAACTTTATTCCACTTTATTCCATCTGCATTTCACACATATTGCGATGAATTTGTCAATAATTTTAACTCCCTGGTTTCAAGACATTATTTAATGCGGTGAAATTGAAAATATAATTTTTAATTTTTATTCTTAATCTCAGAGTGCATACGTGGTCTAATCTAATCGCGCCCAACATGCGGTGTGCCGTAAGGTTTATTCGAGCCCTACTACACGTTGCGGCGTCATATAAATGCGATGTCCAAATGCGTAAAATGGTTTAAATTTTAAGAAAACCTAATTAATTATACCTCATTTTCGGAACATCCATCCTCTTTTGTTTTTAGCATGAAACTCTTTAACGTAATTACTTGTGATGTTGAATAATTAAAAGCAAAAATTTGTCAATTTTAAAATTTATAATTTTATCGAAAAGTTAAACAAAATTTAATTTTACAAATACACAGCTAAATAAATTTTATGTAGCATTTAAATTTCAAATTACGATGTTTTTGATCATCATCCGTATTACATCGGTTTACCAATAAATCAATTCCGTCTTATCGCAATTTTGGTCTTATTTAAATTTTAGTAATTCTTTCAACCACCTAGACAAAGTTGCAATTTTGATGGCAATAAATACAAATTTTATAAATCAATTTTATCGTGGTTTTAAACTTTACGAAAAATTAATCGTTCGTGCACTTAAATTGTTCTCGCCCTTAATAAATTTGAAGTTTTCATTAGATTGTTGCTGTTTGTTTTTATCATTTCACCTTCTGTGGGAATCTGGCGTCCAAATGCTGCGTTACTCGCTTCTGCTATTGCTGATAATAATGTTTGGTCGTGAATAAATTTTCGTTTTTCTTTCTGTTAAAAAAATTGGCACAAGCACTCTTACTCTGAATTTGTAATCTCCAGGTAAGTTAAATCTTTTAATTGTATTTATCAATTACAATTCAAATTCAAATTATTTAAATTTTTGATTCTGGGCTTTTAAATTTTCGAACTTGACGAGTCGACGGTTTTACCCAGAATGAATTATTTCACCAATTTTTCTCCTCCTTGATTTTTGTAACTTTGAAAAATTTAATTCTCCCACTTAATTTTGGTGGGAATGCAAATTTGCCGCACTACATTCGTTTTATTTTAAAACACTTTATTTTGGATAATTTTGGATTTTCAAAATTAAGTTTTGAACAGAAGCTGATATTTTTAAAGAAAATCTAAAAGTAAATTGAAATTTTGGATATAAAAAGAAAACTTAAAATTGGAAGTTTACTTGCAAGACGGTCAAATTATAAAAATTAGTTGTTGAAAATTGGAGGCACCGCAAATTTGCGTTGTACGGCAATCACTTGCAAGCCGAGGTCATATGAATTTTGTAGTTCAATTTATATGTAATTTAAATTTACGATTGCATTGAATGCATTAGAAATTAAGGTTAGCAGGGCAAATTGTCAAGATTTGTTATTTTTCCTAAATTTCGTTCTGGATGGGAAAAATCGAGGAGAAAATACATGTCAATATAATAAACTGTATTTTTCTACCTCGGAAATGTTCTTGATGGACATTTCGGAAAAATCAATTTTTCAAATTTCTAATAAAATTCATGACAATGTAATAACTAGCGATTTCCTTTTTGCATGGGATCATTGCATTGTTTAGTTAAGTCCTTATATTAAATAAAATATTTTTTTCAAAAGTAAGAGTTTGGAAACTCCTGGTTTATAAAAATATATAATTATGTCTGAAAATATTCCAGAAATTAAAATATTATAATTTGAAGAAATTGAAGTTAAATGGAAGTTTGGAAGATAAATGGAATAGCAATTTATTATTATATTTTTGTCAATTTTTTTATTTAAGTTAATTTTTAAAATTCTTCTACATATTAATTGTAATGACAATTTATTGGAAAGGTTATAACAGTTCAGTGGACAGGGTTAAATTTAGTTATTTTAAAATTCTACTTGATTAATTGTCGTGGGTGGTTACACTACCCTACGTTTAATAAAAAAGGTTATATTCTACCGAAGTATACAGCTTATTTCTTATTTAATTTTTTTTTGTTAACTCCCACTTAATTATTAACACCTGATTATCTCAACTTAAAGTGTTTCAAATGATCATTTTGAATCTTGATTATTGCTGGTACCATATCTGCATTTTGGAAACATCTAAAAAAATATCTAAAAATTTTTCAGAACAAAAATACACAAGATTTGATTGATTTTGGTTATTTCCACAATAATTTCATTAATTCAATAATTCCAGGTGTAATCTCGGGAGGGGAAAATCTTCACATGATTGATATTTTTAAATTGATATATATAATAGCCATGGCTGGGAAATATTTCTTACTGTCCTTTAAAACCAATTATTAGAAAAAGGCAAAATAAAAACAGATTAAATTTTAATTTTATTGTCGCAAAAAGATGTAAACTACCAATTAATTGGAATCTTAAACTGTTCTGGTATTCACCGCACATATTCAATTAAATCATAAATTTGCCATTCAAATCATAATCGGAACTATTCAAAAACCTGCTCAGTAAGAATTAATAATTTTATCAATCGATTTTACTAATAAGTATCTGTGTTCCAATATCGGTTGGTGGAAACACTAAGAGACATCGGAATTATTGTATTACAAAATGTACTTGTAAATAACAATTAAGTGGTCACTGCAGTGCATTTTGAAACATTTATCAAAAAATATCACGTTCTTATTCTTTGTAAAGCAGCAAATTTTAAAACAATGTGATTGGTTGTCATTTCCTGAGATTCGACTGACATATGAAAGGTCTGTGAAAAAATCAAGATAGATGTGTCTGGACCAGCAAATCGAAGTTTACAGCCTTATTGGAATTTATAATACGATATTTTCTTTAATTGAAGACAAACTTACAATGTATTGCACTTATTTATTATATTCGATTCGTTTAACCATCAGCAAACTTTTCTAAAAAATCAAAAATCAAAAAACTTGCTTCGGGAAAACACTTAGAGCAATAAATTAAACTCCACGCTGCTTAAACAGGGCAATGATGTTGAAATAATAAAATTGAAATTTACATGTTAATGGAAGAATGCTCGTGAAATATTAATTGAAAATCAGAAAACCTGTGTTACTTGTAAGTGTACCAAAAATTGATTAAGTGTATTTTATTAATCAATGCTTCAATTATTATTGCGTTATTGCAATATGCAACTTGTCTTCTACAAACCACTAGTTAATTATAAATTCAACTGTGCAATGTATAAGTTGGTATCAATTTTTTCTTTTAGAGACAATGTAGGATCTGATTTTAATTGATTCAGATGTTGGCATTTTGAAAGAGCACTTCAAATGCATTGGCCACGGTTACCTAAAAAGTTCTTTTAAATTATGAGGCGTGATATTATACATTTATTGTGAGGATATTTTAAAAGCTATATTAAAATTTAGCAACATTGTAACTTTCTTTTGTATAAGTTATTGATATCAGGATATCTATACGTTTAATTATATTTGAAAGTTTTTCATACGGTACAAGTTAAAGTGGATATTTAAAGCAGGGATCGTCAAGCTATAATGTTTGCAAATTTTGATTCCGGTATGAAAAAAGAATTCTATTTGATGAATCAAAGTAAATTATTAATCAATTAATTAGAAATATTATTGAAGTTAATTTCATGATTTATTAATGTTTTCTGCGGCTGAATTCAGATATCCTGACGATGACATAGTAAGGGATCGTTACTAAAGGGTAATTACGTCATGAAATTTTAAGCAATATTCTACCTCCTCACCCCAACGTCACACTTTGCCTCGAAAACCTAGACCCCCTCCAATATTACGTTAAGCATCCTTGAACCCCCTCTTTTATTATTTAACTCAAACAACCCAAGCAATCATTTAAAATTTATTTTTCAAAATATATAATTTCATAAATTTGAAAATTATCACTGATAGTTTATTATTGTTTATAAAAATGAAGATTTAAATTAAACAAAACAAATAGAAATTTTCTGAAACTTTAAGTCCGATTTAATTTCGGCTGCTTACAATTATATTCAATGAGTTCAGTTTAAATTTTTATCTTTTCACAATTTGTGAATTTTAATTTTATTTATCTGTAATTTTATTGTTTGCCACTAATTTCCATCTCATAGGATGTTAGTTTTTTTATTTAATTTTTTAACTTGTTCAATTTTAATAAAATTTATAAAATATTGCGCAAGTTAATAATTAATATTATATTAAAATTTTCTGCTAATCTTACCTTCAAAGTATTCTTCTTCTTCTAACTTTCCAGGTTTAGGGATATTTGCCTGTTCCGACTTCACCAACGCTTCCTTGGTCTACCAACGCTTCTCCTACCTTTAGGGCTGTGTTCAAATGCTTGCTTTGGAATTCTGATGTCTTGCATACGTGTTAAGTGCTTCTTTCAGTTTTCTTTATATTCTTGGATCTTTTCCACAATCGAGTATAGTATGTTTAGTTTTTCTCAAACATATATTCAAAGTAGGATTCAAAACCTATGAATATTCCGAAAGAACACATTCTGAGCATTCCGATGAGGTGAGAAAAAATGATTTAGGTCCTCCGGTTACTTCACAATAATTAAATTTTGAAATCGACTTTTTAGATGTATTTTTAAAATCTTCAAGTCAATGGTTGCGTTGACAACTATTTTGTTGATGGTATGTGTGCTCGACGTAAATAGATGCAGGAGTCTGTTTTAGTGGACGGATCCCGTTTGAGTTCGCTAGAAGCCGTGTTACTGTGAGCATCGATCCCGTTTTTCAAGTTACGTAATTTTTTAGTTCGGTTTCCCCCGAGAGATATTTTAATATGTTCAGCGCTTGTCAAAACGGACCAGAACGTCCGAAGTAAAGCGGAGCTGACAATCGCAACCACGACAAATCTTGGGTTGAGGCACTGTAAAATCTACTATTTTTGAGTACTTAGAAAAAATCGTAATGGTTGTTTTTATTACAACGCTCTTACGGAACATCTGGAGTTCTGAAAAGGGTTAATTTTCTGCATAACCTAGATTTCACCTAAGCTTTTATTACGTGTTATGCTAGTAAAACTCACAGAAAATATTTATGAAAATTTTTGAAAAACTACCGGATTTTCTTCCGATTTTATACTTTTTATGTATAAAAAAGAAGACGGCTATGGCTTGACGCTTAAGTGCATCAACTTGTAAGCCGAGTTTCCCGGTTCGATCCTGGGCGGAGTAAGAAATTCTGACCGTCTTCCCTCGAAAGGTAATGGTAGTTGACGAAAAATTAATGATTTTTTGCCAATGAACAAAATTCATCATATTGATGAAAAATTCATAGTATTCATGAAAAAACCTCATTGTATTTATAAATTTCTTCATCAATAAGATTAATTTTGTTTATCAGTGCAAAAGTGATGAAAAATGATGAACCGTTTTTTATAGTGTTCAAAAATTTTCGTCATTACAAATTGTTTTTAGAAGCAATAAATTAATTATATATTTTATGGAATTTGATACTGTGCCATTATTGTCATGCTGACGCCGGCCGAGGGATGACAGCAACCATTCATTGTAAACATTGAACCTTCTTTTAAAAATTTCTTGATATTTCTAAATAATTCCATGAATTTCCACTTTTTGTACAACTATTTCCATTCGCAATGCACGTCTCGACTGATGCTGTACTAGAAACACAGAAAAAATAAATTTTCAATATTTTGTAAGAATTTAAATAAATAATAAGACCAAAATATTGACAGGAAAAATTAATAAAAATTTTCCTTTAAAAAATAGCGGAGCTATTCATTAAATCTAAAGTCGGTGCTCTTAAAGGCACCACCGTCTTGAAAACATCAAAATGACCAAAAACGTGGGACGCCAATTCTGAATGAAATTAATAGCCCATATGATTTTCATCAATTTAATGTTTTCAAGAAGGTGATTTTTGGAGCCCATATCTTGCATTTAATTAATATCTCCACGCTTTAAGTCTTTTTGATGTTTTCAAATTGATGCCTAAAAGCTTTTTTGTAAAAATAATTTTAAAAAAATGTTTCTTGTTTTCAGAACGTATTCTTTTTGACGAAAACAAATTATTTTAATATTCAAGATACTCAAATATCTGAATATTCAAATTATTCGATTATTCAAATTATTTGAATATTTTTGTATATATTATTGTTTTTTATTATAATATTATATTAAGAGCTTTTAACAGCACCGAAATTTATTGAGTATTTATGATACTCAATGAGAGTGGTCGTACCGCAATTTTAAGGTAAATTATTTTTTATTTTTTAAATATTATTTGATTTTCTTAATAAATAAATAAATTAATATTATTATATTATTATAACCATAACATATTGATGAAGGTATTAAAAGTTTTAGTTTTCAAATTTTAAAGATACTTTTAATTTGTAAGGGAAGTTTTAAATTAAATAATTTGATTAATTTACAAAAAATAAAATAATAAATTAATAATATTAAATGTGTTGAAATAGTTAATAATTGCTTTTGAGAGCTATGTAACTGAAAACAGGCATACAAAATCTTGTTTTTGGTAAACCTTTGTATACTTTTTTTCTTATTGCTTTAATTTACGTTAATTTTAGTGATTATCGTCTTTCGTAACCCGCAATTTACTATTTTGAGTTGGTTTATCGATGCAAAATTAAACTGTCACTAATCGAATATCTGTTTAACATTTAAATAAAACGATATGAAGACATGCGAGTGGTTTCATTTAATACTGAGTATTTCTTAGTTTATAGCAAAAAATTAATGCCCTCAAATTCCTAACTAAAATTTCATTTTTGATCACTGCCGAGCATAATGAAGATAAAAAGTTGCCTGTGCATTAAATTAGTGACATATCGCCATTATATACATAAAGTTTCAATCAAGAATATCTAAAATAAACTGTAAAATCTTACGGTTTCTACAAATGTGATGGTATTTTGCAGCTAAGAATGATTTATATTTACAGCATAAAAAAACTAGTTCTGTATAATGAGATTTATGTTACATCTAATGCAATATTGAAAATGTAAAAAAATTAAGATAATGCACATAAGGAAAATTTACAAACCACAAGCCTATAAGCAATACACAAGAAATCGCGGTAAAGCGATCATGAAAAAATAAAATAATAAAAGAACATCTAAAACCTTTAATTTATAATATATCACAAAAGAAAAATTTCGAGTAACCCTTAATTTTGTTGTCGAATTTTACATAAATTTTTTTCGGTAATATTAACCTGTTATTTTTAAAATCTTTAACTAATTTCACATGTCAAGTTTATAATTTAAATAGTTAGTGGTGGGGTGCAAAAGCTAAAGTTGGTGGGGTTTTCAAAAGAACTCGCGCGTTTACGACAGATTTTAAACGCGACCGCCAAGAAAACATTAAAGTTGTCGGGATTTGTTAATAAACCACGCTGTGAGAGACGTTCAACACTTTTTTAAACATAAATTTTAATGTCAAAATATTAAATTAAATCTTTTGAAATTTTTGTCGTTAACTTTTACTTCGTTAATATCGCACGACAATTATTTCCTTTTTGTGAAAGTATCGTACGTGATTTAAAGTGGAACTTTGCAAATTTTTTAAAAATTGTTTTGTCTAAAGCTTCAAAGAATTTTTGAACCTTCATCAATTCAGTCTTCAGTTTAATTCAATTTTTCCCCACAGACTTATTTTAATAAGACCAATAAGTTTAATCCTGTATTCGTTTAAACCTCGTGTAAACAGCAAGTTAACAAGGATAGGTGCAAATCATCCAGATCCTGTAAATGAGACTTAATGGTTCCGCTAATTCCCTTACTAATTCTGTCTATGTAAGGGTAATAGGATTTAGCTTAGGTTTCAGAGATTACAAGAGCAATGATCTACTGTATCAAATTTCACGCATCGTTTATGTAAATTCATATAAGAAAGTTTTTCACCTAGTTTTTCAAAAATGGTGAGTAGTACATTGATTTTTTTATTAAGTAACTCTAGAGTATTCAAAATGCAATTGTTGCCAAACAAACGTGGTTTTCAAAACCAAATAATTATATTACTATCTTTACACCCATTACACTTGGAGTGATAGTAAAATCTGCTTGATGAGGAAGTTTCAATTCAAAGAATTCTGTAACTTGAATGCAACGGTCATTTTTAAAAATAAATTTTATTATTTATTCTGAGGCAAAATGCCGAGCTTTTGGAAAAATGAAAAAAAAATTGTAAAATAATTATGTAACTTTTATTTTCAGATATACCAAAGTTTGTGTAGTTTCTGCATCTTACTGATTTGTGCGTCTGTAATCGGACTAAACTGTGAAAGAAAAGGACGAAAACTGAAAGAAAATGCTCTTTACGCAAACTACGAAATGCATCGCACAGAAAATCTTCCAAGTGATAAACAAATATCAACATTTTTATTTAAAGGCGAAACTCAAACGTAAGTAATTCTGAATTTTTTTTTTTTTGAAAAAGTTTAATCCAGCATAATTAAGAACTAAAATGTTTATTTCTTATACTCGTCATCAGTCTAAGTGAATAAAAACATGTTTTGGCACGTTTGTAAAGTACCACTTAATATTTGTTAGAGTAGGCTAGGTCTAGGTTAGCTGGCTTTGATGTTGGTACATTTCAAATATTATGTCTAATATAATTTATTGCTACAACAGCTTTTTGTTACATACGGTTGGTTATATTTAGCAATTATTCTGAAATTCATTTAAAGTGCAATTAAAATAATAAGAGATTTATACCAAATTGATAAATTATTTCAAAATTTTCTCAGAATTGAACAAGAATTTTTATTATCGAAGAAATTAAAATACAATCGATTGCTTTCGTAACAAACACAAAAGAGTAAAATAAAACAAAATAAAGAAAAATATTGATTTACTAGTTGACTAATTCAAACGAATTAAATTTTTTCAACAATGTTTTCCAAAATAACTGCATAAATTATTGTAGCAGTTAAATTTAATCAATTAATGATTTATTTAGTCTCAACTAACCGTAAAGTTTGTTTATTACGATTTTGAAACAAATCCACTTCGACATAATAATTATTCTTAATCACTTTATAAATTAAGTTAGTATAAACAATAAATATAAGTTAACATTAATTTAATTGCGCGATATTTTAGGGTGACAAACCTGGTTTGGTTGAGTTACAAAATTCTAAATTCGGAATTCAGGAAATTTTAAACAGGATCCTAGAGCACCAGGATTTTCTGTGGACCTTAACTCAACTTAATCGATTGAACAAAATCTCTGTAGCTACAAAATAAATTAGCCCTTTCAGTCACGAATTTTTATTTAAAAAAAAAAAAAATTTTAAAATTAAAATCCGTAAAATATAATAGATACTTGGAGAATTATCAGGTTATTCATTTCATGTCCGTTGAAATAACCACCGTGAACGAAAGGGTTAATGAATATCAGATTTTCAAAAATTGACTAAATTTAAATTACATATTTTTCAGCGTTATTTCAATAATAATTATTCAGGAACGACTATTATAGGTAAGATGGGTAACTTTTCGATTTTGATTTATTTACGAGTAAACCTTCCGGCACAATAATTTATTTAGATATGTAAATTATAAATAAATCATAATTATGGTAATATGATAAGTATACACACATTTGCATTAAGCAAATGCATAGAGTCAGCACCTATTTACTAATTTCAATTAAACGTATATATCATAAATATAACTGAACCTGTAAGTTTGCGTGGAATTTAAACCTCGACTAAAAAAATCTGCATATTATGTAATATACAGCTTTGCCCAGAATAGTGGGCTATGTTTTAAAATCTCATTATTACGGAAATTGTTGAAAAATTTTCTGAAAACAATCAACACAACCTTTCTAGTTGTTTTAATGTTAGAGGGGGGGGGGGCGTCCATACCACACAAAAGAGAATTCTAAGGGCAGTATTTCGGTTTCAGTTTAAAGCCGGTGACTTAAACTATGTTTACTATGCTATCTTTTTACGCAAAGAAAACATTAGCTTTCAACAAAGAAATTTCTTTTTCATTGCAAAATGCCAGTAACGCTTTCCACGTAATACTAAAATGTTAACTGGCAAAGCGTGGTAGTATAGAAAAATTATCAAGTTGCTAAACAGTAATGTTATTCTATCATCATCTTCTTTGTTATTTTGCAAAACGCTAATCGTATTTAATATTTTCTCAAATAATATTGTTATTATGTGCAATTTTTGAAGTCTAGTTTTCCTTTTCCTTTCCAGAAAAGCTATTTTACATTTTCTTTATATTCTATCTACTTTATAATAAATTTAAACTGGATCATTTTCAAATGTACACCCTGTATATAATATGTATGTGTACAACGAGTATTACGAGTTCAGGTATTACATTCACCCTTTTCCTAAAAACTTTAAGACTTTGAAAATTTTATAATAATTAAAATTTTTATATTTAAATTAATTTTTGACAAAAATTCAAAAATTATTAATGAAATTGTTACAAATTTTTTTATTTTTGTAAATAAAACTTTCAAAAACAGGCCTCTTACTTTACTTTCAATTTTACTGTGTCCAAGCTAGCGTAAAAAAATTTGTTAAAAAAATAGGGGGGTCAATTTTTCTTACAATTTTTTTATAAGGAGTTCGAAAAGTAATAAAACAATTTTGGGGTGAAATCCGACCATTTTATTCCAAATTTTGTCCCTCTATTTATATTTTAATTAAATTTTCAATTTTAGAAAGATTTTCTTTGTGGATAGCAACAATCAAAGTCTACAGGAAAATATATTTTAAAAATTTTTCACTGTCTACCCTGTACGATTTTAGAATCTGTTGATCTCTTTTGAATGAATTGATCTTTTTTTATTTGGGACTCAAAATTTTGATGTCGTCCAGGGAATATCAATTCCGAAGAACTTGTGATTATCAAGAAATTTCTGTGATATTCATGGAATTCCTACAATTAATTGGAAGGGAATTTCAAAAAAGACCAACATAATTTATATTTCGAATATTTACTCCTCAGTGGAGAGTATTACTTTAATATCTATTGCAGATTTCATGTAATAGAGTACCTACTCATTTTCATATTTAAATAAAATCTTGTAATCTCACATTACGCTTCGGATATGTATTGTGAAAGAAGTATCCATCTTTTAATAAATCACAGAAGCAAAAATCCACGTTTTTACTTTTTGGAAAATCTTCCTTACTGTAGATTAAACAAACATTATTTAAAAAAATTAAATTACAAGTAATTTTTGGGATTTGTTTAAATTACAAAGATTAATTTGTTTAACTTGACTTTAATTGGAAAAATTATAGTTTTTCGAATAACTTCAATGAAAATTCTATTCCAAAATTTTAATTTTATCATGAAAATTATACATCGCATGGTGAAGCAAATCAACCGTGACGACTTGTAAATACCTATATTTTCAAATTTTTCCAACTTTGTTTAAAACAAATATGATTTTGATAAAAGACGAACTTAACTGGTTTTTGTCAGATTATACTTGATAAATGCATATTGAGATATTCTAATATCACATAAAGTCAAAATATTACTAACGAAATAGTAAAAAAAATACAAACCAGATAGAAGTACATGCGAGCAGAATAATAATAAATATAAAGGCCAAACTGAAGTTTGATAAAAGTTAATGTAACGTAATTGTCCGTCTTTTGACGTCAAAGTTCCGATAAACTGGTCATTGCCATTAACGCCCGGCCAATAACGTCTATGGCCATTCATTTTGGGCGATGGTGATGTTGACATTTAAAATTCATATGTGGTTTTTACATCATTGTCCGGTCAATGACGTCATTGCCCTCTACAGAGCGGGCGCTGATAAAACTAATCTATTAGTTATTAAAAAAAAAGTAATTTAATTATTTTTTGAATTTTTAAAAATTTTTATTTATAAATTATTACATAAAACATAATACTGCTCTGATGGAAAAGTTGTAAATATAAATATAGCAAAATAAGCAAAATTCGACATATTTGGTGTTGCTTCTTATCCAATAAATTATGATATCATCATTGTCAATTCTCCTTTAGCCAATACCGTCATTGACCGGCCAAGAAGTAAATATTACAATAAAATGAGCAAAGACCCGGCAATGACGTTAATGGCCAACAAAATGAACATTTGGACGTCATCGTCAGGCCACTGACGTCATTGTCCGGCCACTGATATCTATGTCCGATTTACAATTTTGATCGTAGAACAAAAAGCGAATTATTGGTGAGAGTCAGTAAGGAAAACATCGTTTAATTATAAAAGTTGTAAATATGGCAAATAATGAAAACTATATAACAACATAGTGGCCAAGTGATAGAAGAGAACAGCTTAAAGATATGCGGTGGCAGAAACAAAGTCTCATATTAGGTTAAGAAGTTTGTGAAATGGGTGGAAAAATATTTAACTGATTGCAAAGCAGAAGGTTTGAATCTTGAATTGTCTATGGCAAAGACTATGAGAAATATAGGAGTTACCTTCTCAACAATTACAATTTCAACATACAATTATATATTACACCAATTCAACTTCTAATTAAGAGTTGACCATTTACACCTTGGTTGTCGGCAATATAATCCTATTGTCCTGACTTACGAGGAGAAATTTTGCCAGTGTAACCTAGGATCATAGAACCTAGATAATACAAAAAATTCGATTTATTGTTCATTTAACCTGCATATTTTTTTAAAATTTAAAATTAATATTATATATTTCAATTTATTACTATATTTAAACTTTAATGTTCAAATTTAGCTGATTTACAATCAATTGAGTCAAAATTTCGCTCATGCTGAGTTATACGGGTAGCAGTATTATATATTGTTCTGGATCGTATTTAAGAAGATATAAAAATTCTGAAAAAAAAGCTGTTAAAAAAACAAGTGTTTGTTTAATTTTAGTTCATTTTTGACCTACTAAAGCTTTTCCCAATTCTGGAGTTATACATAAGAGGTTCTCCACGTTAGTCAGGATAGGCATTATTCTTATAAGAGAACAATAAATTTTTCCCAGTAAGTTTTAATTTTTTAATGAGTTTTTTTTTAAACAAAATATTCCCATTCTTATTTAAACTGAGAGTGCCAAACCTCGTATTTTTTAAGCATCTGCCCGCAGAATAAGTTATACTTTGTAGTTGTATGTTATTGATATCCCTTGATAAAAAAAAAGTAATTTTATTAATTTCACTCGGCGATTTTCAAATCAAATTAATATAAGATGACAACATTTTACACTATAGCGCGTGTCATAGATTAATTGTTAGAAATATTACGTTACAACAAGATGTTGAAGCAAGTAATAAATGAGATTTGGAAGTCATTCACATTGGTGTTACCTATACAAGTTTTTTTTGGGATTTTTTAAATTGTTATCTGATACAACAAACTTTAAGGCAAACATATAGTTAATTTTAAAATTTATTGGTTGAAAAATTATACACTTGTATTTTTTATTACATAATATAAAAAACCTTTCTGTTATTAATTTCAAAATAATAATTATTACCTGCTATTTACTTTTTCCCATGAATTAGTTTTTCGAGAATGAAACATGCAGAGGAGTATAACGGAACCTTTTTAATGTTTCGTTTAATTGCATTTATTTATTCAATATATTTTACAATGTACTAAAATTGATCCTTTTTAAATAATTTTATTATAAACCGTTTAGTTATTTATGAGCTGACTAAAATGTAATTTTAAATATATTTATAAATGGGGGCAGGGCCAGAAGTTTTATTAATTTTTGACAATGGGTGAATTTTTTCAATAATATCGATTTTTTGTTAAATGACTTTCTTAAATTCTTCTTTTTTTATACATAAATTAATGCATTATTTTTTCTCATAATTAAATTAACACTTTCCACCTACCGCATCTTTCTGCTAGTCTGCTTATACCAGGGCTCCCTTTTCCCCAAAACCCATTTTTGGTCGATTAATGGGGGTTAACTTATATGTAAATTAGAGCTAAGCTAATTTTAGGAATTTTGACTTGAAAATTTGGAATAAGATGCATTCTAATAATAAAATTAGAATGAAGCAAATAATGGTACTCTTCATTTCTGATAGTTACAAGCCTTACGCCTAAAGAACTAATGAATAATGTTGGTTGATTGCAAGGGTTTATATTAGAAGTTTAAGTAAACAGTTTTAGATAATCACATCTTAATTATACGTTAGTTTATTATCTAGGTGCTATTAAGATGAGTAAGTATTTCTTATAAGCTAGATGTTAGTTTTATTATCTAAATATAATTAAAATTAGGAGAATAGGAATCTCTTACATTTTCATGTTTGTATAATAATTAGTCTTATTACTTAAGTACAATATACACGTGGAGCGTATGTAAAAGTGATAAGAGTAGCCTTTATTCGTGAGATTATAATTCCTCCCTTCTAAGTTTTTGAATGCCCTCATTCAATGTTGGACAAAGTTCCATCGCTTCTTGCCTGGATATTTGAATAATTGTTTTTCTTTTGAACAATCTTTCATATAGCTGTTTCCTAAATTTAAACAAAATACATAGGGATGCTGTTGCAAATATAATTAGTATTAAAGTAAACGAGTAATGTATGTAATTAACTAGTGGTTGTAGAACGATTGGTTTTTCGTCAATTTTCGTGATGTCTTTCTTTAGTTGTTGGAGATCTTCTAGGTGTTCACTTTTTAATTTAATTTGGTATTTTCCATTTAATTCTTCGTGTTCGACTTCTGGGATTGGTTTTATAAATTCCACAGGTTTTGAACTAAATAGTTGATTTCGGATTATGATGTCACATTGAGATTGAATTAGATTAGTTCCTTGTATAGTGAATTTGTTGATTTCGTAGTTACAATTTTCGATGATTTCTTCGGGTAGAGTAAAACTTGTTAATATGCCTTCATTTACTGATTTGTAGATTTCGTGGTTTGTTTTTGTATTGGCAATTGAGCAATTTTGAATGTTTCGGAGTTTGCATTTTGTGAATATTTGATTGTAGCAGATTGTCTGATTGATGCCTTGGAAGCATTTTTCTAGCCATTTTTCTTCAGTTTTCCATTTAAGAGAATATGAAGTTGGTGGTATTAAGATTTGAGAATGAGAATTGGGTATGGGGTATATTTTCGATATTTGGTATAAAATAGGATTTAGGATTGGTATTTTTAATATCATTACCATTGTGTTATGTGAAATTAATAATGTGAATTTTGAAAGGCTTAAAACTTCAAATAAATGAGTATCATCTAGAAACAATAAGTGATCTTTGGTATAAAGTTTGGTTAAATAATCATATATCTGTTTCAATTCTAATAAAGTCATTAATTCTATATTAGGTATTTCTAATCTTGATAAGCTTATAGTTCTTTCTAAAATTTTAATTTGTTGATGATAATTTTGGATGTTATAAAATTCTAAGTTTATTAATTCATTTATGTCCATTGTTTCAGTTAAAGAATTGATTGCATTGATTGTGTCGTTTTGGAATCTACTTATTTTCTCTAAATCGTTTTCGTATCTAGTTGTTATGTGTTCGGCAAAAGTCGAAATTTCGGAAATTTTATCCATTTGCAATTTTTGATTTGAGAATAATATTTTTAAATTTTTGTCAATGTTTAAAAGGTCGTCTTCATCTAAGTTTCCAGTAATGAATTTTACGGCCGTACCTAAGAAGTTAACAAGCCCTCTTTTCTTTTTGAAATGAGTTATTTTTTCAAGAGCATCTTCAGTGGCGGCTAGTTCAGATTTTAATTGAGTGAAACGTCTATGAGTTAAATTAGTAATGTTACGCGGTACTTTATGTTCTAAGATTATATTGTTTGCTATTAATTTTCTAAAATTTAATTCTAATTTACTTATGTTATAATAAAAATAAAGTTTATGGTAGTGGTTATGGATTCTGGCTAATCCCAGATCTTCGTTATAGTAGCTATTCGTCGGAACCGGAGTCACTTGTAGTGGCAGTATGACTGGTACTAGGCCCATGGTCATCAGGATTCTGCAAAGAGATGTTTTTTCTTAATCTTTTTATGTTTCGTATGTGAGAGTTAGTAAGTTTTCCTTTAGATGATTTTCCTTCAATAACGATTTCGGATTTTTTCGTAATATCAATCTTGTCGTAAATAGGGTCAGTTTTTCCTGGTTTATTTTTTCTAATGAAAACAGTGTCCGTTGGAATTTCTGGGGGATTTTCTTTCCTTTGATTTCTTTTTTCGAGAATAGAGTTTTCTCTGTTGTGATTTTTTATGTAAATATCGTTAATAAACGGCATTAACTCGTTTTTTCTTTTATTGTTATATTGTTCGTAGATTGTCATGTCTAAGGAAAAGTCAATGTCATGTTCGTAAGGACCATATAAAATAGAAAAAGGGGAGAATCCGGTAGAAGAATGAATAGATTGATTATAAATTAAGGTAGCTGTAATCATTTGATTTTGAGGAGTTTCATTGGGTTCTTTAAGTCTTAGAATTCTCAGTTTTTCGACTATGGTGGAATGAAATCTTTCAATGGGAGAGTTTGAACTCGGATTATTTATGGTTGTGAAGTGTAATTCTATTTTGTGTAATTGGCAAAATTCCTTGAAAATTCTGTTAAAAAATTCTTTCCCTTGATCACAAACTATTCGTTTGGGGTAATTGTGGTGAGCAAAGTAATGTCGGAGTTTATTTAAAATGGTAGGACCTGTTCCATCTTTTATAAAGTATGCTTGGGCGTATCTGGAAAATGAGTCTATGATTGTTAAAAATTTGCAATTTTTGAAGGAGAACGTATCCATGAAGATCGTGTCGAACGGTTTCTGTGCTAACAGGGGTCCTTGTAGTTTAAGGTTGTAAGGGTGTCTCTCGTATTTTGATTGTAGACAAAGGTGGCATTTATTGATTTCATTGGTAATTATTTGTTTCATGTTTGGCCAGAAGTATTTGCTTTTTAGGTGATTGTAAGTTTCGGTGATGCCAGTATGTGTTTCGTCATGATATTTTGTGACTATGTCTTTTTGATTGTCTTCATTTAAGATGTCTTGTCGGTAATCTTTAGAAATTGTTAATTTGACTGAGTTATTCATGTAAGTTTTGCAGAGATTTGTTAATTCTTTTTGTATTAGAGATTCACTGCTATAAATTCCGTATGAAATGTTTGGTCGAATGACTTCTTTAATCATTTTTTGCAAGTCTTCTTTAATTTTTGATTCATTTATAAAAATTGTGTAATGATTTTTGTTGAATGGTCGTTTGAGTCGAATTTCGTAGTTTTTTCCAAATAGAATTATTATTCTATTATTAAAGTGGTTGACTGGGTACTCGGCGATTGGAAGTATTTTTCCATCATTTTCGTTGGTGACTGAATGAACGGTGTTGTCTAATTCCTCTATTATTTTTTCGATGTCATCTTGGTTGTTATATGAGGATTCATTGATAATTATATCTAAGTCGTTTAAATCGTCGAGATTAGGGGATGTTTCCAATTGTGGAATCATTGATAGACTATCAGTTTCGTTAATGTTAATTTCGATCCTAGATAACGCATCTGCAACTACGTTTTCTTTGCCTTTTTTGTAGTGAATTTGGAAGTTGAATTCTTCGAGTTTCAATTTCCAACGAATTAGTCTAGAATTGGGTTCTTTTATTTTGTGCAGCCAGACTAGGGGATTATGATCGGTTTCGATTATAAAACTTTGTCCGTATAGGTATGGTCTAAAATGTTTGGTTCCATCGATTATTGCTAGTAGCTCTTTTTCGATCGTGCTGTAGTTCTTTTCAGCTGAATTTAGAGTTCTGGAGTAATATGCAATTGGTTTATTGTTTTGACTTAGTATTGATCCTATTGCTACATTAGAAGCGTCGCTCGTTAGTTTAAATGGTTTTTCAAAATCGGGGTATACGAGTATGGGTGCGTTTGTTAACAATTCCTTGCATAAAGTAAAGCATTCTTTGTAGTCGTTGTCGTTGACGTTGATGATGGCTCCTTTTTTGAGACATTTTGTCATAGGTGCGACTATTTTTGCAAAGTTATTGATGAATCTTCGGTAATAGCCTATGAGTCCTAAAAAGGATTTGATTTGTTTCGTTGTTGTTGGAATAGGGTACTTCTGAATTGCTTCAATTTTTGACGGATTTGGTTTAATTCCGTCTGGGGTGATGATATGTCCAAGGAAAGCGACTTCTTTGCATAGAAATTCTGACTTGTCTAACTGTACTTTTAAATTAACTTCTTTTAATTTTTGGAATATAAGTTTAATGTGTCCTAGATGTTCTTGGAGTGATTTCGAAAATATAACAATGTCGTCCATGTATACAAAGCAGGACTTATAGATGAAATCTTTAAGTATATGATCCATCATCCTTTGGAACGTTGCTGGTGCGTTTTTTAAGCCAAACGGCATACGTAAATACTCATAATGGCCGTTATTTACTGTGAAAGCTGTTTTTTCAATAGATTCTGAGTCCATTTCTATTTGGTGGAACCCTTGAGCTAGATCAAGAGTAGTAAAATATACACATCTTCCCAGATTATCTAGAATTTCGTCAATTCTTGGTAAGGGGTATTTATCTTCGATGGTATTTTCGTTTAGTTTGCGGTAATCTATAACCATTCTGTATTTCTTCTTTCCGCTAGCATCAGTTTTCTTCGGTACGATCCAAACCGGAGCACTGTATGGTGATATTGATGGGCGGATGATGTTATCATCTAATAATTTTTGAATCTGAATTTGGATTTCTGTTTGCATTGATTTGGGGTGTCTGAACGATTTAACATAAATTGAGCTGTCGTTGCTTGTTCTTATTTTATGTTTTACGTGATTGGTAAATGATATATCTGAGTTTTCGTAATAAAATATGTCGCGGTATTTTATGCAGAGTTTTGTTATTTCTTCTTTTTCTTCTTTATTTAAATGTTGTGTTCTAATTAAATTTCGAATGTTTGGGGTTTGTTCGAAATTTTGGTTATTTCCTAGTTGATTGATATCGAAGTAATCTATTGGTAAGACGTCAATCCTTTCGGTAAAGTTAATTTCTATTTCTGGATTCGGGTTTGGGACCTTGCAAATTCCATTTTTCGCGGTTGCTACACATTCTGGGATTTCAATGTTATTTCGAATTTTTGTGAATGGTATAAAGATTTCGCCGTCGTCTATTGTGACAGGAATGTGCAAATAATCTCTTTCAGTTTGATTAACATTTACTTGTTCGTTATTGTATTCTAGGAAGAAAGGTATTTGGTAATTTTGTAATGTTAATGTCTTGTTTCGGTAGTCTAGGTTCGCGCCGAGATTGGACAAATCTTTGGTTCCAATAAGAACGTCGAATCTTTTGTGCCAATCTACTATTCTGATTTTTATTGGTTTATTTATTCCTATTTCTGCTAATAGTGGGATTTTTAGATTTTGATCTGATTTAACGGTTTTATTAAAGCTAGAAACTGAAAAAGGTTCTCGGTAGAAGTAATTTTTAAATTTTAAAGCAGCATTTGAATTAATAATAGAATCTGTTGCGCCAGAATCAATCAAAATTTTTAAGCCTAGTTGGGGTAAGTAAAAGAATGGTAGTTTTGGTGTTGAGCAGATTGAATTAATGTCTACGATGGTTGTTCTTCTGGAGTCGTTATACGAAAATTTTCTTCTTGGAAATTCTTTTCATCGTAATCTTCTTCTATAAGGTCATTTATATCATGGGTTTCTTCGTAAGGGTTTACCATTTCGATGTCGGTTTCTGTATTAAACAATTCTTGTGATGTGAAAGTTGGTCGGCTCGAATTTTGGGGTTGGGTTTGTCTTGGTTTAAAAGTAAAAGCTGAAGTTTGTACTGACATAGGTGTTGGTTTGTTGAAATTTGTTCTTTGAGTGGACGGTCCTGGTTTGTTTACAAAAGTGCTTCTGTTGTTGTGGAAGTTAGATTGTGGAATTGGTTTGTTAATATTACCGGCAAAAGGTTTTGGTTGAAAATAGGTTTGTGGGGTAAAGTTTGGTCTAAATTGAAAGTTTGTTGGTGTCAGTTTATTAAATGTCAGTTGTGTGGGATTATGTGAATTAATATTTCTATTCATTTGGTTAGGTTTTATGTAATTTGATGAAGGTTTATTCGTCCTGTTTTCTTGTGTTCTTCGGATGTAATCGGTGTAATTATTTTCCTGTATCTTATTGTCATAAATTCTGCATTTGTTTAGTGCCTCTTCTAATGAAGACATGTCGAAATTCATTAAATATGAGCGATACGGCTCTATTAATCCCGAACAAAATACTTGTAGAGATTGATTTTGGTACAACGTTTTTTTAAAATTGAAAATATTTTTATCGCTTTCATGTAATTGTACATATTGTAATAGGTCATTTAGTGCTAATAAAATCCTATCGTAATATTCATTGTGGGTCTCCGATTTATTTTGAATTGTGGACCTTAACGCGGATAGTAACAGTTCTTCGTTTCTTTGATCACCGTATTTTCTTAAGAGTGCGTTTCTTACGCCGGGCCATTCAATTTCATTATGAAAATTTAAATAATCGCGAGCTTCGTTCTTAATTTTTGATAAAATTGAAACGTTAAATAAATAAGTTTGATTTTCTGACAGTTTATTTTGCAAAAATTCTGCTAGGTTGTCTACACTCGTTATAAATGTTGACAAATTGCTGCCTGGATAAAATTCAGGTAGAGATTTTGTTAATGCAGTCAATTCACTTGACTGAAAAAATGTCAGATTTGGTTGAGCAGTGTTGCTATTATTATTAGTCATTTTGTTATATGGGGTAAATCTACTATTTTGAGATGCCCTAACTGATTTTTCTAAAATTTCTAATTCAAATTCCGAATTTTCGGTCATAACACAATAGTAAGATAGTAAAAGAAATAAAACTTACAGAGTTAGGAGAAGGGTGGACATTCCCAGTCTCAAGTTCAATGCCTCGTTTCGATTTCCTTCCAATAAAGTATCTTCTATTGTATTTTCTCCTCGATGGAGAGTGTAGGTTCTGGATTGTTACCAAGGTGTTGAAACACGCCGAATTCGGTTTTTCCCTCGGACTCCACTAAGTAGAACTTGCTTATGAAGAATCTTTGAGTGATTTGCCAAATAGGATTTTTGCCGAATCGTGAAACAATCCTGTTCGCAGCGCCAGTTAAAATTCGTTTTCGCAACTTTGCGTTTTTAAAAACAATTTTATTTTTGAAACACAGTTACAAGCCTTACGCCTAAAGAACTAATGAATAATGTTGGTTGATTGCAAGGGTTTATATTAGAAGTTTAAGTAAACAGTTTTAGATAATCACATCTTAATTATACGTTAGTTTATTATCTAGGTGCTATTAAGATGAGTAAGTATTTCTTATAAGCTAGATGTTAGTTTTATTATCTAAATATAATTAAAATTAGGAGAATAGGAATCTCTTACATTTTCATGTTTGTATAATAATTAGTCTTATTACTTAAGTACAATATACACGTGGAGCGTATGTAAAAGTGATAAGAGTAGCCTTTATTCGTGAGATTATAATTATATCTAATGGTAATATGAAGACCACCTTGTGAGTGTACTCCATTGTGTAATAATTTATTAAATTTGCAATAAGTTTTCTCACTAAATTAAATTGATTTTATGGTCGTTTCTTGCATTAACACAGAACCCTTGTAAACAAAGTTGTTAACGTAACTAGAAATATTATCGGCAAACTCAAAACCGTGGTGCACATAAAAGTCAAAATGTAGTAACGTTGATTATCGTAACAATAGTTCGATATTAGTGCAGTGAATTTACAATTTTAGTACTCTACAGCGATTGATATATTGGTCTGTGTTAATAGCGTGACTACATAAAATTGTTTGTCGAGGCCACCTCAACATGGTTCTTATTACATAGTTTAATGTTACACCCTCTTCCTGCAACTTTTCATTTACCACTCTATTAACTTTACTGGTAATTTTCTCTATCTATTTTAAAATCGGGTTATGCTTATTTTTATAGTTGCCTTCCTCACATTGTAAAATATCAATTTACAGAACAAAAAATTAATAATTAATTTGATATCATATACCTATCGTACATATCAATATTTGCAAAAAAAAATTATCGATAAAAAAGAGTGGTTCGCGACTTTATTGTTATGTTATTTTAATTAACAATAAAATATAAAAACTCGATTAACCGCAGAAGCGGTTAGGCCCCAGCGAGGGCGCCAGATTGGAGTGCCCCACCAAGTGCTCACCCAAAATTTATACGAAATTTTAAAAAAATGTTAATAATATGTAGTAAATCAACAATATTTTTACAATTTTTGTTTAATTTATAAATTTTGTGTGCCCACCCTAAATATATTAGGCCCAATTTGTGCCCACCCATTTCAAAAATTCTGGCACCGCCGCTGCTACCAATACACACTAATAAATTTTTACCTTTGTACTACAGCTTAACGTGAAATCCTAACCATTGCACAAATAATTCGGGAGTATTATTACACTCCATCCTCCCTTTTGGTACTGCCAGGTCCTATAAGACTTGGTTTCATATTTTCAATTGCATTTTGTACCAAAATTATTAATTAAGAACTAGGAAAGCTCAAAGTTCAATTTTGTGATTGAAAGAATATTATCATAATTCTTATTTTATATTTATGTCTAAATGGTTTCGAATTTTTTAGAGGGGGGGCTCAAAAGTTTCGGTTACCCCGGTCCGGACTTCGAGTTTTCTTTAAATGAAAATGTATAATTTTCTTTTTATTTATAAATTTATGGTAAGCTTAAATTTTTGTTCAAGCAATGTCTCATAAATCTATCACGTTTTTGAAAATTTTTTAGAAAATCTTTAATGCACTAGATTAGAACTAGATAAATTAATGATAATAAATGAAAATCAATCATATTATTTTAGTCGAAGCTAAGTAACGTAAGTAAATAATCATTATTTATAAACCTTTAGCTTTGCATGGACAGATACCTACAATATCGAGGTAAAAAATAAGCAGTGTTGATAACTGATTTTGTTTTAAATTATTTTACAAAATTTTAATTTAACGTTTACTCAATTTATTAATTAAGTTTACACAATTTTTAATTTATACGTACATAAGATATAATAATTTAGCACTGTAGGCCCCCTGGAAGACCCATGGCTTGTTTAATCACTTTGTTTCATTCTATTCTATCTCTCACTTTGTTTTCTCAGCCCATCCCATTCATATTAGCCAAGTCTTCTTTTACATCATTTTTCCAAAGGTTCATTGGTTTGCATCTTCTTCTTACACCCCGAAATTCCGAATCCCATACTATCTTTGGTGTTCTTGTCTCATCTATTCTCATTACATGTCAAGCCTATTTTTTTTTAATCTTCCCAACATTCACAATATTCATTTTCTCGTACAATTATTTTATTTCTCTGCTTGTTCTTTTTATGCTATTATCTATCCTCAATCGGTTTTTCTTCATATATCTTCCTGGGGATATTTCCCTCCCATACTTTCAACGTCATTGTACTCCTGCTTTTCCAGTATACACACGTTTTTAGCAGTGCCCACCTCGCATTTGTACGTTAACTGCTGTTGATCTTACCATACAATCGTAACTTTAGCGTCCGGGAAAAGATCTTACTGGATAGCATCGATTAAATTGAAAAATACTCCTTTTACCAGCCGCTATTCTTGCATTTACTCTATTCTCGGATCTTGGTTTTATGAAATTACTGCGCCCATAACTCAACCTTTTCAAACTTTAATTTCTCTGCTTCTTCCAAGTTAGGTTTTAAATGTCCGTCTAACATGAATGGTTTGTCATCACTTATCATGGTTTTGGTTTTTTTTATGCCCATTAATTTCTAGGCCTATCTTACTTCCTGCTATTAATTGTCTCTTGTAGTCTGCGTCTTGGAATTACACGAATTTCTTTGCTCTTCTATACTCTCAGTGACATTTCATCCTCTCCAGCACTTCTATTGTTTTTTAGATTCCTTATTGTTTCTAGGATCTCTTCTTCCTTTTGAGCCACCAATTATAGATTTAGATGTAGAATAACAAGTGCAACCCGAATATGTATTATATAACTCAATTTTTCCAAAAATGCCACGAATTTATTATCCTACTCGGGAGAGATAATTTATAATTTCAAATTTTTTCTTCCTGCACACTTACTGACTTAAATTTGACGAACTATTTTAAAATCATTCTGTATTAAGACCTACATATACTTAACTTAAAAATATAAAAAGAAAGTTTTCAGACTTTTGGTAGAAGGTAAACATTAAATTTCTGTTTCGGCAGATCAAATTAAATTGTTTGCATTTTTCATTGACATTTTTGGGTGAAATAAAATTTACTTGTGTCTGGAACGAACATTCCCAAACAAACTAGAGCATATACGCAATATCTAATCACAATAATTTTAAAATAGTAAAATT
Organism: Cantharis lateralis; assembly: GCA_963170105.1. Taxonomy (NCBI): domain Eukaryota; kingdom Metazoa; phylum Arthropoda; class Insecta; order Coleoptera; family Cantharidae; genus Cantharis; species Cantharis lateralis. Next base: position 39,706,406 of record OY720625.1, read on the forward strand.
TTTGTGATGATGGCAGGTGCTTATGGCAGATCAAGCTGTCCGTTAACTTCGGTGACACAGCACCGTGAAAATTAAAACCAGAAGACGATTAAAAATAAATTTTGAGTTACTGACCTATTTCTTTTAAGTAGAGATATAAATCTCACATTTTTACTCTCATTTTTGGTAAATTATTTTATTTATTTTCCTAAAAAACGCAAATAAATAAAATTATAATTTTATTTAATATTTTTTAGAACGAAAAGATAATTTATTATTTTTCCAAAATTAATATATTTTTAATATATTAGGATTTCTCAAACAAACTGAATTAGATAAGTTTACGAATTAAGTTCAAATGTAGAATAATTAATGAAAAATATATAATTCAATTTTTTTGAAACAATAAATAATAAAATATAAAATTTCAAATTTTTATATATAATTCTTCTTGTTTATATTTTTCGAATAACAATTAGAACAAACAAATTCTACCTCTTTGATTCCTTTTTCAAATCCTGAAAATTTCAAATTTGCGGCAAACGAAAAACCCTAGTATCTACTATTATTTTATTTTTTTTCCCAAAACTTAAATTACAATATTCAATATCTAATCAATAATAAATTGTTTACGAAATTTAAATTATAAAATAGTACCTACCTAACTACGTAGTTCTAAAAATTACAAAATTGGGAAAAGAGTTTGACTTCTTCTCCAGTTCTGTGGCAGCTTTACAAAAAAGCAGCATTTTGCACTGGGAAAACCATACAAAATATGAAAAAATTGATTGTTGATTATAAGGTAAAAATTAAATTTTCTACAAAAAAGTTCGGGACAGCATATATTTTTCTTTGATAGTTTAGTTGTGGGAGACCTACATTTAAAATTAATTGTATTTTTAATGTATTAGAACTAATTGAGATAGCGAGAAAAATGATAATCGAACTTGGCAAAATAAGGACCTTCCTAATATGCACGGTTACCTGTACCGTTTGGGAGTTATATGTGAAAATGATATTTTTATTATTTATGACACAAGTAAGATTCATACGTTTTGACAAAAATATTTAAGAATTTTTTAATTTTATCATGTGTATACTTAAATATGTTTTAAAGATCATTAAAAAGTCACATTAATAAAATATATGCTCCGGTTAATCCCATTAAAACAATATATTGGCATTGTTTGCCAAAAGTCTCGTTCATTTTGTTGACTGACCAACGAAGTAGCTTTTCAAAAATGTTTTAAATTTATCTTTATTAGCATAATTTGAAGGGATGCAGTTAATGATATATAAAGCTTCATTCATAAAGAACTAGCATGAACAGAAAAATAAACCAAATGGAAGAACAGCCTTACATTTATGTTCTAAAAGTGATTTAAAGTGCATAGATTTCTCTAAGATAAATTTACCTTGATACTGCCAAATATTTTAACTATCGTTTGCTAATTTTAAAATGTAATTAGAAATTTTTTAAATCCTGTCATTGCAAACTATTAAGGATGGAAATGTTTTCTTAAATATCATCGCCCATTGTTGCTCACTTGCAACAATACGTAACCAGTTTTGATTCCCATTGATCTCTAATGGAAAAGTTTGTTTTTGCAGTAATTCTAATTGAATTCACTTCTACTGATGGAATCAATAAAATAAATTTTAAATTTGTATAATCTTCCATGGAGAAGAGCATTGCCTAAAAACTAGAAATGAAATATTTTTGCATATACTTAAAAATGCTACGTATTGAGCTATTAACGGCATTTCAAGTCTATAGAAAATCTAATTATCTAATCTAAATTTATTCTAAAGTTATTTAAACCTAAAGCATTCTCTTACCAGAATTAGCTATAGGTCGTGTATGTGACCTACAGTTTTATTTTCTTTCCTCTAATGTACAAATTTATTTTTTGCATACATCATGTATTAGCTTGCCGTGATTTTAAGTCAGTAAATTTATTTTTATTTAAAAATATCATATCTAATTGATAGAGTAGCATGGGAAATTATACGTTTAGTTGTTGGAGATTTAATTAATCATCCTTAGGAAACAAAATAACGATAATTATAATTATACAAATCTTGTAATTAATAGTTCAAAAGAATATTCTAATTTTTCACTTTGTCCATAACTGGATCCCAGTTAAAAAATATTTTCTATCAAGTTATTTTGTTTCAGATTTACCTATCTCTCACGGTTAAGTAACCTACCAATATCTTTAACCCTTATCAGTTGCACCTCACCAATCCATTGGTTGGTGAAGCTTCGACCGACCAACTCATCAAACATATTATGTAAGTTTAAGTCATATTCAAATATGCGATTTAATTATTCAAAATTATTTTTAGACAATACAGAATACAAAATAAATAATTTTACCACTTCAAATTTACAAACTGTCCACTTAACATCCAGTAAAGGAACCTACGTAATCCAAATCACTGCGATGGAAAGAGATACCTATGTTCATGTATATGTTAGCACCGAAGTCGGTGGACCACAAGCATTTCAAAATCTGCAAACCAAAAGTGTTCTTAAACTGATGAAAAGAAGGCAACAGAAAAAACTCAGCATACGATGGGACCAAAGGTAACATAAAATCCCATTTTTTCATTTTTCAAATCCCGATTGCTATATTTGAAATTATTTTCTTGTCTATAATACAAGGAGACAATGCAGTGGTATTAATGTTTTTTAATCTTATAACAATTTTAAAAATCAAACAAGTTAGTGTTACGGTGCTAATGAACTAATTCCAATTCAAAGAGTACAAGATATTAATCCACAATGTCTCGATTCTGATATATCCTGCTCGCATAACATAAATTTTTTACATTGTCAAGAGAAATGTATTGCAATAAATGCATTCTTACAACAGAATGAGCAAATTCAAAAATTCACATGTTTTTTTATTTGCAGTTTAGTCGATCCACAAGTAACCGATTATTGTTTAGTTATCAATACACAGCACAGTTATTTAACCTATTGTTCTGCATATGGAGCCAAGTACGGAGTAAGTCCTCCAAAATCAAGGAATACATTAACTGCAGATTCCCAAACAATTATAACTTGGAACAGAAATACAAAAAATAGTAAGTAAGCAGCCAGACATTTTAGCAGGCATATTAGTACCTACTAATTTTTTAATAAAATTAAAATACAACTCAGGTTTTAGAATATGAAATACAAGTTAGTGGAATTTCTTTTTACAGAATAGAACTTTTAACTCAATTAGTATAGCACAGCATTAGTATCATTCAACAAACGATTAACCCTCTCGACGAAAGTCACATGAGGATGATATACCTATTATTTAAATCTAAAGAATTTTTCTATTTTATTTATATATTTTTGTTTATTTGTAATTAAAATTGATTCCATTTTATAGTTTATCGAAAATAATGTACAATTTAAAAAACAATGTAAAAACAAATTTCCAAACTTGCATATTTGTTATAATTTTATTAATGAAATTTGATTTTAGCTCTAAGTGAACCTCTGATAAACTGTGTTGGTTCGAGAACCCAATTTACCTTTACACATCTCCAATTAAACCAAGGATATTATTTTGACTTGTTTGCTTTTAATAAACAATCCAATTTAACTTATTTGTACGGATCCAGCTTCATGGTATTCAATAAACGCACGAAACCGATTCGGTTAAAAGACAACAAATTGAGTTATGCAAACTTGAAGAAGTTTGATGGAAAAGTTGTTTTCCAGTACAAGGTAAATTTTTCGCCAATTTTTCAATATCACATAAATTGCTTCATCTAATTTTAGACAGGACAACTGCTAAGTGATTCTTTAAAAATATACATCATGCCTTGTGGAGGTTCGGTTGATATTCACATCAGTTCCAAGGGAAAAATTATAACCAGCCGTAAAAATATTGAAAGTTATGGTTTGTTAGTGATCCCGAACCTTAAAGCAGGATTGCGATACACGATTAAAATTTTATCCACCAATAATGAAGAATTGAGAAAAACTTCCGGAATAGAGGTTAAGTCGTTTGCTCAAAATGCAACTTTGTTAACAGCTTTTTATTTTAGATTCTTGCGACAGCAAAACCTTCATCCAAATCTTTTCTTCCGGTCATGCCGTTAGAAACAACACTTCAAGAATATGTTTCTCTGCGTGAGTGCGAAAGCGTAACAGTTGGATGGTTAGCTTCTCCAGGCCAGCGCGTTGTTCGATACTGTTTGGTAATCAGAGAGCAGCAATTAAATGAATTACAGTCATATAGAATACCAAATCAGTGTGGCTTAGAAAGTAGAATGAAGAAATCAGCTGATTTTAAAGCAAAATATTGCCGAGATATAAAACAGGAAAATCAGTATGTATGCTTTGAACTTCATTCTTCCTAGAGTTAATGATTTGAAATAATTTTAGAAATGTTATACTACAAAAAATTGAACATCTTTCACCAGGAAAACATTACGTCGTTCAAGTGACGGTCAAAAAACCGAAAGGAAAAACTTTATCTTATGATCTCTTGCAAGTTCATACAAAACCTACCTGTAAAACTCTTAACACTATATCATAGTTTTTATATAAAATTAAATAATTTTCTAATTTTTCTTAATTGTTTTTTGTTTTTATTTTCAAACTATACCTTAAAAATATAGTAGTTAGAGTGAACAATACAAACAGTATTGATGTCGGGATCTCGTGAGATCTTTGACTCAAATTTTGATGGTATTATTGGACCCCAGATAAAATTCATGAACCAAATCGATAAAAAGAAAAGGACCTTGTCCTTGTCCTGACCAAAAAATGGACTTTCCCGGTTTTGTATTGGACTCTTCAATTTTTCCCGTAAGTAATATTAAAATTAAGGGAATTCTCCTAAATCTCTTTATAAGATATTCAATTACTCCCCTGCCATGTTTTTTTTTTAATGTGGTTGATTAGCAATATTACAATTAATTATTAATTAATTACTTGATTCCGAGTTGAGCAACCAAAACATTTCAAGTGGCTAAAATGAGCCAAAACCAGGGAGTAGGTATCATATTTTTACAAATTTGACTTATAGTTTTTTTTTAAATTAAACTTTCACTTTATTGAGAATGCAATAAATTGTTATGCTTCAGCGCCGGCGACGCGACGGGCGGCACTTAAGTTCACGAAAAACATAATTTATGTTTTATTCGGAGCAAATGTGCGTTTTGTGGCTTATCTATAATTGCCTATTTAACATTTGCTCGCAATATAACAATGTTGTATCAGCTTGAGCGCTATAATACATAATTAAATTATTAAAATATATAGTATAATTAAATATTAAAAAAATCGCATAAGCAGACATCGGATAACTTTTCTCACAGACGTCGTTTATGTTAAACCCTTATGGTATATAGACACCTTTTTTATTTTATTCATCGTTTCCGCAATTTTCACGTTTATGTCGAATTTAATGACATTTAATTGCGCGGTTCAACCAGTGCGATTGATACTATTTCTATTCCTACCCCAATGACCACATACTGACATACAGACGAACATGTTACTAAAATTCATCACAAAATCGTATCAGAGCACGATAAAAAACATTTTAATACCAAAATTTCAATTTTTGATTTTTGAGTGGATACAATACTTTCCCTTATACCTACATACGTATACGCATGGGGAAAGCAATAGAAAGGTGTGCAATATTGCTGTAAATGTTTTTGATAAGAACCTGTATAATTACTGTATCATTGAAGAAGCATAACAGTTGCAAAATAATAATAATAATAATGCATATCTGTAAATAATATTTCTGCCAATATCCACCATCATAAATGTTAAATAGATTAATATGGAGATAGTAAATTTACATTAAACAAAGAAATATTGTTTGACGAGCTTAGTAATCTATATGCAATAAATCAACGTTATATGATAATTGATAACACTTCCAAAATTACAAATAAGCACATCTGGAGGCAACAGTGCGTACAATTAATAATAATTGGAGATATTAATCCATAATTAGTCAATAAAATTAAGTAAAGGTCAAAATATATCAGCTTTTGCCAATAAAATTTTAATGATCATACAGGGTGTTAAAGGTAAACTACGTTTCACTCTGAAATTATTATTATTATTTTTCGATTTTGATAATACAAGATTCTAATTATTGTAGCAGCTAAGTCATGCAATGATTGATTATCGCTTTTTATTAGAATGTCTAGTCTACATAATTATTAATAACATATTTTGATATTCGCTAATAAAAATGCATCAAATTTTGGTAGAAGTTAATTTAGGATTACACTTATCCTTAACAAAAAAATAACACGTCCCAAATATGTATAGGATAATCAATCAATATAGTCGTAGCCTAATAAAATTATTACATTATCTTTTTTATCTCAACCTCTAAATAATAATGAATAAAAATAATTGTTGTTAGTTAAACTTAGAAATGGTACAAGAAACATAATGTAATTCAAAATTTAGTTATGGATACAAATATTTACCTCGATTACCTTTTACGTAACGTAAATGTATTACTAAATTAGGGGTTGTTGCTGTTAATTTTTTTTAAATTCTTAATATTGTTTAGGTAGTGAAACAAAATAAATCGCGGTGTACAATCACCGAAAAAGAAGTTTCGTATTTATCTCACGAACAGGAAATAATATTTTCCGTTTTTCATTTTACTTTTTGCATTGTGGCGGTTTTTGGAAATTTTTCGGCAATTTTCGTTACAATAAAGCGGTAAGATTTTCAATTTATTTTAATGGCAAATTTTTTGTTTTGAATTACCAAATTTTTTTATTTTTTTTAGAAAACATCGCTATATTCAAAAGGCATGCATAATTTCGTTAGCACTGAGTGATATTATAACTGCAATTACCATTTCTATATTAAATTTAACAGTGTTTTTACAAGGAAATCATCTATGGGTAATTTAAATTTTGCATTTATTTGGCAAGAGCTTTAATTTATTTTTTACGTCTTCATTTTAGACTTTGGGATCTTTTATGTGTAAATTTGGACCATTTCTTCAGATATTTGGGGTTGTGTGTAGTTCAATTTCTATACTATCAATTGCCTTAGATCGATACAGAAGCGTTGTTCAAGGTTTTAAGAGAAGATATAACCCAAGACTTCTTTATTGCATATTGGGAATTGGTACAGTATGGATTACATCTGGAGGTAACAAATTGTTCAAATTAAAATTACATATTTTACAAAATGTGTTTTAGGGGTTTCTTATCCGATGTTTAATCTTTATACCTTCGTTTACATTAGCCTAATAGACCCAGACCCATCAAATGAAGAGGGTTGCAAGTGGGCATCTCTGTGCATTGGGCTAAATAAAAATAAATTGAAAAATTACTACATCATCTTAATATGTACAATCTTTCTACCTCTTCTTTTCTTATTTTTATGGTTTTATTACAAAATAGCTCAGCTTATTTGGAAGCATCGAAAACCCATATCTTCCGGATCGAGCCCAGGGCCAAAGTCAACAACGGTTAACGAACCATCTACCAGTCAAGTGAGAATATCTCAAGATAAAACCACAATGTATTCTGAAGCGGAATCGAAGTTATCCAAAAGAAATAAAAACACGAAAGTCACACGCAAAATTCGCACATTTAAAATTATTATATTTTTGATGTTTATTTTCTTGGTACTTCGACTTCCACTTTGGATATACGATGCCATCAAAAATTCATCCCTAAAAACCAGACTCTCTTCGTGGACTGTAAAATATATTTGCAGTACTTTGACTTTGCTAAATTGCGCTTTAAATCCTCTCCTGTACACATTTTTAAACCAAACTGTAGAAATGTTTTTGAAAATTTTTAATACCATAAAAGATTTTACCTGCGAAGTTTGCTGCTGCTGTATTTCAAACAAAGAATTTGAAGAATTCGAATATGATAATTCTATATTTGGAAATCACCAAAACACAAAACTTAACAACCAATCTGTTTCTAATAAAAGCAACGTAAAAATATCTCAAGTTAAATTTGATGATTATCCAATTGCAAATAATAATCTTCTACGGGATTTATGCAAAGAAGCCGAAAACCCCGAAAACGCCAACAAATTTTGAGACATAATGAAATTTTATTTTAGTAGATATAAGTAAATCCAGATTTCACAAAATTAACAAAAGTTTGTTATGGTTTAAGCTTAGCTTTAAGATTTTTTTTACAAAAAACAACATACAAAAGTATCCAATGTTATTGTGTAAAAGCATATATACGTATTATAGTTTTAAATTACTCATATCTTTTCTTATTGCTTCTAAATCATCTTTATACCGATCCATCCAATTTCCTAACTCCTTATTGGAACTGGACAACAAAGTTCTTAATTTTTGACCTGCAGATGAAGGTTCGGCTTTTAAGACGTTCTTTGCTTCGTTCAATGCATTAATTGCTTCTTCTACTAATAAAACTAGTTGTGGTTTGTTTTCTACATGCCATTTACGTTTCACATAGAAAGCATTGGCCAAGAAGAGTTCGTGAAGTAGTACTGCCAAATACAAAGGCAACCTAAAAGAAAATAATAAGCAAATATGGTTTTGTATTATAAACATCCTGACCTTGCATTTCCCGGATCTACAGTTTTCGTAATCCGGATCAGTTCTCTACACATTTCGGATTTTTGCAAAAGTAAATCATCGCTTATTTGATTTGGTAAATATCCGTTTTGATAACCATACAGTTGCACTAAAGAATGTTTAACCGAATAAACATGGTAATGGTGAGGATGTAAAAAATTTGATATTTTATCTAACAAATCTTTCATTTCCTTCACGGTAGGATCACTCAACTGAACCATATCAACTTCTTCTCCAATCTTGTTTATTAAATAAGCTACTTCGTCATTGCTAATTCTGACTTCACATTTATTACAACACCATTCCGTTGCGTTATTGCAAGGATCTAATGGTAATTGAATTCCTCCACAAGGTTTTCCATCAACGCCAATGCATTTCAACGCACTTAAGTAAGTTCCCATTTCTGTCGGATCTTTACAACGAGCACAAAAGCACGAAAAATATTTTGTTTCTTTCAAATGCTCTCTTCTGGCTTGGGTTCCCCATAAAGCATGGGTGTACATGGTGGATATGTGATCGCCTTTCTTAATGGGAACAGAAGCCCTAACAGTTATTTTATAATTATCAGATGCATCTTCAAAAGTATGATACGTATTGCAAATGCAACTATGTTCCATAAAACAAACATTGGGATACAGAGCAGACAATTCGGAATCCTGATTAATTTCCAAAGCATTTACATCTATAATCCCACATATTTTATGAATTGTTGCTGGAGAAACGTCCGGTAAAAGGTTTTGCTCAGTTTTTTGCTCCATTTCATGTAATTTTTCGAAAAAATTTTCTTCGAAATAACTGATTACGCGTTCTTCAATTAATCTAAAAAAAAAGTGTTAAATAGTTTAAAAGGAGAAGTACACCTAAAGATAATATTTACTTGTAGGCATCTGTGTTTTTTCCTCTCGATTTTAAGTGGGCTTCCATTTCCAACAAGTTTTCCCATTTTTTAACCCCTTTCTTCTGCAGCAGCAGACATCTTAGAGCTAATAAAGTATCTTGCCTGAAGAAATCGTGGAAATCTTTTATTATTCCTTCTGGTCGGAGACCAAGGATGAGGCATTCCAGGCCATGATTGTTAGGATCTTTGAGTCCTTCGCAGGAAGAGTGGCACACTGGCCAACCACAACCATCGCATCTTGGACATTGATGAGCGATAATTAATCTTTAACATAAACATACTTTAAATTGCTGAATTAAAAGTTGGTGAATTTTTACCGAAAACATCCTACACATGGAACAGGACCTTGCTCCACTACATGAGGTCGGGGCCCATACACCAATGGATATTCACATAGAACTATATCACCTGCATTTAAATCTCTAGTTGCAATGAAATGTTTTCCAAGATCTGAAGATACTTGAATCTGATAAATAATTTAAAAAATTAAAACAAAATGATGGAACCTTAAAATTTGCAAAATATACAGATTTGACAAAATCTTCTATCTTTAGATTTAAGAAACTTATTACCTCAAAAGGTCTGCACAGATTTTTATGCGTTTTCCAGTGCTGTTTCTGATGTTCTTTGCTGCAATAATTCACTAATTTGCAAGCAGAACATTTTAAATTTGCAGGTTGCTGACATTCGGCACACAACAATTCCGATTTTATTGGAGAATCATCAACGACGGATTGATTGACAAATTGTGACTCAGATTCGTTACATACTGCAGCCATATTTTTAAAATTTTGGATTTGATTGAACTACCGCCTTTTTAGTAAATTCTTCATTAGCATTCTCAACACTAAATGTAACTTCTCGAAATTCACGTACTTTAATAAAAGTAGGCTGAACTATAAATAGTGACTGTGGTAGCACTTTTAGATTACTGAGATTACTTGGAAATGTTCCAAACATTTTAAATAGCATTTTTCTATGGTGGCAGCTAATTATTATATTTCACAAAAATATAAAAAATTTAATATTATTTTAATAAAATTTCGTGCTCTTCGTACAAATAAATTTGCATACAGTTGAAAATTACAGAAACGCTAACTTCGTTCTAGTTATGGACGTTAAAAAAATGTAATGTGACTAGCACATGACTTTTTTAACCTATAAAAACTATAAATAATTTATTTTGAATACAATACTATTTTAAAAAATGTAAAAAATTATAAGCAAAAATTAGGCTAATGTTAAACAAAATTAGACAATAAGAAAAAGAAAAATCTCTTGCAGAAAAATTCAAATGAGCCGGTCTATTTGTATACCATTTGTAATTTTTTTCAGAATGGTCCTCGGTTTAAAATTCATAACGTCAAATGAATGACTGAATATGCAATATAATTTTAGCAAATTATTCTTTGCTTGTTACTGCGTATTTATTTATAAATCTATTTTCATTGTTTTTTTAATTTTTGTGTGTTTATTTTCTCTTTTTTTAATTTTGTAACTTATCTATTATGAAAATATTAGTTTAAAAAATATATAAATATAATATAAATTTATTTAAAAATACAATTACAATTTTACTTGTGTAGTTATCGTACAATATTTTCATAAATAAAAAAATTTTTTTTTAATATTTTTCCATAATATCCGGAAATCATAGAAAGCACAAAAATATGTTTTAAGTCAAAAGAAAAAATTGGGCATTAAGGATTAATTTCTAGATTAGTATAAATAAGTCAACCAATGCTATGGAGTCTACAGTGCTCTGAACTTCCAACAACGTTAAATTATTTTCTGCGATAATTCAACAATTTGACTGACTGCCACGACAAAAATGAATCTACTGTTACCTCGAGCGAGACAAATTTATGTTTTCTGCTACTATTTTCTCGCGCGGATGCTAAATTTATTAAAAGGTAAACAAATTTTCTAAAACAATTTATATATTGTAAATCTGGAAATTAATATCGGACCTACGAATTAAAATTTTTTTAAAGCAGTTATAAATAATATAATATATAAATAATTAAATCAAAATATTATTAAATGTAATTTAATTTTTTAATTATATTTTATTTATTTTATTTTTAATTTAAAATGTAAGATTAAGTATATTAATTTATTTTTATAATATAATTTAATTTATTCTCTGCATATTTTCCGAAGATGATTGACGAAACGCATCACGATAATAAAAATCTAGATACGAGTCGAGTATAAAATTCTTATTTTTATTATTAGAGACCGATCAAAGGCTCGGATTCGGTTTTGGCCAAAAATGCTGGTTTCGGCGGCAGTTTCGATTTCGGCCAAAAATTAGCCAAAACGTCCGCTCTGCCGATACTAGCATTTGTGCGAACCAAACGGATTCACTCGCTTATACCATAATTTTGTTCCAATATCATTTATTCCAAAAATAAAAGGATTTCCTAATAAATTTAATCTTATCGAATAATCTACTATACCAAGCTAGGAAAAACATTCGATTTAAAAGTATAATGAAAATTTAACTTTTTAACTTAACTTAAGTTTCGGTTTATTTTACAGTTTCGGGCGAAACTAGAAGAGGAACAGAGTATTCGGTTAACCTTTTAAGGACGGGACTGGTCGAAATATCGACCACCCATAGAACGCAAAATATTTTATGTTATTCTACGTGATTTAATATACTGAACAGCTTCGAGTCTAGGGGGGAGCTAGTCGGGGCACATGCCCAGGGCGGCCATACGAAGGGGCGTCAAATTCATATGTTATTAGAAGTCACCATTTGTTTGAAAATCCACATATCCGTAAGTTTCTGTGTAAAAGCTAAATAAAGAAGTCATCTCGATAAGAGATGAAGAAATCACTTTCAAGGTGAATCTAAGGCCGAAAATTGAAATTATCTTTAGTTTCTACCAGCATGTTAGCAAATATTCAACTTTTTGTCTCTAGTAACATAAATAGCTATTTTTCCATACTCGACGCAACCAAAAATGTGGCTATATCAATTTTAAAGCCGAAAAAGCAGCGACAAGAAATTTCTAAGTAATATAAATATATAATTATTATTAATAAAAAATTTTGAAATGCCATTTTCAAGTTCAAATATTATGCCTCAAAGATTTGTTTTTAATTCGGGCATGAAATTATACATCGGAAAAAATTCAAATCGCAAAACTCTATTTTTAACCCTTTTAGACCCTGTACATACATACGTTTTATTAATTTTTTTTAGAGCATTCTTTATATTTTTATTGGATTCCTCGTGTTTCTTTCACTGAATAATAATTGTTATTTATCATATCAATTTGTCATCAACTTCAATATAAATTTATAAAACGTTTGTACACTATAAGTGTACGCTGGGGTCTGAAAGGGTTAACATTGTACTTTCCGTTAAGGACGGGACTGGTCGATATATCGACCAGCAGTTTGGTGGCCACTCTATGTGAGAACTTGATTGGTTTTATCTACAAACGTTATGTAAAAAAAGAGGTCAATTTCAACGTAATATTTCCAGTCCTTAAAAGGAAGTTTCGGTTATATTTCCAATATAGTGGCGCCAGCTGTTCGCAGTGGACTGTTTTGTGTTTATTTTTATTTAATTTTATTGCAAATTTGCGAAAACTTTTATCGTTAGTATAAAATAAACAGTTGTTATTTCTTGTTTATATTCTGAATAGCCCTCTGTACTTTTGTTGTAGTTACGCCACTGCCTCAACGGAGCGTTTCCTTTCTATTTGCGCAGTAAACTTCTAATACGATGGAAAAAAGAATGGATTATCCGGTGTAATGAGAACATTAAACTAAAAGTTCATAGATGTCGCCGCCTAGAATTTAACTCGTAAAATTAAAAATTGTTGTTTTTCTAAAATTTATAAAACTTGCTAACGTCGAAATATTTTTCTAAATTTCAATAATCTAATTTTTAATAATTAATAAATTATATACTACTGACCGGGTCAATAAAAAAATTATTTAGTTAAAAAGTGTTATCAATATCTGAACGTAATTAGTATTTTTCCAATTAAACGATATTTTAATTACATAACGTGATTGCATCACGTGTGCATTAATATTTTGTGGTTCCTCCTCTCTCAGGAAGTTGTCATCACTGCCATCTTACGTTTTGTGCGTTGAATAAAATTTGCCGGTGAACATCGTCACCTCAATTGCTGTTCCTCGTTGGATAAATGTGATGTGACTGACACACGCCAACAGATTTATTTCTTAATTTACATTGATTATTAATCACAATTATTAAGGTTAGTATTTAATTATATTTTAGGAAGTGTACTCAATATTGTGTCCGAGACTATCGGTTATATTGTAAAAATGTATGCCTAACGTATCTGACTTTTCCGCATTAATTCATGTTGTAGGTCAGTAACTTACATCAGTCACGAAGTGGATATTTAATAGAAAATTTACTCTTATCAATTTTCGAAAATGTGTGAAATTCATCGTTTTTTACCTTAAATTTCTTGGAGTACTTGGCGGTGTAGATTAAGTGTATTAATAATTAATGAAGAAATTGACATCATGGAAATAGTACAGTCCATATAAAAAACGTGGTCTTAATTTACTTCCTTTTCAAAATTCCGTTTATCACATAATTTAGCATAAATACCCGTATGTGACTGCTTGCAGTTTGAGGTTAAATTACTTGCACAAATTTTTATCGAAACCCCTTGAAATAGAAATTATTTTTTTATAAAATGTTTTTATGTTGACACTTTTCACTTTTATAATAATAAAAGTTAAAATAATACAAGCACAATAATTTCAAATGGTTTCCATTTAAATATGCACATTCACCTTCGTGTTAAATATAGAATGCTGTTGTAACTCGGTAGGTTTGCACATATATACGTATATAATATATGTGGAAGATGTTGTGTTTTTCCTGTCTGTTTAAAGGTGTACCAACTATTTTGCTAGTTTCTTAAGAGGTATCTACTATTAATTGATACCAATTTATTTTAGTCACAATTACGGGGGATGAGTTGTTTTGATAATTATTTTCGTAAATTGGTAATTTTATTTTTAAAAAGTGTCATCACTATTTTATTAAAATCGCACTGTTTTCTCTAACCTTTGATCTTTTGGCTCTTGCCGAAATTTGATTAATGTTTTTGTATGTTTTGCATTTGATAATGGAATCACTTTGACATCACATTAAATTAAGTAACACTAAATTAAGCAATTAAATGTTTCAGTGTTGTTGGAGTATGCCCAATTTTAGTCCAGAAAGTTACTACATGAACACAAATGGATCTCCTAACCCCGAAAGGGTAGTTATTTTGGATGCAGGATCACAATATGGTAAAGTTATAGATCGAAAAGTTCGAGAATTGTGTGTCGAGTCTGATATTTTACCATTGGATACGCCTGCATTTAATATCCGCGAAAATGGTTACAAAGCTATTATTATTTCGGGAGGACCTAGTTCCGTTTATGCAGAAGATGCACCGAGATATGATGCAGATATTTTTAGGATAGGCTTGCCAGTTTTAGGTTTCTTGTTAAAGTACTGCAAGTTTACATCAATTTTAATTTTTCTCATTTTAAGGTATTTGTTATGGTATGCAAATTTTGAATAAGGAATTTGGTGGCACAGTTATTAGGAAGGATGGTCGTGAAGATGGTCAATTTAATATAGAAATAGACACAAAATGCCTCTTATTTAAGTGAGTATTTTTGTAATTTATGGTGTTTTATTGTCAAGATCTAGATTATTATAATGGAAAGACATCTAATTAGGGCTAATGAAATAATTTATCAGAAATTCTTAATAATCTGGTAAATATTTCAAAGGGCAGGCAAATTGATGAGAATCCCAACTTAGAAATTAATTGTTTCCCTTCTTCAGGAATTTATTTAATAGAATAATAAGCTCATAATTTCTTTACATCAGGCTCAAATCAAAAGATAGCCAAATTTGTTGAGGAAGTTGTAGCTCATAAAGTTGATCATTTTTTGCAAATAGCTCGATTTCAGTATATTTGGGATACCAGAGTTTGTAATATTGAATTTAAAGGTCTTCAATGTCCTTGCATTTTAAGTTTGAAAGTCCTTTGATTTCTAATCGTTTTTATTTGTTATGGCAATAACAAACAGACGGAATGAATGCTCGCATTTATTTCTAACCAGAAATTTGTTTATGTAGTATAAGAAGATAGGCAAACCTATTGCTTGGCTTTATTAAGTCTTTAATTAAGTAACAATCTGTTGACAAAGATTTCAACTACACTGCTTCTTCAAGTGTCGTACACTATGCAGGATTTTGGCATTCAACTTGGTCAAAGCCAAGTTATCTAAAATCAACAAAATGTTTCTTTATCTTTATTGTTTATACATACCAGGTGGTAACATTAAGGTAACAAATGAGTGTTAATCAAAGTTTCATTTAAATTTTTTATCTTTATTATTTCAAATGTCACATTTTGTGTAGTTTTGCACAGTCCCGTAACAAGGGTGGGGTGGTCGTCCGGGAGTAAGGCCATGAGGGGGCGCAAACAATAGAAATAATAAGGAAAATGTCTCGGTAGAGCAAAAAAATGTTGCTTTTGACACTGAGGAGGAGGGTGCGTAACATGACTAGTTATAGCCTTGGTTTTGCATAGCATCTCCAAGTAGATTTGACAAGAACAAAATTCATTGTATTTATAAATATAATGATTTTTGTGATTTGACATACAAAAAAATTAGTATAAATGCCTAAATAACTTTCTTAGTAGAAAGTAGTTGGTGTAAAATTGGTCTATTCCTGTGGTTCAAAATCAGATAATGTGGGGAATAATTCTTTCTTTTTTTACATTTTATTATTCAATTGTAAATTAACCCACCAAAAGTGGAGGATGTTATTAAATGACAGCTATACAATTCTGAAAATTTCTGTATAATATAATCTTGGATGAAACTCGGGAAGGGAAACAAAACTTTAATATCTGATTTTAGTTTATGATCAGGGATCTGCTATAGTTAGAAGTATACGAGAATGTACTAAAATCATAGATTGTTTTTCAAATATTTTGGGGAAGTACAGACTAGCATACAAAATTTGAAATTAACCCTTAGCTTCACTACGAGTCAATAGCTAAAGAGGTAATCGCTTTGAATTTTGTGTTCCTCAAATTTTATAAAGATTCCGTTAGACTACATGAGACTTTGCTAAATTCCACGAGACTTCATGCAGACGAATTTTTTCCTGTTCCACAGACTTCATTAAGTAATTACCCTCCTGCTCATAGTAATATTTTTACATATCAGACTTAAAGTAACTCGTAAGCAATTTTGATGACGTAGTATGCGTTACAATATTACGTTAAGTCTGATATGTAAAAATATTGCTATGAATATGAAATAGTCACCCGGATCATTCGTTGTAAAGCTATGGGTTAAGTATGTAATATTTATTTATAGTAACTTTTAAATCTTTGTCGACGGTGAGGAGGCGTGAAGATGTCTAACAATGAATTTAATAATTACATTGTTATTTTTTCACTGAATTAATTTTCTGTATTTCTTTTGTTTTCAGAGGTTTAGATAAAATTCAAACTGTTCTTCTAACGCACGGCGATTCAATTGATAAAGTAGCGGATAATTTTAGAGCCATAGCACAAAGTAGTACATTGTGTGCAGGCATATATAATGAAAAGCAGCGCTTTTATGGATTACAATTTCACCCCGAAGTAGATCTAACCGTAAATGGAAAAATTATGCTAAAAAATTTCTTATTCGACATAGTCGGATTAACGGGCAATTATACAATGCAGGGACGTGAAGCCGAGTGTATAAAATACATAAAACAAACAATAGGAACAAATAAAGTGATTCTTTTAGTTAGTGGTGGTGTAGATAGCACCGTTTGTGCGGCATTGTTACATAAAGCTTTATCTTCCGATCAAATTATAGCTATTCATGTTGATAATGGATTTATGAGAAAGCAGGAGAGCACGAAAGTTTTAGCATCTTTACAGAAACTTGGCCTTAATTTAAAGGTTATCAATGCGAGTTCGACGTTTTTGGAAGGAACTACTATTGTTCCGCTCGATAAAAACGAACCCAACTTACGCACTCGCATCACAAAAATGTTGTGCATGATTTCTGATCCTGAAGAAAAAAGGAAGATTATTGGCGATGTGTTTGTGAAGATCACTGACGAGATTATATCAGAGTTGAATTTGAAACCTGAAGAAGTTTTGTTAGCACAGGGTACCTTAAGGCCAGATTTAATTGAATCTGCATCTACTTTAGTTTCCAGTAAGGCCGACATAATTAAGACTCATCACAATGATTCTGAACTTATCAGAAAGTTACGAATCGAAGGACGAGTTGTTGAACCATTGAAAGATTTTCATAAGGACGAAGTGAGAACTTTAGGAAAAGATTTAGGATTGCCCAGTGACTTGGTAATGAGGCATCCATTTCCGGGTCCCGGTTTGGCTATTCGAGTGTTGTGTGCTGAGGAGCCTTTCATGGAAAGAGACTTTTCTGAAACACAAGTTTTAGTCAAGATTATTGCTGAATTTGATCAAATGTTGCAGAAAAAACACGCTCTTCTGAACCGAGTTGAAGCAGTTACAAGTGATGATGAAAGGTAAATACTTTTTTCTTAATTAACTTTTTAAATTTTAAACTTGAACTTCACTATGTATAATAATTAAATTTTTTTATTACCAACCTAATTATGTGTGTATGAAAAGAATTCAGTATTATAATGCAATATTATCTTAAATTTTTTATTGATTCAGTTTTAATTAAAGTGTTGAAAATAATAATGACCTCAGCTACAAATTAAATTTTCTTGGACAGCAGCTTTAATACCCCATTGGTAAATATTGAATCTATTTTCTTGGGAAATTGAATTTGTAGTTTAGGTCGTTATACTCTCAATATTTCACTGATGTTCAATAAAAATCTGCAGTGCTGGATGTACAGATTAAATTTCAAACTTTTTGTTCAGGACAATCTTGAAGCGAATTTCGAAGAAACAAAAACTGTCGGCAACTTTATTGCCAATTAGGAGTGTAGGCGTTCAAGGCGACTGTAGATCTTATAGTTATGTGGTTGGCATTTCTAGTGAGCAAGACCCCGATTGGGACGACTTAATGTTTCTTTCACGCCTTATACCTCGTATTTGTCACAATGTTAATAGGGTTTGTTACGTATTTGGTGGACTTGTTAAGGAATTTATTCCCGATCTCACTCCAACATATTTAACTTCAAATGTTTTAAGTCAACTTAGGCAAGCAGACGATGTGGCAACCTCGGTAAGTTTAATTTTTTAAATTTTAAACGGAGAGTTTAGAAAGTGGTATTCTTATGAGGTTTAGATACTACTGATACTGCTCTCCTAAATTAAATAGAATTAAAAGAACACTTCTTTGTATTTGAGATTTTTACGAAGAGCTACATTTTAATTTACATCTTTAAATTTAAAAAACATAGAGTTTTTATGATATTCAGACCCATTGAGGACATTTTAAATTTAAATAAGACACTTTACTGGTACTAAATATAATAAGTTTTTAATTCGATTTGTATTGACAACTTTTACGACTAATTTTTTTTTAGGCTTTACACAGCAGTGGTCATGTGAATGCAATTAGCCAGATGCCAGTAATTTTACTACCATTACATTTTGATAGAGATCAAGCGCTTAGAATCCCCTCTTGCCAACGTTCAATAGTTATACGACCATTTTGTACTCAAGATTTTATGACAGGTGTGCCTGCAGTACCTGGGAAAGACATTCCATTCGATGTGAGTTTTGTGATAATTACTTTTTGTCTTAAAATTGTTTGTGGTTTGCTTGCAGGTTGTTCAACGAATTGTGACCGATGTTTTAAATGTACCAGGTATTTCAAGGGTTTTATATGACTTAACTTCTAAGCCACCAGGTACTACAGAATGGGAATGATAATTTCGTGTTCTGTCACGCTTTTTTTTAAGTGAACTGTGTGGTTTATTGTTAATCGAATGAACGATTTAAAAAATATCCCCGTTTTACTTCAGCAAATTTGTTATATATCTAATTGTTACAAGTTGACCGATAACACAAGAACCAAAATTTTAAGTATACTTTTTATTATTTTGTTGTAATAATTGTGCATGTTCTTTGAAAATCTCAAAGTTTAACTATGGAAGATGGTATTTTTTTAATTATTCAAAGATTTATTGTTGTTTAATATTCATCTGAAAATCACATAATTGTAATTATGACTTCTATTCATTTTATAATAAATTTAATTATTAATTATTTAAGTAATTTTTAATTTATTTTGTAAATGTATTTTATCTTGTTAAATAGGAAACCACAATTTTTTTTGTATCTTGTTATTGATGATAGTGATGTAAATGATTTTACTCGATTTTTTCAAATTATGATCTTTTTGGAAATGTGCCTCACCTTGTGTTAGTTGATCCTAAATTTTTGTAATCTACATCTTTTTATATTTTAATAAACGAAAACCAATCTAGAAATCATCGTTCCCAAATAAGTTCAACAAATTTTTTATTGCCGATCAAAAGTTAAGTTATTTTTGTCATCATGTAAAAATTTATAAGAAAAATGCTTGGAAATAATATTTGTGTGCAAAATAAATTTTTCTTTTATAATATCTTTGTTTTACTACTACAATTCACAAGTTTTAATTCTTCTGGTATGCTATGTAAATAAATGCACTAACCGAACACAATTCCCCAAGCTGGGGAATTACCTTTTTCATGGTGATAAGGTGGGATAGGGCTGACGAAGACTACAGATTAACAAATGAATAACCATATAATCAGTATTTTAGAGAATGAAAATATACAAATCGTTTTTATAAACTACTGAAATACTTACAGTGGATAGGTAGTAGTGTGTTAGAGGTTCATGATGGAGAACTGTTAGCCTGTTTGTAAAATATTTCCAGCACACCAATGGTGCCATAGTTTTACAGTGGCGTTATAATCACAAAATAGATAATTTACAATGGAAACAGCATCCACATCGAAACAAAGAAACAGCATCAATATAAAGCAATGGTAAATATTTCCAGTTAGATAATTTACTTAAAACTTATTTTCTTAATTCTGTTTTTATTTTATTGTTGAAGAAAAGACTTCGACTACATAACCTTAAAATTTTAGGGCTGCTACTTTGATAAACAATCATCAAAACCCAATTAAAAAATTTGAATCTCCTGGCAATAAACTATTTTTACCTCGCGAGAAAGAAAAAGAACAAGAATTGGTAAATAATTCGTTGGAAGGTATACAACGGCCTCTTGGTTATGAACGTGTAGACAGAAGGTATATAGGTGTTTATTTTCATCACTAACAATATTCTAGTTTTTATTATTACAAAGGTGTGCTCGATCAGTAGGGAACTGGTTGCCGGAACAAAATTTGGTAGAGGTTACCAAAATTGTAGGATCTTTAAGTAATTATGGTTTTGCTAACAAGAGTGGAAAATATCTTTACGCAGAAGAGGCATTGTTTTTATTAGAAACTGTGAGTTGTTTGTGTTATACGTTACGGTGTTGTGTTATAGTTTAAACTGAAATTTAATTGTAGAATCGACTGGAATTGTTACACAATCAAGTTCCGTTAAGTATTCAAGAAGCTTATAATATTTTACTCGGTAAATCAAAATTTTCGTTAAGAAGGTATTTAACTTTTAAGAAAATAGCCATCGAAGGTTTTCGTATAGCTCCATACTTACCAGGAGGGGATCAGTTGCCAAAAAGAATTAAATTGCATAAAGAATCAAAAATTTTAACACTTAAACCACCAAGATGTAAATTAAAAAAAAGTTTTGGGAAAGAAAAAAATGATAAAATAGAAAGTTCATCTAGTGAAAGTTTAAGAAATATCTTTACGAAATTACAAGAAAGCGGACCTAAACAATTTAAATCGAAAGGTATAGTTGAACCCGATTACGAAGTTTTTGTACCTTTAAATTCAAATACATCAAAGTTAAATCTCTATATTTTGTAAGTACTTACCAATGTTGTGCATTGTACAAATGAAATTATTTTTTGCTTTTCAGAGAAGGTGATGTTTTACCTTCCAATATTGGATCCTTAAATGATAAATTACCGTCTCTTGTAAGCTTTGCACAATCCGAAGCTTCTAGTTATTTTTGTTTCGCAAATGTTGAATTACCTAATTTAATTTGATGACCACTAATATATTTGGTGTTAATGTGCCAATTTAAAAGGATTTTAACTGCCTCGAAAAAGTAATTTTTAAATTTGACTAGAATTTTATGTATACAAGAAACATATCTAACTTGAACAGAAAGGAATTTGATATAATTCTATTGCTTTTCAAAATAACTTGTAAATTTTGCAAGGTTTTTTGAAAATCAACGAAAAGGTTTTTAACAAATTATTTATTCATTTTAATATACTTTTTAAAGAATTTTATTTTTATTCTATCGTTTCGTATAAAAATAGTAATTTTGCTGTTGTTGTAGCAGCAACATAAGCTATTTCCTACGTTAGACTTGCAGCAGTGGCATATACCATACCTTCGGCTGTAGAAGATTTTTACCCTATCATGAGCATTAATTTTCCAATTGTAACAAAATTTATACTTCAAGAAACAAAAATTTATTTAAGTAATTAAATGTAGCCTAGTTTTAGAGAACTTTTGTGGATTTAACTCATAATTCACAGATTGTAACTTGCGACACTATTTTAGTGAAATGTGAAATAATGAGATGATCCCGACTTTTCCAAATATACATTCATTTTTGAAATCCATACAAGAATTTAATAGAAAATATGAATTGCACATGGATAGATTAATGATCTGCAGGGATAAGAAAGCAGGGTAGAAGTAATGACAAGCCAAGAGATGGATAGAGAAAAATTTGATTATTTGGTCAGGAATTATAAATGGATTTGTCGATATTAGGCTTGGGAACTCTTACGTAAGTATTAAAAAAACCATTGACCAAATCTATTTCAAATCATGCAGGCTGGGTAAAGCTCATGTTTAAAACTTCGTTTTCATTAAAATATGTTGTTTGTTTTTACAAAAAGAGTCCTGAGGATGTGGCATTTTAAATTTTCGATATAAACAACATCCTTAAAATTTTGGTATGTACGCAGTGTTTTTTAACCTGTGGTCCGCGAGTATATGTATGGGGGTCCGCAGTCTCATCCATGGACCATTTAACAGTAATTTTTGTAGTACTAAAATAAATGGAGCGAAAGTGTTTGCTGTTTTTTTATTAAGGGGTCCTTAAAATTGTGCTTGATTTCCTTAGGGATCTGAAATCGCTGCCAATTCGGTAATTTTGTAGCTTTTGGATTGACTTTTTTAAATAGAACATCGTACTTGATTTTTTTAAATACGAAGATTCAAAATATGTCTTGAAAAACTCAATATATTAATTTAAATTTTAAATAGAATATTTTTGTATTTAAATCGACAAAAACAATTTATTTTTAACTAGCACCTTTTATTGTGTGTTATTTGTAGTTATTCAGTCATTTATTAAAATATATTATAAAAAATTAATATTGTAACAGAACACAACCATTAATATTACATAATCACAAAAATGTAAACAAATCAACGATATGAAATATTTTATATACAAGATCGTTAAAATAATAACAAATTATTATATTCACTTTCAAATGCAAACATAATAAAATATAAAAATAAAATATTTAATAATTAATATAATAAAAGTATTCTAATATATTTTTGGTGTAAAATGTAGTGGGTGGCGATAAAAACAATAAAAACATTTACTGTTAATATTACATATCAATATCTTCGCTTAAATCTACTTCTTAGACTAGTTCATTATTATATTATGTTGTTATGTATATAATATTATCATGATTTGATGCTACCCATTTGTGCAGCAGGCGAATAAAACTTTCTCAAAAATTTTATAAATCAACTGCATCGTTAATGTATCCTTACATATATCTAACAATTTGCTATAAAAGTTATAAAAGTAAAAAGAAGGGTCATACGAAGTAAAACTGTTATAGTAATATGTAGCCACAGTTTAAGGAGGGGACTGTGAGTAGTGAAATTTTCTTTTCTGAGTAGGTTGAAGTATAATAAACCAAGCATCCATAACCGTAAAATATTCCAAATACCTAATGGGGTTTTCTGAAAATTTATTGAAAATTGCAATTTTCATTCAAAAATAGGGAGTTTACTATTACCTTTGTTTACAAATTTGAGCATTTAATGGAATGTAGAAGGTAAAATTTATACTACCGATTGATGTTGTCTTATTATTGTATAAATCATGTCCATCCAAAATTGATCCCAGTCATTTGATAAAATCGATTGTTATAAGGTCTATAAAAATCTCTCAACTTTTGTAAAACTACGGGATTAATATGTGGATGATTTCTACCTTTCGTTTTTCCCAAACAATGAGGCGAACTACGGCCCTCACTCTTGAACAAACACGGAAATCCTTTCGTGGAATTAAAGTAAAAATGCTTTTCGGTTACAACCCGTTTAAGACCTAAAAAATCCTGAACCCTCTTTAATTCTATTGCAGGATCTACGATTAACCGTTCGCCACTGACGAATAAAAATTGCGAAAGTGGGAAACATTTTAACCATCGGACTAAGTAGCGTGCGTAAACCCCTAATTTAATAGGACCCCAAGTTGTGTCGATTACATTTTTTACCGTGTTGTTTACAAAGGCCAAGTATTCGAATGGCTTCATTTCTGGCTTTTTGGATATAGCTTGAGTGTAATCGGAAATTGAGCGAGTTACAGGATCCCTAACTACTACTAATAGTTTAGTGGATGGATTCATGTGTTGCACTCTACGAGGTGCTTCTTTGGTGATAAAATAAGAAGGTGATTTTTCTATAGTGATTTGTCCTTCTAACGTTAAGGGCATATGATTGCGATACCATTCAAAGCCCTTGGAATAGTGTTTGTCGAAGAAGTGAACTTCGCTTCCGGCTGCACGTACATCTGGATGAATTCTAATAAATTCTAGTAAGGCTCGTGTTCCTCCTTTTTTGACACCGATTATTAGTGCACTTGGTAGTTGTCGCGCTGGCTGTAGACCTTGCTGGCGAAGGAAACGATATTTTGGTGAGCCATCGGTTTCGTTTATTGCAATTAATGGAACTACGCGTACTGATGTTGCGTAATGTAAAGTTGTACTATCTTTGGATATCAGTTGATGGTGTCGCCACTGAAAGAATATATGTAACTGAAAATTCCATAAAAATAATTTTGATGTACTAGTAGCACAAATAGCTATTAATCGTTTACACTGTTAACTGAGAATCTCGTTAATCTACATGCGCGTACGTGAGTTTTCCTTGAATATCTCAAAAATAAAAGGACTATTTTAGATCCGAAATAAAAAAAAATTACCGGTGCATAGTAACCCAAAAATCTAAATTTTGTATACTAAAATGTAATTACTATTATGGGTAATTTAATTTTTACAAATGCAGAAATTTTGTTTATTTCGCAAAATTGATGCCAAGCAGGTGATAAAATGTTCACAAGTCACTTCTATTTTTACAGTAGGTACTTGGTAGATTCCAAAAATGGAAAAACAATATAGTCAACTTGTTTTATACAAATATCTATAAACATTCCCACTATAAAAACAGGTTCTTCTATTATTCAAATTTAAATTAAGTGCCAATGTAGCTGCATCAAAATTTTGGAAAACGACTGCATAATATACAGGATTAGTTAATTTAATTGGTCATTTTGTTTAAAAATCAAATTAAATATTATAACATTTGTGCTAAAAGTTGTTTTGTGTTAATTATTTTATACAAACCGCGAGTCTTTTTACCTATGCTATGTTTAATTAGACATCAAGGTTAAAAAACAACATAAAATATGCACAATTTAATTGTAATAAAATTCAAAACTTTTCTAAATTTAAAATTTTTCTTGCCTAATTTTTTCTTCTATTTATATTTTTGACGGAGAGTTAAATTTATAAAAATAAAATACTTACTTTTGGCAACGATTTTGAAATATTCGACACTAAACACGAATTAAATGTATAAGACAAATAGAGCGACAATATTCCCAAGCAAAATAATGCCAATATTATCTTTTGTGAGGCTGGTATTTCCATTCCATTTAATTAAATTCATAACAATTAATTCACCCACCATTGGTTATTGCTATTTTTTAAATTAATATGCACTCGGAACGAATTTTTCTTTCCTTAATCGATAATGCGCCATAAAAAAACACCCCACGAACGTCTCTAAATTAATTTTAAAAAGCGCGGTAAATTAAAGTAAAACATAATTTAGTTTATAAAAACACTGCGGCAATGTACTGCATGATTGATTTTATTGGTTGTTGCATTTATTTTGGTTTTATTTTTAATTTAGGTACTTGCAATATTCTGCTTTATCGATTCACTTTAAATTTATTCCAAAATTCTGCTTAGGCTATCTACTCGTAGATGGCTCATCCGTGATATGTTTAAAATAAATTTTCTTTCCAGAATTTTACTAATAGAATATTACGGAGCAGTTCTATAATTTTTTTTATGACAACCTATTAGTTTGGTGTCTATATTCAAGTTAAAATCTCTTTAATCCATTCACGACCGGCGCTAATATGTATGACACTAATGCAATGAAAAATAAACAGTATTCATTTTTCTTCAATAGAAAAAGAATCACTTAAAAAATTCTTTGTTACTTGGCTTACATTAAAAACAAAAACTCGCACGCGTCTGCTCTTCCAGTAACGAGTAATTTTTAAGTCTCAACTAGTAATATATTATTTGCTGATCAAATGCAATTTAAAAAATGGGATATCTAAAATTTGAAAAGAATCTTAAAAAGAAACAAATACTAGTAGAGGTGAAAATTAATTGGAAGAAGAATGGAAGTAAGGTAATAAAATTATAACATAATAATTGGAAGATTAATAATTAAGAAAATTATATTTTATTAAATTAATAAAGTTAAAGTTCAACCGCTTAATTATTTTAAAAAGAATAGGCAATATGAAAAATGTATTAATATTTAAATTACATTTTGTACCATACAAAATTAAACCTTGTACCATATAAAATAAATCAAATAATTATAAAAGAATTAGATACTAACTCAAAAGTTGTCGATTTTACGACAATCAATCGTTTTGAACAAATTTAAATAAACTTGGAAAATTAATATTAACTACAAATTTTAGAGAAATATCATAGCAATATATATTATACCATGTTTGACAAGACTATTATAGCAAAAATAATTAATAAAATTAATTTAATTTTATAATTTGCATATTTCTTAAAAAGCTGATTATCATGGTATTTTCAAAAAGCTATTTTTTTCTTAAAATTTCTTTCGGGTTATTGCTGTCATGCAAATATTATTTTTAACAATTCCTTATACTTTTAACAGTAAAAGAAAAAAACATTATTGGTTTCTTTTAAATACTTAGAAAATGTTTTTTTTTATAATTGCTCTCTAAATTATCCAGCACAATTTAGTTTGACATCGCCGTGCAATGTTTAAATTTAATTCGAATCATAATATATAGCTCGATGCTAGAAAGACATCGAAGAAGATGCCAGAACGACTCCACGCTGGAAATTGTGCAGGGGGGCAATTTAAATCTGGAGCCCGATTGCTAGTTTTGCCTTTTGTATTAAAATTAGAACTTTACCTCCATACTAAAAAAGTAATTAGTAGAAAAAGTTCCTTAAAAAATAGTCTAGATTTATCTAGCTGCAGAACTTTTCCTACATATTATATAATATTAAAAAAATGTTGTTGGCAGTATAAATTTTTGTTTGTTTTTCTTCATTCTGCTAGCGTAAAAATGTTATTTTTTAACTTTTATGTTTCCGTTTGAATATTTTCCATTCTTGAATTGTTTCTGCTTCCAGTGGCCCCCAATTAGAAAAACTAAAAGATTTTAGTATGACCTGAAATATGAAATAATCAGAATATTTATCATTTTTAGCTAGTTTCAATTTTTTATAAAAGCAACGGCTTTATTTATTGTTAGGATTTTAATAAATGAATAAATTGTAATTAAATAAAAATAATACTTTACCTTTTTCCAACTGTCTTTTTTATTTTTGCACAAATAAACTATCCACCAAATAAACGGTTGAGAAATACCTACTGCCGTTATCAACCATCCACAGTTTAGAACTACATTTGGATAGTCATAGTTTCCGTATTTTAATTTTTGTATAGTTGCTAAGAAATATAGTAAAATTGCCATTAGGGAAAGTGGAGTAATAATTCCCCAACACAATTTCCAATAAATTCCAAGCTTTGCTTTAAGCATAAATTCGACATCCAATGTAAAGTTTTTCAAACCTATAAAATATTTCACTGAATTACAAGAAATTTACATAAAAGCTGATTTACCATAAATCCAAAGAAAGATAATCACTTCTACGGTTGTTAAAATAAAAAGTATAAACGTTACTCCAAAATAATCCACCATTGTCAAAATAAATTGGCCCCCCTAAAAATTATTAATTTACTTTTTGTCATTTTTAAAATTTTTAGTTTTAGGTACCGGAGTTACATAAACCAGACTAATTAAAAATCCCCCGACAGTTGTTATTAAGGCTATTTGGTAATATTTTAATGACGGAAAATTGTCTTCAATTACCATGAAAATGGTAAAGGTTAAACCAATTAAACTACCAAGACCTATAGTAAATAACATAAGAAAGAATAAAATTGAAAATAGCTAAAACAAAATTGTCTATATTTTGGAAAATAATTAACAAGCAAAATAATCTAACCCATGGGACACTTCGAAATTTAGCAATAGCATCTGGATATGTAACAAATGCTAATGTTGAACCACCAGAAGTAATAACTTGAGTAATATCAACATTAAGTTCGCTAGCCAAATTTCCTAGTATTCCAAAAGTAATAATTCCAGACATCAATGATGCTACAGAATCCAAAGCTGTGAGAATTATGGTGTCTCTAAAATTAAACTTTATTAAATTTTTGTAATACAGCGTTTATTTTGATTGATTTACCTATATAAATTATGGTCAAACTTATTAAAAGAAGAGAACATAACAGTTGAACCTCCTCCTATGTTTAAAGAGAAGAAGCATTGAGTGAGAGCATTGTACCAAACCTAAATTTACATAAAACTTTATTACTATTAATTTGGAACTATAACGAAATACTCACGCTTGCATCTAGTAATTTACCCCATTGTGGCTTGAAGAAGAATAAAACTCCTTTAGCAGAACCCTCAAGAGTAACAGCCCGAATTAGCAAAATAAACATAACGACGTAAGGAAAAATTGCCAAAAAGTAAAATACGTTTCCTGATTTTTTCATTCCACTTGCCGTTATAATAAACAATAGTAACCAAGTTGCAAACAGTAAGCAAGCGGCTATTTCATTAGGCCAACCTATGCCATCATCGATAGAGGTCTTTTCTTGCAAAACTTTCTTTCTGTAAAAATTATAATAAAAAAGTGCAGGATATGTTTGGTATAGGTATCCCGTCAAAACGTCGTGAATATTTGAAATGCGACAATTGGAACTACAATGGCAAACTTGCAAGATTTTTGAAACTTGATAGAACAGTTTGAGTGTGACATCACGGTGTGGCATTAACACCATATCACAATTTGTAGTTTTTAATCAATTTTATAGTGTCGTTTTTAAATAGCAACAATTTGTTCATTTTGAATAAAAGTAATTTTCTACCTGTTTAGTTATTTGACTATTTAATAATAATAATAATATTATTATAATCATTTTCTGTGTAGAATTTAATTTTTGTCGTATGGTTTCTTAGATAAAATGCATCATTTTAATGCACGATGTACTAAACAATGCGTTAGGTGATTAGTACAATTTTTATTGCAATATTTAGAAAAGAATCTTACCATAAAATATTGTATTACACCAAAGTAAACCGAATAAAGTATTTTTATACTTTATACTGGAATGTATGAATAATGAATATATGTATAATGAATACATAGTAAGTAATACTTACTTATTAATAATCTATTTTACTCCTAGTATGTATTTACTATTATAACCTACAGATCATGTTATACTTATATCCTGGATGTACCAATTGTCACGCGTCCAAACATCCATAGTCGTTTTAACGTGGAATCCGTTTAGCAAGACTTACGTAAACCACAATTCCGATGAACTTATAAAACTAGTATTTATTAAGCTGTGATTAGCTGAGCTTCCAGAAGGTACACAATAAATTTGATCTGTATTCCATTCATCCTTACAATAAGCCCATGGTAAATTTTTATTAAAAGAATTGATCAAATAATGTAACGTAATGGCTACTACTGAAGAGTAATATGTAACCAAACACACTATTACAAATGCTTGACCATAGCCCATACCTAGGTTAGAAAAATTATTTTCTTTTCGTTTTTAATCTCCACACATACCTTTGTAAGCTGGAGCAAATGATTCAAACATATTTACATTTCGTTTTCCGGAAAATTGCCCTAAGCAAGCTTCGAAATAATAAATTGGTCGTCCAGCCAGGATAATAATAATAATATATGGTATTAGAAAAGCTCCACCTCCATTTTCGTAACAAGTGAATGGAAATCTCCATACGTTTCCTAGACCAACTGCTCCCGAAACACATGTCATAATAAAATCAAGGCTGTTACTCCATGTATGTTTTTCATTTACTGGTTTATGGAACTTAAATTTTCGGAGACAATAGTCGTGATGGTAATATAGAAATATTAATTTAATTTGCTTACCTTATAATCGTTAATTCCATTTTTTACTTCTTGATAATTTAGGACTGTCAATTCTAAAGCATCGGTCGCCATATTTTCTACACATATGTAAGTTTAAAACAATTAGGAAAAATTTAATAACACCTTTAGCAAAGCAGCTTTAGCAATATCAAAAATTTAATATAAATATGTGTGTTTGTTTTGTTATGTCTATTCGAATAGATAATTTAATTTAAACATTAAATTATGTAAAACATATTTGAAAATTTATTTAAGAAAAAATTATAATAAACGAAAAATATTTTAAAATATATTATAAAAAATGATTTACTATGGAAATGAATTCAATTCAAATGAATTAAAGGTTATTAATGTAAATAAAAAATTTTTTACTTGAAATTTGTAACATGGCTATGAATCTTTGAATTTATTTTTACTTTGTTTATTTATTTATTTATTATACTTTTGTAATTGAAATTTAAATTTTAATGAAAAATACAACAAAATTAATTGTACCTCCCATGCTTCCCAGGCATACAAATAAATTTATTACGGAATTCCGGGATTTTAAATTTGCAGAAAATGAAATTTTATTTAAAATTTTTTTAGACATTGCATGGAACGCCTTCATGCTTTTACTACTCGATGAAATTGTGAGAAATTACATTAAAGTATCTGATTTTCTTAGAAGTTACATGATAATATGGCACATCAGCCAACTGAGATGCTCTGTAAAAGCTTTGAAGTTTCCATTTCGATAAGCTTAGTTTGAAATATTGTCAGTTGACTAGACCAATGGCAAAGGTTTAACAAATCAGAGTGAACTTGATTTAGGTTCTTAAAATATTTAAATATCTAAGTAGGCTTGTCGAGTCTTATTTGCTACTTTAACTTTTTACATTTTTTTAAAACACAAATCAAAATTTATTTTTTTATTGTTTTAAAACTATACATGATTAAATATAAATTAACTGAAACTGTTGAAGTATTTTATCAAATAATTGACTAATTGAAAGTAATTACTTATATAATATTTATATATAATTACAATACATTGCATTAATGCATTGAAAACAATCCACAAGATAAATCTTTGATAACAATATGACCTCTGTATTTAGGTATTTAAATATTTGCAATTTTTATCAGAAAAAATTGTTATACATTAATGCAATAGCCAATAGATATGGGAGTATACAACATAACTCGTCGAAGGTCACTGGCAATAATGTACGGCTATTTCCTTCAAAGTAGGAAAGAATTAGGAAATGAATTAGGTCCACCGGTTACTTCACAATTTAATTTTGAAAATTGATTTTTTACATGTATTTTCACATTTACCAGTCAATTTACAAATCTACAAGGTTGCGTTACAATCGCATTTTATTGACGGTACGTGTGCTCAACGAAAATACATGCATTAGTATGTTGTAGTGGGAGAAGCACGCTTCTCAGAAGCAGCTCCTATGATTTAACAAATTTTTTTTAGATAGTATTCGGTAAATATGGTCCAATTTAAGATGGAAACTAAGATTTCAGCTTTCGAATTCTGTAATTTTTGAAATCTACCAATTGACAATGTTAATTGAATTCAAAAAAAAAATTTATAAAACTTTTGGAAAAACTACCAGGATTTTATAATTTTTATGTATACTATAGCCTGTTTACTACCAATATATAAGAAAAGTTGTTGTCTAGTCATAATCATTTTATTTTAAAAACTTTAAAGTTATCTAGTCATAATAAATTTTATCACTTGACAATAATTTTTCTTATAATATATGGAAAATGGAAAGTTATAATAACTTCAAGGAAACAATTAACTGTATTTACTTACTTCAAATTTTTCAAAAAATTTTGTCGAAATCTGAAACTGTAGATTATTGCCAGCCCCCCTTTAAGAATATGTTCTCGATTTTTACTGCAAATTTTGTACCAACTTTCAATGTACAACTCTCCTTCGCCCTTCCCATTTTTATATCAAAATTATTATTTTTGCAATTTCAAAAAATTAGAAATTATAATAAAAATCAGTCGAAAAATGTATTTGCTTTTCAAAAATTTTACCGTTTTTTAATAAATTCTTACTAAGAAACTTTTTTTCGATTTTGTTTCAGATGACCACAAAAGGTTCTGTGACGTAGCTATGATAGGGCAGTTAGGTGCGGCACAGTGGCCCTTAATAGGAAATTATTCAAAAGGTTAGTAAATAAATTTTTTTATGAAAATTTTTTTTCGAGTAGGTACGTAAAAGCTCTTATTACTCGAATTAAACGGGACCCATTTCCTGTCCTATATAATAGTCGAATGTGTCGAATAAACATAAACGTCGCATCGTAACGTTGAAATAAATATCAAAACGTGACTTTGTTTATAAGAATATAAATTGTTTCGTTGTTTTTTTTAGAATTATATATTTATTAATTTTATTTTAATATTTAAATTTAAATATTTATTATTTATTTGTTTGAAGCTATGAAGTTATTTTTTTACTTAACCACTTTATTTTAGGACAGGGGGTCCTTCTAAAATATTTTGCACCAATGCCCCAACAACACTCGCTACACCTCTGAAAGGGTTGCAATAGTGTCAACCAGCGCACTCCTTTTTTACCCCCCAACTTTACTAGTAAAATTTTTTTTTCGAGCTTTTGAGCCCGACAAAACCCTTAAAATTTATTCCTTTAGACCAGAATACCACCTTAAATCTACCGTTTGTTCGTATTTTTATCTGTTTAACCACAACAGATAAGTAATGTGCAGGGCCGTATATAAGGGTGTGGTTTTGGGGTTCAAGCCCCCCCATGGGTTGAGTAACAACTGAAAACTGAAAAAATGTACAAAGGAAAGAATAAAAGCTGCAGTTATTATTATTATTATTATTTCCTGATTACAAGAATTAAATTAAAATACGGGCATATCAACCTCTTTTATAATTCCATAACCCCCCCCCCCATGGCCAATGTCTAACTACGGCCCTGGTAATGTGAAAACATAACAGTTTCATTTTTATTGCATACAACCAAATTATTAGTAGGTAGATAGTATTTTGAATTTATAAAATTAAATTTGAAAGTGTAATTTTATTATTTTAAGTTTGAATTAAAAATGGTAAAAGAGAATTATGTAATTTTTTTTTAGATCATTTGAACTTCAGTCAGTTAAAATATCACAATATACTTAAGACACCTTCAGATTTATTTCTAAATGTTTATTTAGGAAAATATGTCAAATAACTTTTAAATCTGACTGTTCAGAATCATTTAAAATTTTAAAAATTAATAAAAATAATACGAATTGCAAAATAGTACCCACCTTTTAATAATTTTTCAAAAATTCAGAAGTTACTACTCGGAACTGCACAGACCAACTACATACATTGGTATATTAAAATAATTTTTGAGTTAAAGCAACGAAACTATTGTAAAACATAATAAATATGTAATACATTTTTATGTTGACTGTTATCATTTAAATTTACATAATATGAAAATTTACAAATTACAAATGCCTAATTAAGAATTTCTTGTGACGAACAAGTTTATAAAAAACATTTTTATTTCAAGTTACGCGAAATTATACTAAATAATTTTAGTATAGGTACTAAAAAAGTCTTAATAATTTTATATAGTATGCGTTAAAATTTCAAAGTTGTATTATTTGATGTGTCAATGTAGGTATCATTTTTGATTTTATTGCCACAAATTACTAAATAGTTTAGTAAAAATTTAAAAATAGTATAGTATAATTGAAACTTTAGGTGCATAACAACATACCCATATTTACAAAAACAAACCTGGCCCTATGCGCAGATGATACAGCTATTTATGCTCATTCATTTAGCGCGGAGGTAGCCAGTAAAAAGACTCAAATAAATTTGAACAATATAAAACGATACTTTGACCGGTCGAAGATTAGATTAAACGCTGGCGAGACAGAAACCATTGTTTTTTTTTAGAAAGCGTATAAATAAGCGAGCCTTCCAACCTATGACCATTAAGTAAGAAATTACAAGGTTTCGTAATTTGAAATTTTGTTAAAAAAATAGAAATAACTGGACTACAGGTCCCTTTTATATATTTTGCTATATATTTTCATTTCTTCTCATCCCCAAAAAATTTCAATTGAATTTTAAAAGATTCCAGTGGCTAAATTATTATCACCGACTTAATTTAAAAATGTAATTCTTTAATGTAAATTAAATATCGTATTTATAATTAGGTTCAATAATATATATAAGTATATCTTATCTATTGTAATAAAAAGGATAATAATAATTTGTAGTTTTAATTCGAACTGTTCAACCCGCTTTATCATAAGCTTGATAATTTTATGTATCATAATTTAAAAGTGACATTGTTTTCCCTAATTAGCAAAATTAATGCATTAAAATATCTGCTAAATTAACGTAAACGTGAACTTGACAATAAATTTACTTACAAATAAAGGAAACCAACGTTCATTTTCATAAAAAATGAATTGTTCACAACAATAAATCAAACAAATACAAAAATTATAAGTCGCTGTTAACTTTTTAATTAAATGGATATAGCTGAGTGCTAATCTCCTCAATAATAACTTTTTACTTACTTATTATCAACAAAAAATTTAAAAAAATTTAAAACAATAACAAAATAGTAAAATTTTACTCTAGAAATATGAATTGAGATTTTATGCAAGACACTAATAAGATTTTTCTTAATAATCTGTGTGCCAAACAAATTAATTTTTTTTTCTTGTCAAATTAAATTTTAATTGGATTTTAGTTTGTTATGTAAGAAGAAACTCTGATAAGTGAGATATAAATTCTATAATTTCGTACTAATTTGACCCAATTATTTGTTTCAAATATAAATGATCGGAAGTGTAGTTTGGGTTATGCAGTAGTTAACCTCAAAAATAAATATTGCTTTATTTATAAATGGAGAAACCTAAAATAATATATTATTTAACGCGTTTCATTAAATTAATTCTGATTAAATTTTGAATAAATAATACCATTACTTAGTATGGCTATATTGCCTTTATACGGACTTCATGGAAATTTCATTGGCCATATTGCACCCCCATTGACAATATGGCCAATTACCAATTTTTTTAAGTTGTCTACTAAATCTGCCACAGCTGATGTTTGATTATTGGAGAATATGTACATACCTTAGCTGAGAATCCAAAAAACCGTTTGTCAATGCAGGAAAAAATTATGATCCTTAAGCATGGTATTTTTTATTAATTTATAACTATCTACTTATTATTATTGTGCTTATAATATTAACTTATAACTCCTATTATTATTACTATTATTATTATTATATTGACATCAAATACCTTAATAAAATTATTTTAAATGGTTAAGCTGCACCTTCACCCCAAATAATAAATGATGCAATCCTTCATATATTGGACAAAATTATACTATGCACCTAATTCGTAAAATTGATAATATTTTATTAATATAAAATAATAAAAAGAAAATAAGAACATGCAATGGTCTTAACCGTTGCATTCTAAAAAAGTAATTTTCAAACCGCAATTACTTAATAATAGAGAAAGGTTTAGTTGGTCAAAACAAATTATTGAAGAGTAAATTATTTTAGCAAATTTTATTTGAAAAAATAGAAACTTGCTTTATAATTTTATAAATGGTATTCATAAAAATAATTAAGCTATTGAAATTTTTTTGTATTTTAATTTGTCTTTAGTATGCCTTAATTAAAATATTTATTTAATAATTGACTTTTTTATTACAGCGTTGGGTGGTTAATATATTTTTAAATTATATTACCTTATAATTATGTTACAGAAAGAAATAGGATTGGCATAATTTTTAAAAGTAGTTTGTTCTACACAAGTAAATTTTTTGTTTTAATATCGAACATGCTCAATTCTGCAATGCCAATTCTTCGTGATTCTGTGGCACTGTGTCATTTACAAGTACGTGTAGACAGGTTAAATATAGGTAGGTTCATATATACGGTCGATTTTCAAATGATACTACATAATAATTATAATATTATCCTACATTCTTTGCATTACTTAAAATTAATTATTATTATACTGTAAATACACGCTTCGTCAAAATTTCCTATCATTGCACTTAAAGTTGAGACAAACAAAGTTTTCGCTTTTAACCTAACCTACAAACAATGGGAACCAAAAATTCGGTTCAAATTGATGAATGCTTTGTATTTGGCTAAATTAACAATTTCGTGATCGATTATTTCATTATTGAACATATTATTTGCAATAATATATTGCTTGCTGCTTCTGGGCCAAATAGTAAATCATCTGTAATTTTATTATCGAAGAAAGGTTTTAGAAAGGAACTGTTTGGTGCTATACTAAATTAAATAATAATCATTGCAAAAAAATTTAATTTCAAGTTACAGGTTTCTTAATAATAACTTCACTTAATATTCAAAATCAATCAAATTTCGTTCTAGTTTCGATACCAAGTTAAAAATAAAATAACAGTTAGCAATTTTATTATTTATGATCTTATGTTTATGTTTGTTTGTTTATCTTTGTGTGATATTATATTTTTAAAACCTACAAGTTTAAATTGAAAACAAACATAAATTAATGATTTTTTCAATATACATTGCAATTACCAAAACTTTGATTTAAATTAATTTCCATACGTACAAATCTAAACCAAAAAAAATCAGGGGCTTTTCAAAAATATGAAAGTTAAAATTAAAAAGAAAAATTCAAATAAAAAGGGGACGCGCGTGTTTTAGAAATTAAATTGCCTCATTGCTTGCCTGTTTATATTATAATAAGATTGAAAATCAATTTTAAAAATAAATTAACAAATACAAGATGCAGTATAGTATATAAAATTCATATTTATATTTGAATTGTTAATCAAAATTAAAATTGGTAAAAAATGAGGTACCTAATAAAAAAAGATTAATTTAAAATTTTACTATTTGATTGACCCTCATAATTCAAGCAATCAACTTGCTTTATGTATTTATCATAAAATTAACGGATAAGTCCATTTACATAAAATATTATTGCATATAAAAACTTGAGAAAACGAAAAAGTTAGTTCTCTAGTTTGTGACGCTATCAAATTTCAAAGCTCGGGTCCAAAAAATTTTAATTTTGTCATTTTTTTTATA
This sequence comes from Cantharis lateralis, assembly GCA_963170105.1. Classification (NCBI taxonomy): domain Eukaryota; kingdom Metazoa; phylum Arthropoda; class Insecta; order Coleoptera; family Cantharidae; genus Cantharis; species Cantharis lateralis. The sequence goes on from OY720625.1 coordinate 39,743,681, forward strand.
TAGAACAAAACATTTTTATTTATTTTTATTTATTTTAGTTTTATTGAAATATTTTTATTTTGATGTTATATACTTTTTTTTAGTTTAAATTTATTTTTAAATAATACGTAGTACATAAATGATCCACTGAATTGCAAAATAATAGCAAAACGCAGAAAAACAGATATAATAGAGTTCCATCTCTTCAAAAAATTCAATTAATCTTCAATTCAAAAGAAACATTTGCTTATACCTTTAAACCATTTCATGAACATCAAATTGATTTCTTGACTATTTTTTTATGATTAGAGCATTCCACAATAAACTACCACATCAAAACTTACTTATATTTGGACAAGAGCTGTGCTGGAACGATGAAAATCATCCATACAACTTATAACAGTATTGAAACTCTACTACTTGTAGTACGTGCAGAGTGCACTGCACTTCCAAATTATTGTGTATGTCTTGCAGGAAAAACTCGATTTTAGGCATAACTAGTTTGGCCAGATCGAAAATATGCATATTCGAAAGTGCATAAGTCATTCGTGTCAGACATTAATTTATATTGCTAACCCCCGTGGGTTTTCATAATAATTACGCCCAATTCGTTACTCTTTTGGGCATACATTTTTTGATAAGCTTTTTCTCTTAGCTTGATAATTAGCTTCACATTTTTTGTAAACAATAGTAATGAAACACTGATGTAATATCGGAATAGAAGCATTAGAGTTTTTCATTCACGTCTGCAGGTTCGGCACTGCGTTGCCAGTTAATTTCGTTGGTATCTTATGCAAAGGAATCTCCTTCGATGTTCATGAAATTTCTACAATTTCTATAGACTTAGCATGGAATATCTTGGAACCCAAATCTATAATTATCGGATAACTTACAATTTTTGAGCTAGTTGATATTGAGGTTTTCCATAACAATAAACTTTTCATATTCAAGGTATAAATAATTCCAGTATTTGAAGAGAGTTAGCAGGGGTTTAAGATTGCCGATAAATTGTCGCGAGGGCAAATTATTCCGGTAGAGTTAATATTTTTACATGTTTTACGGGTTGTTTCAGGAATTGATTTCCATAAGTTTCCCAACAGAAATTTTTGCCGCGGATACTGCCATCTTCACAAAATACCAAAATTTTCTGACTTTTTTCATTATGAATTCTGAAATATTTTATCCGACTTTATACTGTAAAGTGTTTTAAATTATAGCTGGTGCCTAAATTGTTAAAAAAAAGTTATTTTGATTTCCTTTTTTGAAATTTAATGTTTAAAATTTGAATTTTACGCTTACCGTTTTATTTGGTCTGTTTAATCAGCTACTTCCATTCTCACGAATTTCCACGATTCACATTTATTCGCAAGTTGTGTACTTGGCACCCCCTTGGTTCTCTGAGCACTTGCATACACTCTAGTAGGGTGCTAACCTGGCTAGAAGCAAGTGCCATGTATAGATGTTTTTAAAATTAAAAATTTTAAAATTTACAAATAAAAAAAATTAAAAATAATAAAATAAAAAAAAAATAAAAAAATCGATGATGACAATAAAATTGTAAAAAAAATTGAAAACATTTAAACACTCATTTTTGAAACTATCTATTTGCTTTTTATTGATAAATTAGCTTATTGTAATTAAACATAAAATTAAAATTGTCAAAAAAGTAAAAGTAATAAAACAATAATAATAGATTTCATGCATAGGAAATAATCGCCCTAAATAAAATTTTCATTCACAATTTCTCAGAATTTATTAAACTGTCTAGACAGTTTACGTATTATAACTGTAACAAAATAATTATAGATTTATACTAGAAAGAATACACAAAGTTTATTTTTTATTTATTATGTATGCTTCTATTATCAATTACATACCATCAAAAGTACTATTGTTATTTACGTATACGATTGTCAAAGAATGCAGCTAAGAAGTACTATAATTAAGTATTGTTACGTATTCAAACAATATATATCTACTTCATAAAAATAAATAACTGTTTATTTAATTGTGATATAATTAATTTATATAATTTTTCTGCATATAATCTTAAATCTAAAGTATTGTTTAAAGAGGATTTCACGAAACCGTTCTGTACATCTCCGAGGACTGAGTTTATGAGATGAGTGAATTGCTATTGTTAATTGTTATTGATAACACTTAAGATTAATGAAAAGTAGGCTGCGAAAATAAAACTTTTTTAATAAAACAATTTGTTCTACCGTTATGCTTTTTAATGTTTTACGCACTTACTCTAGGTCTGATCAAGTAATTCGATAAATGTTATTTGTGCGTCACTTAATTACGCCTCAGATATGGAAATTCACTGAGAGACTTAAAAATTCAAAATGGCTAATGGCTGGCAGTAAAAATTAGAAACTTTTTGATAGTAATTGAAGTGGCCAATCGGTGACGGTCAGCCACGTCTAGGAGCTTTTAAAAATTCAAACTAGTAATGACCGTCTGCGTAAAGTATATCAACAGGTCTTTCTGCAAAATTAAGTGTCGATAAATAAATAACTTTAATTGAAAACGTGCAACATGCAAAATATGTAACAACAACAAATTGGCACTGTCGGCCAATAATTTATATTTTATATACGGTTTAAAATTACATAAACTTCTGCAAAACCGATTTAATAAATTGAATTAAACTACATTCACTTACACTTCGTTAGGTGTCTGGAAAAGCGTGGAAATATCGCAAGATTAAATATTGGGCGGTGTATACCAGCGGTAGATTGCAATTTGATGAATCTAAAGTGTATATTATGTTTTCATATATTATAATATTAAAATAACATAAATTACTTGTATATGGTTCAATAGGATCAGGTAGAAGTTTCAATTCAATCTCAATTTTTTCAAAATTGAATCGCTCAAAGAGGTATACTTACATACAACCTTATAATATTTGTTCTGTGAATATATAAAAACAAAATAAAATTTTTTGAATTTCTCCACTGAAGTATTAGTAAGGTCTGTCTACTTAAATTTTTAGAACTTATGCATGGAATTAAATATTTACCTTTCTTGTCTTCGTTGTGAAAGTAAAAAGAATGCACACAAAGATTCCACTGTGAGGATTAACTTTTGAATTTTTCATGAGAACCCAATTCAGTTTGATTATGGTATGAAATACGTAAGTAGATATTATGAAGATGACATGTAAATTTCACCATACTCAAGCATACTTAAAATTTAAAAATGACAAGATTTATGATCAATTGAAATCCGAAATGTTTTATGCTTGCATACTTCAATTTTAAAAAATTGGAACAAAAATATCACAAGGCACGTTTTTTTCAGAAATAAATATGTAGCTTTTCAGACAACTCGTGGCATTTTACATTTACATGCTAAAATGGCATTACCCCTTAACGGTCTAGTATTCTGCAAGTTTGGGTTTACATTGATTATAAAATATTCTAAAAAAGTTACCCCAAAATTCCCAGTCTCTAACAGTTTAAACAGTTTAAAAATTTTATTTTCAAATAATGGTTAGTGCCCCCCCCCCAAACCAATATAACTTACGTGCTTTTTTCAATTTTAAAATTTAATTTGTTACTTACCACATTACAGTAATAATTACTAATCCAAAATTAACCCAAAAAGAATCGTCCAAACAATTTTGATTTTATAAAATTAGAACTTTTTAATTAATTACCATTATAAAAATAATATACTATTATTGTAAATAATTAGAAGAATTATTTTATTGGTTAAATTTTTAAATGAGTTGATAATTGGACGTGGTGAATGTTTTTTGGTAGCCTTGCTGCTTTGATAAGAAAAAAATATTTACTTAGCCTACAGCATTGAGCTGACCAAGTCTTTCAGGTGCTCCTATGATTTTTATAATCTTTGTAATTAATTGATATTGAATAGAAATAAATAATAATAAATCGAATAAAAAGTGTGTCGTTATAACTATAAAAGGTTTTGGAGTATTTAGATGGTATAAGAAAAGTAATTAAGGCTGTACGAAAAAGATATTATTTAATTTATTTTTAATTGAGTTTTAATTGGAAAGAAGAAAATTTATAGTAAATTGATTTATGAAAAATTAATGGCATATTAAAAAATTTAAGTTTACATTGTAATGTCATCAAGTTAATGATAAATTAGAATATGCATGTCGGACAACTGCGTTGAAAACTGACTGTATTTCTATTATTTATTGCACAAAATTAAAAATATTAATTGCATTTTTTAACAAAATTCAAGATTTACAGAAAATTTAAATAATAATATACAACATAGATAATGTAGCTATGCAGTCCCAAGAGCGCTAAACCGTATATTATTTATAACTTGTATGCAAAACCAACAGTCTGGTTTTAGAAAATTATCTAATTTTTCCAAACATGCCAGCTAAAATAATGTTTCCCTAATTAATGAACTATTATATTTCAAATATAATTTGGTATCTCACCTCACAGTTGAATTTTTTCCTTTAATATACAAGTTAATATATTTTCAGCTTATTATATTGATAATAATATTTTAAACTAAAACCAAGTTAAATAAACGCGTAAGTATTTTTAATAAATACAATTTAAAAAAACCTTAAGTGTTTATTTAACTTCGTTTTAGTTTAAAATATTAATAATATAATTTATTATCACATGTTACGAATTCTAAAATTTATATATTATATTGATATGAAATTTAATATTCAATGCGTATCACATACAACAAAAAATAAACTGTTAAATTATGCTTGATTGTTGAGATGAAAGATATCATACAGGGTTCATCTCTCAACAAATAGAACAATATTTCAAAATAGTTGACCTCGATGTATTCCATTTTCGAAAACTTTGAAAATTTTTCGAAAAAGCGAAAAAGTTGCTTTTAAATTTCAAAATAATTTTTTTTTAATTTAAAACTGGAAGGTCGGAGTTCTTAACAGATTAAAGAAACAAATCTGTTAGAGACTTGACTTACTAGAGCTTAGTATAATATATCAGCAAGAAAAATGTTGTTTGTCGACGGTTTTTCTCTCAAGAAAGTTAAACAATTACAACTTAGAAAAACGAAGTTATCAAATGAATATATATTGTAATTATAATTAACTATAAATTTAAATCACTGTAAATAACGGTTCTTAATTAGCAATAACTGTAATGATATAACCATAAAGTGGTTGTTCATATAGTACAGATATAAGGAATTAAGGTCGGTTAACCGGAGATAGGAATCTGTTGCATTAATTCATTTAATTGTTAAATGTGAAATATGTAAAATGCGTTAATCTTTGTTTATATAGTACAGAACTGGTCGTATTTACCTTTCTTTCTGTACTTCTACATGATTAAATACTTTTGCTTGAACGACACTTACACACATACCTAGACCATCAAGCAGCTAATATTTTTATACCTAGTATTCTTTCATTGTTGTTTTATATTTGTATAATTGTCCCATATAAAATATCTCAATAATAATGTATTATTGTTAAAAATAGAAATAATGTAAAAGTAATTTAATTTATTTTAATGTCATTATTTATTTTATTTTTATTCTGGAAAGTAACCAAAATATGTGGAGCTAATTAAGCTTGAAGCGACGACTTTTGAGTGCACTGTCACAGTTATATTTCAGCTCATACAATTTATAATATTATAAAAGTTATACATTTAATACTTTATTACTTTTGTTGCAATAAAATAAAGTATTTTCTGCTCTATTTAATTTTATTTTACCTACCGAGCACTAAGTCCTATTGACTTTGTTTTTCTGGTATGAGCGTTCAAAACAAAAACTCCCTATCTAAATTTTTACCTTAAAAAATGAGCGACATACACTTTTACCACCTGATTAAGATGAAAGGCCCGAGAGAATAAAAGCTCTAGCATAAAACTAGCCAGTGTGTTAGGAAACGTATAATTAAATTTAAAAAAAGTTTTTATTTAATTTTTATTATTATTCTAATTTCTTTTTAAAGAGACAGAAGTGATATTAGCAATTACCCAGGGATCTCTATTCCCAAATATAATGATGAATTTTTTTCAAAAAATGTAATTGTGAAGGACCAATATGGTCGATCTACTTCTTCTATCCTATTGTCATCTACTTCTGTTTGTTTCAATATTTTCGAAAAACATACGCAGGTTTCACATAATATTGCTTTTTTTTTTTACAAAAATCGTGTTTTCCGGATTTTTAGTCCAATTATGGATCAGCAACTCTGATTAATGGGTAAAACTCGTAAAGTAACTTTCTCTATTTTGACATTTCAGTAATTTCTGGCGTTCCACAGGGATCCCACTGTTCCCCTATTTTGTTTCTGCTTTTCATCAATGAATTGATGAATGCATTTCATTTATTTTACAATTTGCATTTTATTTTTCACGGAACACCACAGCAGAAAAGCCTTTCGGAACTGTCGGAAGGCTAATCACCCTTTAGATCATACAGACTAAAAAGTAAGTGTACTCTACTAGGGCAGATGTATTGTATTGTATAAAATTCCACGACGATTAAAATGTTGAAATTTTAACGCCGATCATTTTTGATACAACTTTTCATGTAATAAATGACCAACTTGTTTATTTAAATAAATTTACACATATACAATTAAAACAAAATTAATTTGGGTATGCTGAACTTAGTCTGTAATTAATACTTTAAACTAATAAATCACTAGTGAAACCTGACAAGAAATTATTTACTTCATAGTAAAAATTACAAAATATTTAACGTTATTTTTAGCTAATTAGGAATTTTTAAAAGCATTTCAAATCGATTTGTAATACTGATAATAAGAGGTGTGATGCTTTATGGTGTCTGTAGGTCTGTCTGATGAGATCTAGCATGCACGCTTAATTAATTCATTCAAGATATATTAGGTTCATACTTTTTAGATTTTCAAAAAAGAACTAATTATATTGAGTTACAGTTATGGAAAGTAATAAATCTTTAATCTCTGATGTAGAATTCTCGTTGATAACGATTACGAAAATTGATAGGATTTATTTAAAAATATTGAACCTAAAGACTATTCGCCTCTAGTATTACATAATTAGAAATAACCTGTTATTTGCTAAATTAAAGATCAGACAGAGGTAACTAGATACGTTGATGTTTTGTAGTTTAAAACAATTTGCAGCTGTTAGGGCCCCAAGAGATCTGTCAACGATAAAAGAAAAATCAGTGTAGTATCATTTGCATAGTAATACGTTTTATAGGAAATTAATAGCGTCGTTTCGACTGTATTACGACGGAAATAAAATTTGATCATGTTTAGTTTACCAATCCAATACATTACATTATTATTAATTTAATCTTATTTGTAATGTAGAATTATCTAATAATAAAAGAAAAAAAATAAGAATTAGAATTCCAGCAGTGCGCCAACTGGACTGCGACTCCATGATGAACTGGCCGAAGAGGAAAAATCCAAATGCAATAACAAGAAAATGCTTTGAGCAATTTATTGGAGATGATATTATGAAGGTCGTTGCAGCACAGATCTGCACGTAACGTTACAGTTTTTTCCACGCACGAATACAATTGGCTAAAACAAGTTCAAATGCAAAATCATGTAACAATGCATTTTAAAAGTGTATGTAATTGTTTTATGATTCATTAATTTTAATTCATAAATATTTAACTTCTGGAATTATTCGAGGTATCATTAATAACTCTATAGCTTAATTTGCCAGAAGCTTTAAATTAATATTCTTACTAGGATTGTTATAGGATGACATTGAAAGTGTGAAAATAATCATATATTGTGCATAATTTCAGCATTACATGCAGGAAAATAGCAATTTAAAAATAAAAATATGTAAATGTCAGAATAATAACTAAGAATTATTCACATTTCGATCTTATGTAATTATATATCTCAATATAATATATACTGATTCTATTTATTAAATTTTTAAAGTACACGCAATATCATTTAGGATAGACGCATTCCAAAAAAGCAAACGTAATTATTATTTTAAAATTGCTAATAATATTTTGAAAAACTCTAAAGAAAATTAGTTAAACTTCCTAAGTTGCACTACATTTTTTTCATATTTGTTTTAGTACTTTTTCAAATTTATTAATTATTATTATTATCACTTTATCCGATGAAAGATTTCTAACTTCTTCCTATTTAACATTGTCGTGCGTGATAACTAGAAATATAAGTTAAGAAGTAATTCTACCAAATTACAAAAAAGTTAAATTCTACTTTCATCGGGCTTTTATTTTAACCGGAGCAAAAAATTCTAAAAATTAGAAAGCTTTCGAGAAATAGTAATTGAAGCTAAAAATATACCAAATTTTTAAGTCAAAATTGCTGTTCATTTTGCACCCTTTCTTTTTAGGTTTCTAATGTTAGCCTGAATAGATTAAATTTATATTTTAAAAAATGATTAATACATTGATTATACGAAACTATAAAGCACTGATTTATGCCAGAGGCATCTTTGCATTTGCAAAATTGTTACCCTCTCAATCATTCTAATTGTTGTAGAAGATTTATAATGCACTGTGAAACCAATTTGGAAGGTTCGTAATGTATAATAATAACTTGAACAGTTATCCGCTTAATCTAGTATGCGTAACATATTATTGCTAAGATGCTAAGACTATGAAGCTATAATGCTCACTAAATGCACTATTTTTTTTGTAATCAAATACAAATTGTTAGTAATTTTAAAGATATGTTGCAATGGGCTGCCAATAACGTTCTATATATAACTGTTTATATCTTTTCAATGATTTTTTGAATAAAAAAATATTTTTTCAATTTTAACAGTAAACAAAAAAATATTATATAAAATATTTTCCAAAAATCAATTTTTTTTCGAAATCACCCCCCCCCCCCCCAAGATCAGTTAAAACGAAATATAGATATATAAGACAAAATATTATAGAATAATTATAGTGGTGTTCAACATAGAGAGCGATGTCAGTCTGATACCTAATCGTTGGTATTAGTTTAGTTCAATGCTGTAAAGTTATCGAAGCTAAAATTGGAAAACAGAGCAATTGCTACTATCGGTTTCTGTATTGCACACAGCTATAAAATAACATATAAAGCCAGCTGTAAGCAGGAGTAACATTGCTAATATTTTCAATAATTTTACAAAAGGTGAAATCGAGGTATTATTGTTGAAAATTTGTTTTGCAAGTGTTAACGCTTATTTTTGAATAAATTATTGCTTTCTATAACATATTTGAGATTATGTTTTATTTAATAAGTAAAACGTTTTAAAGATACAAAAACAAATAAGAGTCTCATACTCGCAGGTGCATTATTGGGATTCGAGAAATTTGGTAATTGATTTTTTGAGTTTCTCACCCCCAATATATCGTAATACATTTGTAACACAAACAGCTTCTTATGAATATATATAATTAAATAACAATAGTTTTTAATTTAAAACATTTATTAATCCGAGGGTAGTCCATAAAAAGACGACAATATATTACACACACACTTTCTATATGGAAGACATAATTTTCAATATACACAGCAAATCAAATCGTTTTCGGAAGTTATGTATGCAAAAGTATTATAATGTATCTTTTCTTCTCTTGATTTTGTAAACTGCTTATTTGCGAATTTAACGAATTTATCATGTACTGTCCCAAACACATAGTACTGTAATCCTGGATTAGACTGGACACTACACATACCGGTACCATGTTTCGTCCATATAACGGAGTAAATGCACTTCGCGACTCAAGAATCACTTTGGATGCAATGACCGACTTTCAATACTTTTCAATGACTTCTGCTGAACACAATTTGGATGGAAACGCATCCACAGGACAACCGGCTTAAGGCCACTGAATTTCATCTTATGGTTATTTTAATTATCAGTACAATACTGCCAACTATTTAATTCACATCAATTACAAACATAATTAATTTTTTTGCTATAATCATCAATTATTTAAAAAATATTTTGTTCATTACCAATTTGAAAATATTTTAAGCTCTTTGTTCCGCGAATACATTGCGAATAATATGCTAACCGAGTAGTAACTATAAATAACTCTACATAATTATAATCATAGTACGAAATATTTTTTTATATAAAACCAGTCATACTCATACTAGCACGATAATAACTTTGAAGATACCATCAACAGTCTTTTGGTTAACCGATGTTGATTAATTACCTGATAAAAAATTTAAGAAAAGAATTTAGACACCTTACTTCGTAATGATCGACATATTTTTTTTCTTCAGGCCGACCTTTTTTTAATATACCGTGCCGCTCATCATTTATTAATACTTTTTTTTTTATTTATATATCTGTTTACAATAAAAATATTTCTCGACGTTTTGCTACTATAATTTTATTTTTTATTTGCTTTTTTTAAGATGGGGTCTACCAGTTTTAATACAAATATTAAAAAAATAATCATATTAAATTAACAGTTACTTCTAAATATTCACGCCCAGAGTTTATTGAATTTTATTTATTATAACATAACTAACTAGCTAACAAAGATCTTATTTTTTTAACTTTTACAACTACTGTTCTGAATCTGCGTTTATGGTATTTAAAATGTTACCTTACTTTTCGTGTAAAATCGAACTTGAACACCGGTTGTATGAGATTTCTTTTTTTTTAGTTTAATTTTTTTTATATTTTGTCATTTTTTTTTAGTTAAGTGCTTTAATATTGAGATCACAGTACTGTTAAGTATGGACATAGATCTAAAAAAATACATTTCATAATTCACGTACTAATTAATGAAATAATCTATATTACAAGCGTAGAGGAAGAGAATTGTGCAATGGTATGGATATTAGTAGTATCAATAAATTAGTAATAATAATTATATCATTAAAATGTTGTAATTTATAACTTGTAAATTTGTTTTTACTGAGCAGCGAGTCAAGTCTTCATGTCTTATTTTATTGTGGACTATCGAATATTCAAAATATGATAACTATCACTGAAAATATCAAAATACTTTTAACATAACCTCAACTATCGAGTGCATTTATGACATTAGATATGACAGTTTTGTGAATGTTTCTTTTTAAGGGAATCTAACACCTTATAGTTGAGGTTATGTCGAAGCTATTTTAAAATTTTTGATGGTGATTTGTTGATCCATATTTCATTCATTAATGCATGCTTTGTGAGATGAATGCTACTGTTAAGTAGATAATGTCTTAACGCGGCGATTGTTAAGATAAATGAGTAAATTTATGCCTTATCGTTAGTGCTGCTGTCAATCTTATTTGATTTTGCTGATCAAATTACTTTTGGAGGCAATTTCTTTCTTGCTTTCTTATACCAGCACTAAAGACCTCATCCATAATCAGCAAGTGATCCTTATTGTAAATTTTTGATTTGGAGGACAAATTTTGTTCCATCCAGCGATACCAAAATATTTTATATTAAGAAGAAGAAGAAGAGAAGAAGAGTTTTTAAATAAAAGTAGAACACAGAAACCACTTTTATTTTTATAAGTTTATTAATAAACTACATAGAAGATAGTTTAAATTAACTTTACATTAAATTTTAACATTAACCCCCCCCCCCCAAAATTACTGTTTAAAACAGTAATTGATTTCAATTTATATAGTAAGTTTTTTTATTAGGAAGAAAATGAAAGTTAGAAAAATTTTTTCTGAAAGTTAAATAAAAAGTAACTTCATAACCAAGCAATACTGTGATATACGACAAATTAGATACAGGTTCAAGGTACTAGCTACTGTTTAAATGTAATTTAAACAAAATTTGTTGTAAAAAATATAATAAAATTTACGGAATTCGAATATCTTTATTATTTTTTCAAAGCCAAATTTAGGGTTTTTGAGGATTCTACCAAATTATGTGGTACTAATAAAGTCTTCTTTTTATAAGACGTTAACACATCTAAAAACTCGCTTTTTAATAAAAAAAAATGAAGTCACCGACTCCTCCTAGACCAATAAAATTAATTAAATTTGTAAAGTTTTCCTTTTGCTAATATCTCTTACGTTAATGTATTTAAATTTTTGTCTATAGTTAATTATGTAGACTTTAAAAAATAGATAATTAGCTATATTTCATAACTTTTCTATTAACTAAATTGTAATTATAGAATATTCTATGTAACTACGATAAATAAAAACATAAAAATTATTCCTTGTAAGCGTTAACAGAGTGTGTAATTTCTTATGAGTGTCCGTGACATTGGATTTATAATTAAAGCTCCACAGAGCCGGCTATTATAAATATTTTTTAAACTGCAACATTATCTGCTTTCAAACTACTTCACTAAAACAATTTGCAAAAACTTTAAATTAATTAAGACAACGATACCTGAAAAACTATTAAATTATAATTTAATTACAAAGATTTCAAATAGTAGATTCAAGCATGCGAGAAATTTATTAAAAAAATCGTCTATGGATTAAAGTGACCACGAGATGGATAATAAAGAAGTCGAGGAGAGAAATCGCAAATATAAAAAAAATAGTTTAGAAAATAGAAGATTCGGCAACCCAAAAGTTAAAACTAGACAAGTTGGCCTTTGAATTTACATAATTATGGTCTCTAATATTTTAGACAAATAATGAAGCAATAGGTGTACCTAACTATAATAATTAATTTTTTTTTGGTTAATTCGGTTTATGAGTTTATTTACCTTAAAATTAAATCAAGTCAAACTACAAAATTAAACAGCAAGTCTTTTTTTCTTTCATAATGCGTGGCTGCTTGCAGAAAGTCAAGATTAATTTTTTCTTTATTATTTATTGTTTACTTTAATTTGAATTATGTATTTTAAACCAGTGGATACGATTCCATCGGCCGGAATGTAGATTTTAAATATTCGCGTCGCGTAGTAGATGAGGTACTAATAATTTTAAATTAATTGCCGGGATTATCTATGACATTTAAAAAAATATTAGTAAAAGCTTTTTAGTACACAAAAAACCCAGTTTTTAGAGACATTTTAATTAGAAAAAAATTGGAAACATTAAGCACGCACATTACCTCGGGATGGTGCGTGAAAATTTGACAATGAGAAAAGGGGTTGCTGACCGAAAGAAGTAAATAAGATTTACAATTATTTAAAATATTTAAATAAATTGACAAGCCTTAATATAGGTATATCTACAACTGTTATGTAAAAGCAATTATAACTATAATAAAATTTTTATATAAAAAAGCCTGGTAATTAAATTTTATAAAGCGTGAAACAGTTCCATGCTGTTATAATTTTTGTTAACTGGAAATTTTTTGATTCATTAATTAATGTCAAATTAGTTATAGTTATTGGTGTAACAAATAATACAATAAACATGAGAAAGTAAACGAGAGAATTTAAACGCAAAATTTATTTGCTCGTTTTATTCATTATTATGTTCTGCTTTGTTGTTATAGTACAATTAAATGATAAATAATTAAAAATAAATTAAAGTTTGCTAAAAGAAAATTAACTTTTTTTTTATCAATCTCATTCAACAATTGCTTATTTTTATCTTTTTATTTGTGTAACTTGTAGTTGAGTGTAAGCATTGTAATCAATCATTATTGAAGCCTCTTGTGAGTTTTTTTTTGGAATAAAATGTTTGGTATTTTTCATTGTATTGCATACAGGAAGGAAGGATAACAAAAGCTGTTATTGTAAGAAATTAACAGTTTTAATTTTTTAATTTAACATATAGTAATTAAGCAACCACTTCATATTATAGTAGGTATCTTACTTTGAGTCCCGATTACTATCTTCCTTGGAAAGCATTAGCACTTCAAGTCACACTTCGAGAAGAACCTAGAATTTTATTTTACTGCATAAAAAGGTTTTTTAATGAGATCAAGTGTTAATTCACCAGAAGCTGTTGTTGCCAAGAGGTACATTTTAAATTGTCAATTTTGAGAATTTAATTTGTTTGCATGCTACAATTTGGAATTTAAATGATAGCTATTTAAAATTTTACCACACTTTCTTTTGACGCTATAATAGAATGCAATCTAATAGCCAAAAAAGTATTTTTAATATGGGCTTTTATAGAAGAAAAATATTTAAATATCGGGTTGTATTCGGTTAACCGAAAGTTAGACCGCACCGATGCGTGTGGCCGAGTCGAAAGGCTATAGGGTTGAATGTCCCTCATGTCTGCAAATTATAATATCATCATAATATATTATGAAGTGTCCAAAAATAATCTAAATTGATACCGAAGTTTTCATAATCGAATTAAAATTAGTTCCCTAGATCTGTAAGAGATAATGCGCTTTCCTCGGCAATTGAAACTGGATCTTGTACACTTTCGATTAATGAAAATTGTAGCAAAAACTGCTCTAGTTTTAGTCCATTTAGCCACTATTTACAATATTCATTAAATGCAGTAGTCAGGAAATTAACCTAAAACAATCCCATAACGATCAAATAATGCTAGTGCTAAGTTTAAGACCTAAACACTAGTGAATAATAAAAAGAAGTAAAAAAAAACGTAAATCTTAAAAAAATACGCAAATATTCATTAAGATAGAATGTGTTCATTCTACTGCATGCGGTTGCAGTGGAAATACCGTTCGAGTTCCTGCATTATCGAGTGCATTTGCGATCTGAGGGCGTAGTTTTTACAAGCCCAACAACGGTAAATTTCGAATCCATCACCTTTGAAATTGTAATTTTCGAATTCTGTTATTTTCGAAAAACTTCAGGATATTACGCATATTTTATTTTTTATACGTACTAATTCGCTAGTTGAAAAGCAGCAAAGGTAGCAATGGATTTTAATCGAAATATTGTACGTACTAATCCGCTAGTTGGAAAGCAGCAAAGGTAGCAATGGATTTTAATTTTTCCAATGACTTCTGATTGGTTAGATCAGTTTAAATATACGAAATTCGATTTTATTTTGATTTTTTGACCAATCAAAATTGATCCGCGAGTAATTCGTATTCGGCTGCTGTATTCAAATAACTATTTCCGGGTTTTCAATTTTGATTGTTATATTTTTATCCCTGGTAAAAATTGATAAAATTTTACAACGAGAAAAAAATTTGTTACAAGCTAAAAATTATAATTTAATTATCAAATACTTGCGCAACAAAAGCAATCTACATTTAATACATCAGTTTTTAATCAATTTGAACACATACAAGTGTTAAAATTAACTTCCTATAAACTTGAATTACTGCTTTTATCAAGATCTGTCATGTTCATGTATTTTAAATATGATGCTCGTTGCTATAGTCCAGTATTATTCAAACTGTGTTCCACGGAACCCTGGTAAATCCAGGTAAGTATGCGCTCATGTTACAATTGATTTGACAATCCAATGTTCTTGATTTTATAAAAAAAAATTTAATTTTTGTTTAAATTTCAGATTAATTGTGCTTCTATCAGCTGAGACCTCCAATTTATAAATTGACCTCGAGTGAATTAAGTAGATGAAGTCGACTATTCTTCTCAATTGAAAAACTCGTTCAATTTTCGCCGTTACAAGAACAATCTCAGTTTTGTTCATGTTCAGCGAATCAAATTAATTGAAAAACATCCACAGCGCATTTCCGTTTTTCCAAATTTTCGTCTTTTAAAATCAATGTCCTCGAAGCTATGTATCCACTTTCTATTTATTTACCGTGATTTTAAGTTTTCACTTTTCAAATTTTCTTCTTATTTTGAAAACATAAAATTTTTAACAATTTAATAAAATTTCAAACAATGATTTGTGCCATTTATGTTTTACATTTTACATATTTTTTCACAGATTCCTTCAGTTTCAAATTTTAAATTAAGCAAATAAAACGATTTTTCTGTATCAATGTACAAACTGAATCAATTAATTTTCCTTTTCAGGACACAGTTTTTCAATAATTGTAGTGTATTTATAATTTCAGAAGAAACTTACACGACCGCGACATGTAAAATTAATAATTTTTTTAAATCTTTTTATCAATTTTATTTTAAATAATTAATTGAAATTATTGACTCGTGAAACTATCTAAAATAAAAACGAAAAAAAGTAAACGATAATGAATTATTTAAATTATTGTAAGTAATAAAAAACACAGGTAAGTAAAATAGTATCTAGCGTAGCAAAAGAAGCCTGGGATGCTAAGTCTCAAATTGAACAAAACTGTATTTCAGTTAATATACCGGTTTCGATTTTACGTCATTTTCAGTACATATCGTAAATTTCTTGTTCTTGAACTTGTTCAATAAAAAGGTCCTAACCTTTTTATCAAAATTTTCTGATATAACCTAGTAATAATTTTTCATTTTAAAAAGACATAAAATAAACTCTTGATTCATTGCATATAAAATTATAAGAGATATAGCAGGTAATATGTTCTCATATAAAAAATACATGTAGCCTGTTGAGTGTAAATTTAATAAAAATAACGGCTTTGGAAGCTGGGGTACTTGTATGAAACGGTTTGTATGTTTTTAAATAGTTTCATACAACATATTTAATAACAAATTGATCCTGTTATAATAAATTTATTCTCGACTTTAATATTTTATAAATTAAGCCATAAAATTTAAGTTTATCGTATGGTAGATGGTTTTATTGTGTCTGACAAGGTAATTAGGAAATATGTACTACTAACTATATTGATCATATAAAATAACTCGGCGCAAATAAATAATTACAGACTTAGATAATTAATTATCGATTAGCTAAGATATTCCAATACGATTAAGCAACGTATATAAATCAATCCGCAAAAGTAATTTGATTCAAACATATACTTAAGAGAAAAACAAGTATTTATTTCCAATACGACGATTAAATATTTCAAATATTATTTAAATTTTTCTTTGTATTTCATACATATGCTTCAATACAATCGGTTAATCTTAAAGTGGAACAATAATGTTTCATAAAATTACACATAAGTTTGACGACTTTATCAGATCTTTGATCAAATTTGTAATATTTTTCCCACCTTGACTTTAGCGAAACTCTCCTGAAATGACATTACGGAATATCTAATGATAGTGGTAATTGATACAGGTGGATGACGTTGCCCGTATTAGACAAGTTACACATTGTAGGTTGAAAAAGTTCAAATTAAAATTTTAATTTTTTTTATTTGTCCGTTTCTCCAACTCCCATGAACCCAAGATCTGAATTCTGAATAATGAGGGTAATGTGTAGTAAGTAAGATGGGCACCTTATATGGCAAAATATATTTTTCTTCAGTTATTGATGCAGTCTCCAGCCAATTAATTTAAACAGGACTGGCACAAAAGCCAATAACAATTATACATTAACACATCAGCAATAACGAACTCCAATAAACTTGTTTTAAAAGTAATTATATGTGACACACTAACATTGTATATGTATTTGCTTACAATTTCACTTATCGTGCACTTATGTTACTTACCTTCTGGGCATGGTAAGTTTTTGCAAATTATTATACTTTTGTCTCAAAAGTAGAAGTAACCGCATTATAAACTAACTGTGTAATTATAATTGCCTATAGAATTTTAATTGAATATTGTAAATGCCATTTTTGGATGGAGTACCGCAGGGTTGCCCATTTTGTTTCTTCGGAAAATTGCAGAATTTTGAGAACATTGCAAATAATAATATAATAGGTGCATGATTAAGTGTAAATAATTTTTCTTTGTATAAGTTATTTCACGGTTAAGCAATTTTGGATTTTTAACTAACGTAATAAGCAGTCTCCGCACCGTTGACATCAATTAAGTAGAATTTATCACATTATTTTTTACATTAAGAAACTATTAAAAAGAATAATGACGTATCGTTTAATGTTACTAAAACAGAAGCATTTACCTTTCATGATTTTTCATTTTCTGCGACGATAATAGCTAATTCAAGTATAGTGAAACTAATGATGCTATCGATTTATTTGAAATAACATGTCATCGATTAATGTTCTTCTAACTGCATAATAATCAACTCACATTACTTCTCCAGATCTGTATCTTGATAGATAATATCTCTGCTTTATTTACTTTTAATATTTATAGTTGGTATAGTCTTGACAGTAAAATATTTCTTATAACTAATTAATTTTTTATAATCGATTCCCTCAAAAGTCCAATGACTCGCTTTATTTTAATATCATTATTAATTAAATTCTTTAAAAGTAATGATAAACGCAGTAGCACAGCCATCAATACATTGTCTAACAGCTTTTTTCCATCCTTACCATATTTGTTTAAAATGCATTCATTTTTTTGCATTTGCAGAGAGCACAATATTCTATATGCAGAATTTTTCATATGTACCCCCACCCCAGTTTATAAGTTTGGTATATAAAATATCCTATTTGTTTGGAAAATTAATTAGTCCAATTAATTGGAACCATAGATTGTTTGGGCAATTTGGACGTTCCTCATCGGCATTTATTAGGGAATTAATCGTAAGATACATATTTCATTAATTTGATATACTTAATTATAACCGAATTTTGCTTAAAAATAGAAACAACAAATTATTACATAAAAATTCAGTGTGTCGAGTTACATACGAGTATATTGGAAAATATATGCGCTGATGCTATTCCCTCAGAGCTGGATGAATAATAAAGTAACTGATGGCAATGTAAAAATTAAGTAGCCGGCTTGTTTACATATTTTATATTTCAATGCCAAAAGTTCATCCTGGTTTCCGATCACGTTAGAGATATTTTAAAATTTCTTATTACTCATCAAACTCCTTAATCCAAATTTTGGAAAATATAAACTAGATTATAATATTTTTTGGAAAAAGAAGCTTTTTCAAAAATTTTCTAACCTAAAACAACTGTGAATTTTTATCTGTAAATATTTATAAAAACTTAAACAAGAAGTATTGCATATTTATTACTTAATAGTTCCTTTTTAGATGCAGTTTTCCATAAAATGCGTCAATTATTTATTTTTACTGTGCATAATTGTATAGTAAATCGAATTAAACCGCAATTTACATTAAGTAGATATAATTAAATCCATTACCATAAAAAGTGTAATAATTGAAAATACCTAAAATATACGTAGGTGGGATAAAGGTAATAAAAAATTTACAAAGTATGCATTTCTCAATGTAGTCATTTTAAGAATAATATAATAAAATAATATAAATAAAATCCAATAATAAATATATTTATCCAAAAAAATAAATTGATACCCCAAAGATTTAATTTGTTTGCATTTCAATTATAATTATGAAATATAGAGGAATCTATTGGATATTCCACATTGTTGCCGGTAATAACAAAATATAAAATTTTGCAAAAATACAAAAAATAATATAATATTATATTTTAAATCATACACAGAAAAAAATTATTTAAAATGTGGTTTTGCAAACTAACTGTGCTGAAGGATATGATACATGGGCCCCCTCTTTAATTTTTTTAAATTAACAATATACCTTGCAATTTATGCAGATGAATTTGTCAAATTACAAAGTAATATCTTTATATAATATTATCTTTATTTATATATTGGAAACCCACCTGTTATTTTTTGAATTTTTTTTTTTTTTTGAATTCAAAAGTTTCAGTACTTATTAATTTAATCAAAAATGGAGGCCTCATATTGCATACTTTTAAACATTTCGTTAATTTTGAGATTTTGGAAGTTCAAAGTAAATTTTCGTCTAAAACCAGTAGTTTTGCATAAATTCAGTTAATTAAAGGAAGAAAATTTTGAAATGAAGACAAATAAAGCAATAAAAAAAGCAAGAAGTTTAAATTATTTACGATGCGTGATTAAAAAACAGTGAACTAATAACATTGTTACAATGTGTAAAAAGATTAAGCTTATCCTATATATTATCCTTAACCATCGAAGCTTCATATATTAAAGTGAAAATATTGTTTTATCAATTGATACTTTATAGGTATCGATTTCTCTACACATGTTCATCTTATTTATGTATTTCTTGTTGGTTGTTAAATGTTAAGAATACATAAACAAATCAATTTAAAAGCGTCAGATTTATGTATATCTTTTTACCGAGTACGTATTGCTTTATTTTTTAATTAACTTTCTTAGGTTAAAATTAATGAAAAATTTCGTAATGTCGAAATTATGTAGGTAATTGTAGAAACTTGCTCTGAAAATTAGATGATGAGAACAGTTGTTAGATTTGATAAAGAAATTAAATTTAAAATTGAAGCTCCATATTGAGATTATCAGATCTTAAAGGAAAATTTTTAAATAAATTAACTTTTTTTGTAATTAAAAAAACAAAACTTCCAAACATAGATTAAAAATTAAAAAAATGTTCATATTTTTGTTACAATTTGTATTTTAATACTTAATTGACGTTATCAAAAAAGCGTTAATTAACAATTAATCATTTTTTTCATATTTCCTTTGGCTGCTTGATGGAGAACTGAAAGTTCTATGGAATACCATCAATAATAATAAATTGTTATACAATATTTGATCCATGCCAATAGATTGATGGTTTTTTGATATACGCTGCCCTTTTTTTATAGATCAAATTTTCATTTGGTTTTGACTAATTGAGACTTTTTCCTTATCTGATTTATCTAACTTGTTTTCAGAAGATTTTAATTAACTTCAGCTTCACTTAAAATTCTTGTAATGACTTGGCACAGCAAATATTTTATATTATAGGTATTATAATTGATTTATTTCTGGTGCTTGTGTTAACACCTATTATCTACCCACATGAATACTTTACTACTGAAAGAGTTAATTTATGTCTTATAATTAATAAGTAAATTCTCTGCAATTTGCAGCATGTACAAAGTAATAAAATGATTTTAAAAAACATTATAATATTAAATTTAGTAGCGGGTTTAAAATCGGGTCATATGTTAAGCGCACCCCTATTGCTAACTTCATTACATTCAAAACATCGTTAATTATTTTTACCGTGTATGCATTTCCTGACTTTTCAAGCTGATTCCAAAATAATCGTTTTAAATGTCTTAGAAATAAGCAATAAAATCATATTTTTAATAACCCAAGTTAGTGAATTTTCGTTTGTACAGCAAAATTGCTTATACCTACCTAATCAGGCAATTTCTAATTTGCATTAATTTTATTACTTTTGTTTATGAACCTTCTCTTCTTTGTTAACACAAATTTCGACCTTTGTGTTTTTATCAAATAGGATACATATTAAATATTTTATTATACCCGAAAGGAAATTATACATTAAATTAATTGATAAAACTTTGTAAACTATAAAATTATAAATTGCAAAAATTATGTATGTACTCGTATAATGAAATTTGATGTTGTAGCTGCGACTTCCTGACTGGTTTTATTGGGTAAGCATAAATTATGGATCCACTTAGACAGCGAATCTCTGAGCCGATCCTGCTATTAAAAACATTCCTAAGCGGCTCCAGCTCAAAAATTGAAGATTTACGAAGAGAAAATCCGTAAGTTGCTCAAATTATTAAACATAAAACGTGTGAGCCTCATCCACATAAGCTCACGAGAAAGTGAAACTTTTTTAGCCGCAGATGTTATTTATATATTTAATTTTTTCATAATGTAAAATTTCAAACTTATAAAGCTCATCACCGCTCATAGTGCAGTCATAGTGCATAGACGCAGAATAAAAATCTCTTTAATTTGATATCCATTTTATTCTTATCTGTTATAATGGGAAGCAGAAATTTAGAAAAAATCAATTTCCCATGTAAATTCCTTATGTTCAAAAATCGGACGGTCACCCGCTATATATGCCTTTAAACAAAGAGGTGCTCCACTGCGTTAAATCTACTACATTCGGGACACGACTGCTGAGCAATTAATTCTCGCCATGGTTCGTTATTACCGAAGCCTTTGACGTTCAGTCCCCACTCTTATTTTCTCTTCCACGAGCTATTTCCCCTTATTGGCGTTCTATCTCTACCCTTATTTCCCCATTGTCGAGTTCCCCTTATTGAAATAAATTTCAAACAGAATACGTCGCAAAAGAAGTTTCACTTCAAAAACTTTTAAATTACTAAAACCAAACCACCCATAGACTGGATTTCTGTTTTTAAGTTAAATTCGGCTATAATTTACCAAATGCTATTTTAAATTAATTTAAAATTAATATGTTGTTAGCAGTACGGAATTTTTTACTTTTACAATTTTAGATATCACTTTTAGATTAAATACACAACCATAATGCATTATGGTGATTATGACCGTTACCGACCATAGCTGTAGAGGACATTTCTATGCCCATATGCCTATATGTTTGCTACTACTCATGACTTGTGACTAAATTTCGAAAAGAAAAAAATAAAAGTAAACTCCATTCTGTTGACAGTACGTCTACTCGCCCTAAATAGTTAAGACAAAGTTGTTTAAAGCACAGAGCCGGCCATAGTTGTCGTCTAGTTGTGCAACTGTTAAGATCATACATATTATCATAGATTTGCTAGTAAATTATTGTTAATTATTCTAATCTCGTGATTTTTGAGTTCGGGCGGCTTCAGGAAATATTTTATTAATAGCGTAGACACAGAGGCCTTTTCTCCTCAACTTTTGCTATTTTCTTAAACCTATAAAAAATATATAGTAGATTCGAGTATTATATTACAATTTTTAAATAATCAAAAACGTGATTTTAATATATTTTTGGACTTAAGAGTTTCGGTAGTAACATACAAATGTATACAAGATACAAATTTATGCCAAAAAAAAACTTGAAAAATATATTATGACACTCTATGGGTGGGACAAACCTTATAGAAAGTTCCAATCAAATTAATGCATTACGTTTTTGGGCATTTTTACCCGAATTTTGAATAATCCGTAAATTTTAATGCTTATATTTAATTTACATTTTAAACCACCATAAATAATTCCATATGGGTACTTTTTTGTGGGATCATTTTACGTGCTGTTCCCCGTTAATTAATTAATGTTGTTTGTTGTATCATATTCTGGAATTTGAAAGCACTCTGCCTGTGTTCGATTATTCCGTGGTGAATTCAAACATATATGAATATTAAAATATAGTTAAAGTTAGAGTAGTGTTTTTAACAACTCTTTTCGGTTGATTTAACATCCTTTTTCTTTGGATGTAGATCAAAGCCGTGTTGCCGGCATTACAAGAATTGGAACCGCGATTTACAGCTTGGTTTTATGAGCCACTGCTTGGCTAGTACATTTCAATTGCTTACAACTCTTGAAAAAAAGTTTGGCACTTAAGTAAAGGATGTCTGTTTTTCGCAAATTTTCCGTTTTACTAGCACAAAGTATTAGTCACTGATCTACTTTCCTTTAAGTCATATTGTTTATAATATTAAAATAGTTAATTGCATCCGACATAAAATTTAGTAAAATTGAGTTTACTTTCTTTTCAATTATTAAAATATAAAATTTTATGAGAGCAAAACCTATTAAAAAGTAAAATTATATTTATAAACATTTGATTAAAATGGTAAATATAACTTGTTTAATGCAAATTGCGAAGCTAATTTTGGTTTTCATTTCATACTCATTAGCTGGACTACTAAACGAAAATTAGAGTATATTTTTTATTATTTTAATTTAATTTTTAAATACTTTCTTCCTTTATACTACTTAGATATTAGTAAATTATTTTGATCTATAATTTTATCTTTACGCTTGAACGCATTTTTTTAAGTAGCACTTACTCAATGAACGCTTAAAATGTAGTAATTTAATAAATTCAAACAATAAAATCAATTCAATTTTTTACTTACGATGAAAGTAGAGTAAGTACGTATTATGTAGATATCATAAAAATTTATTAACGACAAACACAATTAATTTACATGTTGGCTTTGTGTCTGGTTAATTTCTTGTTAAACTATTACAACTATAAATCAAAATATTCATAATTTACAAGGCCCGAAACGAGCCTTATTTTTTTTATAAAATTTTCAATTAAATTTTTAAAGTTATTTTTGCCAACGAACAGGGTTAATTATAGTCCCATTAGTTATTTCAACCTGTTTTAATTTGGCAAAAGCGAATTTTTTGCACATGTATTTTCGTGATTTATTTTACGGTATTCGTTTTAGTTTGGTATTTTTAAGTAGGAAGTTTCTGACTTAACAATTAGCTTAAAAATGTGAGTTGCTGATGAGGGATAATTTTAATGTGTAATAAATTAACACTTACAAATTTCAGTTTGTTTCGAGAACTGATCGACTTAATTTAAAGTTCGTTTAAATTATTTTTGTTCATACTTTAAAATGATAAATGAATTTTATTGTGGAAATTTAAAATGTCGTAACTCCATAAATTTTATTTACTCTGTAATTATAACTGTGCATAGCTGTAATTAGATATGTAATTTAAAAAGGGTAAAACTACAAATTATTCGACAAAAACATTGAAGTACAATCATACAGTGGCGTAGCCAAAGGCGTGGACATATCGGCGCGAGAACTCGAAGAATCCACACGATCCAAACCTCAATTTTTAAATATTGCAAAAATCAACGGCATAACGAAATTTCTTTAAAATGTACATAGATAATATTTAAAAAAAATGTTTTTAACTTTTTAATTCAATTAAACACTCGTCAGTTAAATTAAGCATAAAGTACGAACGAAAACATGTAATTTGTTAATTTGCTACTTGTACCACCGAAAAGATTTCAAGATAAGTAACCTTTTTTGTTGAGTGTATGCATTACTTTCAACCGTAAAATTAGACTTCTGTTTAATTTGCATAAATAGAAATTAGGGTAATTTTCCTTTTGTGAAAAATAATTGAATTCAGTTCCATCTTAACTTTTTCGAATTATTCCGCCATGCTATGTTTTAAATTGCAATCCTCTATGCATGTAGAATACATTATGATGTAGCTGCACATCATTGGAATTTTGAAAATAATAGAAAAAAAAACATGGTTCAGTTATGCACATTAAATAATCTAATTAAAACAATACAAATTTTCCAGTGGTAGCATGTTGCATATTTATTATCAAAAAATATTTTATTACAATTCATAAAATTTGAATTATGATCTGAACGTTAATTAAAGTTTTTTAGTTGCTTTGAGATTAATGTCTTCAATAACCTACGGTGATTTTGCCGTTCATTAGTCAAATACATTTTCTGCATTAAAATTTTTATTACTTGTTGGATATAAATACACTCGCTAAACCATTTCAAATATTATTATTTTTTTTTTATTTTTTTTTTTTTTAAAGTATATTTTAATAAATTAAAAATATTCCCGATATTCCTAAAAATAATGTTTTTAGACCTTCAAAACCCCAAACAGATCAATCATAAAAACCAACTTAAAATTTTCTCTTTATGATAATGAATTTGCTAATTGAGAAGTCCCAAATTTGGTTTTTCCATAGGTTGTCCTGGTTATTTTATTATAAGCAATGGAAGGTGCGATCATCTCCACCTCCAAGCTGTTATGGTATATCCCCTGAATATAGTAGGTAATTATTTTTAACCATTGTTTGATTATTGGCCTCCTTCTCTGTTACACTACTTTCCTCAGCACTGAGCTTGATTATTGAAGACCTGCAGTTTAATATATCCGTTTCATTTTTATTGCCAACCTAATAAAATTTAGAGGTTACGGGAAAGTGATGAGTCAGTGCTGTCTTTACAACCTGGACAATCTGCGCAATTAAATTTTACAGTAATCGAATACCACATTCGAAAATTCAAAATAAAAATTCTGCGCTAACTTCTGCACATAAAGATTTAAAAAAACATTACGATTCAAA
Organism: Cantharis lateralis; assembly: GCA_963170105.1. Lineage (NCBI taxonomy): Eukaryota > Metazoa > Arthropoda > Insecta > Coleoptera > Cantharidae > Cantharis > Cantharis lateralis. Next base: position 39,769,251 of record OY720625.1, read on the forward strand.
TACCAATGTTTTTTCCATAGCTCCACAACCAATTAAAAGCTTTTTACAGAAAATAATTTACCCTATTTCCAAGCTCATTGGTCTATTAATATATTTCATATTATATCGTAAAATGCGAGATATCTATGTTGAAAAAGCTATTCAAACTTGCTGCGTAAGTTATAATAATGTATAATTAAATATTTACATATAGATACACCTATAATATGATATATAAAGTTCTAAATGCGGCGTTTTCAAAATAATAATAAGTGTTATTAAAATTTAACATAGCAATGATAAACATAAATTTCTTACTTAAATAACTTGAAGTTAGTAAATTGCAAATAAAAAAAAAATAAAAATGCAAATTAGTGAATAGTAAATGAATAGTGTAAGATCATAAACGTTTCCATTTTTTTTAATCGGTGCGGCAATACTTCAACAGCAAGCAGTAGACCTTGAGAAGGTTATACTATTAAAAAAATAAATAATTAATTTAATAATAAAGTTTGTATACAGCAAGAGAGCATTTATTTTTTCCTGGTAGGAAAGCTACACTTGCTATACCTTGACCGATATTTTACAACGCATGGTTCAAAATGCGGAACTACCAGCTGTAAAAAAATTTTTAATTTTCCATGTCATTTCACGTTTGTTGTCAATCGGAACATTGAAGTCCAGTACCTACTTCAATACTGAAAATGTTGAATAAAGCCGACAGGTTTTTAAATTATTGCACCTATAACTTGGAATTTTTCATAATAATTTGACGTAAATCGGGCCCCTTTTCTTGCAGAGCCCGGGGCGGTGAACCCCCTGGCCCCCATAATCCGCCATTAATTAGAATAATTTTATTTAAAAACCGCATAGCTTTGTACAATTAAATATCATTTTCTTTATAATGCAAAATAGAGAAAATTAAAATAATGATAATAATAAGACTACAAGCACCAAATGAAGATAAAGGAAAAGAAACAGTATAGGTTTTTACGAACGATTACATATGATAATAGATAATACTAAGAAAAATTATAATTAAAACAAGGAGACTTTAATGATGGAATGGAAAGAATAGCGGTAGACAAGGTGATTGTGATAATCTTGACGAAGACCTCTTAAACGGAAATGGTTAAACATGAAGAGACTTCACATCTTATAATCGAACAAAAATAATGGATACCTTCTAAGCATAAAAGGATGCATACAATATAAATAAATACACAGGTTCTGCCAAGGTGCCAGGGGATATACTTCTATAATTATTGATTATATTATGTCAGCTAATGACAAAACTTCTGAGTATATGGGCAAGATGGTTAGAAAACAAACAAAAATTGCCAATAAAAAGTTAGTTAAAGTTGATCTATTTCAAGGAAAATAGCAATAATCTGAAGTAAACTAAAAATATAGAAGAAAATTGGACTAACACATAGAAAAAGTTGCAATTGAAACCTTAGGACATCGAACAAAAACTAAAGCTAAAAGGAAAAGACGATGAAGAACTTAAAGAAGCCTTAAGAAAACTTAAAGCCTCATCCACTTTTTTAATTTATAACAACAAAGTTTTCTTTAGTAAAATTTTAAAAAATTGTTGAATCAATTAACTTAATTATTGTTGATGACGTTTTTTCTAGTGCAAGTAGAATTAACGAAAGCAACGCATATGAGAGAATGTAACGCTGCAAATTCAGTTGTACTCTATTTGACGAGACAAACGCGAGTTATATTTATTCGTATAGAAATAGAAACGTGTGCATTCTTTAACTTTAATAATTTTTTTCTCATAATTTAATCCATGAAGTGATGATACTAAATTTGATAGAACCTGAGAAGGAAAGGGTAAATACCGAATCCTGCTTGGCATTGCCTGTATTGTCGTAATATTCTGTTTTGGGATAGCGGCGACCTATCGTATCGTCCTTCCAGCCCCACTGGTCCTTGCGGCAAAACTATAAATTCTACGATTTTAATCATTTAATAATACCTTTTTATATAGGTTCTAATCACTCATTGTCTAAAATCAAAGGTTTTTGAATTTGTTTTTTGTTTAACAAATTCTCAAAAAATCATTTGCTCTCCTCAATTTTTTATTTTTATATTATTACCAGTCTCGATTGATCCTGGACTTTTTGAACATCAAATAGTAAAACATGAAAATTATTTAAATATTAAAAATTCAGTGTGTAATGTTACGTAGTAATGAAGCTGTGCTATGAAACTGGACATAACATAATACTCCATAGCTGAGAGTAAATACTAAAACAATCTGACATTAATTGATGACTTCGTGTAAGTAAATCACCAACTGCCTACGGCATATGGGGGTACATGTAGCGGCCGATCAGGCGTCCTAAACTGCTCAAGATATACCAGTGACGCATATGCCATTATATCCATTAAGTACAGCATTATAATTACATAAGATTTATCCAGGACAAATTGTCCTTAAAATAAGGACAGCATGTTTTTCTTGGAAATTTTTAATGTTCGAAATTTTTTTCCAATTTAACATTTTAAGTTAATTCGCTTAATGTGTGCCCACCCTTAGAGGGCGATCGGCTTAGTGCTGACAGATTGTTAGCGAGAAAATTGCATACTACCTACAATTATCTCTGATGCCAGCTTGCAAACTTAATTTTACCAGTCTGTAAAAATAATTTTATATAAAATTGGACTTAAAAATTATAATACAATCAGGTTGAAAGTCATCAACCAAGTCATAAATCAACAGACACTTTAAAATAAATTAAGAAATATGAACGTAAATTGAAATAAAGTAGAAAGCGATAACCCTAATAGTTACGCCTGCTCCAATCTTGGTGATCTATCGCTAATTTATTATTATCCATAATCGGATTAGATTTAAACAAAATGGAACTATTTAAATATATCCAATTTCCAATGTATTTTTCGTGAAAATTGCAACGTGAATGAACTGAAATAATTTTTACTGCAAAATGTTCGGCAATCAGTAATAATTTAAATTTTAATATTACACTTTATGCGGTCATAATCGCAAATTATATAATGCTAAATCGTAGAAAATATACTAATCGAACAAATTAATGATATTACTTTGTGCATACATTACCTTACATCTGTACTTAATTTACAAACTCATATTTATGAAAACTATGAGATGAAACTAAAACCGGTGTAGTTGGGCGGCAAGATAATTCTTAAAGTTGCAAAAATAAAAAATTAATTATAAATTTCATTGTAGAAGGTTGTATAACCGGCATAAAAGAGCAAAAGAAAATTTTAATTCGCAGCAAGCTGGTAGTATGTACTAGAAACGGTATAGATTGAATCGCAGCCATCGTTCAATTTGAAATTTTAATGCTTTCCAAACTATAATTAGAATAGCATGCCGCCCCCGATGAAAAGCTTCTTTCAAACACCAGTGGCGGATCTACCGTTTGCGAGGCCGAAGATGACCATGCTATAGGGATCCTTCTGGCGTTATGTTCTGTGAGGTAGCATTTACACGAGTCAAATTAATGTATCCTCTATCTCTCTCTTATATTTTAATTTGATTGGTTTTTTCAGGATTTGCAACGAAGTACAACTAATCTATTCATGTGGCTTCAAAGTTAACTTAAGGTATTGAATTCAAAAATGAGACGAATAATGATAATGATAAGGTGACATGATATCGGGGCTCTTGTTGGTCTGTAGGGGGCCCCTGATACGTCGGAAGCTAAAGCTTGAGCTTTATTACCTTCTATGCAGATCCATTGAGCCGCAAATTTTATTGCTTCTAAACATCCCTTATTAATAAAACCATTCGGTTTAGAAAGGAGTCTTGGGCAAGTTTGATAGTCCGATGCCCAAATCGAGACAATCCACTCTGTAAGTTATCTAGAGGTCACACCAAACACCGCTGCAATTATTAATGATTTTAATTTAGTTTGACTCTAGGAGTAGATATAATAACTCCATCGGCGTCAAAACTCTTAGTTTTGTATAACAGCAGACGATAATAATTTTGCAACTAACAAGGTAAAAAGTGTTGTCTGCATGTTATAATGTAATTTGCCTTCATATTAATATAACTTTCATACTATAACATCAAAGTTGGAAGGAAAAAATTATCGGTCGTTTCGCTTTCTCATTAAAAATATATCAAAAAGAAGTTATATGCACGTTTACATTCTATTCCAATTGTGGTTTATTATAATCAATTGATTGGTTTTAAATCTGCACGTCTATCGTTCATCTCTCTTCTTTGCATTTGCCATTTTGGAACATTACTACCATCGAAAAAAAACCTCACGTAAATATAAATTCGTTTTGATTTAGACATATTTTCTATCTTCTCTCAATGGTTTTTATTACCGATGCATTTCGTGTAACTATGTAGAGCAAAACAATTTCACATAAAATATAGGTTTAGCCAGTTTACACGCATAAAATACAACTTTCTTGTTGTTTTACCATGAAGCGTCACAATTGTGTTAAAGGAGATAACATTGAATTTATAAGGATGCATAACAGTAAAATTAACTTAAAAATTACTAATTTTATTATCATTGCAACTACGAGAAAAGAAAGGATAATAAATGTATTTCAATGCAGTCCTGCATTATTTTGTCGTTTTAATTAGATCTGCATCGCTTAATTTAATGTTTGTTTAAGTGAGCATATCCAGCTTAATTAAATTAGTTAATTTTTTTCAAGGTCACACCGCACAATTTCAATTTGCATTTACTTATTTATAGTTCCCTTGAACTTGCATTTTTATTCTGCAATTTATTTATTCGTAACTTATATTTTGTTATTTAAATATGTATACACTGTGAAAGTAAGTAAACAATCTTCTTCATTAATAATAATTAAACATTTATTTACTTTTGCTTTACAGCTTGGTAAATTAAAAAATTATAATTAAATATTAAATAAGCCTTTTATACGTGATTATAAAATATTAAACCTACACGTGATGACAAAGTATGAATTGAAAAATTAATTATTACTCAACTTTATTATTTTGAATAAAGGTCGTAATTATAATTATTCACATCAACGTCACACGAAATTTGTATAAAAAATGTATTAACAGCAGGTTAACAAAAATTTCGATATGGCTGTGTAATAGTCCATATATCCCAAGCTTGAACCCGAGAGAACTCAACCCCCCCCCCCCCGGTACAAAATACTACGACGTAATTAATATTAATAAATATTGTAATTCCCGCGAGTTGATTGACTTAGCGCCAACTAGCGGAGAGACAGACCAGGGGTCCTATTTTTGCGAGTATTAATTTTGAATAAAAATTTTGTATGGGTATTGGTATAGAGTATTGTAGAGAGTTTAACCAACTTATGAGTTGGTAATAAATCGGAAGAAGAAGGTGGAGGAATTCTAGGAAATTACAAGAATACTATAAATGAACTTCTCCTACTCTTTCTGCCTTTTCGAAAGGAAATCTTAAGGTAATCCAGTAGGAAATTTCCTTGGTATAAATAAAATCATTGTAGAAAGATTGTACCAAATTTGAGCTTTTTTAGAATTTAACTTTTTGCAAAAATAATAGTTGCTTTGCTTACTGCCGGTGACGTGCGGCACAAAAGTACTCAGCGCCACACGATATTGTTTTAGGTCGCAGTCGCACTGCAGCCACCAGCTACCATCTACTAAAATTCAACTAATTCAATTGGTGCAAATAATGAACAAACCATTTCCATTGGTTGCATTTTGCGATGGTGGTCGATGGTGGCTGCAGTGAGACTGCCGCCTTACTTAACTTTTGGAGATCAAACAGCTCGACAGACTGAAAACTATAGAGAGAGCGAAATATTATACTATAATTAAACTTGAAAACATAGATGGTAAACGCTCGCGCTCGTGCAAAAAATGGTTTTAAATTTAAAATTTCAAATACAATACATTACATAAAAACACTATTATACTTCATAATAATTCTTTTCCAGATTTATTTGTTGACATTTTAATATCCCCGATTATAAATTTTTTTGAAAAACAGAAACTATTACAAAATCGTCACTAAAGTTGAGAATTTCGCATATCTTTAAAATTTAATAGGAGCAATAAATAACTTATAGATTAAAACATAAAAATTATACATACATTCTAAAGCATGTTTTACAGTGCGCCTTATTAAAATTTAATTGAATGAACAGAAATAGCTTCATAAATAATTAAATGCGTTAAAATTTTATCTATAGGTAAAATGCATAAAAAGGTAATAAAATGAATGTTTGTATAAATACAGGGTTAAAAATTATTTTATTTTAATTTATTACTAATAAATTAAAACTAGAAGTTAAATATCGTTTCCATAGTTTTTTACGTATTTTTCATAAACGAAAAACAATAATCTACCTATATATTTTCAGGCAGTTATAAGCTTTTGAAAAATGCAAATAATATGATATAACAAAATATAATATATTTATATACCTACGTATTTTTAGAAGCTTAAAGAACTTCATTGAAGAACAATAATATATAATTTACCGTAAATAAAAATACTTACGTACCCGGAAATTTTAATCGAAATTAATCATATTAATAACAAACCCGACCTGTGTTATTATTATGATAATTATTCTAATTAATTTTACAATTTCCATTTTTATATTAATTTCGTTAATTTTTCAAATTATAAGTATAATATTTACACCCATCCCAATTTTCAAAATTTTCAAGAAATACCTGGTGATTAAAAATTCTACGCATAATATATCTCAACTTACAGTTATAAAATTTAAACATTTGTATTTTGGAAAATTATTATATAACAATAGGTAGGTACCTACATACTATAATAAATTACATGGCAATTAATTAAACATCTTTTTTATTCCCATATACATATATTTTGGGCTATTCCTATTAAATATATAAATAAGAACAATGGTTGATAATATTTTATTTTAATTTGAGTAATATACCGACTGCGAAGAAGTAATATTTTTAAGTAAGCTTAATATTGTACACGATAATTAAATATGGGCAGTTATTCATAATTACACATTGTGTGAATATACTCATAATTACTTTAGTTTATATAAACAAAATTTTTCTAATGTTCTTTGAATGTGTAATGTTAAATTAATATGCTACCTACAGTTAGTATAATATAATAATTGTATAAAAATATGTGGAGAGTGCAATATAAAATAATTATAATTTTAAATACTACTCATTATAGTTGTATAGCAATACCATTGTAGGTAATGATTTTTTAAACCATTGATTAAATTAATTGCTACAATGTAGAGTTTAAAGATCGATTAGCGTGAATATAATTTAATTGGAGCAAGTTTATTAAAATATTTCAATTTCAATTTCCTTGCCCAAAGTTCTACTTACCTCAAACATTGGCATATTATATTATATTATGTAGATAATATTATATTTAATATTAAATTTTAATAAATTCAAATCCAAAACGTTTTATTACAAATACTTAAATTACATGTGAAATACAATAACTGGGAGAAAATTAAAAAAAGATTTTAAATTTGAATTTCCGTGACTTATTTTTTTATTATCTTATATGAAACTTATTTTTAATTCCTGATAATAATAATAATTATTAATGAAAATTACAGATAATTATAATTAATATATTATTAAATTGTTTATTATAAAGCAATTATTACAATTTACTATAATTTATAATTGTATACCTACATATTATGAAAATAAAATACAAATTGTAAAGTCATCAGGCAATAAATTAATAAAAGCAATATTATATTTTTATACCATATTATACATATTATTACAATTATTATATATTTAAATGATGTTAAGAAGTAAGAACTAATCCAATCAGATATTTTATTTACATTTTTTTTCTGAACGGTGTTTAATGCCATCTTTACTAACTCAAAAAGACATATACCTATTATAATTTTTTTAAATATTTTTTAATAAAATAATTTTGTGATCTATTTTTTTTTAAATTTCAAGAAATTCATTCAAACCGCCAGTATTACCATCATTTATAAAATAGGTATAACGTATTTTTGAATAGATCATTAATTTTTTAATAGATCGTTAAGTTTTTATTAGATATCTTTTTTTTTTATTTCAGAATTAATTAATTTATAAAATAAAAGAAGACACGATAATTAAAAATTTACAACTCAAAATACAAATTATCCATATAGGTAGTATTTAAAAAATCATAAAAATGTATGTACAAGTATTATTATCATGCTGCTTAAAAGCATAAGTATGTCGAAGTAAAGAACAAAATATGGTATGCCAAAGACGATTAAAAATTAGCTTGTGCCAGAATTTTTGAAAAAATTATTTACTAATTATTTATGGATTTTATTGCGATTGAATTTTTATTATCATCGTTTCAATATTATTTACAATAAAAATATATGTATGTTTGTATATTTGTATTTGTGATTGACACAGTCATGGGTAGACAAACAGACAGACAGAGCCTGTTATTTTATAACTGTAGAAATTCTAATTAACTGTTGGTGGTACGAAAAGCAAATCATCAATTCGTTACCATATGTCGCAAGCCTTTAATGATGCATAATTAGACTTTTTACAATTTATTCTGAAGGTACAGTTGATCTAAAGCGGTGTATAAACTGAATAAACAATGTTTGATTCACCTAAACAAATAATAACACTGAAATCATTTCTATAATCACATACTATTTTCAACTTTACGAGAATATTGTTCTCATTCATATCTTGGAAAAATTGCCTGCAATAATAATTTATTTTTAAATAAAATAAAGACTTTTAAAATAAGTTGTATTTTATAAATTCACACAAGTTTTGATATCCATAAAAACTCTTCCCAAATTTGGAAAAGCCAATTTAAGACTTTAAAACCCATCTGAATATATCGGTTACATCCTTAGGAATATGAAATTAAAAATTATTTTTGCCCAAACAGACCATAAGCACTACAATTTTATAACTTTCTGGCATAGCTTATCTCGACTACTATTTAGTAAGATAGTTTCTTCATTGAAAATTTCAGTAAGTGATTTTTTTCAGTCAAATTGTTTTATCTTTGTATACACGATTACTGTAGAATCATAAAATTGTTTGCTTAAAGCAGGTAGTACTTAAAATTCGATAATAAACATAAAGTATAAAAATGCAAACTTTAAACTCACTTTTCTTGACTAAAACTTTTTTTCCTTATATTTGAAGAATAGGTCTAAAATCTAATACAAAAATTAACTTCTACCATTTCACTGTTTTCAATTTTATGTACAGGATTTAGGTTCATTCTTAATCTAATTTAATTTTTAAATTAAACAAATATAATTTATAAAAGATTTTTCATTTGATTCGGATCGTTATTCGAGTCCTAATCATGTAAACAGTGCGGAGATATTTTATCCGTTCTAATAAATGTGAAGTGAGCTGCCGAGTCTACGCTTTTCATTTACGTTTTCAGTTTCAAATGCAGAAGCACATAGTTCAGACGTCAACAAGTTTAATTTAAAAAATAAAGACAAATTGAAGTCTATAATCAGTTTTAAGTTAGAAATTGAGAGAATTATTACGAGGTTAATTTAATAATAAAATATTTTATTATTTTTTACATTCCGGTGTTCTAGTAGACGGGAACCTCCTTTTAAGTCAAAACTGATAATTTTTATTGGTTTGTTTGTATTTAATCCTCCTCTTTAATTTTAACGTTTTAACGCTAATCGCAATATTATTTGATTATAATTATAAACAAGGTGGAACTCGCTTTTGCGACAGTTCTTAGGCTTCTATACATCTACTTTTTCGGTAGGTTAAATTATTTGGGTTTTATTTAATTCCAATTTTTAATGCCTTTTAATTATTTAATCTTTTAAAAATTTTAAAAATTTAATCTTTTAATTAGGTAGATTTTTTTACTATATAAGGAAAACGCTAACGTCTGAAATTGTAATATTTTTTTTTTAAATTTCGACCATTATAGGTAAATATTTGCAATTTACAAACCACAAATAAAACACAATCCATAATGAAATATTTATAAAACACGTAAAATACCTACTCTAAAAATACAAAATAAGAATATCGGATTAAAAAATATATATGTAGATAATCTGAATAATTAATACCAATCTAAAAATATTCTATATAAAAGTAAAATTGTTTTAAGAACGTGCGTTGAATTATTATTTTGAATTATGCGGACGGACAGACGGACACGGAGCTAGATCATAAGGCTTCTTCCTATACGTTGTATAGAAGCCTAACTAGATCATAAGGCTTCTTCCTATACGTTGTATAGAAGCCTAAAACTCAGTTTTATAGAGCACAGTAACCCCTGTAAGACTTCGGTTATTAGACATGCAAGGGTTATTAAAAGCTTTCACTAAATCAAAAAAAATAACATACATATTATTTAATTTACTAGCTGATTTTACATAGAATTTAATCATCCTGATGTTACATTCTGTTGTGCTCAATTCACGAATTTTGTTTAATTTGATTAATTATATCTTATAAAAATTGAACTAATTTTTAGTAAATTTTGTACTAAAGATCAAATTTAAGCTTTATTCACATGCCATGCGGAAGCATATTGTACATGTAAGTGCATAGGCCAGTAGCGGATTCAGCTTTTTTCGGTGCCTGAAGATAAACATATTGTAGACCTCCTAGACGAACTTCAGTATTTAAGTCGAAAATGTGGCAAATGATTTAAATATAATAACAAAGAAAACAATTTCACAGGTTAATAATAACATTTATATAATAATTACAAAATTTTATTACATTACAATAAATTATATTGCAAATGCAGTTTCATATAAATGAAATAATAAACAAACTATTTTATTGCTTGTAATTTTTTATAGAAAAATTGAAAATGAATATAATGTTACCTGAAATTAATAAAACAAAAAAAATAGAATATTTGTGGTTTTTTTAAATATTATTAAAAATATACCACGCAATTTATTTGAAATTCTTATTTTTTAAGTTCCTTTCTATACTTCCTTTTCACATTCATATAATTCATAATTAGTTAGTAATCAATTCATTACTAATTTATTTATTCACTATTTTATAGTATTTTATTGGCTGTTAATTTTCAAGAGCTAGTATTTTTCAATTTTATGTTAATACTACATTGTATACAATTTTTCTTTGCGGATTTAACAATTGGTTCTATATTTACATAAGTCTGACTAATTGACAGAAACTCAAAATCAAAATTGAAAAGAAAAAGAAAGTGGAAAGGTGTGCTTAAATTTCTTATTCAAAATTTGTAAAAATTTACTTCTTGGGATGCGTTCTGTGTTATAATACGATTTCACGCGAAAATCTTGTTCAAAATGCTGCTAATAAAAATTAGTTTAGAATATACATATATCCAGCATAAAATTTTTTAATTTAAATAATAAAAGACAAAACCGAACACCAGTTATTATTAAATCTCTACTGATAACAGCGAAAAATAATCAGAAGAATTTCTTTATATCAGTAGATATTCATATAGAATTCCAGATAATTCTAATCAGATTGGCAACCGAATTTTAATCAAAATATTTTTAAGGTTGCAATCAGTAATATCTCTCGGTTGATATTATTTTATAATAATCCGGTTTCAATCAAAATTCAATTAATTATTATTATTATTAAATTAAATATTTTCAAAAATATATCTCGGTTTTTCAGTTATACAATTCAGACGATTTATTGTTTTTGCTGTTGTGCAGAAACAAAAACTGTTGTACTTTTCAGACATTGTATCCTGAAGATTATTTTAATTTTTAAAGCATTTAACTGTGACTTGCTATTAACGCTTGTTGATCAAACCAACACACTGGGTTTCCTCGCTTAACCTCGCAATGGAGGTTGATTGAATTGATAAAAAAAAACATTATCAGCCGACCAAAAAAATGTATGGGTATACTAATAATGTTCAATCATCAATACATTTTCTTTTCTTCGCTAAATGTTTTCATCTCTTTCTTCTTATACTGTGCAGACTTGTTTTGATTGAAAATGATTTGCTTGAATTTCTTGTTAACCGTTCATTCCTTTTATGTCAAAAACATTGTGCAAGTTTTTTTGTACAATTAAATCTTGGCAAAATATTTGTAACAGAACTTAGTTATTGTTGGTAGGACAGAGCCACCAAATATTGCCCACGCTAAAGTAAAAGGAAGCAGACAATAACATGGATCAATTGAGTTATTTTTAAATTAAACAATATTTTTATTTAAAAAAAAGGTGTTAATTTTACATGGCGGGGAAATTATTTCCGTCATCGTTTACTGCTTACTGTAACGTTAAAATTTCTTTAACACCTTTGAATCGATGTTAGTCATACGTCCATTAAGCTAGGACTAATAATTCAATGAAAATATTTGCAACCGGTTTAGATACAATACATTAACTTAGAGTTTTATATGTTTTCCATTAGTAATTTATAATAAGTTACAGATTATCTCGGAATCGAAATAGACTGCGAAATTATGCACAACGCCCTCACTAATAGCATCCGGAAGGAATTACTCTCTTCTTCTCTTTCATTAAAACCGCAAATTTTTCTGCTGGTAAAAACTTTCATGAATTTCCCCCGCTTATGTTCAGTAGCATCTTATATAGTTGAAGAAGTGTGTAAGATTTACATTATAGATATTCCTGGTAGCGTATTATACCAAGAACTGTGTTTGTGTCTTCAGTTGGTGCCTCGCTTCTTTGGTTAACGCTCAGAGTTGTTGACTTCTTGCGAAGGTGTCAAGTGCTTCTAGTGCAAGGCCGGACAAGGTCGCTCAAGAAATCTTGAACCCCACAACTAACAACTTGATCAATTGCTTACTCCAAAATTTTGTTATTTCATTTAAGGTCAGTAATATTTTTCCTATTTTTTTTTAAATATTCTAATAATCATAAACCACTAGTTTTACCTAAAAAAGGTCATTAAATTGCGAAATGAATTTTTTAAATTTTTTTAATTAAGATAAACCTGTTCCACCATACAGATTAAATGAAAATTTATTTTAATTCCTAAAATGAACGTTATGTTGAATATTAAATTAAAATTAGTGAATAAAACTATGATTTTATTAACTGTTTTTAGTATAAAAAAAAGGCGTAAAATAAAAATAATTCTCAAAAGTGTGCCGTGTTGAACTGGAACTTTTTACTTCGACTTGGAAAATAAGCTATTAATTTGTTGAAAAATTGTTGGATTTTTAGAAACTGCAATAAGCAAAAAGCTGTTAATTTAAATAGTACTTTCTTTTACGCATGTAGTGCAATTATCACTTCTTTCGAAGGAGTGTTTTAAAAATTTGTGTTTTGTACTTCAAGTAATAATCGATTTTTAATTTATAATAAACTCAACACTTTGATTTGTTAATTTAAAAAAAAAAATTTAAACCACTCGGGCGTCGACGTTAATTAAAATAAATATATTTATTAATTTATTATTTTTACACTAATATCGGCACCTTAAAAACCCATAATATAAAATGGTTATTAGTTATTATTATACAGGTAACGGTTCTACATAATAAATCGGTAAATACCATAAAAGTAGCCACAGAAATAAAAATGCTGTGGTTTTGTAGTGCTTAATTAGTGAATTAAATTAAAATTGCTCAAACAGTTGTTTTTAAAACTTTTATCCTTTTAACCTAAAAATTCTTTTAATTTTTTTGGAAAATTAAAAAAAATTAATATTACTTAAAATTGTTTATCTATCTGTTATATTAATTTATTATTCCAAGTTGAAATATTTCCGATATTTTTTTAACCTAATTTGATATAAGTAATAGGTACAATTTATTTATCTCTTGCGCTTTAAAAAAACCCATGGGTTTTCCCATAGTAACTTGTCAGACGTAAAATAAAATTTTCCACTTGTTCGAATACCAAAAATTTCTTTTCGTTTTCTATGGTCACATATCCAGCAACGGAAATTGAAATTAAAATTAAGCTTTGCATTAAAAGTAGAACAAGTTATTTTAGTACTCATATTTTAATAATAAATTAGTTTAAAAAACAGACAGCTTTTTATTATCGGGTTTATCTTGTAGAAAATAGTGCCCAAATTAGATAACACTTTTTTACGTTTTTAGATGCTAATTGTGTTTAACAGAGCATGTAGTAAATTTTTTAATTGACTAGTTTTCTCAAGTACCTATTTACAGTAATTTGTTTTGACATTGAACACAAAAAGAATTTAAAAGTTAAATTTTTCATTCAATATTTTGAGCAATTTCGTATTTTTAGAACCTGAATTTATTATATTTACCTAAGCGTTGTTTTTTTAATTGGCTTGAAATAATAAACCAGCGATTAAATTTTTATTTACTTTCGAGTTAAAGCATTTATTTAAAATTTTTAATTTACCTTAATTAGCTAAAAAAAAGCAGCAAAAGTTAATAGTATTAAGAGCTTTTGTAGCTCACGCTCATTAGTATCAAATAATTTTGTAAAATATTTGCCAAGTATTTATTAAAAAATTCATTTACATAACTTTTTGTCCCCATTTACATTTGTAAACCTGACCTATCCGAAACTTGACGCCACATCAAATGTAGTGACATACTAGTTTTTCTCTTCCATGCTGAGACTATCGGCGAATCAATTATATGTTAACTAAACTAAGGATTTGCATTTAATTAGCCGATCAGGATAGGAAAGTAAAAAAACGTGTAATGAGGAATGTTGACCAGGGTCAGATAAATATACAGATTAGATCTTAATCTTGTTGTTTTGAAACGCAAGGGGTCCGGGGTGGCAAACGTATCAATTTCGTTGATTTTACAAATAAACTTAAACTGTGCACAATTACTTCATTTTCTAGTTTTTAAAATTAAAATAAAATAAATTCAAAAACAAAACATAATAAAAAAATGTCAATGGCAGAAAAATGTGTTATATAAAAAAATAATGTTGGCATGTCAATCTTTACGAGGATATTCTATGTTTTATTTAAAAAAATAGTTTAATAGCATTCTTTTCGATATTTCTTTAAGTTTCTTTAAACTTCATAATGTTTTAAATTACAGCAGTTATTGATGGTTTTTAATTTTTTTTCTGATTTTTGTCAAAAAGTTGTAAATGATGTAAAAAAATTCATAAAACTATAAAAGCCGTTGATTATATTTTACATAATATATAATTCTATTAATAATTTAATGTGAATAATACCTGTCCATGCTTTTCGCATTTAATAACATGACTATATTTATCATTCCTACGATTTATTTTCAAAATCAAAACCAAATAACAATTAAATATTTTTAATATTATAAAAAATATAGGTTACCATTTAAAAAAATGTAAAAAAACATTTCTTTTGATTTTTCTATTTTGTTTATTTAACCACGTAGTTATTATGTATTTTCAATAAATATATGTAATAAGAACACTTTCAGTTTTGTTATTAAATGTTAAAACATATGTATTAGTATACTAAAAGTGTCTTCCTTTTTCGAGTATTATATTTTTACACTTCCATGTGGAAAATAGCATATTATTTTAATGAAGATATTTTTGGGAATTTGGAAATAATTGCTTATTATTTTACTTCACAATTGCTGATGTCCACTTTCCTTTATAAAAAAAAAGCAAATAAAATAATTATAATTATTCTCAAATTCATACAACTATTTTGAAAAAATGTATTCGTATTGCCAAACTCATCAGCATGATTGAACATATAATTAATATTTAAAATTTATTATTATAGTAACTCCCATTATTTGAATTGACAATAGCCTAAGGGATATTTTGATATTTTTGTTACTAAATAGTTTTATGATTTGATAGGTTGTCACATAAATTGAGCAGTACTAATTTTTATTTCTGATTTATGGATCGTAAAATCGAAATTGTTATAATCCATTATCGAATTTAACATCCGACATGATCCTAAATTTGCAGGTGAACTGCACCGTCGTTGGAGCCTCAAGTATACATAATTATAAATGATATTGTTTAGATCGAAATGAAATATGAGACCTCTGAGTAACTTAATTAGAAAAAAAAATTTACTGTTAGCAGATATATTTCGGAAATTTTTTCTTATATCTACCTACTTTCAGTTTCTTTAATATTACAATTCGCCGCCGTTCACATTCACATTATTTACTTATAATTGAGTTGCAGAAATGACGGAATTATTTTATTTTAGAACCTTCAGGCTTTAAGAGCTTAAAATAATCTCCATATATAAAAACTGGTCTTAGAAAAGTTCTTGACCTTTTAATTTTCAAAAATTAGTTTTTCTTTAAAACTAACTTAAAAAAAGTTAAATTGGTTTATTAATTATTATTTTATATTTGCTCAGTAGGTTCTTTGGTCATCAGTCCAATAATATAATATAATTTAGGTCGCGGCTCCCAAAGAAAAAAACCACTGTTATAGATTTACCATTTGCATAATAATGACCCAACATAATATTGTGGTAACGCACAATTGAAATATTAAAATAAATATAATGCAAATTTAATAAAGCAAAATAATCAGTTATGAAAACATTAATTTAAAATAAATAAAATAAAAATAGTAATTATTACTTTATGCGATGTTTTTAACAACAATTTGCTACATAAAGCATTACGTGTTTGGCTTTTTAATGGTTTTTAAACTTGTTTGGTTTGTTTTGTGGATAAATAACGTATTGATAATTATTTCGAGTGCTAATTTTTCATTTTCAGAATTGAAGGTATGCGTGGTTAAGTAAATTTACAATTACTAAGGATGCATGCTGATATTCATAAAATTAATTCTGAATTATTGCAAAAATTCGATAATAATTCATCAACTTAAAAAATTAATTTTGAATTAATGCTACTTAGGTTTCCTAAGAAAACCATTAATTAAGAAATTATTAACCAATTAATAATTTTTCTTTTACTTTAAATGCACTCTATCGTACATTATCATGAACATCAGTGTCATAATTATTAGATTTGCTTCTAGTAATCTAATAATTCATTCTTGAGCCTTTTTAATTAGGCTATAATTTAGAAAATTTTAATTAATATTCAAGTTTTATGTAAATCTATATCGTGGATATTTTACCGTTGAAGTGCCACTTTAAACCGATTTTTTAGTCGTAAATAATTTTAAAAAATAACGAAGTCTGTTGAAACATCGTTTACCGAAAATAATCATTAATTTCGATATAAATATTAAATCAACAAGATTAACTAACCAATCGTCAAAAAAGTTGACTCCTATAGATATTTTTAAATTTTACTTTGGGAAAAACAACGAGAAAAAATTATTTATTTTTTCAACAAAACTAGAAACTATTTATTGTAAGTTAATATATTTTTAATCAAGACAATCTCTGTGATTAAACGATAATATAATTCGTAAGCTTTCATACACTTGCGTGTATTTCATCAGACAGTCATTTATTTATAACTTGGTTTAAAAAAAATTTATAGTTTTATATAGGTATTTATATTTCACAACTTAAGATATTTAATTAAGAATATTATTTTCTTGAAGTAAACTAATTTCTATTGTGATTATTAATGTAAATATATTAGAAATTTAGAACAAATAACTACAGTTGTTTAATTAAAAATTATTTTACAATATTTACTATTACTAGAATTTTTTCTTGAAGTAATAATCTAATTTTCTGTTTAAGAATGCATTTAGTTTGAATTTAGGAAAAAATAGTCTTAAGTTGATTAAATAATTTGATTATAAGAAGAATTAATAATCATACTACAATCTTTTCTCTCGAGATTTTTCTTATGTTTTGTTTTTCTTGTTTTTTGTGAAATTAAAATACAAAGTAGATTAATTTATTCGAAAGATTTTGACAAGGCAAAAAATCAAAGATTAGTATATAAAATAAATCAGATCAGAAGAGATCAAAAATAATCTCTTGTAGAAAACTAACTTCATGATTTTAGAAAACTGTGAACTGTGATTGTAGGACGGTAATTATTAATGCAATGAATGTCACACCTTTCTTGTGAATTCAATATGGTATAATGGAAATCAAAACGATAAAAATAATTTTTTGCTTGCGCCGCAGGCACCGCGCTTAGAGATTCTTTTTTCTTTATATTATCTATTTCTAATTTATTACTAGTTTGCACCTCTTTTGCAGTCGGGGGCTTTCTAAAAAATGTATTTTTTATTAATTCATATTTATGCATATTATGCAAAACCCATAAAGCATAGGCGTTTGCATTTTTTCAATTATTTAAAACAAATCTTGAAAAGAATTTCTGAAATCACCTTTAATGTGATAATAATTATTGGATTAAAAATGAATATTTATAAGGTTTAAAATTAAACTACTGGGTAATGTAATTTAGGATAATTGTAATTTTATTAATTTATGGATAACAATGTCACTTCCATAACTGATAATGAAATTTTTTCTTTTTTTGTAAACTATTTGTCCCATTTCTTTTAATTTAAGTTCTATGATTTGATGATAAAATTTCTTGATCAAGTTTTTTCCATAATTATAATATAGAAGTTACGGTTTCGTCACAGCACTGGTTTGGTGTGATCACCGTTTGAGTTGAATTGCAGAATTTCCTCCATTTCATTTTTGAACATCGACACATTCTAAATTTAAAAAGAAGAAGAAGAAGAAAAAGAAGAGTTTAAAATTTAAAATATTTTTTATAAATAAATTATTTTTTGGGAAAATCTGCGAAAAGAAGAGTAATTATTAGCTAAAATTTATAAATATTTTATAATGTCTTTCCTTCATGTTTTTGGCACATTTTTATCTGGCTTAGTAACTAAACCATTTTAATTAGTGATTGCTATTGCTGCCTCTGTTAGGTCATCTTTTTTTTGCCTGGAGCTTTGCTTCATATTCTAGCTTATTATTTTATTTTTAGCAACACATTAATGATTTTCAATAAACATGTTTCCTCTTATGGTTTTCTATAAGTATAATTAACATGTTTCTTTAAACGCTTTTTAGATTTCAAAAAATTCACTTCGTTAATATTTTTCATGCTGTTTTGTTGATGAATTTCTTTATATTACTATATTACTACCTTAATAAACGAAACCATAAATTTAACGAGCTGGTTAAACTGCTCTAATAAGGAAATGAATGTTAGAGAAAAACTTCTTCAATTAATTTATATAAAGTAGGATTTTCTTTTAAAACCGCTAACGTCACTTATGATTTCTTCATTTGAAAAGATATTCTACAAATGCGATTATCTATGAAAGAACATTGCAATAAATTATTATTGGCTTTGCCTTCAACAAATTAATAATTTCAATTGTGATATTTTTGATAAAATATAAATCAAAATCAGAGATAAACGAAAACGTATAATACTTAACAAATATTTATAAAAAAAATTCAAATTAAATTTAAAACTTCTTAATTTATTATAATTAACATAATACCGACAATTTAAGAAACTGGCATGGCCCTATACGCAGACGATACTGCAATTTATTCACACTCCTTTATGACAAACTTACAAAAGAACAAAATAAGATTAAATAATAGAATTCTATCGTCATGTATAAAAAATTATTAGTAACTGATGTTTGATTTTTAAAGCGAGTTTGTACGATTGAATATACAGACGAGCTCCCAAACGTACATTTGCTCCGAATAAGGGTTGCTATTGTTTTTTAAATCCTAGAAAGTTCAATTAATATTATAATTTTACTGCTGCCTATCATTTTTTGCTTAAAAACAATTGTGTTCGTGAAAAGTGGCAATTTCATTGACATAAAATGAATTTTTAAATATTTATTTATAAAAATTATGAATAAAGAAAAATCGTTTAAAATAAAGCAAATAAATAAAAACTTAGGTTGAAATCTGCACACCACGTGGGGTTAAAATTAATTTTGAAAATTAACTATAACTTTAATTAACTTTTAGAAATATTTAGGATGCAAACTTTTGAAATATGTATTCACTCAATATTATAACTAATATCAGTTTTTAATATCTGCAAAGAAAATTATGAAAATATTGCAATTTTTATTGATTTAATATATAATATAATATTATTTATAATATTTAAATGCCAATAAATAGTTTACAATTAATTAACTAAAAATTAATAAATATAAACTCGACGCTGAATCGTGGGGCTTCGACAGCACCTGCTGACATTTTCAAATATATACTTTATTTAATAATTAATATACTTATAAAAAAATTGTGTAGCTTATATGTTTTAAAACTCTATTTTCCCTCGAGTTAATCAAGTTTTATTATAATTATATAGAAAAAACAAAAATAAATGGGATTTTTCTGGGTTCGTTCAATAATGATTGCCACGAGCCAGTGACACGTACTATTACAGATTTTTAATTTATGGGTTTAATTTGCATAACTTTCATATCAAATAATAAATAAATTATTAATTACTTAAATTAATAATAAACGTCAGAGAAGTTTAAATTGCAATTTAAATATGGTTATGCAATTTAGCATATTTTTGTAATAAATTTTAGAGCATATTTTAATAAGTAAAGCTAAGTGACCACCCAAAATAGATACTGACCAAAATAAGAACTAATGATGATTAGCCACAGTAAATTACAACCCATTGCTAATTAGCAGATAAATAGAAAAAATTACAAAACATAATTAATATTATAAGTTTTAAAGAGGCAGCTAAAATATAAATTAGCGTATATAATTAATAAAATATGAAACACATTTTAAGTGTATAATTAACACTTTTTTCAATAGGTTTTATCCTATAAGCTGTACTTACCTATGCGTGATTAAATATCTTCTATAAATCACCGGTAACGAGAAAAACATAACACGGCGAATGTAGGCGGTAAAAGACAAACTAGGAAGAAACTACAATGTGTAATTTAATTGCTCATAAGATCAGGTAGTTGTAAGCATCGAGGCGTTTGATTATTACCAATAGTTGTTTTTTTAGCTAAACCATCAAGATAATAATTCGTTAACCTGAAAGTACGATCTACTGCAAGTTAATATTATTTCAAATAAAGAACCTGCTACATAAATATTTTCAAAAACAGAAACCTGAGCACTTAAAATTTACATAAGGTATTATCGTTACTTGTGAGAATTTACATTTGAGAGTAATTGCGTGTTAACTGTTCATGTTAAGTTAAAAATCAAATAATGTAAATTATTTCAATATTTATAGCGTCACGTTCATTAATCATTATTTAAACATTTTCGCCATTTTACAGAAGCTTCAAATTAGCTGATGTGCAATCATTAATCAATTAGGTTCCTTACTAGTTTTTTACTTCTATATAAAAAAATTACTGGATATTAAAACCAATTAAAAGCTTCTTTTAATTGTAAATTCACTAAAGTTATAACATGAACAACAAATTATCCGCTAAAGTCAAAAAAAATGCACAAACTAATCCTTTGCCCGTCTGTCCCTCGACACATCGATTAGAAGACGACGGATCCAAGCGACCAAAGCTTTTTATAAAAAAATATTCCTCTACTTACTAAAAATTTATAAAAAAATTAAACTATGGAGCCGCCTCTGAACTAGAAATTATCTAATTGCCGCTTTAATACAAAAAAATTAAATCGTTAATTTAGCAACAGCCATCTATAATGTGTTTCTGGTAATTAACTGGCAGTTAAGTTAAGTTATGTTTCACAGTACACAACTAAAAAAAATTTCTGCGGTTATGAAGAGTGTAAACATTCTTTTAACAAAACAGCCAAACACTAAACACACGTAAAAACATAAACGACAATAAAATGGAAAAACAACACAATTAAACAGGTAGTAAAAATATAATAAGATGGTTAATAAAACGGTAACTATTTATTGTCTAGTTTTTAATCCTTGTGAAGACTGTTGAAGCTATTCTGAAAGCGTGCCATATAAAATAACATTAAAAAGCATATCTAAAATTGTATTGAGAATAATAATTATTATAATGTTTACAATATTTTCTGAAAAACCAATTATGTTTTTATCTTTTGGCTTCAGTTAAACTTCGAATCTATTGCAATTTTTTATTTGCATACTTGATCCAATTTTGTTTAAATAAACTTTCTTTGTGGTATCAAAATCGATTAGTAGTGTGAATATCAGTATGGTCGAAATAAATTGTTATACCATTGATTTTATTGTAGGTGCATGCATTTTCAGAAGTAACGGAACCTGCATTACACAAAAAAGCGTAATTAGTACACAAACAAGTTTGAAATGAAAACATAAATTATGTTAAATTTCGATCTACCTTTTTAATGTATCAATTAAAACGATCGCATTATAAAAATGAACATAAATTTTTAATGATAACATTTTATGTTGTAATCTGTTTGATAATTTAAATTTAACAACTCCAAGCGAATGACATGAAATAATCAAGATAGATGGCGTTATATAAAAATGTCGTTAGTGTTATTACTGTACATGGTTTACTTAATCATCAGAAAATCAGCGTTTGCCATGACCGGGCTTACTTGGTCATCCGCTCTTGGGTAGCGTTTCTAACCTAACCACACAACTCTTTTGAGTTTATGGATTTGTTTTGGCAGGCTTGCCTTTTCTTCGTCCTTTGAGAATGAAAATAAAATTTTAGAAAAATAAACACAAACATTTTTTTGGATTTAATGATTACTGACTCTCATGCTTTTATTACAAAATCGTGTTACACAGTTACACTACTTGCAGTAATATCATACTTTTTATTTTAATATTATTTTTATGTTGTACCTAAACAGTTGAGTAACAATTTTTCTTGATTGCCGATCAGTTTGTAGTCTGTGGGCGATAAGCTGCTGCGTGTTTAATTTTAATTCCGTCATTTAATTGTAAAATTCTCGGCTACATCTGTTGTTTTCAATTCAGTAATTAATGCTCATCTATATCTGATACGGTCACACATTTTTCACTTATTTTCCACAGCAGATAATAAAGTTTCATGTTTCATCCATGACCGTTCTGAGTTCTTGCATTTTTCTAGAGAGATCATTTGGTAAATTTTAACAAAAGTTATTTTAGACCAATTATGAAGAATTAAAAATTTTAATTATATTTGAAATAATTGGTGTTTAAGAGAATGCCATGAGGATTCCCATATTTAATTTTTACATTACTAGTTTTAAAGAAAATACTGGTTAAAAACAATTTTCTTGTTAAATTCGTTACGCCTCCCTTCCCATAATGAAGATATGAATCCGGACTTAAATGTTCTTTAATACCTCTACAAATTTCGAAAATTACTTTTATAGACACTAAACAGTGACTTATTTAAAAAATGATTATGGGGGGAGGGGCAACCCAGATTATTTTAAGATTTTCGTTAATCCATTCATCACAAAGTTTGTGTGTATATTTGTGTTTGATATAGGAATATTTCATTATTTCGGAAGAAATACATTACAGAGAAATGCACCGGGGGAGGGAGGATCTGAAAATATAAATTACCCTCAGGGAGTAAGGTAATTAGCACTCATTATGGACAATATAAAACTGATGTTCAAGATACCAAAAGGGCGAGAAATTACTATATAAATTATGCTTCAAAACGATTAATCTTCTTCAAATTAAACTTCGATTAATTTCTTCCTTCGTTCAAGGAAGAGAAAGTGTCAACAGATGGCGCAACAATAAAATATAAACAAACAACTTTTGTGGATATATAATTATTTTGCCAATCACAATTTTAAGATCTTGTGCAAAAGATAGTGGTTAAAATAAACAAACTGGAACTGGTATGCTAAAAAACTATAAATGGATGTAGCTACCACATCCCAATCTTTTTGTTTGTTTGTATGTTATGCACTCTTAGACCCTTTAACCAATTTAAACCAAACTTAACGCACTTACTCGGTAGGACTTGGGAAAGGTTATAATAGTGCAAGAAAATTTTAAAAAAGTTGAGGGAAAATTTGATGCTGCGCATAAATCGATTAACGAGATTCACATAAACCTAATAAGAATAGCTGATTAACAATTAATGATGAATTTAAAAACTATAATAATCATGAATTCCAATAAAAATGTTAAATAAATGAAAAAAAAGAGTAGTATGAAACAAACGAGTGACGGGTAGCAAGACTGGAAAATGTTCCAGTGCGCAGACTAATGCAAAAAAATTAATTTAAAATGAGACTGTGCGAAGCCGGGTATCCAGCGAGTTTCTTATAACTAAATCGAAGTTCTTCATTTAACCAGAATTTTTTTCTTTCTATCAAGAGTTTGCAGTATGATCACAATGGAATCCGTAAACGTAAACAAAGAAAAGCGTATATTCTGTCATAATCTATTCAAACTAATACCAACTATAGATGTAAAATCGATCATACAGAGTAGTGTAAAGTAAAAGTACAACTATTAACAAATTTTCAAACAGTGAAAAAATATTAAAAATTGAGGACGTAGCTACGGTGACATTCAACACATTGCAATGTTGGCTTATAAGAAGATGAAAAATTGCTCAGTTTACCTGGGAAACCAGGAATCGACAAGCTTTTTCACAAGAGTTATTATAATCGCGATTGTATCTTACCTACTGTGTGAACTTACACTCGGGTCACCAATGCAGAAGACTTGCTGTGTCTGAATAGCCAACTGCTTCAATCAGTTCATCATCAGCACTCATCAATTGAAATTGAATAACTAATAGTACTAAATTAAAAAAAAAAAAATGAGTTGTAAGAATAAACATTATCTATCTTTCGTAACAAGAGCAGTGTCTTGCATCTGAAATTTGATTTTAATCTTGAAAAGTACTCATTAAGACTTAGTTTATGCAAAACATTTCCTGGCAAGTTTTAAAATTTATAAATAGCTACATAATATTAGCATTTGCTAATTTTTAAAGCTCCTAGCCCATTGACCTAAAAATCTAAACACAACACTGTATACAAACATTGTATACTTCTGCCATGAAGAAGCCAACGTAAAAATAATGTAAATTCTAGAATTAAACTGGAATAAATTTTTGTTTGTCTCAAAATCGATTTTTGGGTGGTCCAACAATATCAAAATAAAACTTTGCATTTCTAGTGAGTCTTGTTCAAAAATCGCCTGCGGCAGTTTTTTGAGTCTACATAATATTATTCGGTTTAATAAGATATTACTTAGAGTTACTTACGATCTTGTTGTTTGAAAGTAAAGTTTCCCATAACGCTAATGTATAGTCCATATTTTATGGTACTTGTGGATTTATTTATAATATTAAATTATAGGTAGCACCTACAACCTGATATTCTTCGTTTAAGCATTGGTGAATTATTATGAACAGAATGAAGTTATGCATCTTACAATTTATTATTATTAAAGCATTTCACATAATCAATGTAAAAGCTATGAATTATATTGATAATCCATTTTATTTAAATGTAATAATAAATTATTACTACTGTAAAATAATCCCAGATCTTAGATATGCTTGAAAATTCCTGCTGCCAGACATTTTATTATTTATATTCATAAAAACTAAGCTTGTGGCAACAAACGCTATTACATTTCCTTATTCGTATTGTCTACATAATGCAGTGTGGTGATAAGCCAAGATTAAAAATATAAATTATTTAAAAATCAAAAATATTTAATCGATAAAATTAAAAATTCGAATTGTTATATAGTCGGTCCGACAGTGAATTCCTCTTACCTACCCACACTACTATCCGATACTAATAACAATCAATACTTTTAAATTGCCCGGTGCAATTTGTTACAGAATCGACATTTTAAAATTATGAGGAGGTGGAGTGACCACATTCATATGATAGGCTTCCATTTTGGAAACGGTTACTTCATAAGGTTACACCTCGATGGTTTGCCATCAAAGCTTCAAAGCTCTGAAGTATTTTTTGCGTATCTTTTCTAAATGTATAATCTATGGTAAGCTTAAAAATTGCTGGAAACTATATTTTATAATGAATATGGTTGGAATTAAAAATGTAAAATCGTAGAATTTGATATCATCAGCTGATTTCTGACTAAGGAGATAGAGCTAAAACTATCATTGATTATTTATTTTTACTGTCAAAATTTGCATAGAAGTTATGTAGCTGCTGTTGCATTTAAAAGACAGTATAATAAGTTAAATTTTTCTATAGATCTTAAGATCTTATCTATTTACGTATTCCATCAGCATTAAAGTATATTCATATATAGCGAAACGAATAATTGTTTCACAAATAATTATTTTAGTTATACTAATAAATATATTTAATTATTGCAATTAGTTTTTAAATACCGAATGAAAAAATATTCATGCTAGCGAGAAATTTCAACCTACTTAAAATACCGGAAAATTCAACATGAACCAACCGAAATCATTATTTTTGCAGTTATTATCGAAAAATTTAATAATAACAAATATATAAATGCAAATTAGGCTTAATTTAGTTTACCGTAATATAATTTTAAAAATATATATTTAAAAAAAACTTAATTTATATCCAAATGTAGAACAAATTTTAAAATGACAACTTTTTGAGTATTATTTAATGTTCGGATATAAATTGGTACCATTTTTTTTCCATCACTTTAATAAAATGTTAATAATTACGGCTCCGGGCTGAGAGTAAAAAACGTGACCACACAAGCTAATGAACAACGTAAAAAGGCAAGACACGAATTTTCACTCAGTATGTTAACACGTAAAAAATAATTACGCAAATTGTACAAAATTGATTATACAAAAAAGAAAAAGCTTTTGGCCTTGTTTGCGAGCAGTGGTTTTGGAGAAAATGTTGGGTTTGGAAGAAAAGCTCTTGCGTGAGAATGAATCCAGGAAAGTTTTATATCTGATGAGTGAGATCGAAACCCATTCTTTTGAATTACCGGGGTGTTACCGTTAGACTACAAAGCACAATGTTAAATGAACGAACGTATGTAATACAAAATATATAAATTAAATTTGTCGTAGAATGCTAATTACAGAGAAGTCTGCGATGAGAATTTTCAACAGCGCCCAAGAGAAGTGGGTCAGCCCCCCATCGGAAGTATGTACATAGCAGACATTTTTTATTTTGGAAACAATTTAACATAGAAAAGTGAAAACGGTTTAAAAAACGAAATAATTTTCTTTTTTTAAGCTGTAATTTTGCGCAACTGTATTATTTATTATATTTTCCTAATATATAGTCGATCTATATAATTAAGTTTTTCTGGTTTCGCTTTCAGGTTCATGTTGTTTTTTTGCAGTTCTGTTGTAAACGAAATAAACAATTTGTTTACTACTGTTTGTAAAAAAATTAATTTTCATTTCAGAGAAAGTGTCAGTTACAATGTAAAGATGACTGTAATTTGCGTTAAATTAAATAATAGTTAGAAAAATAAAATAAAATTAACTAATGCCGCCGTTCAAAAGCATATAATTATGTAAATGTACATAAAATTGTTGCAGACAAACATTAATTTGAATATAATGAATTTTATATAAGTTGATTTATTAATGTTCCATATATTAAATTTACTGTTACGCTATACGCGAGATTTAATTATAAACTTGCATGTGCAAGAAATAACAGTTTTGTTAGATTTCGTTTTTAAATAAAGCTCAGAAATAAATAATTTAGATACAAATCTGACAATGACATTGTATTTACTTTAATGAAAATAAAATATCATCAATTAAAGCATACACGCATGCGAAAATTTCTATAGCAGATTTGCATTGTTCGCGTGAAGAAAACCATCTGTACTCACCCATATCTTAGCTGTTTTATTTATATGCAAGTAACTGTTTACCGTAAAGCTTCCAATGAAAGCTTAAACGTTTTTATTCAAAATTATGTTACCTACTATCAATAAATATATCGTGGGCGTATCGGCATTAAACTTAAAATCATACTAACAGATACAAATTTCTGACATCTCCGCTAATATCTCAGCAATAAATTTGTATTGTTTTCATAGACTACATAGCTATATCGATCAGGAGGCGGAGGAATTTTACGCTATACGGCCGATTACAACAACCTTTACAATTCATTGCACCAAACCTGTATGTTAAATCCTTAAATGACGTTTGTACAATCGACCCTAATATAATAAATTTTATTTCATTAATTCTCAATTTATTTAAGGATTTTTTCATTTAAAAATAATTGTTGGAAAAACTCTTTTATCTTCTTCTTCTTCTTATTCTAGGACTACGTCCTGTATTTCCCAATTTTGTGCCTGGGTCTGTCTTTCCTGGGATATCGATGTCCAGCTTTCATGACATCGTTTTGGCGGTCTTCCTTGTGGTCTTTTGGTGTTAGGCTTTCCCAACATAGCCACTTTTGGCTTTGGCTTTGTCTTTTATCTGATCTATACTTTTCGAGTAAGATGCATTGAAACAAATAATAATATTAATAATAACCTTTTTAATTAGCTTTAAGCTATAAAGTACAATGTATATCTAATAATATCTATATTATTAAACTTGTTTTTAATTTTACTGAAAAAAAAATTATGAAGTAGATATCTCGGGTCGGGAAGTGACTACTTCCCGATCGGTAGATCGAAATGTTGAGCAAAAAAATTTTCTGTCGGTTGGAAGTTAAAGTAAATAATAAACTAAATATTTCCCAACTTATTAAAATTGAGTAATAGGTCCATTACATATTCGAAAACTATTTGAAAATTTTGAATTTTGAAATCCTGTCCAGAAATGAAGAGAACCTATATTACTGCTTAGTTAAGAGCAAATATTGAACATTTCGAAATTATTAATAATTTAATTAAAATTAATTTTGTTGCCTGTGATGGGCACTCAAGTAGTACTTTAGCTTCGCTCATCGCTGAAACTAAAACAAATTATTAATTTTCACAATATGTGAAGCATGACGTTTTGATGTATGAAGAAAGAAAATTATTTTTGCTATATTGTAATTTTTTTTAATAAAGGGGTTGCTCAATTAACCTTTAAGTTAGCGTGAAAGCGCCATATTTTTTTGCCCCCACTATTATACAGCTTTTGTTCGAAACATTTTTTATCTGGCAATAGCGGATTCTCAATGAACCCAAAGGTCAAAATTTGCAAATTTTTATTCGCAAAATTGGTGACATCGAAAATAAGTAACAATTAATTCTTCTTATATTTCTTGTTCTTCTGCTAATAATAGCTTAGACAAATAATGCCCGTATATGTTCAAGCTTATCTCATTATAAAGATTTATGATAATAAAGCGTGAAATCTGTCAAGTGCCATATAATCAGAGTTATTGATGATATAAAATTTAGACAAAAAATATTCTGTGCAATTTCTGCCCAGGTGAAAATTATATGACATTTGCATATTTTTTGTTCGTTTCTAATCGGGAGGTCTATTTTTAAACTGCCAATTATTTGCAAACAGCAATTGATAAAACCGATAAACAAGCTAATATTATGTACACGATTATTATTTTTTTTATTATAAATTCATACTTTCTTCTTTTAAAAATATATTAGCCAATAAAAAGTAGAGCAGAGGAAGAAAACAAGATCGTTTATGTTAGATGATAAACACTAAAATATTTCTAATTATATTTTCTTAATATACAGGTTATGTTAATAATAATGAGCCGGGACAATATTCTTATATCATAAAATAAAACGTTAACATACATATACATATACGCAATTAGAAAACAATGTTGAAAAAATAATAATTAAATTATAATTAATAATTATAAGTAGCTATAGTAATGAAAGTATTAATTTTAACTATTAAATAGCATTTTAATTGAGCTATCAAAAGTTTATGGCCAATACCCAAGAATTTCAAACGCATCTTATACTTTTTTCTTGGTCAGTTATCCCGCAACTGTACGTGATGAGAACTGTGATTCAGAACAATTTAATTTTTCTAATACCGTTTTATTAAAATTACGCATACCAAATTTTATTATTTATTTTTAATGTAATTCCTTTGCAATTTCTAATTGAAATTAAAAAAATTTACTTCGACAAGATAATCCAATTCCCAGTTCATCTATCAGAGCAAACTAATTGAGAGTTTCGTTTTAATCCAAACTTTTTCTTTTATAACCTAAATTGTTTGCATTGGCATTCATGTTATCTATATCTATTTTTTACAGAATTAATTATACACGTACTGGAGTTATAATTCAAATGCTTTTATTTCAGCATCTTTTAAATCCCGGAACTACGTAGTTAATCAAAATTGCTGATTAACTACTTAAACCCTAAAAGTGCTTTTTTTGCAATGTATCCATTGGATAAACCCAATTTTGTTTTTGCGATCCACTTAAACGTCAAGATAAACAAACAACATACAATTTTTTGTTGACAACTGATAATAACCAAAAAAATAATTAAACCTGTAGCGGTTTCTCGTGATGAATCTAAATAAAATAATGAGAAATGCATAACTGAATAATTTGAGCGATGCTTTAAATTTTTAAAGTATTTCTTTGTTAAACTTAAAAAAATTCAATGAAACTGATTGTTAAATTTAAATTACAATATAATAATTATTATTATAGGTTGCCTATAGATTTGTAGGTATACCTGCTATGTACCAATTGGTGGTATTTTTCTCAACTATTTAAAAATACTTAACTTCATGTATTTCCGAATTTTCAATTTTTAAATTTAAACTTTCACTTTTTATGAAAAATATTGCCTTACTTTAGCTCCAGTAATGGCGGCGGCAAGTTACTTTTACCTCTGCCGAAGTTGAAAAGAAATTTTTTAAAAAACAATATGATATTGTAAAACTCCTTTAAAATTCTGCATTTATTTATTTCTACACATAACGAAAATTATTTTTCAAAAAACGGATTTTCGTATCTAAAATCTAATCTGCTTTAATGGTTTAAATGATAAAAAATAGGCATCTTTGCCATTTTTATGGTCATCGAAATCCGGGCACTAATTATTAATTTAAAGGATGGGAAAAGATATGTAATTATATTCAAGGAGGGTTCTGAACTATAATTCTTTTTTTTTTCTGTTAAATATCTTTAATATTCAATTCGATAACTATGCTGTCTAAAGTAATACCATAACTTTCAAAAAAAAAGCTATCATTAACCTCACAACATAACCAGAAAGTTTAAGTTCGATCCACCCAATTCTTATTCTGAAAATATCAGAAATATGGAGCAGATCAACAATATTTAGTGTAAAGAGATAAACATTTTTGTTTTACAATTTTTTGTATTTTTATTGAGTGTTAATATTCGAGCTTTCGCAACTTTTACTACTTTAGTCGGGGGGTTTAATTTTTTAAGTAATATTTTTAAAATAATTTTAAATTTCAATTACAAACCAGTTCCCTCGTTAGCGAAATTTTTTTAACATTTATCAAAGTACAAATAAGTTTAAATTTGGTATAAAAATAAATACCTGATACCACATAATATATTAAAAAAATATATAACGGCTACTACCATGGACGATGTGACAAATAAAAATTCATAATTTATTTACACACTTCGTATCATCGGAATAATTAAACCTTTTATTGCTTTTGTGAACCCAATTGATTCGACTAGATTTATTTTTACTTTTTCTATCATTAGGAGATAAACACAAAAATGTTTGTTGGTATTTTCATTAAATCTATTAATTTTCGACCTTGGTAATAAATTTACATAATATATAAAAATTATTTAAAAAATTTAATAATAGACTAACGTTTACGTTATTTTACTTTTTATTAACCAAATAGTATTGATTTCTTAAAACAGGACCGTACTCAAAATATTTTTTGCTTAAATCTGTTTATAGGATATTAATGAAAGTTAAGATTGTGGTCATATATTTTTAATTTTTATATGGATAGACTAAAAGAAAGTCTAGCCTGAATTTCAACGTTTTGTTTGTATTTAACAAAGAAGATGCTATTGAAATATATAAACATGTTAATTATTAAACATACAAAACTTATGCCGTCAGAATAATTTCTTAGTTTTTTACTTCAAAACTGAGGAGAACATAATTAGTCAAAACACATTACCTACGCATAACAGATTTAGTTAAATACATTGTCTGTTCGTTGTGAGGCAAATAACATAAATTAGAAGTTACTCAAATGTAAAAATTAATAAGTCACTAATTAGCCAGTAACCATACCCTTAAAGAATTTTATAAACCGCAATAATGTTATAATAAAATTTAATTAATTTTCAACATTTAAGGTTATGTTTATAATAAGTCGGATGCACACGAATCACGATTTTCAAATCAGTAGCAGCGAGTTTATTTATTTGTCAGGTGTTAAAAAATAAATTAATAAAAAAATATAAATAATTCCCACCACTTATAAATAGATATTTAATATAAACAAATACAATAGAATTAATTATTTTAAATGGCTATAAATATATCAACTACCTATAGCAATGTTAATTATTATGAATGGATAGAATGGCTTTAAGAGAAACAGTTAATTTCATGTCTTGACAATTTACAATAAAAGGGCATTAAGCAATGAAAATAAATGTATGTATGTATACATTTATTGCATATGCTGGTAGTAATTAGAAATGCAAAGCACTTAACCTGTAAAACCCGGAAATATGAAATCCTTTAAAAATATTGTTTATTCTGTTTTAATTGCATTTCGATAAATATTTAACACTTCATTTATTTAAAGGTAATTTGAAATTTTTAAAAATTATGAGTCATGTTTAATTATGACTGCGAAGCACGAGAGCAACAAAAGTAGAGTAACGTGCCACTTGCTATTCTCACAATGATTTATTTCAATTAGCAAAGAAAATAAATCTTATTAGCGGCAATTTATTCTCAATAAAATTATTATGTTAGTTTGCTAATAAGATTTTCAAGTTAGCTTATTATTAACGTCGGATGTTAACCGTTAAAGCATTACTTGATTTCTAGTTTAAATTGTTATGACGAAAAAATAAATACGTTCGGTCAATATTTAAGTTATGGATTAAATGAGATTCTTTTGTGAGGAACATGTTGCGGTTTTTTATTTTATAAACGTAGGCGGATAGTAAATGTAAATCTATTGTAAACTTTATTCAAATTATTATCTTCTATCGTTACATTATTTTCAGATTTTATTAGTTTTTTTCTATCTCAAAAAATTTTTGAAATGCCAATTTATGTTAATTTTTCAACTTCTTTATATTCGAGTAAATGACAACCTACTCAGATTTCGGTAATAAATCTCAATTAAACTTTAAGCCTAAACGCTCGCGAAAATTATCCTGTGGAAGTTTAACTTCACTCGGGTCAGGGATCAATAACAAAGTTTATATCTTATCTTTGTAGTAAATATGCATATTAATATATTTTATCTAAACGCCCAAAGCCTATATAATATAGCGTACCGCATCAGTGTATTGTCGTGAATGTAATTTCGTCAAACTATATAATATTAATCTATTGAATGAGATAATATTAGACATAACCTCAAATTACAAATTATTGAATGCGCCTGCTAGGCTTACGTTATCAAATCTCTTTAGCTAAAAATTGTTTTCCATTGCCTCAACATTCGTGAATGTAATTCCGTCCAACTACGTATTATATTAATCTATTGAATGAGGTATATTAGACATAACCTCAAATTAAAAAAATATTAATGCGCCTGCTTGGCTTACGTTATCAAATCTCTTTGGCTAAAAATTATATTCAATTGCCTCAACATTTTCTATGATTTACGAAACTTCTTGACTACAGTTATACTGTGAATGTGCAAAAAACAAGAAGCGGCATGAATGAAATCGTAAAACTTCAACTATAAAGACGTAAAAACTTCTAAAATAATTCAATATGACGATATTTTTTTGCAAAATGAGTGGGACGATAAATTTTAAGTTAAGTAATTTAATCCATAATTGCTATCTTCTTGTGCGGCTTTTGTTGAGATAGTGCATTAATATTTTGCATTATTAACGGGTTTTTTTATATTTATTTGATCCTAAACTTGATTTAGCACTGTTTTACAAAAAATTCATGTTTGCTTGAGCTTTAATAAATAATAAAAAACAGGAAGTGAAAACGACTAATTTTAATAATCTTATCTTACCAATATCACGAACACGGAGGAAGACATTGAATATGGCTAAGGTTCAAGGGTTTCAAGGTTTTCACTAAAAATATTATTTACTTGAACCGAAAAGTACAAATCCTTCAAAATAAGACTTCTTCCTCATCTATTAATTTGCTTAATTATATAATAATTAACGTGTTCGTGATATTAATAAAATAATAGGATACCCAAATAATACAACCAGTTCTAATACAATTTTTCCTCAATTCCTTCAAATGAATGCTATTACCCTTTGCTTGGCTCAGTAGGAAAAGCGATCTTTCGGCGTCAGTTTCGGTAATTTGCTGCTAAAAATATAAATAAGACAGATTTACATCGCCACAATATTCCAAAAAAAAATTTAAGTTTACACAACATAAAACTAACATTTTTGAATTTTATGTTTTCTCAAAATTTTCACTTAAAAAACGAAATCTTTCTCAATAAACTAATACATTGCAAATAAGAATTTTCATACATAACAAAGCTTTTAGTAGTCTCAACAGAGTTTTTTTGTTGCTATGACAAATTTTATGGTGCTGTTACAATGTTTTTAGTTGATTCAGCAAATTTCTTTTTTGAACAAGAAAACAAAGTAGCAGTAAAAAAATCTATGTTAAGAAAAAATACCAAAAAAAAGCATTTTTAGAGGCTTAATTTTAAAATATCGGAAATGGTGGAGTGTCATTTAAGATTATAAAGTCATAGTGGCTTAGGTACCGCGCACTCAATAAATGTCAATATTTTGCATAAATTTATTTATTTATTGGAATAACTTTATATCTGTCAGACTTTATTGCCAATATTTTCGTAGACAATGCAATTCCACTATATAAAATATTTGTCAAGAGATATAAAAATAAAAAAAATTAATAATCACAATCATATGCAATTTCATACTGACATTGACAAATAACAGTTTAAAAAAATTAACAACTCGACATCCTGCGTTGGACGTTTTTACAGGAAGAATAAAATTTACTTATTTTTATTATTAAACATAATTTATACTATTATTTTTTCATATCGAAAATTTGGAATTTATTTTGACGTGGGCGGAGGTGTGACTTTCAGGAACGGTTTTAAAAATTCTATTAGATATCAAAAAATTTTGCATACAAACCAAATAAATGTTAATTTGTTACTTGTCACCTATTCAATATTTCAATAACACATAACCATCATGAAACGTTCGTCAATATTGTTAATAAAATATGCAAACGCTTAATTATTTTCCTATCTTAATTGATTTTTATTTAGCGTCTCTGTGGGATATTATGTTCTTTACATCTTTCTAATTTTTTTTAATTTATTTTATTTACATTTTAAGACTGAATAATTTAACACGTAATTTGCGAACATTTTACATTTAAATTCAGATACTACGTTAATAAATTATTATCAAGCATAGCAATATATGTTTCATTAAAAATAAAATACACCCCCCCCCCCCCCCCCAAATAAAGAAGAAAACACTGTAAAATATAATTATGTAAATATTTATAAAATAATTTTTTGGGTATCGCTCAAAGTTGACGTAAATAATTTATAATGTTACCTGAGACCAACTGGTAGACATTTAGTCAGCAAAATTTCTGATATAGATAAATTGGCCAATATTTTGTATGCACTATTCTTAGTATCTATACAAAATAAAATATATATCTACTAGTATTATTTTCCATTTACAAATTTATTTTTCTTGTTACAGAAAATGGTTACGAAAGCGCTATTGCCATTGGCTTACTTCATCAGCTTAAGTTTAGCAGCCCCGACCATTAGCAAAAATGAAATGGAATCGATTCGGCAGCAAAAGTCAATACCATATTTTGATTATTACCAGCCCGACGAGATGGAATACAATCCATACGAAGTTGAAAGCGATGATTACATCAACGTAGACTTAAATGAAAACGATTTGAGTAGAACCATTCCATCGCGTAAAAATTATCCCAACCGGCAGCAGCAGCAGGCGTCGTATAATTCGCCAATTTATTACATTCGACTGCCTCCACAACCGTACATGTTCATTCCTGGTCTTGGTTATGTTTCACAGCCAAGTCCGCATCCAATGAACCAATTTTTAAACGTTCCAGTTAGTTTCGTTGCAAATGGAAAACCGTCGACGATTTATCAATGGTCTGGATTGCAACAATTTCCTAATCAAATAGCACCATCACCTCCAGTACCAATTTTACCACCCAGCAAACCGTCAAAACCAAAACCTGAACCTGCAGACTCGACAGTTCATAGACTTCCTGGAAAGTACCAATTCAATGGGAAGCCCGATGATATTTACGTCTTACGAGATTCCTACAATTCTCTTTATAGTGACGCATTGCAAAACTTTTATCCTTAATTTTATAGAAATTCGGTTCGTATTTTTGAACCCAATTCGTACATACATGTGATTTTCCTATTTAATGAATAAGACTTATTACTTAGCTAATTTATATTTTACACATTATAGGCGCTTGAGTATAAGGAAAAGTGATTTATTTATTAAAACTGGTTTAGCAAATTCGTGTCATGTTACTTTTTGGTATTACTTAGTGTATAGCATGTGCATAACAAATGGATTTGGTTTCACTTTTCTGAAGAATGTTTTAATTATAAATACTCATTTCTTTAACGCACGAATTTTTCAAGTTGTAACGGAAGAGGCTGCATTCCTTGTAACGTTATAATTATTTGTGTTTGAATTAGATGCGTAAAATTACTTTTAATATTGAACCAAAAGTTGTCAAAACACAAAAATGTGGATAAAAACTTAATAATATCTCTATAAGCTACTGAAACATTTTAATTGGGTGAGCACATAAATTTTGATGCTGTAAAATTTAACGATGTCATGATTAACCTGTTGAGCTTTTCAAAGAAAAGCTTCCAGAGGTAATTGTTCGAGAATTTGCTCGATTTTTAACAAAAAGTTATTGCCAAAATTGGACAAAACAGGTTCATAACTCAATTTGGTTTCTTTTCATTTTTTGATGTTATTAAAAGATCGATCGTCTACTTTAATGAGACTTGATTTTGAATGCCCAATATGATTATTTTAATTGCTTCTAACATAAATTTTGCATGTTATGACAAAACGATTATCTTAAATGGTTCAATAAATTAACTTTTAAAATTTTATGGTTTTCTCAAGCTCTTCCCAAAGCGGGGAGTATCATTCAAACTTTTATTTGAAGATATAGCATAAAATTTTAATATTAGAACAACACAGAAAAAAAAGAAAACTAGAAATGATAAAAACATTTTATTTTGCTCGAACCTTTAAAGATTAAATTTGCAACTTTAATGACTAAAGTGAAGGCATTTCTTAATCAACAGCTAATCAGTTCCTTAAGCGAATACTAATTGAAAAATTTAATTCGTTTGAGTAAAAAAAATCAAATAAAGATAATTAGTGTAGTTAGACAAGGTCGTCTAGGAGCAATAAATATAATCAGTAATCTGAAAGAGCTCTTAGGTATTATTTATTTGTCACTTAAACAGCATTTACGATATGATTCTTTTTCAGTTTCGTCCATTAATTATAAATTAAAGTTTCAGTATTAAATTAATTAGGATTGCGTTTTTTAAGCTTTTAATTCGAAAAATATAAAAACTATTAATGTATAAGGTCGTTCACCGAAACCGGTGGAAGTGAAAAAATTACATGTAATTAAAATAGGCGGTATTTTTAAATGCAAATTCAAAATTCAATAGCTGCAATTATGATTACGGTTTAGATTTAAAAATAAACTTAATATAACGTATATACTTAATTAAATCGTAAAAGTGTATCATTCGCTTTTTGCATATAGTAATTAGCTTAATTTAATTTAAATAATTAATCAGTCCTTACTCTTAAGTTGCGAATCTCTAGATTGTTCTCATATAGAACACAAATTAAATGTTCCGTTAGCATTATTTTTAATAATTTAATATTGGCGATGTAAATTTATTCTATTTTTATTTAGTATTTATTGTATTAGTTAATTTAACTGCGAATATGTTTTTTATTATTTATTTTTTATAATGACTGTATAAAATCCAAAATGTAAAATAAATTTTTGTCGATATATATCTAATTATTTTTCTACAACATACATTAATTACCACAACCTTTCCTCCAGAAAATCTCTAATTAATTTATTTATTTTTAATATTTTTTACCTCCAATCAACCAAAAAAATTGAAGGTTATGGTAATGGAAAAAAAATTTTAATCTTTTTTACCTTTTTGAGATCACCGTGTTCAGAAACGTAAAGATCTGCAAAAAATTAAAAATAAATTTTTGTGTCGGTCTGTCGGTCGGTCGCCAGATTTTGTCCCTCGATTTATTCCTGAACCGTCCAACCAATCAGAACCAAATTTGGTATGGTAGTAGGGTTTACGGTAGAAAAGAGAAAATAAGGTTTTCGTCGCGATCTGTCAATCAGGAGTACCACTACAAGAAAATTATACAAGATTTTTAAAAGCGATTTGATCTTGTGATAGGTTATTTTAAAGACCTTGAAAAGCTATATCCAGAATAGGTGAAAATAACTTTCTACCTGTCATCTGTCAAAAATTACAAGCTGTCAAAGTTAAAACTTCAAGAGTAAATAACTCCTGAAGTACTGAAAGGATCTCAACCAAATTCGGTATGTAGGAACATTGCCCTGAAAGGACTTCACAGCATATGGAACCCTTCGATAAAAATCAGGAATGCAATATGAAAAAAAATAATTAATTTTTTTTGCGAAAACTTGAAAAAAGTCCTTGTCCCTAGATTTTCTTCGGCATTTCTACGTTGATGGCTATCCAACTTTTTGGACGTGTGTCTTGTGGGCTCTAATGGTGAAAATAAGGTTTTGGCAGATAAATCTTTGCCAGGGCTACCACAATAAAATAAATTTAAAAAATGAAAATGTCATCGTATCTTCGGGAATGTATAACTGATTCAGATAATTTTTTTAATATTTTGAAATTTAGCCGAAACATTGGGAGAGCGAAAGCAATTCAACGCTCTAACCCCCATATACTCTCCTGAAGTCAAAAATACTCAGAAAAGTTTGAAATTTTTGATAAGCATTCGGATCATAAATAATTATAATTCAATAAATAAATTTGAAGAAGTTGTATAGATTTTTAAAAATTAAGCAAAGTACAACAAAATAAATCCGATTATCAAAAGTTTATGAACAAGAAGGTTAATTTTGCGTGGAAAAAATAATCACATGATAAAAAACACGCAAGTACTTTTACATATTACAAACAATTTCTCTTGATCTGGTTATTGTATGGAACCGAACCGAATGATTGAATTGATATGCATAAAGACAATTTGAAGCTGTTTGAGTAATTTACGGTTAAGAAAAAAGAAACTTTTTAATTAGTAATTGAGATGATCTGCGACTCCTAAAATGAACAGAATTAATAAGAGAAAAAATTTTGAAAATTTTATAATTTTGCGTGTGATATTAGGAATTTTGAAGAATAAAAATTAACACAGAAGCAGTTGATAAATATTTATTGAGAAAAAAATAAATTTTTTCATAAAAGTACTACATCTTCTTATATTATATATTATTAAAAATGAATGTTCGTATGTTATGCACTCTTAGACCCTTTAACCTATTTGAACTAAACTTGGGTCACTTAGGCCCAGTTTTTCAGTTGCAGGTTAAACCAAAAAATTTGGGTTAACCAATGAAATACGTTCAAAAGCCGTTTTTTATGCAATATCATTGGTTAACCCAACTTTTTTGGTTTAACCTGAAAGTGAAAAACTGGGCCTTACTCAGTAGGACTTGGGAAAGGTTATAGTACAATAAAGTATTAAAAAGGATCACAAAATTATGTGACGCGCATAAATGGATTAACTAGATTTACATAAACCTAATACGCTTTTAAATGATTAACAACTATTGATGAATTTAAAAACGATAATAATCATAAATTCCAATAAAAAGGTTTAAAAAAGTTAACAAAAGGTATAGTATGAAACAAATGAGTAAAGCGTCATTTACATCCAAGTAACGTACGTAGCGGACATACAAGACATAACGTAGAAAACATAAGAAATAATTTGCCATTCACATTAACATAGAAACATGAAGCATGCGTACGCATGGTTATACAACAACGGGGGTGTTGCAAAGTAAAATGAACGCATTTCATTGGTCAAACATAGAAAACATAACGTAGAAGTTGAAGTTGACCGAACTTTTTGTTATGTCTCCCATGTTTTGTACGAATGTAAACGGTGGCGTTTGAAACCATGCATTTCAACTTTCCTTACGTTATGTCTTGTATGTCCGCTACGTACGTTACTTGGATGTAAATGACGCTTAATAAAGTAAGGTTATTAAATAAAATATTTTGAAATGTGAATATCTCGAGAACGGTGCTAGATATCGAAATTGTTTGGAAAATGTTTCCCATCATTTTACTCACATTAATGATAATAAATAATTGAGATATTGTTTTTTTGTTAAATAAATTAATAAAATATTAAATTTACACCCTGTGCAAAATTTTTACCGATTTATGATACTTAATCGCCCCATTGTACTTCTACTAATACTTCAAAGGGGCTTCAAAGCTATCCATACCCAAATCGGTGGAATAGTACACAGCCCAACGTTGACCATTTTTGGCTTGGGGATTAAACATCAACCATCGCATCGGTGGAAAAGTTTGCCGTCCGTTGAAGTTCGTTAGTCTGAAACCATGTCTGAAACAATCAAGTAACGGGGAGGTACACTGAAAAAAAAATTGATGAAACCTTCATTATTTTTCAGCCGATTTAAAAAATTCATCATATGGATGAAAAATTCATAGTAATGATGAAAAAATCTTCATTGTGATGAATTTTGTTCATCAATTTGATGAATTTTTACTTTGGCTGAAAAATGATGAATTTGAATGATGCAGGGGGAAAAAGCCCCCTCTCTTCCGCTTCCAGGACTATGATCACCAACCAACGGGAAATACAAAAATATTAAAAATTTATTTAAATATTAAAGAAGCTCCTAAAATTAATTCAAAACTCCCAAACCCACAAAAACACCTTTTGTGGAAAAGCAATAAAAAAGGTTTACGCAAATTTGCAAAATACTAAATAGAGCTACAAATTTTTAAAAATTTATAAATAGATACTAATATAAAA
The DNA here is from genome assembly GCA_963170105.1 of Cantharis lateralis. NCBI lineage: Eukaryota > Metazoa > Arthropoda > Insecta > Coleoptera > Cantharidae > Cantharis > Cantharis lateralis. Next base: position 39,810,263 of record OY720625.1, read on the forward strand.
ATAATTTAATATTTTAATGATTATTTATTAGTATTTACAGCACCGTAACGAGTGTATGAAGCCCCTATGGTAAGTATCTAACTTGCGTCTCCCCCCCCCCCCGTATAACCCAATAATGACAAAAATATTAAAAACTTTAATGCAACAAGTTAAATCAATAATTAAAATAAATAATGAAATATCTTAATGATGTACATGTTAATTAAACTGCAAAAATTGAATAAAATTGAAAAAAATTTGATTTTTAACTTACGTAATAATACAATAATAATCCTATCAATTATTATCAGTTATATCAGTTATAGTTTTTATTTAACTATTTAATTAAAATAAATACCACGTGCAACTCTCAACCGGGTCGGTCACAAGGGCCTAATAGTAAGAATGATCCCACCAATCAGAATGACGCTAAGCAAGAACCAATGAGAATAAAGCGTTTTGGAATTTTTTTTACATGTTGGTGTTTGTGTTTTGTTTACATACTTGCATTAGGTTAATGATTTGGTTAATATCATGATGACTTTAATAATTTAATTGTTACTCTGTTGGTTTATTTTATTGCGTATATTATCTGACAGCGAAGATGTCTCCAGGAAGAATTTGTCAGTTATGTGAGAAAGAATTTATTCTACCCTTAGTAATTTTCGGCGACATTTAAAAGCAAGTCACGGTTATGTTGCTGCCCGAAGAAATAAAAAGCCTTCCTCTGATTGATTGATACGAAGTTGCAGAGTTTTTTTGAAGACCCTGAGTTGAGAGTTTATTTTTGTAACTCGAAAAAACGATTATTATTATTATTATACAGAGCGTAAGATTAAATTGGCAAAGATTGGTTTCCGGTTTACATCAATAATTTGAAAACATAATTCCCTAGCGCGCTTTGCTCTCCTTGATTCTTGCTTAGCTTCATTCTGATTGGAGAGATCATTCCTGTTATTAGGCCCACGTGGGTCGGTATCTTTTGTTTTGCGCCTTAAACCTAGTTGCGCCCGTGGCGGGCGCCTTTTTCACCACGCCCTAGTTACGCAGCTGAGTCTTTTAAAAATAAACCACTCGTACCACCTATTGGTACGTCACTGATCGTCACAATCGTCCAATGGCTACTTCATAAACCATCATTCGATATCTTGTTGTAGAAGAAAAAGTGCAAAATCTCGGTCAAACCGTTCAACAGAAAATTTTTCTCGGAAAATCCAATAAATTCATCACTAAAATTTAATTTTTTTTCCACTGTGTATATTCAAAAAAATTGGTACCATCTATCGTGAGTTTTTGGTATATAAACCTTAATAAGTTTGATTGCCGCTAATGTATAAAAGGTGTCGCGAATCGGGTTTAAAATAGAAATCTAACCTTACCACATCAAACAATCTATAAATTTAAGGTTGGTACTTGTAAAACGACATAAGTTAAGTTTATAAGTTTACCGAATTTCACCTTCATATTTGTGGACGCGTTTTGTATTTCGATTGTTTGCGCTTATTTATTACTTCACGAAAAGGTTACATTAATCACATTGAATAATGGGGGAAGAAAATAATAAAGGTTTGTAAAATTGCATTCTTGAAACCGGCATTTATGACGTAACCAAAATGGTTTCTTGTAGCATTATTTTCAATTTATTAATTTCTATTTTTAGATAAAGAACGGCGTTCCAGTGATAGGGATCGTAGGCGGAGGTCTAGATCTAGAGAACACAGAAGAAGATCCCGATCAAGAAGTCGAGAAAGACGTAGGAGAAGTACTTCTGGGTAAGTTTCATCGTTTGTACGTGATGTGATTTAGTTATTTATTTATTGATATGTTGTAGTCCCAGACACAATAAAAATTATTCACGACGTCGTAAACCTTCTTTATATTGGGATGTACCCCCACCGGGTTTTGAACACATCACACCGCTACAATATAAAGCAATGCAGGCTGCTGGTCAAATTCCTGCTAATATTGTAGCCGATACACCACAGGCAGCTGTACCTGTAGTTGGATCAACTATAACACGCCAAGCCAGACGTTTGTATGTCGGCAATATTCCATTTGGAGTTACAGAAGAAGAAATGATGGAATTTTTCAATCAACAAATGCATCTCAGTGGATTAGCGCAAGCTGCGGGAAATCCTGTACTTGCTTGTCAAATAAATTTGGATAAAAATTTTGCCTTTTTAGAATTCAGGTCAATAGATGAAACTACACAAGCCATGGCATTTGATGGCATTAATTTCAAAGGTAAATTTAATATTTTTCTTCTACAAAATGCTTATAATTTTTTTTAGGACAAAGTTTGAAAATTCGGCGGCCACACGATTATCAACCAATGCCTGGAATGTCTGAAACCGCATTGGCTGTACCTGCAGGTGTGATAAGTACAGTTGTACCTGATTCTCCTCACAAAATCTTTATTGGTGGTTTACCAAATTATTTAAACGAAGATCAAGTAAGTTGCTCTTATTTATCTGTAAAAAGAGTTTTGTATTTTTTCCTAACACGCAAAATATTTTTGGAACATGTTATTGTAAAAAGAAATATTTTGCTACTTTAGTATAGGTCCCCTATTTTTTCCTTTCGTAGCGTTAACAACTGCACAACGTTACTGCAGCACAATAGAATGAACGTATATGTGGAGTCATTAAAAAGGTGAAGAACAAGTTGTAAGGTTTTCTTGTTTCAGCAAATTTTCAGATAAGGTTTTTCATTTTTGCAAAACTTAGGTACTAACTGCGGTTATAATTTTTTAAAGGGGAGGGGTTTTATTAGGAGTTAAATTTTTTGGCACACGAAAGGGCTATAAAAATTCTTTGGCACTTTTTGCAGATATTTCAGCTCAAATTTTTATTTCAGCGTAAACAACAAAAAGAACTTTTTAAGATTTCAGGTTCTTGTTTGCAGGTTTTTACAAAGAATTCAGCATTTTTTGTTTTTTTGTGTTTTTAATTATAGATTTGCAGCAAATATCAAAATTTTGTTTTGATTGCTACTTTTCAGCTTTACATCAAAGATTAAATTTCAGTAATGTACACACACAGCTATTAAAAAGAAAATTTATAGTGAATCGGTTTTCAGGTTATTGTATTGCAGGTTTTTACTTATTTACAGGTATTTTCAGATAAAATCCACTACGTGTGTGGGTTAATTTATATGGACAGGTATTTTAAATTATGTAAAAAAATTCAAGATATTTTATAAATTTTTTACTCATACATATTTTACTTGTTTGCCCTATAGCTAGGGTTTGGGACAAGGTCGTTATAATGAAATCACTGCCACAAAATACTTGATCCCTTGTGGACATGCAGGCAAGTTTTAACCCTTATCTGATACAAAATTAATAATTAAAATTGAGACAATATAGACAACCTTTAACGTAAGTAACTGTTGGTCATTCTTGAAAAACCTTAATCAAATTTAAATAACCAAAATTTTTACCTCGTAATTTTTCCAAAGTATATACGTTTTAGCTTAGTTGTGGAAAATCATAATGCATCAGTTATCATTTTGTATCGACACTATTTTCACAAATAAAATGTTAATTCCCGTCTCAATACTCATTTTCATCTGCTGAGGGGAAACCTACTCAATTGAATTTAAAACATCAAGACTTTATTTCCTGAAAGTATTTGCAATGAAAATTTATGTTTCCCAATGTTAACATTGCTGAGTTGCCATTGGCTAGAAAGTTCAAATTTCAGATTTTCCAGCTGGGGCCTGTTTCACAATGAAAATTCACTAATATTACAAATAACTTGAAATACTCTCAAAATAATTAATACGAACAGCTAGCTGTGTGGTTTTTAGTACTTAATTCAATATTATTCGTTAGTAATAATAATCTACTTGTACTTTCCAACTAATAGCATTAGTACTGTTATGAAGTGCGACCTCGACAGAAAAATTAATTTAAATTATCAGTTAGTACTTGAAAATAATGCCGAGTAAATGGATTACTGGGATTGATGTTGCTTTGAAAAACATGCTCTGAAAATTTTAATTTAATCCATCAATCTGGTTTTAACACGAGTATGATATTCTTGGGGATTTTCAAATTTCACGATTTTGAAATGCACATATTTCAGATATACGGCTCATAAAAATTTCTTCTTTCGATCAAGAAAGTAGGTTTCCTCTGTAACTTCCAATTACAAATTGTCACTCTTTCTAAATTATAATTTATTTAAAATTGTACTATTTAAAATATTATCTGAAGAGTTACAGAAAATATATTTAACACAAAATTTTGTAATTCAAAAGATAATAAAATTAATTAGCAATTTGTTAACTGATGCTTTAATAAACATCAACTTATAATTTTATGAATTAAAAATAATTCTATAAGTTGATGTTTCTTCCAAATTTGTTAACAATTCAATCTTATTAAAAAACTAATAATTTTAGGTGAAAGAATTACTGATGTCATTTGGTCAACTGCGTGCTTTCAATTTGGTTAAAGACTCATCAACTGGACTCAGTAAAGGCTATGCTTTTGCTGAGTACATCGATATTACTATGACCGATCAGGTAAATTTAAAATTTTTGTTTTCCGTCTGTAGAAGTTACCCTTTCTTGTTTTAGGCTATTGCAGGTTTGAATGGAATGCAGTTAGGAGATAAAAAATTAATTGTCCAGAGAGCCAGCGTTGGTGCGAAGAATACAACTGTAATACCAAGTGTACAAATTCAAGTACCAGGATTAAGTCTGGTTGGTGCATCCGGACCAGCTACAGAAGTCCTTTGTCTTTTGAATATGGTAAATTTTTTACTTTACTTGCTAAAAGCTTTAGTTAATTTTTTGTTAAAAATAGGTTACTCCTGATGAACTGAAAGATGAAGAAGAGTACGAAGATATTCTTGAAGATATTAAAGAGGAATGTAACAAATACGGTGTGGTCAGAAGTATTGAAATACCACGACCAATCGAAGGTGTTGACGTTCCTGGATGCGGAAAAGTTTTTGTTGAGTTTAATTCAATTTTGGACTGTCAAAAGGCTCAACAAGCTCTGACTGGACGTAAATTTAGTAACAGAGTGGTTGTTACCTCTTACTTTGATCCAGATAAATATCATCGACGTGAATTCTAAATAGAATTCTATTTCTTTTTATTAAGCTATTACATGGATGTGAAATATCATCAATGAATTTTATAATACTAAGAAAGAAATGATTTTACAATAATTGGCATTTATAATTTAATTTAAAAATTAATTGTTTGTCTTGCATTTAAGAACAATAAAGTACATCAAGAAAACCTATTTTTTTCTCTAAGAGATGCTCTGTAAAAGGGACTCTTGAACTCTCCATGCTCTAATAAGTTTATTTAATCTTGCTCCGAAGGACCTGTAAGTTCTTCCGACATAAAAGGATTCACAATCTCCATATCCCAACTTGCAGGCAACCATCTTATTAACAGGATAACGGAATGTTTTTAATTCTATTGAAAATAGGGCCCAGATGCCCCCATTAACTCCGAAATATTCTCGATACCTGGCAAATTTTTTTTTGTGCTCGTTGGGACTTTCAGTTAATAATTTAGTGTACACAAAAATAATTCTTAAAAATAGAATTAAACTTGAGATTAAGATTGAGAAATATTAAGAGATTAAGATTAAGAGAAAAAATTAAGATTGAGAAATAGAAGACTGCGGTTTACATCCTGCTCGTATGATTTTAAACTAAAGAGGAGCTTAAAACTTATAATTTTTAAAACAAAAGTAAAAAAAATAATTTATTGAAAATTCTATAAATCAAAGCGGAACATTAAACTTAACATTATTTTTGCAAAGTTGCAAACATTTTAATAAGTGCTAATATAGAAAAACCTTGATTTAATGGGATGCATTAAATAGTTTGTATGAGTATACACACAAGTAAAAGGGTTACATACGATGTTTTAATTGGTTATGAAATACATGGAAGCAGATGAATTAAGTTATTATTATTTTGTACATGATTGGACATAAATTACGTTTGATCGGGCCTGAGGCTGTATCGGCATCACTTTAATTAAATGAAAATTATAGTTACTATTGGGATATTGTTCCTAAATTTAAACTAGAATATTATACTAGTTTCTACATTTTTACCCCATATCACATGCCATCAAAACTATCAAAAATAAATCCTTAACTATTTAATAGCCTAAATTCTAACTAAACTAATTATTTAGCAAATGGAAATGGAGGTAAAGAATCCAGTTCGCCTACAACAAACTGTTCCTTATCTGTAATTTTAATTTCATCGAGTTGTTGTCTTAAACTGCTGCAAGTATTTTCCAATTCTTGTTTATCCTTGAGTAATATTTTGTTAATCTCGCTACTGCAAGTCATTTTCATTTGTAAGTGTTTTATTTGCGACTGTTGAACTTCAAAAGCCTTTTGCAAGTCGCGAGTTATCTTTTTCAATTTTTCTATGTCGCCTTTACAATCATTATGTTCATCATTCGAGATTATAGCTTTAATGGTGCTGCGAAGAAGTTGATTTTCTTCTTTCAATTTTAAAACCTCTTCATCCTTATTCATCAGTTTTATAAGATTAGTAGAATCGAGAGATGAACAACTGGACATGGACTTGTAATTTTCACTCAAAAACAAATTTGATTTGTTCGTAACACTACTTGTGAACATAGAATCGGAGCATCCTGAAACGTTGGTAAACTTAAATGGTTGACTTGCACCATGAAGGTTATTTTCTCCAGAAATAAAGCAAAACTGGTAAACTTCGTCGATATTTTTTGGTAAACAATGTTCTAGAATTGGATAATTAAAATTCAAAATCTATAAATAAGATGTGGTTTACTTACTATTAAATGTGACACAATTAGTCTTGTTATCTTTCGAGACCCACTCGAATAACTCATAATCCTTAACAAATTGCCAACCGATTCTAAAAATTGCAATTCTATCGCCTTCTTTTACCTGATAATCGTTTAATTCATATTTACAGACCAAATTTTCGTTATAGTAATGCTCACTCTGCACATCAACAAAGTCGATCTAAAAATTAACAATAACAACAATATCATAACACTATTAGTCAATTTTACCCAAAGTGCATTAAACCCCATACTCAAACACTTCGAAGTCATTTTAATATCACAATAATTAACTGTTTACGTAAACAATGATGTTGATTTATTGCTAACCAAATAAAAAAGCACCCAATGATCAGTTTGTTAATCGTGTTTCTAAAGCGGCCACACGCTTACAAATCTTATAAATTCTTTCAATTCCAGAATGGCGGCGAAAAGATTCCCGCGGTGGAATCCAGCTCCCTCCAGCTAAGGAGGTCCACGGAAGAAGAAATGCAACATGGAAAAGAAAACTTTGCAGTTGAAATGTCAGGATGTTTGGCTGTCACTCCTAAAACAAAATTATCAAAACCTTTCTTTGATAACGAAAGATATCATATAATCAATCGGCTTTCCATGTGTGGTAGATGGGACAATTGCACTCCAAGTTAAATTGAAAATATGAAATTACATACAAATTATTTGCATTATTTTTGAAATAAAATAATTTGCTGAATAAGATTCAAACGAAATATCCGGTTTGACAGGGGGGGGGGGGGCATACCCTCCACAGCCAATCAAAAGATTAAGATTGCTTGATTATGGACCAATCAACAAGCTAAGTAAAATTAGAAAGCTTCGAAAGTGCGGACGTAGGATGTCCTTTATGAAAAACTTAGGGAACCACTGTTATAGTTTTTGAACAAATCTGAACAAATATATCCAAATAATATTCTGATTGTAAAATTTCACACTCTGTAAGTCTGTGTTGCAACCTAGCATTATATCAACTGCGAATAAATCTAAATTTTCGAGCCAAATGCATAACGAAAGTTTATAAATCAAATTTTAAGAAGGAAAAATGTTTAAGTCGGGTTCCCGATAAATGAATCATCATACCAACAAATTACAACTAACATCCCCGCCCCTCGTGTTATTTTCGTAATCAATTGGTGTGGTTTCGTGATTTCGTTCGTAGGTACTGTCACAAAACACCAATATTTAGTAATTATTAATTATAAATAAATTATAAAAAAATCGAAATTTATATCGAATCGAATTTTTCGTCATCAGTTTACACTCACCTCAAGTTGGTATTTGCTCGGAAGTAAATTATTAGTTTTGCGAATAACAGTTGTCAAGTTGTGTTCCGAATTTACATAACGTTTATTTTTGGATCTTTGTAAAATGAGGTACGTAAACAAATTATAAAAATACTCACTATTCACGTCGTTATCGAATGACAATAAGTAAATACACCAGAAATTAAAAATTTTCCAAGTGTGGGAAGTAGGCCCCCCCAAGAGCTGCCTAAATATTTTAGTACCTTTAGCCTCGACAGGAACAATTATTTTATTAACCACTTCTTTAATTTTTAACTACAGGTCCGAACGCCTTTTCGACTTGTGCACTTAAAAGGTCGCATCACTCCATATGAATCATCAATTAATTGATTCCATTTCCTTTATCAATCGATCGATTCATCCGAAACAAATGGAATAGTTTTATGGTTGCCATAATTTTACATAATTATTATACAATAAGAAACTCATTAAAAAGGGCTGCTCTGAATTTTAGACATCTGTCGGGTGTCACTTTTATTTAAAATGTCCCACAATGTCTTTGGTAATACTTTGGAAGAACCTAACTTGGAATTGTTTATCGAAACTCTTACTGGAACAACTTTCGAATTGAAAGTTTATTCTCACGACACGATACTTGATATTAAAAAGAAAATTCAAAGAGTGGAAGGTAATTATTGTTATAATTTGGTTTTTATGTTGTCTAAATTTGTGTTCGTTTCAGGTATACCTGTACATCATCAGAATCTTCTCTTTAGATTAGAAGAAATTGAAGATTACAGGAGATTGTGTGATATTGGTGTAGTTAGTGGTTCTAAATTAAAACTTGTGCTTTCAATGCGTGGAGGACCAATATCCACTAGGAGATTATCGGCATGTGATCACCATTTACTATGGAAGGATTTAAAAGATCTCATCGATAACACAAGGTCAGTGCATGTGAAAATTTTAGTACTTAATAACAGTATAATCAATTAATTGCCAAACAACAACTAAAAATAATTAGTAATAAACAATATGGGCAAATTGTTTACAACATTCTTTTGTGATAATTTTCACACAATTTATTTTTTAATTCATTTAAATTGAAATACTTATTAGTTTTATTAATATAAAGGTGTAGTATTACTTTTTGTAAAGTGCTAATTTCCGGAGGTACAGATACCCCTTAGCAATAATTTTCCAAGGTACTTCTTTTTAAGAGAATACTCAGAATAATATTCAATTATTTATGTCGGTTTGCTTATTGATTTGTCTTCTGTCAATAGCGAGAGGTTCTTTTTATTTTGAATTTGTAGTATACTCTTCCCTAAACTCATGTTTTATTAATTTGGAACTTAAAAACATAATTCTGAATTGATGACGTTTAAAAAATTCAGTTCCTTGAGTATAATATGCAAAGGCCTTAAATACTAAACATTTAAAATATTTAGGTCACAGCTCACAGGAAGTTGTTATATTTGTTACAAAATTAGTTTTACCTTTGATTATATAATTATAATTGACGAATAGGTCATCGAAACCTACAAAGTGGATAATATACCTACACAGCATGCATCCCAGAAAGCATCAACAGTCATCTGCCAAATTAGCGTCAAATAAAAAACTAGCAAAAAAATCATGAATGTATCACATGTTATTTATGCTTTTAGCTGTGAAATACACGTAGTCAGATCCATATTGGCAACATGGAAAAACTTAATCGCCAATGAGTTGTAGAATTACATCAGATAAAATTTATTAATTTCGTGACTCGAAAATATCTCAAAAAAGTAGGGGTCACGTAGGCTATACATTTTTGGGACAGCGGCCTCTCTTCTTTGTATTTAATTGAATAAAAATCGAGAGATAAATTGTAGACCAAAATCTTGTACACCAATAATTCCTCTTTTTGTTTCCAATTCTTGCAGTTCTAGATCTTTATATAAAAATTTCTCTGCGGTTTACCTATCGATAAAAGTTAACTGGCAGAAATTCAGTCATTTGCAAGCTCAGGTTTTTTTATCACTATTATTATCTAGTGATATTGTTATTTTTTGTCACTTAGGGGCAATTCATAAATTACGTCTTGCACAGAGGGGGTGGGAGTTTAGACCAAAGTGGTTAGATTTCTAAAAATGGCGAAATTGTTTTACGTAAGGTAATTATTGCTTGACCTCTAAGAACTTGAAACTCGCTTAGTTAAATATTACCAGCAATATTATTCATTGGTCGACTAGGAAGCTTGTAACTGTAGGTCAAATCCTGGTCGCGTCATATACACTGCGGTGATCTAAAGTCCCAGACATTTGTGGGATATGGGGAAGACAATGGGAAACTACCCTATTAATTATATTTCCTAGTAAGTCATCTCAGCTTCAATCAAGTTGATCGCTTACTCTGCATCGTGCAGCATTCTAAATAAGAAGTTAAATATATAGAGGAGTATCTTCCTTAAAGATATTTTTTAAATCTAAAATTATTGAAATTGTAAATTACAACGACGAATTCTTCAAATGTAATTCTATAATTATCAGTTTACGTGTAACTACTTGTTTACAATTTTCGAATTTCTAGGAATTTGATTATATAGCTAGTCAATAATACTATATAATCAAAGTTTTTCTAATCATGTATTGGATTGCAAACAAACTTGATTTTTCTCTTTTTTTATAATTTTCTAACATCATATTTTTTGCAAGATAAGAGGGTTGTCTACTTAACAATCGTATAATAAAAATTAAGAAGGTATCAAATATAATATTTATCAAGTTTTTTTATTCAACGTTTTTGTGCAAGATAAAAACTCACAAAATGCGAAATTGTATTAAATAACTATTATATTGTTTTATTATGACAAAAGGTTACTTTTCCCAAATAAAACATGCTCTTTTTTCTTCTAATCTTGAAAATTATTCGAACCGTAGGCACCTACAGTGACTCGCAAAAGTTCTCGGACACTCCTATCTTACCAATGTAAATTGAACATTTTTAACCTGTTTTTTGTCATATAAAAATCGATTTTACAGCAAAATTTCTAAGACATTTTTTGTTGCAAATTTCATTGCCTTTAATTTCACTCCTATACATTTTTCTATTTTATCGCGCCGTTTCTGACTGACAGCGACTTAAACAAGACTCTGTAAAATACAAAAAATTATTTCGTCTATATCTTGGAAACGGTGTGACAAAATAGAAAAATTTATATGAACAAAAATGTAGAGAATGAAATTTACAAAAAAAAATACCTATTAATTTTTTGATTTCGTTTCACCATTTTCGAGATATAGATGAAAATATTTTTTATATTTTACAGGGTCTTGTTTAAGTCGTTGTCAGTTCGAAACGGCGCGACAAACTAAAAAATTGTATATAAACAAAATTGAAGACAATGAAATTTGAAACAAAAAATGTCTACAAAGTTTTGCTGTAAAATCGATTTTAATACGACAAAAAACGGCTTCAAAATGATCAATTTACATTGGTAACATAGGAGTGTCCGAGAACTTTTGCGAGTCACTGTACATCTTGTTGGATTAGGTAAACTGTAAGGAATACTTAATGTTTTTTTTTTCTAATCACAATTTAATTATACATTCAGATGATGATGAATACATAATAATAATATGTAACAATAAAAATAAGGCTACTGAAAACTTTTCAATCGATTTAGTAAGTTGATTATTTTATAATACTTCTGGACGCATACAAAATATGTTTTAAAACAGGATGAGACTTCTGGACGCTTAAATAATTTTTTTAATTTGTAATAATGTATTGTGTATTTCGGAGACAGTCATTAGCCTAGGAGTTAGCTAAACATCTGCTCACTCAAAGGGATCTGGTTCAAATACTTTGCTTTGCCTCGCTTTCAGAACACTTACAGCTAGCGGTCCCCCTAGGTTGATGATTTGCCTTTATCAACAATGAAAAACCAGGGTTACAAAATGCAAGATGTGAAGTGGCTTTGGATTATCGAGGTTACTGTTAGCCAAAATAGGTCCTAAAACGTATGAATTTATATTTTTAGGTAAACTTTCTTCACTGGCAACGGTAAATTCAAAAGGCAAAAATGTGTACATCACATTCCCTTTCCTAAAAATCTCCTCAGAAATTAGGAGATTTATCACCACATCTCTTATTCTTATTTCCCTCGGATCTTCACAACATTGCCTTACATCTCGTGCTCCATGTACACCACATTACACCCGTGTCTTATCCTTCGGAAAATAGTACTTATACCTCGGAAGATTATATTGTTTTATTACGCTAAAAAGGTAATGCAAAAATGGTAAATCAAAAAATTGACGGACCAGCGAAGCGTAGCGCTGGCGGACTGCTGATTACAGATCAGCGACAAAAAGTACATTAATTCCGAATAAAACACACTTCCAAATTATTTGTACTCAAACTTATTAATTTGTATTTGGAATGAAACATTTTATGTAATTTTTTTCAAAAATGTATAAAGGGCTTATATACAAAATTTAAAAATACGTTGATCACATCAGTGATAAACGATGAATAATTTCCTCTCCTGATTCATCATGCATCATAGAAAAGATTAATTTTTTAATTTACGCTTTGCATGTTTACAATAACTTTTTTTTAACGCCAATTATAATATCATTTATTATTCAATTTAAAAAATAGAATGAATTCAATACATTACCTTGTGAAATGGGAGTCTGCGTTGAAATAACTCAGAAATACTTTTTTTTGCTTAAACCGTTTGGTTTGGCATCGAAAAAAGACTCAGATTGGAAGATGACCAAAGTTGCCAAATGAAAGTCTGAAAATCATGTCATGGGTTAGCTGTTTCAAAAACATCTCATGTCTAAAATATAAACAAAATTAAATTACGATACATGGTGCTTTTTGCCTTTCCACTGTCGATATGGTATCTTGGATTATCAGAAGTCAGTGTATATCTGAAAATGAGAAATTGATACGAATGCTTATGCTGCGGTAATTTCATACTAAGTTTTATATAAGATACAACATCGTGATAATGTTATTGCAGATTTAAGATAAATATTACCTGTGAGGGGTTAAGGTGTTGAAGTTGTGCGAAACATGATTATGCTGGTGTGCAATAGCTCTATTAGCATTGTTAATAATGTTATGTAGAATATAATTAATTTTCTTTCTTTACTGCATGCTTTAAATTATAATTTTCTTTTTATTTCTAGGGAAGAATTTGGTGATAAACTCAATGCAGGATTAAAAGTTTCTGTACTGATATTTCGAGATGGTGATATTATAAATTTAATACGAGTTATAGAAAACGAAGATGGTAGTTTTAATACGTTTAATGATAAACCTCTATCGTCGCCTTCTAAACTGTTGGCTAAAGAAAATGGCCAAACTTATTATAATAAAATCGAAGAAAACAATGCCATGTCGTTGAAATTGATAGAGTTACGGAAGAAAATGGCAGAAGTATGTCTGAGAAGGCATTTCAAGAATAGCAAACCTATGGATCTCGAAGAGATCATATCGATAGGTTGTATAGGGGAGAAACCAAATAAATCAACCAGTGACCTTCCCGAAGAAGCAAAAAATGACGATTCCTTCAATTCATCTATTAGGTAAGGGAAAACTAAATTACGTAATCTTTTTTAATTTTATTAATTTTGTAGATATCACTTATTACAAAAATTTAAAAAAGACGCTGAAAGTCTTTTAAAATTACATGAGAGCCAATTTGACGACGAGGATGACGACGACGAAGATTTAGAATTGTATGACAGTGATAGCGAAGACAGTGAAACGTTGCAAATGTGCGATTCCATCGCTCTGAAAGAAAAGCATCGAGGAAAAAATAGTTTTTGTAACATATTATTTCAAAATCCTCGTTTTAGTAACGAAAAACAGCAATGGAAACCGCAAAAGCTGCCCTCAAAAGAATCTCGTGAAAGAACTAGTTTTTATTTGAAACACAATGAGTCCACATTAAAGAATCTAAAACTTAAACCTAAAACCTCTGAAATAGGAAACAATATTACGAAAATGTCAGAAGGAAAGTTTCCCGAAGTGCGAAAAATCGAAGATCGCCAAAACAATTTCATCAATTCGCCATTGTATAGTCGTTTCAATAACAGCAGTTACTGTAGGAATCGTAAGCAAGATGGTAAATTAAATTTACCTAAAGTTATGTCGCCTACAACAATCGTAGATGAAAATCATAAAGCAAAGGAAAGCACTCTGGTGTCTCCGATTGGTGTTTTGCCATTTGCGGGAGCTGTTTCAATGTCGAAGGTAACTTGTTTTAATTTTACCGATTTTTTATATTCACAATATTATTTTACAGGTACCTGCACACAAAGGTGTCCGTTTAACGCCACTTTTGGTTCAAGACAGAACCGACAGACCAAAAAGCAATCCGGAAGCGGTAAATTTAGAAGATAGTGCACAAGAATTCTGTGATATTTGTAGTGGGGAATCATCAGAAAGTTTCCATGGTAACGAATTAGGACTTTTGAAACGTTGGCAAAGTGTTGATTGTTCTGCAGAAGAAGTTTGTAATTCTGGCAGTACAAGGAGTCCTATAAATTTTAAAGAAAGTTGTGATAGTAGTTCAGATTTAGAAGTAGTGGATCGTGATTATTTTCTACCATCTCTGTTTCCTACTAGTCCTGGTACTATTCCAAGTCAGTATGGGCCAAATAAAGACTGCGTGGGCGATTTGTTTTTTGGAAATCGTATTAATGAAGAGCGAATATCGAGGTGTCCGTTGTATCGAAGGTACTCGCAAAGTGGAAACTTTTCGGTGGAGTCTGATAATTTTGCAAAAAGTAGTGATAATCATAGAAAACACATAAATGAATGTTCGTCTATTTGGGAAACAGGTACTTTAAATGAATCGGAAAGTCGACCTAACGAAAGAAACTCAAATTGTGATAATTTAAATGGGACTTTGTATAATTTAATTAATAGCGGTAGAAGTTCTGCTCCTGAAAGTGACTGTATAAGTGGTAAAATTGAATTGAATCCGGTACGTATACGAGGTGATAGTGAATCAAAAAAATTAGAAGAAGAAATTAAAAAGACTCTGTTTTCAATTAGGAACGATTGTCGTGATAAAAATATAAATAAAATTGAAGTGAATACATCCAAGTTGGATAATCTCCCCGCCATAATAACTAAAAAGCGAATGCGCTGTGGTGCGTGCAATAAGAAATTAAACATAACAAATATGTACGATTGCAGGTGCGGTAAAATTTTCTGTGGTCAACACCGTTATTCAGAAGTGCATGGATGTAATTATGATTATAAAACTGAAGGACGTAAATTATTAGAACAACAAAATCCCCTAATTATTGCTGAAAAGCTTAATAAATTATAAATTTTTTGCTTTGTTGGTGCATAAAATTTCGAGTGCCTAATTAAGAATTTTTATTCGTCATTTATACCATTAATTGTTTTGTCCTTTATTTGGGAATGCTTATTTCTTGTATTTACAAAGTTTTTTTGTATATATTGAACCTAAATTTAATAAAGCTTAAACACGTTTTTATGATTCTATTATCAAAAATGGTTTTTTTAAATGTGTTGATGGATCAAGTATTGCGGGCCATGGATTGCTCACCCCTGGCTCAAATAAACCAATAAAACTTGAAATATAGTACTTATTGGGAGATTAGCTCAATTACCCCACCAAAGGGCAGGGTTAACTCAGCGTTCTAAAAATACAATATCTATTCCATGCTTAAAGCAATATTTTTTATTACTAAAAACTTTATACAAAAATTAACATATCAATTCGGAGATCATCTTTTCTCCTTTTAGAGCTGCAACTATATTTTTTGCAGTTAAAATTGCCATATTATCACGTGTTGCAACGCAAGCACTGCCTATGTGGGGTAAAATAACACAATTGGGTAATCCAAACAGTCTGTTATCAATCGGTAATGGTTCTGGTGTTGTAACATCCAAACCAGCACCTTCAATTGTTTTATCACTTAAAGCTGTAATGAGATGATCCTGATTAACAACACCACCTCGACTTGTATTTATGAGAAAGGCATGACGTCTCATTTTCTTAAAAGCACACTCGTCAAAAATTCCTTTTGTTTCAGACGTTAGCGCACAAGTAACAACTACAAAATCGCTTTCATATAGCAGCGTATCAAAGTCAACACAAGTTGCATCGAGCTCTTTAGCTTCTGCACTTTTGTCAGATCTGTTAGTATACAATAATTTTTTGATCTTAAACGATTTCAAACGTTTAGCAACTTCTTGTCCAATTCTACCAAATCCAAAAATACCAACCGTAGAATCAACAAGACTTCGACCGGTCATCCAATACGGAGACCAAGCCTTCCAACCGCCACATTTAGCTTGCCCACTTGCCTCAACTAAACGTCGACTTGTGGCTAACAATAAAGCCACCGTCAACTCGGCAGTGGCATCTGTTAAAACATCCGGTGTATAACTCATTTTTATTTTCCTTTTTTTAATTTCGTCGACATCGAGATGATCATATCCAACAGACATTGATCCGATAACCTTAAGGGTAGGTTCACCAGCAAAAAGAACTTCCTCGTCAATCTTATCGTTCAAACAACAAAATAATCCATCCGCTCCGTATACGTTGAGCAGTAATTCTTTTCTAGGGACAGGACCTTCTCCTGCCCAGAAACTGACTTCACAGCTGTCAAGAGTAAGTTAGGTTAAAAAAATAACTAACTTTATTTAAAAACTTACTGATCCTCCAAAATTTTAATCGCTTCCGGTGTTGTGATATTCTGTGTCAGGTAAACTTTTGGTTTAGCCATTTTTTTATCAGAAATATATCGATAAATGGAATGTGTATTTGTAGCGACAGGTACCAACTGGTTGTACAATTTTACGCAGTGATTGAATTTGTTGATATTTTTTAAGACGATCATAATTTATTTTAATTAAAATTATTGTCTGGTTTGGACTTGGGAATTTAAGATCCGTATAGAAAATTATGTAACGCAGCGATAAACATTTTTGTTTCCCAAATCAAGGTTTATTATTATTATTGTACTGCATTGGTGTATATCGCAAAATAAAGAGGTCCATACCCATTCAAACACATTGAGTGGAAGTAATTCGGAAATGCGAATTTTTTCAACAGCAACAAATGTGATTGGCCATTTTGCATGCATCGTATGTTCAAAATAGAGTAGGAACTGAGAAAATGTTCTAGATTTTACTTGGTTAATTAATTGGTTGCTTGATTTATTTGTCTGATAGATTGGTTTTTAGAAATATTTCGAGGTGAAGAAATCAGGCATTAGTGAACAATTCAAGCATGTTGTGTAGGCTAGTCTTAAAAATTAAAATCAAAGTTGTTTATAAAAATTTATTTATATCCAAAATAATTTATATCGTATTAAATTTAAGCATATCAGTATTTCAGAATAACCAAAAAATAACTGGTTTCCATAAATTTCAGTGCCGAGGTCGAGTATAGGAGACCTACAGTTTATTTTTGATTATAAACGAGAAATTTTGAAAAACTTTGGGCATTTAGACCCCGCTTCTGGCTACTGATATGGTTAATATAAAGGCTTACGAATTATTGTTCGTCTTAAATTTAGTAAACAGCTATAATTTTTATAATAATAAATATCTTGATTTAGTCAATACTTTTCTTTTTAATACTTGAATAAGGAAACGTTAGTTACAAAATTTTTATTGGATGATTTCTCGATTGAAAGCTGCTTTAAACGTATTTTGCATTAACATTGTTACCGTCATCGGACCAACACCTCCTGGAACCGGCGTTATGTGACCAGCAACTTCACTAACATCTGAAAATAATTAATTGTACCTACTGAAAGCTTCAACACTCTCCGGTCTCTCTCACCTTTAAAATCAACGTCACCAACCAATTTAACTTTTCCTTCTTTTGTTGTTATCCTATTTGTACCAACATCTATTACACAAGCCCCTTCTTTAATCATGTCCGCTTTGATAAGTCCAATGACACCTACAAATGTTGATCTTTATATACTGAAACTTACAAAAATTTTATGAAACCCACCTGTAGCACTTATAACAATATCGGCTGTTTTAGTAAAAGTTTTCAATTGTTCTGGCGGAGTATTTCTATGACACAGTGTAATAGTTGCCTCCATTCCAGGTAACTCATATTTAGCGTCAGAATTCAAAATTATTGAAAGTGGTAATCCAATGTACTTAGATCTTCCACAAACAACGACATTTTTACCGAATGTTGGTATCTCGTACCTTTTCAATAATTCGATAACTGCCAATACTGTGCAAGGAACAAACGTGTCAATATTTAGGCATAGTTTTCCCATATTCATCATATGAAAACCATCAACATCTTTGCTCGGAACAACTGCCTGGCAAACTTTAGTCTCCGAAATATGTTTAGGAACTGGTAATTGCACTAAAATACCATCGACTGATGGATTGCAGTTGAGTTCTTCAATTTTTTTGATTAAATTATTTTCTGTAATGCTATTAGATAAAGTTTCTGTCCAGCTGTTAATTCCTGTAAATTGTTCCAATTAATTGCATATAAAACGGCTGATTAGATTTCGGCCCAGTTTTTAAATCTCTGGCTATCTCTAAGTAAAAGTTTATTCTTGTTGCAAAAATTGCATCGATAGACATTTGCTTAAGGAAAACAGTAGATTTAGAAACTGGGACTCAATCACGTACCGACAAATTTTGCTGCTTCCATTTTCTTTTCAATATATTTAAGACTAGCGGGATCATCGCCCACCAGTATGGCTACTAAAGTGGGTTGACGGTTGGTTTTTGCGCTCCAGTTCTTAATATCATCGCGCAGTTGAGTTTGAATATCTTGAGCAATTTTTTTCCCATCGATAAGTTGAGATTTTAACCTAAATCAATAAATCGATTCAACATAAGAATTAACGGTTGAGAATAACATAACATGCAACATAGAACATACAAAGCTAAATTTATTAAGTAAGAAATGCAAAAATTAGTAGGTACAGTCGACAAGAATGTAGCATATAGCGTTAAAATAGAAATTCTCTATACTTATAATTTTTTTAAATGCTAAATTATGTTTAAAAACGAAGATATCCAATCAACCAGCCCAATTTTCAAAACCGGAAGTTGGTTGGTATGCTTGTATACATGAGGCCAGTCCCTGCGAAGTTTTCATATTGCTAGTCCGACCCTGACGAATTGCAATGATTATTATCAAATATAATGCAATATGACCAGTTAAATAGCTATTTCTGCTATTTCAATACGATAAGGGAAAATGAAACCAATCAAACAAAATCGATTATATAAATAATCATAATAAAATGTTATACAAGTCATACGATAAGAAAATAATTGAAATAATATTAGCTTAGATCATATATATTAGCCCCGTTTCACAGTAAAACGCGCTACGTGCTACGCCCTACGCGGCGCGTAGCGCGTAGCGCGTTTTCCCGTTTCACACTCATCGGTATTAAAATGTACGCGGACAAGTATACTTCGAACGTTGTTGCCATAGCTGCATATTATTATGATCAAAGTGCAAGAAAGAAAGCAAAACGATTATGGGTTCATCCATTTATTGAAAAGAGGTTACTAAAGGGCGCTTTTGTAACATTATATTCGGATTTAAAAAATTTCCGTGTCAATTACATCCATTTCGCTTGATCTCACAACAAGTACTTTAATGAACTGGCAACCTCATATATCTACGCGCGCGTGTCACCCGCGTTGAGTGTGAAAGGCTCCATAAGATGCAATGCCCTCACGCGTCGCGTAGCTACGCGAGGCGCGCGGGTCGCGCGTTTGCCCTCGGCATAAAATAGCACGCGCGCGTAGCGCGTTTTCAACGCGCGCTTGTGTGAAAGCTACCATAAGGTACAATGCCTATCAACACGCGCCGCGTAGCGCGTAGCACGTAGCGCGTGTTACTGTGAAACGGGGCTTACATAGATACAAAGTGCCACTAAATGTTGAAATGAAACATAGCAGCGACGTATTATTTTAACTGCGTTTCTGTCATACACATACATAGCTCCTTTTTGCATCTCTCTTTGTATTATGCGCTCCAAAACTGGTTATATTTATTCTAGTTTGGCGGCAATTTTAATTTTTTTTGAATGTTTAGGATATGAAACAAAGCAATTTAAGTTAGGCTTTTTTTATTATTAGCTTAATTAGTACCTATTACTTGCTATTACAATAAAACAGGGTGTAAATTATATATTTTTCTTCAATAATAAATAATCCAACCAAAGGCAAATAAATAAAAATTATATTGGTAAATAAATTTTTTTATTTTAAAAAACATGATATAAAAAGTTATAAACTAAATTTGGAAATAAATAAAAATTATTTTTTTTTATAATTTAACTTTATTGATTTTTAAACAAAATAAGTCTTGCATATTTAGTTCTAATATTACTGTCTTTTTCTGATTTCTTTTTTCCTTCGTAATACAATCTTATATTAATATAATACTCTAAAATTAATTTAATCAAATTATCTCTATGATTATGCAGAATGTCTTGATCTAGTATATGTAATAACATTTCGTTATTTACAAATACATCTCTTAATTTGTTCATGCATTTAATAATCAGAAATCTAATTCCTTTAGCCATGAAAATTGTGTCCTGGAATTCTCTTATAACAATTTCAGCAACTTTGCAAATTTTGACAACATCGGGGGATGGTTCATACAATCTTCCTCTTCTTTTTATCGTAATTAAATTATATGAAGACACATTTTCACTTTTTTTAATTAACTGAAGTGCACAGATTTCGCACACGTGCTTCTTCATTATTTTTTTGATAACAAAACCTGCTGTATATTCTACAACATCTTCTTGGAAAATGTTTAATGTAGAAAAATTAAAATAATGTTCTTCATCATCATCTGGCACATCAAATTCGCATACCGCATCTGTTGTATGTATAGATGAACTACTAGTTGCATATAATATCATCGTTTTTTCTAGCAAAGCACAATTACCATTCACTGAACCAGAAATTTGATGCCTCACAAGTAATCTCTTATATGCACTTTTAAATTGTCGTACAGAGGGATTGTTATTGTAACCACCTCTACTTCTGATCGCACTAAAAAAAATTTCCAGGTGGTCTTGACTCAATTTGTATGGCAATAAGTATTTTTGCTCAGATCGTAATATCTTATAAAGATTTACTAAATTTTCCAAGCAGATAATTATACCTAGAAAACCAGTTTTTCGATTTCCATTTATTAATAATTTTCCAGTTTGATCTTTTAAATTTGATAAATATTCTCGTATTCTTAAAGTTTCTGTTGTAACAAAATCAATTGTTGCATCATTTATTGACCTTTTATATCTACAGTGACTCAAGAAAGTCTCCGTACGATCCTCTATTTCCCTATATTATCAATGTAAATTGCATCGTACGGAGACTTTTTTCCGCCATATAAAGATCGATTTTACAGCAAAACGTGTTTGACATTTTTTGTTGTAAATTTATTTCTCTTCATTTTTGATTATATAAATTTTGAAATTTTGTCGGGCCGTTTCTGAGATATAGCGACTTAAAAAAATATATGTAAAAATTTTAATAAAATTAACATTGCTCTTATGGGAGTTTTATTAAAATTTTTACATGGACTTCTTTAAGTCACTATATCTCAGAAACAGCGCGACAAAATTCAAAAATGTATATAAACAAAAATGAAGCCAACGAAATTTACAATAAATAATGTTTAATAAGTATTGCTGTAAAATTGAAATTTATATGGCGGAAAAAAGTCTCCGTACTATGCAATTTACATTGATAATATAGGGAAATAGCGGATCGTACGGAGACTTTTTTTAGTCACTGTATATTTTGCTACAACACTTCTACCATTCAGCATGTCAAAAGCATCATTTAGTGTTAAACAAAATTTTGAAGTTGCTGAAGAGTTCCTAAAGAGCTCATTGTTCACCCGTTTTTCACAAAATGTAATCGCTTCCGATACCGATGCGCTTAAAGTTTGTACCGCAAGTTTAACTTTCATTTTTTCATTTTTGTACTCTACGTGGCGAGGTTTTAATTTATTTGCCACATGAAGTCCTTCTTCTTTTTGGAGATTAACTAAATTTTGGATAAATTTCCAATTTATTTCTTGGCCGTTAGGATCGATCAAAATCCGTTTTTCTCCAAATGTATTGCGACATAATTTGATCATGTGGCAAGCATCCCAAAATGTATAGACCGGTTCTTTGGTTACAGGATGTGGAAACCATGGTCTTAAATTATTAAAATCAAATGAAGCTCCTAATTCTATACACATATTTAAGTTAACTGGAGCACCGTCAAATGTTACAGAATATGTCTTAGCACCTGTTTCATGCAATAAATACAAGCATTTTTCTAAAAGGCTTGCCCGTTCTGAGCCATTTAAACTAGAAATTAAAAAATAAGCCACAGGGACTTTGAAATATTCATTTAGGCTGACCGCTAAAAATACTAAAGCATATTTAGCAGTAGGTAAATGTTCCCCATCTGATATTAAATCAGTCCCAAGATCAACAAAACCATGATATTTCTTGCCATCCCATTCGATTAATTGACGAATCGACATTTCGTCAATAGCAATGTTTACTACAACATTCTTTCCATCTTTGCATCTTGCTTGTAAAGCATCAAATGCTTCCTTGGTAAATCCTGGGTTGCCGCCAATTACATTATACCATTTTCTAATACTCTCAGGATGTGGTAATAAATTTTCAAATTCTTGCCTTACGAAATTGTATGCTCTTGGTGAGTAATAATGCAATGTTAAAGCAAATCTTCGTAGATTAGGATCATACTTCCTTATTCCATTGGAGGTTTTCATCTGTCGATCGATTATGTCTTTCAAAGACGATGGAATCATTGCCTATAATTACAAAAATAAAATGATCATTTCAATATTTACCATTTAAAACAAAAAATTCATCTAAAAAAAATTACCATGTGGAAAGTAGAAAGTTAGGTATTTGAATAAAAAATAATAATCAGTTTTTTCATTTTATTTCAATATGAAACTTATGAAACTTTTTATAGTTTGATATATTTATTATTTCACAAGTTACGATATTTAATAATTATATAAAACTTATGTATGATCTTTTCATTTTGAGCAAAAAAATTTTTTGTTCAAAAACCCAGTTGCTAATACTAGATATAAGTTTCCATCCTACCATTAAATCTTCACTTGAGTTTTTATTTAACAAGTTTTCATTTGTTATTCTGTTCAAAACATCCTGCAGTGAACTAAGACGTTTTGTTAATTGTCGACATTTATTTTTTAATTTTTGGTTTTCAATACGCATTTCTTCGTACTTGGTCTTCATAAACGAAACATTTCTTTTTCTTTTCCGAGGAGATGCAAAGTGTTCGTCTTGAAGTTCGGATATATATCTAACATTCTCTAAAAATAAAAGTTATGTTAAATAACTGATGTATTTCAGTAGTGCTGGACATAACTAACCTCTTAAACCTGTATATGTATAGGGAGTTCTCCGAATTGTATTTGATGTGTTTGCTTCATTCGACGTGTTTGATGGAATCAAAATTGTATTGGAGGTATTCTTATTGATGTCAATGGTGCTCGAACTTGCTTCTGAAGTATTACTATCAGAACTTGGTATTGTCTGATTTGCTTTTCTGAAATAACACAAATTGACAATAAACAAATACTTATAGCAGGTGCAGGCATACTGTGTTAGTTCTCTGTTTATATCAAAAATACTTGGTACTGCATCATTTTTCAATATTCGAATACGAGTAGTAAAGTCATCTTTATCGTGATCAAAGTTTTCTTTCATGAAATGTTTCGAACAAATCACTGAAGTAGAAAATAAAGTTTTATCACTTATTTTACAAGCGTTAAGCCATTGCTTTCGTTTATTTTCTTCTTTTGGAAACCTAAATTTACGTAATAACATTTTATTTATACAAAAATTATGAAACAATTTCTTACCTGTGAAACGATAGTTGAGTTCCAGTTTTAAACTGTTCTTTACATATTACACACTTCATTTTCAAATTTTAAAAATTTATGACAACAACTGTCAAATTTAAAAATTGTACATGCGCAGTTGTTTTTTGAAAACCGTAAGGGATACAAGATAGCCAACTGTAGTGTTTAACAAAGATAGCTACAAATTATTTTGTCGTAACTATCTTTTTTCACTAGCTCCAATGCATTGGGATAGGGCACTTGGTATCTATGTAATATATATGATCTAAGAATATTAGGTAATACTCATAGATATCTTAGTTTTCCTATCTAGTATCGAAAATATCTATTAACATTTTATTTACCTACTGTTATTTATTACGAAATTATGATTTATTTAAAAAAATAAAATTTTAATTAAATGATTTACTTTAAATATTCAATATTAAAAAAAATATATTATATACGGCCATGAGTCAATGGTTAACCATAATTTTTAAAATCTTAAACCAAATGAGGGAAATAAATCGTTTGCTTGATATTTGATAATAACAGCAATAATAGTGCAATGAAATTAAATTTTTTTAAAAATAACCTTGCATGCAGCGCAATAAAATAATAAGTTCTTATATTATTACATACATAGTAATATGTTTTAGTCTAAACGAAATAAAATTTTAATTGCTTATAATAATATTATTATATAAACAATTTTTTCTTAAATTACTATAACAAAATTTCTTAATAAGTAATATAATAAATTTATAATTATAAAGAAACGATTAATATTTTATTTTGGCTATGAATTATATTTTAAAATTATTAATATTATAGAAAATAATGAAAATGTGACTGTGCAATAAAAATGTATTGTCTGAATTCATTAAAGTAGGAACTAAGTATAATTTTTCTATAAAAAATAAATAAATAATTTTTTTTTTCTTATTATGTTTCCATTTTAAATATTATTGAATTTAAATCCGAGAGTTCAAAATAATTCTGATATAATTAATTAAAATTGTTAACTCGTGAAAATATATATAAAATTAAATTAAAATAAAACGAGTTATTATAAAACGAAATATGAAAGAATTTTTAATTTAATCTATTATCGTTTATTTAACTCGTTTTATTTTAATTTAATTTATTTATTTATTTTTTTTATTTATTTTTGCCATTTTTGTTTATTGATTTCAAATATTATCTTCGAATTGGGCCCAATATATTTAGGGTGGCCACACAAAATTTATAAATTAAACAAAAATTGTAAAAATATTGTCGGTTTACTACCATTATTAACATTTTTTTTAAATTTCGTATAAATTTTGGGTGGGCACTTGGTGGGGCACTCCAAGCAACAGGGTGGGCAAGTGCCCACCTGCCCCCCTGGCGCCGTCGCTGGTTAAAATTCGAATGTTTTAAACTACTATTTGGGTTAGTTTTTTGTTAAAATCCATAAATATAAAAAATGTTTGCCATTAGAAAAATAATCAAAATATCATACCTATTTGTAATCATTACGCTTTGTAAACGTGACTTATTTAAAAACCAAACCGTTTTACACAAATAATTAAACGTCAAGTTATTTTTAAAAGCGTTCATGTTTAATGTAAAGTCACAGTTGGAATATGAATTTATTTTTCTCAACATTAAAATCGATAGGTAAAAAAATATTTTCCCCAATCAGTAGAAATTTTGATTGGATGATGTTTTGTTGTAGGCAGGTCTATTAATTTGTAATCGTTTTGTAACACCTATTAATGCCGCTCCCAGACGATGTGGTTACTGGGCGAATGTTCGTGTTCGTTTCACTTTCCATATCATGTTCGACGAATGTAGGATTGGTAGAATGTTGTCTCTACAAACATTTTTTGGAGTGTAAGACGTTATCTTGAATTTGAAAGAAGACATTAAAACGCGAAGCGAAGTACGTAAAAACTCATTCTGTTGACGGTACGAGTGCTTGTCGTGAATACGTGCAGGAGTGTGTTTTAATGGACGGAGCCGGCTGCAGTTGACTATTACCCGTGTTAGTGTTAAAATCACTGTATATAGAAAATGTGCCTATGGTCTTAAGCAAACCGTTTACTTGTAACTATGCAGTTTATTGTATGGTATGTATAAATCTTCGAACTTGGGAATTACGTTATCGTCTAATACTAAGGATTGTTAAGTTAATTTTACATTCAACCAAACTGTGTCCAAAAAATTTTAAATATAGCGTTTTCGATATTAAGTCATCTTTATGTTAACCCTTCGTTGCACCGTGTTGCATATATGCAACATAATTTTAAATCACAGCTAAAAATTTAAAACTTCGTATTTTTACTGTGCGCTTTATTTAAACAATGCAAAAGAACTCAATTTCAAAAGGTATTCGAATTTCAGCTGTTTACTCTTTGTATTTATTTATATTCCGTTTTTATTTTTGCGTTTATTTTATTTGAACATAAGAAGAATAAAAAAAAAAATTTTTATTGAGAAATACCTTGTAATTTTCATGCAATGTTGCATATTTTTTAGATAAAAAATGAATGTTTTTATTTGATAATAAAATAGCATTGCAAAAATTTTTTTTTAGTATTTTTGCATATTGTATCAGGAAACTACAAAAAGCACAAAAATATTGTTTTAAAATTAAAAAATAAAATTGGACGTTGAAGGGTTAAATTTTAATACCATACCATAAAATTTACCTTGGAACTTAACAAATCTGTTGTATCTAACGTTTTTGATAGAAAATTGTATTGATTATTGAAATTTTGTGACAATGCATTATTATTATTATTTATTCTGTGATGACGTAATAACCAAGTTCGAAAACTTATGCTATACCTAACTATAACAAAATGCTTATAAGCAAGCATTATGAATATTATTTGAAAAGAATGCAGTGCCCGAATAATTACCAGCGTAAAAAATTAAAAAGCTATACACATTAAGAACCAAAAATAGTGATTTAAAAAAATAGATTAATTTTCCTACCTTTTCATACTGTTTGCATTTTTTAAATCTGATGGTTTTAAAAATAACTGCTTCCCACATATTATGTTATTAAAATAATTAATGTTCGTTAAAAGCTTCATCGAGTATATTATGATTATTATTAAACATTTTTGGTTTATTATTTTCTAACCCCGATTCACCCTTGCACATGCGAATTACTGTGAATAATGGGTTGCATACACTGCAGAAGAGAATAAGCCGGGAAAAGAAAAAAATATAATTATAGGATTAAAAAATATACAAGCGATTCATTCACCTTTCATTTGACATCTCACTGGTAAATAATGTATTTTTATGTACCCACTTTTAAATTACTATCTGTGTTAACAAACACGTGCTAATTGTCAAAATTACCAACGTTGCTAGGTAATCGTGAATAATCTATTAACCTGACTGTGATTCTTCGCTACAGTTACGCGCACACTCAGAGTTTTTTGCAGCAGTGGCGCATGATACGTATTATAGGATAGAGGATAAAGTATTATCGGATGTGTACTGATAATCATAATTTTTTTAAGATGGAAGTGGAATGGAGAGCGGTTGAAACAATGTCAGAAAATTCAAAATAAAATTTGTAATTGAATCAAACTTTTATAATGCCTAATCTGTTGTAATGATTGTCATGCCAAAGTACAGATGGGACTTGATGCTAAATGGAAGCAAGGATTAAAACCTGAGTTTTGGGTGTAACTAAAAATGATTTATCAGTTTATTTTTAGTGGATTATCTTTATCGCCTGAGGTCCACCCTCTCCTTTTAGCAAAGTGATTCAACAAAAATTCGGGGCGAGGGGGACGGATTAATTACTCCCAAAATGCTCAATGGATATTCGTGCTTCAATAAAAAAGGCAATCAAGTATTTTAATATTATAATGTTGAGCCATATACGGATAGATTGATATAAGATTTTAGTTTATATTTTAATTTAATTAATACTTTCGATTATTTAAGAATCAAAAAGTAGGTTCCTAGCGCAATAGGAATAACTATTGAAGAAAGTAATTTTCTCTAATAACAGCAGATAACATAATTATTAATTTATAATTTTGCTAATTATGTTAGAAAATTTAAGTTTTGATTTATTTGAAATATATGAAGAGTCATAACTCTTTAGAACATATTTTTTGTTTTGTTTAAGGAAAAAAAATATTAATTTTGCAGAAAATTTTTCTTTGGAATTGCATTGCTGTTGTTATGTTATTTCTTTTTGAAACATTGCTAAAAAGAGTTTTGTAAAATTAACAACAATAAACGCACATTCTCATAATTAATTATTGACGTCTTAATTTTAGGACTGCACTTAATATTATTCCTAGAAGAAAGTTACTGTTTTACACGATTGCTCTTTAGTTATACATTGAATAAACTATTAAAGTAATTCACTTCCCACGCATTGTAAATTAATTAATTTATAATTTTTTACATTTATGTATTTTTAATAATAAAAATGTTATTTATTGATTATTTAATTAAAAATAGAAACTTGAACTTAAGAATTTCTTACATAAATTTTGTCTCGAGGACCTCGTACATGTTAAAAAATCTTGTCTACTTTGGTGTAGGTATCCCACATGAATTTGAAGTCATTGACCAAGCAAACACTTGCAATTTCCGTTGCATAATCAGTTTAGTTTTTCTACATTTTACAATGAATATATTACCTACTAATATTATTATTTTTACTGTCATCTATATAATATTATGTAGATATATCTATTTACTTTACCAGATTAGTGCATTTATATTAGGTACATAATTCAGGGTTAATTTAATCGGTGGGGTGAACTTGACCCCAAATATTTATAATATTAGCTAACACAGATTAGCTAGCTTGTTACTTAAATATTACAATATTAATATAATAAATAGCATGATTTGGTTGGTCATATAAAAAGTTTATGGGAAAATAATAGAGACAATAGTTTAAATTTTTACCCAGATTGTTAACTCTATAGTAATATTTTACTAAAAATAATTAAATAAAAATATTCAGATTAAAAGATTTAAAATATAAAAATTTGTATTTTAAGGAAAATAAAGCCATATTTGATTTTGAATGTAATATTTTATATTTAAAAGTATTAGTTCTGGCCCCCACAAGCAGATTCAGCAATTATAGCGGCCCACAGGAAAAGTCTCCATTATTTTATGGGTTTATTCGCTCCTGCCTACAGTAGAACTCCAATTCGGACATAAAATATTTCTTTTTCTATTATTTGGTATTATTTCTTTAATGCTGACTTTTTGCTAATTATTATTTTAAACGCCATACGAGTAGATATTGTTAGGTGCGTCCGCACAATAAATAATAATGTGATTGCGACATTCATAGTGCATAAGAGACGTGGAATAATTTTTTGTACATTATTTTGATTTAAATATTTCAAAAGATTGCTGATATTGTTTTTAACATCAGATTGTGCAGAGTACGCTTTGTCATTTAAACATCTTATATAATATTTGTCCACATACATACTTACAAGTGATTCCCATAAGTTTTCATTCATACTCCAACTGTAAAAAAATTCTGAACAATATAACACATAATATAAAAATAAAAATTAAAACGAGTTAAGTAAGTTAAGATAATAAAATGTTAAAATCTTTAATTTTTTGAAAATTGCCTATCACAAGTTTATCAATGCAAATTAATATTGTATGGTTTTGATTATATGTTGAAAATCCACTAAAAAAAGTAAGGAATACTTCCAAAATAGTATTCATACCTCTACATTTACAATTGAATATGATGGGTAAATACCCTAAAATATTCGGGGAATTACATGCATATTTTGGAAATTATTGCTAATTTAACGATTAGACGTTCTTAATCGACGTTAATCGAGTGCCAAACCTCCTCGATTTTGATTTTTAAACTTTCCATACTTACCTGTAATTTTAAAAGTTTGCAATTATATTTCAATTTTTGGTTTGCATCCGGACTTGGGGGAAGTGTTGCTAAGAAATTAGGTGTTTCGTCCAAAATCCACTGCTTCACAATATAGGCAGTATGATTAGAATCATGAAAATTGTGGTTGGTGCTTGGACTCAATTTAATGACACTCGGTTGCAAAATAATGTTATAGTTTGTTCATTATTATATCATTTATAAAAACAAGATGTCCGTTCCCAGCAGCGGATATGCACCCCGAAATCATTATAAAACCGCTTCCATGCCTAACTGTTGGTTGTAGATTTTGGAAATTTAATTCTGAAATTTGTTGACGCCAAACTCAAAAATACTCTTCCAAATTTTAACCGTTTTAATCGGTTACGCTTAAAAATTGTTTACTTGTTTGTATTCAACCATTAAAGGCACATCTTCTTAAAATTCTTAGACAAAATTTAGGGCTAACTTGTTTATTGAAATGGGTTTATGATGCATGCACTAATTTTATATCACTTCAATGCAGATTTATTAAAATCTTTCTTGATAAAGTACTCTTTCTCGCGGTATCAAGATTCTTTGATTATTTAGATTATTTATTTTGGTTATTTTCAAAATAATACCAAAAGTCACTAGAAAATAGACGAAAACTCAATTTCAATAAATTCATGAATTTATTGGTCAATTTCTGCACGTGAAGTGAACGTCCAACTTCTGTATTCCAAGCTCAAATTTAGTTGACGAAGAAATGGATGAACTAATTCATGAATTATTTTTACCATATAATAAAAGTTTACAACGTAATTTCTTGGCTTATTTACACTATTGAAACATTTGGATTTTGAAAATTTGAAAAAATGGAAGCCACAGAACGCCAGGATTGAGAATTGTGACGATAATCCCGCTTGTTTGTCGACGCTTGCAGAGTAAAACTGCAATAAAATACTGAAAACGAACTTGTGACTCTCTTAGACGTCTCAAAATTATCACACATTTTCTTTAATATATTACGCTCTATTGGAACTTAAATCATAAACAATATCTTTATTTTTACTATGTTTTTATTGCAAAAAAAGGAACAAAAAAAAACGGTCAAAAGTTGTACTTAATTTTCACATCCTAAAAAAACAGAAATTTTCGATTTATTTGTAATAATTTTAGTTCAAATAGAAGAGACACTTATAAAAAAGTAATTATTTTTGAAAAATTTATATCAGATCAAAATTGTGACCTCCAAGATGCACACAAACTGTTCATCCGGATGGCGACTTACAATGTGGAGCAGCTAATATCTACGGGATTATTTTAGTAAAATGTTTAAAGATTTCAGTAAATGTTCTTCAATATGTGTATAAAATAAGCTCAAAATCTCAATAAAATATATTTATTCCTTATATGTTAAAAAAAATCATGAAAATTACCCTAAATACGCGTCCTACACTTATTTCCCCCCTTAATTCATATGTTATTACAAAAGTTTATATCTCTCTACATGTTAGAGAATTTAAAACTGAACACCCTATATAATCTATATAATACATATTATGTATTATAGAGTGTTATACTATAGTATAATAGTTATGTAATATATCATATTATATAATTATATATTATATTATAATCCAATATCTATTCAAAGTTTTAAAAATAAACCTGCTTATTTTTAATATTGGTTTAATATTTTTTGCACGGATTAATAATTTATATATAATATATATAGTATATAATGTAATATTCTACTACATGTATTATGTAGTATAGTGTATAGCAGCATATATACTATATTATTACATAGTATACTACTACTATAGAATATATTTATATATATAATTATATTATAAGAGGGTTACTACCATATTAAAATAATTATAGTAAAAAACATTATATCTTTCTACATAATAATAATATGCATTTGAAAACAAAATAATGTAAATGACCTCATCTAAAAACATAAACGTTTGCAAATATCTGAAATATATTATATTAATGGTAATAGATACACCTATTCAAAACAGGTTCAAAATAACAATTTGAAGGCATTGATATTTAAACATTTAATTTATTATCGTATTATTTAAAATAAAACAATATTATCATTTTTAAGTTTAACGAAATTAAAAATATTGCATTGCCCAGCTCCATTAAAAAACTCAATTAAAATAATAATGAATACATTTATTATACAAATGTATATTTGCTTAAAATTGGAAAAGTAAAAGAGAAATGTTTTTTAAAGAAAATTTATATGTAAAAAAGTTGATTAGCTATTGTTTACAGCTAACCATGTTTACGTAATTAGTAAACAATTTGATGAGTCTACATTATGATGGCTATACGCAGTCAAAGAACAAAAGAAGTCTGTATATTCGTCTTTATGTAGTCTATTTATTCTTATAATAACCAAATAAATTTCTCAATAGATAATAGGAAATTAACTTTTTTCCTGTTTATAATTTGCCCATTAAAATGCTGAACGTTACAATATAGTTGCCTGCATTGTGTTAATATTTATCAGTTTTGTTTACCTAAAATTCTTTAAAACCTATAATACATAATAATTATATAGGTGGGAAGTGTGCCTTGAGAGTTAGCACACAGTACCGTTATATATTTTTTGTTAGTAATAAAAAATTAATTATAATTAAGTACACTATGTACATAATATACTTCAGAATACTGATAGTGATAATAATAGTATCATCTCTTGGGCATATAATAATCAGCTGCCAATCAGTTGTCATCCAATCTCGAAATACACTGGGCACATGTCTTCTCATCTGATTGGTTGACAACTGATCACATTATAGTACTAATTATGTGCCAGCCAAAACAACCTCAACTGGTATCCCTTTTAATTTTGACTAAGCCAAATACTCATGGGTATCTTTAATCAGCCAATTAAAATAAATGCTACCTTTCAATGACGGACGTGATTTTGCAAATGCTCCAAAGTTATAATATCCCAATCTAAGTAGGTACTCGACATAATATGTAAAACGACGAAAAATTTATAACTTCTTTAATGTTAATTGATGATCATGGACATTTTAACAACTTAGCATTATGCTAACCAGGGAGGCTTCTTAATGAATACCCATTGAAAAGACAAAGAGGATGTAGTATATTTTATTGAGCACTGCAATCAACGAAGAAAGCAAGACATTGAAACAGGGTATGGTAGTCACGTTCGGCAAAGTTATTTTCATTATTCGTGGTTAGTTGGTTAGTTAGTTGCCTACGAACACGTTGTAGAGCAGGAGGAATCGAGTTCTCCTGCTAGTGCTTTGCGTATGCGCCGTACCTAAGTCAATGTAACCGCATTTTAAATAATTTTTAGGTGAAATAATAATTGTGCAGTTTTTAAAATAAATTGTAGTGTACTTATTTATTAATCATCTCGAAAATTGTTTTTGGATTTTTCTGGGTACGGAAAAGGTTAGTATTTTTTGTATTATTTTTTGTTGTTTTTTTTTTATAAGATTTAAAACTGTTTTTTTGAATTAAATATTACTCATAAATTGTAGGTTTAAAGGCAATTATAAGCAGAAGTTAGGCATCAAATTTGGGGGTTCATAAAAAAATAAAAAAACTTAGAAACCTCATTAACGAACTTAATTAGTTTTTATACAATATCATCATTATTAAAATATATTTACGCAGTTCATTCATTTTTAATACTTATTTAAATTATAATTTATCGAATAACAATCGAGTTATTGAGATAAATCAAAATATTGTCAGACTAAAGGAATTTTAAGGTTAGATTCCATGTGAATATATCATAAAATATTTTTCAAAAATAATATATTATATGCAATTTGTATGAAATGTAAGTTTGATTATTTTTAATTGAACAAGGCAAAAACGATTTTTGTCTGCGATGACGACAGAAGTAAAAATAGAATTTTATCTTCCAGTAGGTTTATTACTGGAAGTTAAATATCTTCGCGTTTGGGCGTACATAATTACACTTATATTAACTTGAAAGAGTCTAATTTATAACACTAAATGTAATCGATGTTGATTATCTGATTGTATGAGAAGGAACCAAACAACCTGTCCAGCTTGCTCCTCCAGCAAATAAAAAAATTTTATTTGCAAGTGTCGGGTAAATTTTGGGGAAATATTCAACAGAATGGACATATGTTCAAATAGATAACAATCTACCACAAAGAAGTTTAAAATAAATAACAAACTATGAGTGTTGTTATTTTTTGGATTAACTACTGATTAGAGCAGGAATAAAGTAAACCGTCGTTTGGATAAACTTTTTAGAAGAATTCATTATAATGTTTTCTGTTTTTTTTTCCGCGAGGATGATGGTCACGTTAAGGTTACGCAAACTTTTAAAACTTCAAATTCTTCAAGAGATAACCTTTAAACAATGGATGAGATACTGTTACGAGATTACAACAGAGCAATCACTATCAATTGAGAATCATCCATAACTTTCAAAATCTTAATTATGCGGCAATAAAAGAACCGAAGATTCAATGAGGAAGTAAACCGTCAAAAAATGATATTTTACTTACCAAGCGGGAGGTAATTCAAAAACGATATCGTGCAGGGTTAAAGCAATATAGCAATCAATTGACAATTCAAAGTCAATTTTATCAATCAGAGAATTAATCAGAAACTTTCATCATAAATACAGTAAAACAACAATGCCAACAATAGTTAATTTTCATTGTTGCAGCAGTGAATGTATGAGTCAAGGTAATAGCAGTCAATATCTTCGACGTCAATACTATAAAATTGTTATTATTAATTGATTTTAGTCCATATAGACCATTGAAAATTCATTACGCAATACATACGCTGCATATCCTGATTGCTGCATATGCCAAGCACAACTTGGTTAATTATTTGTCCAGTAACAGGAATTAACGACCTATTGCAAAATAATATGAATGACCTGGTCTTATTTAAATTTCATAATAGTTCGCCTACAAATTAATATTAAACTGAAATCATTTATCATGAAGTTTAGCTGAGTCGTCTTTAGCTTACTTACAAAGCAGGAATTCCAGGAATGGAATTTCCATAATATATTGATTTATGCAATAAAAAAATATTATTATTGACTAAGAAGTAATAATTATCAGGTATCGTTTCTTCAGTAAAGATAATAACAGTCGATGGAAGAACTATGCCAAGGTGAAAAGTACGGGGAAGGCCCGAGATCTAAATTTTTCACTATTCTATTAGAAGGTAGGCCTTTTTACCAGAACCTTTGTCTTGTTGTTGTTCATCTGTCATAATTATCTGTTTTATTTTAAATACACCACTTCCATATAATATCGATTAGTCTATAATTTTTATCATCAGTACCTCTTCAATTACGTGCTGTTTATCAGAAACATGCTCTAATGCAAATTGATATGGTAATCGAAGGTGATTTGTTAAACCTTATTATTTACAAGGAAATATAATCAAAATAGAAATACGATGAAGTGGTAATTTTAGTAGAGGACGTGCCAAAATATTTTTCGTGCAGAAATGGATTTTCTCACATGAAATATAATTCTTGTTTTTATTTCAATTAACTATATATTTTTTTAAATGATCAATACAATTCCAATATTGGATTTGGATCCAGGACTGGATCATATTATTATCCAGGCCAATTTTTAAGCTTCTATCCATCTATCGTTTCATTGTGACACATTCTCTAATGGTTGGTTAAATATCAGTGGCCAAAATTTATTATTATACTTTAATATTAATTGTTTTGCTATAGCTAAATAGAATTAAATAACACTCGTCGACCTCATAATGAATTGAAAATTAAAATAATGTTAATTATAGTGTATTATTTCGGTTCAAAACTATACAATAGTGAATTATCTTAATTTATTGTTGGAATTTTTATTGAATCTGACACAAATTATAAGCGGATTTAAAAATGGTCTGTTCATTTCTTTCTTCCGAATAACAACTGTTTTTTATATTTAAAAAATTTTTTGTAAAATTTTCAATTTCCCAAAATTTTCTTTTGCAAAATAGTTCTACCAATTAACAGGCGTAGGTTAATGTATGCGCTAAAATTAGGTAAAGTGAAAAATTGTCAAGAAACGTTAATATTCCAGATGTTATTACAGTACCTAGCAAAAACAGCAATTAAAAGATGACACGAGGATATACTTCGATAATTCATTACCATTAATTGACTATAAAGGTGCTAAAATTAGGTCAATCGTATATTCTAACCAGTAATGACAGTTTACTAGCCTTCTAA
Organism: Cantharis lateralis; assembly: GCA_963170105.1. Lineage (NCBI taxonomy): Eukaryota > Metazoa > Arthropoda > Insecta > Coleoptera > Cantharidae > Cantharis > Cantharis lateralis. The sequence goes on from OY720625.1 coordinate 39,846,373, forward strand.
ATGAATAGCATCTACTTCAAGTTATGCAGGATACAGTTGACTCGTAAATTAACTTACTATTATTTTTAAAACTTTGTGATATAGAAGAAAATTAGTTAATTTGTTTTCTTTTTGACCAAATTTGGGCAAACACATAGGCAATAGAATTGGGTTTATTGCAAACACAGATTTAAATAATTCCAATTTAACGTGGAGTCTTGACCACGTCACACTACCTATAGGTCCATAATTAAACTTTTCCCACCCACCAAATGCATATCATCAGACCTGAAGTTACAAATTCATTATAAATAGTTATATTATCATTTTAACTCATTGAAATGATTTAGTCAATAAATTTGATACTGCAGGCATTGAATTGTCAAGACTCTGTTCCATTTGTTTTAATTGTTTGTGTTTATGCATCATCTCAATTGTTTAGTTTAACAATTTGCGCTTGTACAAAACTTTCCAAGCTTGTCCTCGTGTAATTAATTGAACAATTGGTGTATGAAGGACACTTTGAGATACAAGTACCACCGATGGTTCCCGGGATGACTTTATTTAACTTTTGTTTTTTTTGGCTTTTTTTAAATAAATAATTAATATTACATTTTTATAATCTAAACATCAGGTCGTTAGTTTAATTTTTATTGAAACAATTTAAAAAAATTTAACAATTACAAAATAAAATGCCAATTAAACTGTTGTGGATTAATAAATTACTATTGCAAATATAAATATTTTAGTAGTTTTGGTACTAATAATTAAATTTAATTTTATGAAATAGTGAAAATGAAATTTAATTACTATTAATCAGTATCATTATTTTTAATTTTAGTTTTATTTGATTTAACAAATATCATTATTATTATTATAGAATAATATTTTTATTAAAATTATTACGTTATTTTTTTCAATAAATTACAAATATTTTGTATTATTAGATATTGATTTAGAAGAAAATTCTCTTGTTCGTAATTGTTTATCAAAATTTAGCCTTTTGTTAGCCTAAAAGATTAGCTATCTTTTTGTGTCCATAAAAATATAATGCTTGTTGTAGATACAGGTGTCTAATGATATAATTTTGCAAATATTGAAAACTTTAAAATGGCAGGAGCTAATTATAGAAATGAAGCGCACTATAGATTGGTAAACCATTGTAAACATTTCTATGTTTTCTATGTTTATTTTATAAATGAAACAAAAATATTAAATAAAAAGACTATTAATTTCTAACGTAAGTTCCAAACCACGAGAAATATAATACGCACGTCAGGGGTTTTAAACAGTTTCTAGTATACAGTGGCGTATTTAGAGGGGGCAAAGGGGCAATTGCCCCCCCAAGTGTGACTCGGATTGTATCTCTGAAGCCCTCTGAGATAAAAATAATGTTTATTTAATTATTTCAATTACAATAGGATTAATTATAATTTCTATATTTCAAACGTCAGTGAATCTGTTTTTAACTCTTTACAACTTACGCACATGAATGAATTAACGAGAATACGAAAAATAATCTGGTTTGCCCTTCCCATAGACATTTAGTATATAAATTCACCCTTTTAGTGATAAAGAGTAAAAAGGTGAAATTTGAATAAAAATAAATCTTATCTGGCGTTACCGGCGAATTTTAAAAATTGTCATACGGAACCCCTCGTGGTACCAGATAGTCCGGCCTGGGTCTGCAGAGCAAAAAATAGTTGATATTCAGAATTCTAGGATTGTAAAATCAACTAGATTAATGGTTGGTTTAAACCACAGAGTATTTAATTTTTAATATTTTCGTTATAAAATATTTAAATTTAAAATTTTAAAATTAAAATATTTTAGTAAATTAATAGTATCTACTATTAATTTTTTTTAAATTTTTATTAACACAAAAAGCTGACCTTTTAAACTAACATGTTTCTAGATTTAATAAAAAAAATGAAAGTTAGTGATTTATAAATGAGCTGAAATTATAAATTTTTGTAAATCTAATTTTAAATAGAAAAAATTATATAACAAAGTGTATATTCGAAATTGAAACACTTTTGTGTATCGAGATTGATGTTGTATGAAATTCATCAGTTCAAATAGACCAATTTATCTGCATATTATTCGAAATTGATGAACTTTCTATGGTTATTTGGAAATTATGCATATCTATAATAAAAAATCAATCGTTTAGATAAATAAGTAGGTAAATAAATACTGTGACTCATTTTAGTTAAGAATTGAAAAATCTTACTATATTTCTTGTTAACGAAAACCTGAGTCATTTTTTAATAAGTATAAATTACGATGTTTTCGTGGTCAAAGCACAGTAACACCAGACAATTGACTGCTTTTCAACTATTAACGCATTAGTCATGGCTTGAAGGTTGCAATTTTTGACGAAATGTAATTGTAAATGAATTGTTTTCACGCCTAAACGTAGTTTTACATCCGAATGACTTTCAGGTTTAAGAAATTAAAATTTAAAAATTATCAAGTTGTAGGTGTTTAAATTGTGGTTTATTCCGTATCCCAAGTGTTATTCGTAACCATTGTGTTAGCTCGCAAAATTTTGTTTTGTTTCAAAAAACAAGGTAATTTTAGAAGATAAGTTAATTTTAAGGGCTAAAGACTAATGGATTTATTTGTAATTTTACAAGCAAATAACTTATACAGTAATATATTAAACAATTTTTGGTATTTAGTTTTAATAGTTTTTTAATAACGCAGATTCGCCTTGTAAATTAGTTGCTAATTATTGACATTGAAATGAATTTGAATAAATTAATAACTTATAAATATTCTGTAAGATTAGACTGCTTTCATATTTCTGTAGAGAAATTGATTATTATCTAAGTGATCCAATCAGAACATAAACCGAAAACGTGCCGCCTTTTTTTTAAAAAAATGTACCTAAAATGGAAGTTTCCAGTCGTTTCGTTTATTTAACTGAAAACCTTGTATTTTCTCTTATGGAATTTCTTGTTTTTATTGCTGTGATCTCTACCGAGGTTAAATCCGCATATGGTCAAAATGTGAAAATTCTCTAGCTGGTATGGTGTACTGCCGACAAGGAAATTTAATTGCTAAAAATTGCACTGTTCCTAATAAGACAAAAATTATTATGAGGTTTTATTCAAAGTAGTTCAGTAGAGGTAATACATTTCGAGTAATCTACTTTAGAACAATACGATATAATATACACGAAGTAGGTAACGAGTCATTGCACCTTTTATTACTTTTATTATTGGTTCGTAAATCTAAACATGATCAACGGATTTGTTATTAATTCAAGAAACAATTCATGCACTTGCAATATTTGCTATGTTTGATAATATGCAAAAAACATAATTACTCTCTTCTTTTTTTTTCTTAACACATTTGAAAGTATGGCATTGTTGTTTTGAAAGTTTTTGAGTTGGATTATTTTAATTTAAAAAATTGTTCAAATATTTATCGATACATAATATGAAAAAAAACTTGATTTCTTGATATCCTTTTTAAGAGTATCTCAATTTTGGAACCGCTTGAATACATCTTTTGTATTATTTTCGAGTTTTAGACCACCAACCGCAATAATAAATACCACACCCTATATATTATGTTAAGTTCAAGTATTTTATTCTGAGTGTGTGTAAGCTGCTGGAGATATCTGTAGAGTTAATCTGTTTAAAATAGTAGACGTCTGACTTTTAGTTTTATTTTTGCTTCTAATTGTGAAACATACTATCGTAAATGAAAACTAATTGTTATTCTCTTGTCTTCAGTTCTTGACGATCTTGCATTCGTAATGTAGTATTGGCGCCATATTCTTCATGCAATTTTTATTTGCTGTATTTTAGTATAATACATTATGTATTATATGTACGTATTGTATTTTATTATAAAAGCCTGATAGATTCTTCGTAAAGTAAAGTCGCATATTTAGTACCTACTATCCATTTGGAAACCATTGTGTATACAGGATGATTTAACATTGTGCACTTCCTCTAAAGTTTCCTGATCAATTTAAATATGACAAAATATTTAATTATGACTGAAATACTTAGCATTGGTTGAAAATTAATCAAAAAAGGGTTAGAAAGAAATTAGAACTGGGCGAAGCCGGGTGCTAATTCTAGCATTTTATAATATTTAACCTAAACCACATAATCTCTAAGTAGTCTGATTTTTTTGAAATTTTTTGAATGAGCTTAACCTCAGGCCCCCGATATAATAAAAGAGCCTTTCAAGTAAGCCAATGGGGGTCGAGATGATATCATTTTTATTTTATCAATGTCACATTTTGGTTTAATGCGCGTTATATAGAATAGAATGGTTGGTAGACATTTTCTTATTTATTATTGTGTCTTATAATTTGTTTTTTTGAATCTAAGTTTAATTTCCGAAAATAATCAAAATTATTTTTTTATATTATTATAACATTTAAAACAAATTTACAATATTTTCAGCTATAAGAGAGCTAGTTTAACACTATTGAGTCACTCCCTGTATACAGGGTGCTTGAGCCTAAACTTTTTTCCGAACTTAAATAGCAGTTTCATACAATTGATGAATTAAGAGTAATCACGAAAAAAAAGTTTTAATAATTGCACAATACAATGTTTCAGATAATAGTTTCACTTTTTATCTACAATTAATTTTTTTAGACGAACATTTGTGGGTTACACACCAATAAGTTTTGAATTCTAAGTAACCTTTAAATGTTATTTGTAACATTTAACAGTACCGTTTTTACCTTTCTACAATATTGCAATTAGCTAATATTAAAACAATGAAAGTAAAATATGATAAGATTTGGGTTATTCCAAGTTCCTTTAGATTACCTCCAGGCAATTTTTGGATGCGAGTGTCACGCGACTAACTTTGCTACCTACACTTTATTCTTTGTATATTATATTGATAATCTCAAATAATTAGTTTGAGTACCGCTGAGTTGGGAATAAAATTACATAATGTCTGCAGATGCTAATCATCAAAACCCAATTTTAAGTTTAGTGCCGAGCTTAAGTAGGCATTTTGAATTTGTATAAAGATTAATTATCGCATTCTTTGAAAATATATAATTCATTGTTCAATTAAGAACATCTTGCATATTCAAGAAGGTTCGTATAGCTGTATATTTCAAGCAATCAAAATTTTTTTGGACCGGTTCAAAATGATGCAATAAAAATATAAAAATTATTTTACCGTTGCATTCGACTTATGTGCAACAAACTGTTAAGATATTATTGTACAACCTACAACTGGTACAACTAAACCAGTGCTTCCAAGTTACACTTCGTGGAGTAAATTGTTAAAGTGTACATTTTCGCACATTTACACCGATTATATTTATGAGAGCCCATAAAATTATGTTTATAATAATAAAATATAAATTTTAATTAAATCTGTGTAACCGAAATTTATAACGGTTCCTTTACTTCGGCAGTATCTGTCCTAAATTGTAAAATTACTTGCAGTATGGAAAAATGTAACTGTTAACCAGATATTGCGTTAAAATTTTTTTAATTTATGTAAAAAGTAGTAGGTAAATTAATACTGAGATCAATAGAAAAAATTTTTTTTTTTTTATCGACATTTGCACTAATAACACAACAAGCTATTGGCCATAACTGCATCAAAACCTTAGCCGAGATTAGATTGTTGTTTGATTTGAACAAGTAATATTGTTTAATTCAAAATTCAAAATTTCATTTGGTGCATCTACTACCTCAGGATACTATTTAAATTTATTAGTTTTAAATTCAAACTTTTACTTGCATTTTTTTATTAATAAAGTGAAAATAAATTAGGTATTGCATGCATTTTAATTCTTTGAATAATGTATTAGATAAAATTAACAACAGTTTTAAAAGTAAAAGTGAATATTTTACAGTTGTCTGGAATAGAAAAATATTTCTCCTCAACAATGTTTATAAGTGCCCATAAAATCATTTTTATATAATGCAATCGATCATTTAAAAAGGGAAACTTAAAATTTGATAATTTTGGGTGTTGTTGTGTCATCGACCTGTTCAACTAGTCAACTTTTATCATTGCTCAAAACCAGTTTTGGATACAAAAATGCATTAGTTTTTTTTTTTTTTAAGAAATCTGACTAAAAATCTAAATCATTATCACTCATCCTACCATGACTTAACTATCAGTTTGAATTTTTATTTAAACTTTTTGGCTTATTTTAATTTTATGGCTTTACTTCTAAATATTTTCAAATTTGTTGAAATAAAATTATTTAGGACAAGAAAAACGTAGGTAATTTAAAGTTTCTATCAGTTTGTGTAGCAGAGCATTCAATATTGCAAGCCCTATTTCACGATAAAATATAGATTACCCATTAATTGATACTACATACATAAAGAAAAGTATTTTAAACAGAACTGTTTCAAAAAGGTCATTTTGAAGTAAAATTGGCTAATAAAGATGTTTTAATGGAAAAGGGATAATTGGAAAATTTTCCCCTTCTCGTTAAAATAAAACACAACAATATATTATCTATGGCCATTTCGGACCTGAAATAGAACTAAAAATCAATCAGTCCGTAGGCACCGGAATAGGGGGCAAGCAGGGCACACCCCCCTAGAAACTTGAATTTTTTTTTCAACCTAGCTCGCGCTCGTAAAATATTAGATTTTTTCTTCAAAATCATAAAGCCTAACAGAATTGAATACTTTACCCCCCTCTATATTTGACTCTTCTGGCGCCACTGAATCAGTCTAAAATAAATTAACCTAAACGTCCGTCGTCCGTGGCTTTTAATGCTGAATAATATTTCTTAAAATTCGGAAAAATAGTTTAGTTATATAAGGCACATTTATCAAAAAATTAATTTTTTATTGTAAATTATCCTATCATAATGAGTAGATTTTAGAATGCTAATAATAATCCAGAACCGTATCGAAGGTCATTTATATATGTTTAATTAAGAAATTACTCTAAAAACAAGAGCAAATTTTCATTCAACAACAAACAAATTATATACATAAATATTTATATTATATTATACCGGGTGACCGACCTGACGCCCGGTTATAGGAAAATACCATGGGAAATTAATCTTTAGTTAATAATAAAATGAAAATTTTATTTGCCAAACAATAGCAAACAATGGCAATGAAATTAAAAAAAGGCCAATGATATATTTTTAAAAGCCCAATTTTATAATGTTAGTAACATAATTAAAACTAGTAGCACTCAAAAAATATTCGTTAAATTTCTTGGTCATATTATGATCAGCTAGAACTGATAGAAATTTCACTGAAATCTTTGCTATTTTGAAAAATTATCTATACCTACTTGTTTTTGGTAATTGTTCTTTGTTTCATAAGGAGCGAAGTAGGTAATCGGTAGATGAGTCACAAGAAGTACTTTTGCTCCGAATAAAACATGTTTTTCTTCTTAAATACTCCTTTACTAAGTACCTCATGTCACCGGTAGTTCAATAATACAATTTTGCTTTTAATTTCAAAAATAGAATCTAATATTCTGACGTTTGAGTTTGGAGGAAAGAGCTGGTTTCAAATAAGCTAATCGTTAATTGAAGTTTGAAGAATCAATAGAATAAATTTTCCAATTTTTAGCTGACGGTGCAGCGTTAGCAGTAGTCTCACGTTGCTCATTAGAAAATGTATTGCGAGAGGAGTATCTATGTTTTATGATAGATCTTACCGGCCGAAAATTACGATCGTTTGTTTAATATTTGGATATTTCTAACATGAACATTGTAATTTCATTGAAGTGTGAATTGTAAGCAATAATAAATATTAATCGGAAAATTATTCAAATTTTCGATAATAAAATTAATCATCCCTTTATATTATTTAACCATTATTATTTGTACATTACATAACAAAACAATTTAATTACAATTATATTTAAACTAATTATTTAAGTTATTATTAATTATTAAATAGGGAAGTTACAGTTAATGGATCTTAATGTAGCGAAACAAATTTTGTAAATATACTTTTGAAAGTTTACACGTAGAAGACAAGCTAATAATGTTTAAAGCTCGTGTTAGGACGATTTAATTGTTACAGAACAATTTAACTTTCTTTTTATTTGAAAAAACTTGATTTTAATGTTGTAAATTAACATCTAATTTATTTTATTGTTAATATCCTGAATAAGTGAAGCAGTTACGAACAGGAAACTCTCGATAGTGTTACTATCAATATGGAGGAAGTAACGTTAAACTTTGCCTAGGTACTTTTACTACAATCTACATACATAACATGATTACCCAACGATGCAAAAAACCATTTATCAGTTTATCAACTTGAATTTTTAGTAAAAGTGTCGACATTTTTACTAAAATGCAAATAGGCAGTGCCGTAACTAGGCAGATGCAATATATTTAGGTGCAACCGCACAGGGCCCAGACACCTGAGGGGGGCACTTAGAGTGCCTACGAAGGAAGTTGTACCGGACATAGGGAGCCCAAATTTAATATCTAGCACAGGGTACTTTAGAGGCTAATTACGGCACTGCAAATAGGTGTAGTATTCAAATTTGCCTGCCAAGGCCGACACAGCATTTTGTAATTATTTTGTAATTTGGTTGTGGGGGTGTAAAATATTACAGTTGCGTTATAATGGCTAATCTTTTAACAAATTAATATTGTGAAACGATAACTTGTTTCATTATATTGAGTCACTGAGCAATTTGTTAACATTTATTGCTTTATTCAAGTACAGTGAGATTTTGATTACACTTTTACTTGTGGTTTGTTTTAAAATGCATCAGGTACCTACAAACGATTTGTCAACTTTGCAGTGAAGTAAGAATTTTTTCATTGTGTAATACATTTTTTAAATTGTTGAAATTCGGTGTAGGTAACAAACAAATTAAATAATTTGTGAATCACATTCTAGTATGTGTGTATTATTTTACGTGTTCATTGGGCGTGTGTTTGTTTAGCTAGCTGATAGCTAGGTAAAAATAATCTTTGAGCTAAACTCAAGTAAACCACTTTCATACTTCGTCTTTCTAATATAAATAGATGCAATTATTTTAATTGATAGGAAGTAAGGAAGCATAAATAGAGCTTGTAAGATGAATGATTCAGAAACATACAAAATCATTTTATGAGTAGTTGATCAGTTTGCTTTTTTAATTTCCTGAAAGTAGTCACAATTGGGTGTGTTCCTTTGTGTACACTGAGATATAAAAACAAATGAAGATATTGTGTACTGTTGTTATCTAAACTATAAAATATTGATAAAATATGAATCAGCTAATGTAGAAACGGAGACGTGCCAGGAAAAAAAATTTGGTTTATGCACGCCTGAGTTTTCTGATGACAAATTTTAGTAGAACCTGACAAACTTTAAAAGGGTTGAAAGTACCTACTTGGGGCAATCTTGTAACAAAAGTTTCTAACCGGATTTTCTTTTCCGGTTGTTCCACCACTACTCACTGAATTTTCTTTCCCGGTGGGGTTAAACACGCTTCCGCTATTACAAATATGTGTATATTTATATTACACGAATAAACAAATTGTAGCTCGAAAGCAAACAATTTAGATTTGTAGATGCATTTTCCTTAATAATAACCTACATCAAAATTTATAAATATTTTGAAGATAATATAATGAGAATGTCTGTTTTCGATTAGACGTTAATTAATTAATTACACCGGTTAATGATGACTTTAATAAATTAACTCCGGTTATGACTTGATTTTAAAGAACAGAAAAAAAGAAATTCATACAATTAATTTATTGAAACCAATTACTTTATTAAATTAAGAAATTAATTCTGTTTAAAATTGCATACAATAAAATTACCTAATGACTATTGAAGCGAATCAGGTAACTTCGTGATCAGGATGAGAGTATCGAGGTACACGATGTATTTTAAATTACCTTAGGTTTAGATTTTTTGGGAGAAACTCATTTTGAAGCAATGACATAATTTTTAATTTTAACACAAATATTGTATGTGCTATTTCTATTTCAATTAATTTTTATTTCTGGCAGGAAATTATTTATATGAACCTTTAATATGAAAAATTAATTAATTCCTTCAAAATAAGTTGCGCTAGAATAAATCTGAACATGTCGCATGGCCAAGGACAATACAACAATCGAATTTTCGTACATTTATCACAAGAATTTTTTTATGAAATACGTCAGAAAATTATGTTATGAAACAAATTTCCACTTGTAAGAAATATGCGATCAGAAAAATCCGGTGTACTCAAGTCGGGAATCAAACTTTACAACATTCAAACTCAAAATTTTGGTATATCAAGCGGTTTTAGTTGTATTTTTGCTTATTTTATGTTTCTTCAAAATGCAAACTTTCTACTTTATATGATTACTGGAATTACTAGAATTATTAATAGATTACCAAAAAACCTCCGACCGCCTTGACCGATTAACTTGTCGATTAAGGTGGTTGTCCGTCTTCCGGTACCACTTAGACAATTGATTTCTAAATTTTTGTCTACGAAATTTTTTATTTTCTCCAATTTTCCTTCTACGTGTTAGTTTATAGGATATGTGGTTGTAAATAATAATATATAGAATAAAATGAAATATGTTTCGTACTTTTCAATGCGATAGATATCTAGCAATTTATAATAGAATGAAAAAAGTACTAAAATTAACGTTTGCTTTAACGTATTTTTAACGTAATTTTCAACGTAGGACACATTTGGGCTCATAACCAGTTTTTCTTGCAGATTATACTTATATATTATATATAACAACAGTTTCTTATAACCGAAATTATAATATACTATTTTTGATTTAAGAAATATTTAGAGTAGATATTTATTAACCAAATACCGATCGAATGAAAACTTCGTATAGAAGTTTTTTAAATCATAATAATAATAAGATGTTTCGAAGCGGAAAATGTTTTAATAAAAGGTAGAAGAAAAGAAGTAAATTTTTACGCAGTCTTTGTAATTATGAATGCAAATTATGGTTTTATGAATGTAATAGAATAAAAAGTTAAAGGTTCTCCTAAAAGTAACTTCCTTATTAAACCGTAGTTTTAACAGTTACGGCAAACGTATGTTAACTGGTCGAGATTCCATTTATGGATTAATTAGTAAATTTTCACAGAATTAACCATATTGTTGGTAATTATATTCAATATAAACGTTAGAAATTCAAAATTGTGTCAAACCATTACTATTATTATTTTTTAATCTTAACCGAAATAAAAAACTACGAACATCAACTGTTACGAAAATTGATCATCTTGGCAGATTACATAATAATTCTTAATTTCTCTTGTTAGGACCACTCAAAATCGTTTTAATGAATTAAAAAATAGGTCTTTAAGAAATAATGATTTTCTAATTACGTTCTGTTTGTTGCAATCTACAATCATGGTAATAAAGACTTTGCTGTCCTATTTTCAAATTCATTTGTGAGTCACTGGAACTTCGGATTACCACATTTTAGTAGCATAAAAACAATTTTTCTAGTCTATAATAAATTTTTCTACGGCAACGCTTGCGACCCAAACGCAGCGACAAAAAGTAACAATGAAAATCTACACTGTCGCATGTCGCTAGCGTAAACCTGGTCTTAGCACTTTTATATACGCAGTAGATAGACTAGAAAATAAAAAATTAAATAATAATAAGAAATTTGCTAAAAGTAGTACCTACTAATTTGGAAAATTAATAATCCGACCATATAAACACTTCATTGTGTTATAAAAGTATAATCTAAAGATAGGGTTACACAGAAAGCCAACAAACGTGACGCAGCGCCAATCAGTGGCGTAAATCAATTGCGTTGCGTCACGTCGGCGTTTTGCATAAACCAACCTTAAGACAGTAATTGTGCCCAAGTGCATCGACGGTTTGATTCCGAGCGAAATAAAAACAATGGCAAACGACCTAGATAATTTGTTTAAAACAATTTTTTTTTATTAATTTTTCAAGTTTTATATTATATTCGAAGAATGCAGGAACTATGCAATTTATGCTAAGTATAACAAGTTTTCATAAAAAAACGAGTTGCATTCAACACAGTGCCGATGGCAGTGGGATTAATATTGTTTATACGAATCGTTTTGTACGCTTCGTCATATCAACAATTTAATTTTAAATTTATTACTTTCTTTAACGTCATGCTTTTGTAATACAGTATGCAGGACGTAGGTGTTAAAATTCATTAGATCTTAGGAAAATAAATCTATTCTGAGCTGGGCGTGCATTAGAAAGCTTTTAATGAATTAGAATTAATTTAGAATGATAGTTTTTGCATTTTAATTTTCTAAGAATTTAAGTCAAAAATATGCATTTTTTCAAAAAAATGCAAAAAATTTAAAACTTGAAACTTTTTAAGTAAATTAATAAATGTAATATAATAATTAATAAATATGTTATATAGCTGGCATTTTTATTAAAATTTTGCAAATTATAAAATTTATGTAGTTTTACGTATACAGCAATAAATAAATGAGTTGTTGACGGTAATACTTTTGTTATGATCGATTACAAATTGATTTGAATTGATCATTTACTTGGATTGCTCTTAAAAGTAATTGCCATTTAACCGCAATATTTGATTAGATTTAATTGGGTGTCAATACGTCATAATATTTCATATCGTGCATATTATATGGATTGGTTATTGTTTCGACAAAATAGTTCACGAACGAATTTTAAATCAAGCGTTGTTCGAAAATTTATTGTCATCATCATTTATTATATTATTTTCTCTGTAAGTATATAATTTATAATTGTCTATAACATTAGATTTCAATTAGGTATTTAATTAAAATAATGAGCCAAAGAAATTAATTTTTTCAAATATCAATTTTTGTTAATTAAAATGTCGTTCAATTAAAATGCTTATTTGAATGGATTAGATTTACAATTGAAAAGAAAGTAGGTAAATAAAATAGTAGTAGGTGTATTAAAAATTAAAATAATAATAAAAATTATTAAAAAATATAAATATTTTCAATTTCAAAAAATAATCTCTGAAAGCTTATGGGAAAGATTCCATTTTTATTGTTTGATTAACCTGTTTGAGTTTGAAATTTAAACATGAATTACAAAAATTGCATACAAAACAAATAAAATATGTTGAAGTGATAATTTTTGACTGATTTGCAGAAGAGAAATTTATAAAATGAATTATAGTCGCAAAAGTAATGGGGCACCTACTGAAATTTTAATTAAAATAGCCGGGTTAATGAGTTTCCGGGTAAGAGATTTTGATTTTATATAAAAATATTAAAATTCAACCCCGGGTTGAATCAGTAAAAATACGTAAATTTTTATTTCTTAAGTTATTATACAAATGATGGCACAAAATTTATAATTGATGCTTTACATTGTCAGCGTTACAGACGAGACACAAAAAGTATATTTGTTCCAAATAAAACCATTTTTTTAAATCGAAAAATTAATCATTAAATTTAATTAACGTTAGTTTTACTCCGGCGAAAAACAATTGCTTTAGGTACTGTTTTCTTCAAACGTCAAAAACTTTTATTATACTTAGAGATTCACTTGATTTGAAAGCCCTTTATTGCTTTACTTTACCGTCGGTGACTTTACTGCCGTTTCCTTGAATGGAAACAATAGACTATAATTTTATTTAAAGCTTTATTTTTGTGTTCTAATAAATTTAAGGCAATTTTCTGCTAATTTTTTAATGTTATTTTTCATAAAACTTAATTACTATAATTTTAGAATAAATAGCTCGGTTTGAGGTACATAAAGGTGAATTTTATGATGAAACGTGTCAGTGTTTTTTTTGCTAACTCAATTTTATGTGTTTTAAGAAATCTCTGTATACAGGTTGTAGAGTATTTTCCATAATGCATCAATTTATTGATAATTTTAAAATTATTAAAAATAAATTTTTTTAAAAAAACTTTATTTTTTCTATTTCTATAAATTCTATAATAATATAGGATTTCAATTTCAAATTTTAAGGGCTGCTTGAAGTGGTTAAGGTCTACGTGTCTGCAAGACAATTCTACGTGACTGGACTAAAAATATATTCATATTAATTACTGCAATGATATAACGACGAAAATTTAGTCCAATAATGGCATAAAACTATTTTGCTAGTAATGGGTTATTTTTAAATTTTTGATCCAGCTTGAAATCGCTTCTAGAGTCTAAATCAATCTTGATTTAATAAAAATAATGATTCTCATTAATTATATCCTGCGATTTTTACAAAATTTTTTAATCAAGAAATCAAGATTCTGATTTATTTCCATGTTTGGAGGACTGCAATATCTAAAGAAAAACAAATCGATTCAATGCAGGGAATTGCTGATAATTAATTACCGGTCAACAACTAGAACTGTCATCAAATAAATGGATTCTTACTAGATATTTGAAGTTCTTTTATGCCTTAAAAAATTTAACAGTAAACAGACATCATCAATATTCTAAAACAGTTGTACATCATCACGATTTGCAAACTTGTTGCGCAGATTAGGTATCTAAATTTATGCAGTATATCGGGAAGTCTTATATGATCTGTCTCCGTGTCCGTCCATCCGAATGATTTAGCCAAATTATTAAAACAAAAGAGTAGCTGTATAGAAGCCGAGGAACTGCGTTCATCCAAGATCCACCTTTTGGTGGAACATCCATCCTACCTGATCTGATTATCATCTTTTTGACAATTTTTGCTTTTTCTTCGGGGATATATTATATACCAACTGTAAATGATTAAATAACTAAACATGAAATAAAGATAAATCACAGAATTTGTGTAACCTTGCATGTAGTGAAACTTTAAGATGAGATCATATTACTTTGTACTGACATTTAAAAAGCATTGTATGTAATATTGTTATGTATGTGTTATAATTATTATTGTGGGTGTAGTTTGTGTGTATGTAACATTAACACAGAAATAGAACTCATGCATTCAGACACGATATAATTAATAATGTCAGTTAAATTTTACATACTGTTATAATAAAAGATTAAATAACGTGCAGTAGAAGAACAATCACGTTGGGAAATTACCTTTTTATTTAAAAAAAAAAAAAAAAATATTGTACCTACTCCTATATTTTTCTAAACTTTAAAAATTTAATTCCTTAGGGTTCTTCAAAAACATCTATCTACTTAATCCATGCAGTGAAATTCGTAATTTTGGACTTAATTATTCGTAAGTTAGGATTAAAGTTATTTGAAACGTGGTTTAGATTTCACGTTAATCTAATAAATACTCAAATTGATGTAGTGGGACCAACCTGCAAAGGAATGTTATTTGGGCGTTTGTTTTGTTTACTTACAAGTAGTGGTAATTTGTTTTTGTAATTTTTGGCAAAGGAAACTATAATAATATAGTACGTAATATTAGTTTGTATTGTAAGTACTTTTTGGCACAGTACCATAATGAAAAACGAACTCTTCCACTTAGAAAATATCGCTAGAATTTTATATGAATAAAAACCTAAATTTAACTCATACAGCTTTTGTACTTTTTAACGAGTCCCTTCAATTCTACTGTTCATTTCATTTAAGTATTTCAGTCAGTCTGTGCTGAGAAGTGTGAATAATGTTCATCATCTTGCTGTCGTATTTTCACTATATTAAAAAAATTAAAAACAAGTAATAAAATTTTTTGTTGTGCTTTTCTTTTTCTTAAATTAATGATTTTTTTTTATTGCAGGCAATTGAATCCAGAATATCAATCAACATCGTTCAAAAGAAAGGTATGATAAACTTTTCATTTTTGCAGTTCCACGGTTTACCCTTTGTCTAATTGTTGCTACTGTTAAGCTTTTCCTAACCTATAAAATTTTTCAATCAGTTTTCCCTGCGTGAATTAGCCTTTGACGACCTTGCCATCAGTAACAACCAGATTTATAAAAGAAGTAGTAAAAATATAGTGGATTATTTGTATAAATTACATTATAGTAATTAATATTGTTCTACTGTATTACGGACTTTTCTTGATTAGCTAATTTTTACAAGCGTTTAAGCACCGTTATTGTGTAGGAAATAGATCCTACTTGCAATTTTTGGCATAGACTCGTACCTACTGATTGGAACCATCAACCTTGGATTTTGCTCAACGACCTTTTTCATTTTTTAAATATAATAATGGGTTAGTGCATCGAACCGTATACTCGTATGTACTTATTTATTGCGAGTCGATGACATACCTAGCAGTAATTATTGGGTTGTCTGTGTATTATTACGAGACAATGACATTTGCACAACTTGTCTGATCACATAGTAGATTACACAAAATTTCTAAAAATATTAATGTTTTGTCCAGTTAAATGAATTATTTTTACAGATTCTAATTTGTTATGCTGTATTAGAAATTTCTGTCATTCTTTTTTTTTTTTTTTGATAACCAATAATTATGAGATTAACTTTCTTCGAAGAAAATTGGTCTTCTATTATTATCAATTTTTAGTTTGTTTCCTATTGTACAGGATTAATCTTTGTATTGAGTATACTGCTAATAACAACTTTTACCTTGATTACTGTTCCGGTTCTTAAATAGAGTTCGAGAAAAGTCTATCCAAGTATTTTCTGCCACACGGAACAAATTTTAAAATTGTAACAGGAAAAGCGATTTTATCGTTCGTTCCTCATTTCTCTTGGCTGCTTTGCAAGTTAGATTAAATAATGCCAAATACCAACGGATTTTCAAAAATGGCTTTCAAAGAAAACATAACCTAAAAATAAACATAATTATTATTTTATTAATTTATATATTTGATTTAAAGCAAAATCTAATCGTATCATCGCTGATAGAAGTAGATTTATGTATTTATGGATTGTTGAATATTAAAAGATTAATATATTTTATCTTCATTGTAATTCATGTGTAAAAAATAGGTTATAATATTTATTATTGTAACTTTCGACTAAAATATTTTTTATGTACAAGAAAAATTCTTTCCTAAAAGTAAAATATTGCCAATTCAAGAGTATTGTTATGGAAAAATGATTATTAGGCATTGTATATTGTTCTTTGGGGAAATTTTACTTATTACGCATTGTTTAAAACATTACGAAAAATGGTACCTGGCTATAAAGTAGTACAACTTTATGATATCATTTTCACACAGTCAAATTTCAATAATAGTTTTCTGGAAAGCTGTCTAGCCACATTTATTTTCGTGGTCCATTTTTGTTATTCAGTCTACGTTTTGGAAAATCTGATTCATTCATAATTTCATGTTACACACCTATTTACATGTACACATGCTGAATGAAGGGTAATTTTAGTTGACTCATCGACTGCGGGAGTTAATTTTGTCATGATATTTATGGTAGTGTTAGTTATTTATACATTTACATTATGACGAGGGAGAACACCCCGTCATTGTAAATTTAGCCAACACTGTTTTGGATTACAAATAGATATCCAAATATATGTACATTAGGTTTGTCTCGACTTAAACCAGAATTTATATGTGGACTTACCATCATCAATATTTTTAATGATGGTACAATTTGGTTCATTTTGTTTTTAAAATTGGAAACAAATAGAAACATCGCTGTTGTGTTTCGCTGTTTCAAATTTTGGAGAATTTCTTGAAGTTTTTCACTGGACCAACGATTCACACTTAAATGGACGACAGCTCTGATAACACCCATTATTTTGGCTAGAGTAATGAGGTTTGGTCAAACCTTTCACCTGGATGGTAAGAAACCCAACTCAAGTTCAGAAACTGGGAAAATGAGATTTACTCAGTGGATAATGATATTTCCTATTCAATTTTTGGGTGACATCTTAACAAAAGTTTTTATTGATACAAGGTTTGTACATACATGATGTTGGATTGGTGCTTTTATTGAACCTAGTGTGTTCCAAAATTCTATTTGAAGAGGGCTAACAATACAATCGTAAGAGAAAATATGAAAAAGAAGAGAATAATGGAAAAAATAGAGTCTTCCGAAAAATATTTGCATGTTCGTAACAGTAAAGTTCTAATAACACTTAGACTTTACATCAGCTAAATGAAAAGATACTGTATGGTAATACAGTACCATACCAAGACCAGTACATTAACTATGCTAATACCATATGATAGGCAACCCGCCCGACAATTCTGTCTGGTGCAGGTGCTCCTTTACCTACTGACGCTTTTGATACGGTCCAAAACCAAGATAACCCGTGCTGCATGTGGGACTGAAGTATTCTGTCTAACAAAATAGGAAAAAAAGAAACTGCTAGTAAGAACAAATAAAGAACCAAATATAGCAATGAGAGAAAACCAACTAGTATGGACGACTTATGAAAAAGAGCACATCATGCACTAGGAAATAAGTCGAGTGGTCGAATTTTTGGTAGCTGATGCGGAAATGGGACGTAAAACTAAAAAACGTTAAAAATATATTTCCGGTTTACCTTATAGATATTATACAAGGACAATCTTCTAATAAGTGTGGCACTCATGAATTTGTCGATAAGTTTTTATCAGTACTTGTTTATCATTGTTAACATCAACTGATCGCTAATTTGGGGTAATAAATATGTAAAGTGAGTACTTGTGCGTCAGCATAACGGTAAATATTTTGATTGAAGAGCAGTTTTAAAAAAATCAATAAGAGAAAAAAAGTTTAAAATTGTATCTCCCACATATCAAATTAGGTATGCTTAAAATTTTGTAATATAAAATAAATTTTGTAGCAAATCTGTAGGTTATAGAAAAGTAATAATTAGTAAAAGAAATTTTATTTCAAGTTTATATGAAAACTTAGTGCAAAATTTCGTAATTCTTTCCACTTTCTTTAACACACATAATTATTTATTCCACATTGTTTACGAAATTTTACATAATTGTATATGCTGACCTAATGTATGCTTAGTGAGCGGAGTCAAGTTCAAAATCTTTTCAATGCTTTATTTCTTTTAACGACTGTTGGGTAAATATATTTTTGAAACTTAAATAAAGTTGTAATTATTACTTAACAACAATAAGGTATCTTAAGTAAATCTGTATTGTTGACACGGTTGAAAATGACTCAAATTATCGTCGAAACGTTTCCTAGTTCCGTAAACCCATTTCAATTTAAATATTGCGGAAATTTTAGTTCTTTGTTCATATTAATATTTTTGTAAACAATTATTAATTTTTAACAATTTTATTACCTATTTTAACTTATCATTGTTGATCTATAAATTTTGTCCTTTATGTAATTATGTTTATTTTAAAGATTACGATTTCTGGGTATTTCTTAAACAAATGATAAAAAATGATAACTAACGCAGTATTGACAAAATTGTTTAATTGTAAGTGTTATTTTTTGTTACAGAACAAAAATGTTACAACAAATTTTAAAAGACATGTGGGTCGATCCTGAGATATTGGCCGGTTTGGACGAAGAACAGAAGCAAACTTTATTTTGTAAAATGCGGGAGGAGCAGGTGAGAAAGTGGAAAATATGGGACCAAGAGGAATCCGAAAAAAAATCGGAGAAAGACAAAAAGAAAGTGGTCGATTTTTTAACAGGATCGAATGGCGAACCGTGGGTTTGGGTCATGGGTGAACACGAAAACGATGAGAGTATAGATGATATTTTAAAAGGAGAGGCGATCGAAAAGGCTAGAAATCTAGCAGAAAAAGAAACCCAACAAATCCGCAAGCAAGTTGAAGCCAAATTATCCGAATATATAGATTTAACACCAAAAATTGAAGATGAAATTTGTTCTCCAAAACTGACAATCGAAGATGATGTTGATATTTATTGTTCGGTTGACGAATTACGTGAAAAAATGAATAATCCAATTAGGAATAATAATTACGCTTTTAACCATTATCAAACTAAAAATAGGTTTAATATAATAGATACTAGGGATGTACTTCAAGAAATTTCGCTAAACACACAAAAAGTTGCCGAAAGGGTTGCGTTATGGGAGAAAAGACTGACGGAAGAACGAACCAGTGAGATCTTTCAAAAGATCCAAAATAAGCGGTTGCAAACCGCGCGCGAAGCCGAGGAAGCCGAAAAGAAACAGGAAGTGGTGTGGAGAGAACAAGGTTAGTAAGACTTTTTATTGCGAAAATTATTATAAAGTTTATGGCTGATTTCTAATTGCAGAAAAGAAGGCAAAAGAAGCAGAACAACAAATTAGAGAAATTGCTAGAAAAGCGCGAGAACAACATAGACTTAACAGTGCCACAGAACTGGAAGCTGCCTACAGTGAAGCTACGTCAGGTGTTCCTCCGGGCAAACAGGCTGTACTGGATTGGTACGGTTCAAATGAATTACCTAAGAAAGCTGGAGTTGATTCGTCCAACAATATGGAACCTTGGTTTCATGGTGAGTCGTTATTTCAGTTTTAACTGCCCACGTTTTTATTGTTATATTCGCAATATAAAAAGTAATGGTAGCGCATACGTCACTTCTAAAATCGAAAGTTACAATTTTAAAAGTAAAATCTGCAGTAACCAACAACTACAAATTAGAAAAGTAACGTCGTCTTAATATCTTCAATCTTGTTCTGCAATAGCATCGAAGAACTTGATTAATTTATAAGTATCCAGTTTTTATAGTCACTTAAACAAAAAAATGAATTTAATGTTGCTTTCTTAAATGCCAGAAAGTATGTCGATATAATTTTTTTTATTTCCTCAGCTGAAATCAGTCCTTATAAATACGGTATTCATTTTAGGTCTAATAACTCGATTGGAAGCAGAAAATCTCCTGTCGGATAAACCAGATGGAACGTTTTTGGTTCGTTTGTCAGAAAGAATTTGGGGATACGCATTATCGTATAAAGCTCCAGACAAGTGTAAACATTATTTGGTTACAGCTGCAAAACATTATAGTTTTTTGGGAAAAAATCATATTGCACATCAAACCTTGGGTAAGTTACAGATGCTTGGCGTGCTTTAGATTTAAATAACCAATGTGCGTTTCTATATTCTTCCTTTTTTGTTTGTATTATTTAAATCCAAACTTGTAGTTAACCATAAAAAAAATTAATTATGCTTATTTTATTCTTTCAATTTGCATACTTGAGGATAAAGTGGCTGTACAATGCAGCCTTGAAAAGAAAACAAGAAACGATGTCTTGTATGTTTAAGTTTGGTTTCCTTTTATGCGCTCAAGTTAATTAGGAATGTTCATTGTCATTATAATTATTAAATTCAAGGTTTTTATAGATTTAAATTGTAATCTTTTTAGTTTCCATCGTAAGTAGATCAAATAGGTGAAAATCTTATCTTTATTTCTTTTTTTGCGCATTGTTCCTTTTGTATGTGTTTTGCAATTTCATAACTTCAAATTCAGACCTTTTGAAAGATGGCAATTATTTATGACCAACTTGAAGGATTTTAATTCTCAAAAGTGGATATGCACCTGCCAATGCATAAATAAAAATGCAGTAGCTACATTATCACCTGTTCCAATAAACATTTAAAGTGGTTCCCACGTGTGATATAATAATTTAAATGTAAATATTTTTAAAAATTCACCCAACCGATGTTGATGGCTTACTTAAAGTTCAAGAACTTGAATTTTTATAAAAGAATTACCTTCTGCCCTGTAAAAGTAGGGTTCCAGGGATATTACCAGGGAGAGAGAGAGAGATAGATACCAAAATATACTGTTCCAAATTGTAAAATATTTAGGCGAAAAGTTTAGAAATAGGAGAATCAATGTAGAAATCCATTTGTAACTTAGAAGACTAGAGAAGAGAAAGCATTAAGATATTTTCTTCCATAAGTAGACTACTGTGGACAATTAGGTGGTAAGATCCAAAAATGTTTAAAGAACAAATCGAGTGGAAGAGCAAAATTCTCTGACAAAAACAATAACCTTTCAACTCTGTTGATGCATCATAGAGCATGAAAATCCGAAATCTGGCATTCGTACTCCCTGGTTGTTATCGTGACGTAATGCCGCAGTAATACCAGGTACCAACTGTGAGCCATCCATAAGGTAGCGGTTTGGGTGGAAATCTCATACTACCACCCAGAACAGACTGGCGGTGTCTGATTTTCCCCTACCCACGGGAAAAAAAGTTACATTTTGCTCAATTAGTACTGCAAAACACGTTTTAATAAGAATAAAAAATTTAACCTCACCTACTTTTAGAGCAAAGTTTAAATGTTTTAACTTTAATTTTACACGAACTGAAAGTTTGTTAACTTTATGTTCCATTGTTTTCTTCAATCGAAGTTCTCATAATTTACATATTAGTGTCACGAGTTTAAGCATGATTTGGGATGCTTATTGTCTTAAACTATCAGGTACAATTGCGTATATCCCTGAATTTTAATCAGAAATCAATATTTATTATTTCCATAATGCGGAAATTAAAAGAACGGTTTTCTGATAACCTAGAAAGATGGAATCAAATTTTTGCATATATTATTTTCCTTTTAGTTTTATAGTTCCTGTTTTTCTTCCAAAACCGTTATTATTATTTAATAAATATAAAATATTATTAGCAAAAAACATTTTCTAAATGGAAAGTATGCGTGTTGAGACGACAGCTGCCTAACAGCTCCGGAATTTCTATCAGTTTTGATAAACATCCATTCGGTTCTTTGCAATTTATAAATTAAACATACACTATCAATGTTTTTAATAGTTATTTCTGTATTCATCGTTTTTTATTCTTGTTATCAACAAAGCAACCATTATAATTTTTTGTTTAATAATAAAAAATTTAAATTGGATGTTGATATTATGTGAATACAGGAAGTATCCGTCCATGATGACGGTCCGTCTCCATAATATTATGCACCTTTCTGATGTATGGCAGACTTCTTATTGATTGAAAATGTTGGTAGCTGTATGCAGGGCCGGCGAGAACTTTTGTAGGCCCCGGGGCTGATTGATTATTCCGGGCCCCCTTCATTTATACTTTACTATTAGTTTGACGGGAACGGACGACGACAGAACCCCAGAAGGCCCGGCCCCCTGCCCCACCTTCTCGCCGGCCATCCACTTGTAATTTACTAGAGTGGGCTCGTCTCCAAATAAAATCGTTTATTTTTTTACCACATTTACACGGGTTCTAAGAAATATATTACACTAATATTACACATTTAAATAATATGCGCAAAATGTTATATAATATTTGTTTGTTT
Source organism: Cantharis lateralis (assembly GCA_963170105.1). Taxonomy (NCBI): domain Eukaryota; kingdom Metazoa; phylum Arthropoda; class Insecta; order Coleoptera; family Cantharidae; genus Cantharis; species Cantharis lateralis. Next base: position 39,869,355 of record OY720625.1, read on the forward strand.
TAGGTGATCTCATAAAGTACCATCGTCAGTTTCCATTATCTGGAGGCGAAAAATTAGAGCGTGCGTGTCCAAAAAATGGCTTTTCGGCAATGGAGGAGTTAGTAAGATAAAACTATTCTAAAGGAACTGAACGCCTTGTAAATTTTTGCTGTGATTTTTACTTTTTTGTAGTAATTTTAGTCGAGTATGTGTTGAATGGAGTTTATTAAGAATTTAGAATTAAGTTTGAAGTTTCCCTTTTTATGAAATATTCCATTTTGTTGATGAAATAGAAATGAGTCAGAGTTATTTAAATGGTTTGATTAGAAATTAAGAAGTGTAAGTTATGTCGTTTTTAAGGCAAACTACGAAAGTGCAAAGAATACAACGTTTATTTTGCATTGCCTTTTAGAAATATTTAATCGCGAATTTTTTATATTAAAAAATATTTTAATTTTTGCCTTAGAAATGATGATGTATGCCTTGGTATTGAAACCCCTCAAATACTTTGGTATTGTAAAATTCAAAAACTTTTTTATTTTAACTATTGAGTAAATACCAAAAAGAAAATATTACATTAAACGGTATTAATTTCGTTTAATATCAAATTTCCAGTTTATCCCAGGTTTCAAAGGACCAAACACTGGGAAGCAGAGTTAATTGCTTATGCTTAGAATTTTGTAAATTAGTTAACAATTTTTATACTTCTTATTATTGTCATGGATGCATTATAAAGTGATTTTTATGTAGCTAAAATAATAAAAAAAGTGATTTGATATTTGTGTATTTATTTATTATTTTAGAAATAATAAAATGTATAAATAATAACAATTTATAAATCTTATAAATAAAAAATTAACCCTTCCTTTAATTTCTCTTTGAGGCTCAGGTACATTTGTTATCGATGCAACCATATTTTCTTTTGGCTTTTTTATATCTCACATCCTAGAAGAAAAATTTACATTTATAAATTTATTTTTTATCGATTTTACTAGTCCGTGACGGAAATATACAAAAAATTTTATTTGTGCAATTTATGCACGAATGCATTTGTATGTGGTATTAATGTTGGGATAGTAAAGAAACCATAAATATTGTAAAATTATATATTTTGTTAAAATTACAATTATATAGCATCGAGACCCTAATTTTGTTGTAAGTAATGTCATATAGCATAGCGAATCAGCCACAAAAACAATTCACAATAAAATTAATCCTTTTGTTATATTTGTTTCCGAGATATTTACAAACAAAAATTTCTAACTTACGCGCAACGGTTATAAATCCATTCAAATCGGAAACAATTATTCACATTCTGGCCAGAACTTCTTTTTAAAAAGTTTGGGGTTTGGGGACCATTATTTTCAAGTACCAGGCTTTGCATATTATCCAAGGCGAAGTGAAATGTAGCTGAGTGAACTTATGCTAAATTACTATTTTAGTGCCGCCCGTCACCGACAGTAAAATCTATTAAATTCTTCTTTGAATTCATGGTTCTATTAGCACTTCAAGAATATATTATTTAGTAAGGTGCTAACCTTGTTAGATGCATAGCCCAACCCCATAGATCAAAGCAGTGTAGTCGACGTGATTAGATATTGAATTTTTTATTCTTGATATCGGAATTTTAATAAATGGAATTAAAGAAAATGCCGATTTTAAAATTAAAAATGGCCGATTGAATCGAATATTTTAAATATCACAGACAAACTTTTAAAGTCTAATTGCATAAGGAACTTTTCCGAAGTCCAAATTTTAACCACAATTAACTAAATATGATTTTTTTTTTATAAAGCTTGTTAGCTTGTAAATTTATATTTTAAATGTATTTCGCTGTAAAATTAAATTCTGGTTACCCTTGATATAGAGCCCGTAGGCCGTACGATTAAAATATGTGTTTGGGACTGATTGCACTTATTTTTATTATTGTAAGTGTTGCGATAAATAGTGAGAATCTGTTGATTTCTGTGATATTGATGATTTAGTTCTCTGAAAGGAAAATTTTCTAAGTTAAATACTTTTTTTTAGATCAGCAAGAAGGAAATCACATTGTGTCTGATTGTACATTACAGTTCACTTACCGGTGTTATGGCTAAAGTAGTCAATTCCTCCGGACTCGTCAGTGGTTTTTTGTTGGGTTTATTTGGACAGCAAGTAGCTAGAAGCAAAATTAATTTAAAAATTATGTTGTGGAATTTTAAGTTAACCTACCACCGGGACAAGTAGGCAATGTGAATTCATCATACTTTGATTTATCTTTTCTTTTCATTTTATTTAGATAATTTATGTCTCCATTACTATTTTGATTTGTGGAATCCGGGATAACTATGGGTGGTTCACAATAAAGACCCTTATCAATTTTTCGTATATACTGTCCTTTTGGAGGATTAGCCAATGGTAGTTGATTGAAAGTGTTTCTTATCGAAGTATTTTGAAGTGATTGTAAAATAGATTTCTGTTTAATAGGTTCTTTGCAAAAGCAAATATTACTAATACTGGGATGTAAAATATTTTGGGAATTGAGTGATGCACGCGAAGGAGATTTAAAATCTGATAGATTTGATTGAAGCGATTGAAATCGTGGCGGAGATGAAGGATCTGTTTCTTCTTTTTGTACCGATGCTGGTCGTAAAATATCGGATTTCTGATTCAGTTTAGTAACGCTTCCTAAAGGCTTTTGAAGATTTTCTATGTCGGATCGTCGTTTTTGCGTCGTCGGGGGAAGCACAAAGTTCTGATTTAACTTTTGTGTACTCGCAAATTCCTGACTTATTTTTGCTTTTATCATTGTTTGCAAAGAACTTTCTTTTGATTGGATACTTTGGAAACTCCTCTTTTGGTTTGTTCTCAATACGTTTAAGTTTCTATCACTTGTACTAATATTATCACAGCTATTAATTGTATCGTTGCTTAATTTTCGTTTAACTGCTTCCCCCACTTTAATTTGCCACTTGTGAGGTTCCGCATTTTGTTTGCTTAGAGTTTCTGAAGTTTGTGACAACTTTTTGGTTTTATTCAATTCCTCTCTTCGACTGATTCTATCCGTGGACGATATAACTCGATCTCGTACGTGACGAAGAAGCGGATTTTCGTTAAATTCCATTATTACTTTTTGACGTAATTTTGGTAAAAACTGAGTAGCAAAATCATCGTAAGTGAATAATTTGTGTTTTAACAATTCTTCAGAAGTTGGACGACTTTGTGGATCCATTTTCAAGCACCAATTAACAAAATTTAAACTAATGGATGACCAACTTGAAAATAATTTTTGTAAACCATTTTCACTGGGTGCTGCTTTAATTATACCGCTGAGATGAGAACTTTTAACCATTATCTGTTGATGCTTCGAACAAGGTTCCCCTGCAAGAATATTTTGTACTTCTATTTACATATTGCTTTGTAAATAATATTTACCAAGTAATTTAATTGTGAGATACAATTGATCGATATCGCTATCACCGGGAAATAACGGATCACCGGTCATCATTTCTGCATATAGACATCCAATTGCCCAAATATCTACTGGAGCACCATAATTAACTTCACCTACTAGTAATTCAGGCGCTCGATACCATCTTGTAGCTACGTATTCTGTACAACATTCTCCGGCTATGCTAACTAAACGAGCAAATCCAAAATCACATAATTTTACTACGCCCAAAGAAGAAACTAAAACATTTTCTGGTTTTATATCTCTGTGAATAACCTAAAAGTAAAAAAATTATCAAAAACGTAAGTTGCTTGGTTTTGGGCATACATTATTCATGTGGCAAAAGTGAATCGCTCTTGTAACTTGAAAAATTATATCTCTGCAAGTTCTTTCATCCAAACCACCAGATGCTTTATCTAATTCGTCTAAAACTGTGCCTTGTAAATGTTCAAAAACTAGATAAAATCTTTTTCTACATCTAAATACTTCTATCAAAGTAACTAAATTTTCGTGTCTTAATCTCTAAAAAAGCCCAAAAATGGTAAATCGAAAATAATGGGATAAGCGAAATACTTCACTTTTAACATGCGAATTTCTCTCAATGCTACTTTTCGAACATTCGGATCTTCTTCAGTCTCCAAAAATTTTTTTATCGCAACAATTTGTTCGGTTTCTTTATGCTTACATTTTAATACCAAACCATAAGATCCTTCCCCAACGATGGATATTTGCTGATATCTCTCCATCGACGTAATCTTGATTTTGTTTACTTTTAGATATAAAACTGAAAAATTATAAACTCGACTAAACTACTTAATCCATTCCATGTGTATTAGCGATGCTTATCTAAAAATAAAAAAAAATCAATGGATTAGACGTAAACATAATTATTGATATTATAAACTGCTCGACTGGCTTGCAGGGTAGATGCACTCTAAAGTTTATTATGAATTTTCCCGAGTAAATTTTACACCGGCATAACTTTAGTGTTTGCTACTATTTAACCTTTCCATATCTTCAATGAGCATGGGTATATTTAGCAAAAAACAATTCGCCAGGGAACTATTTGTCAGGGGCATGAGTTTCCAAGGCACGATTTACTGGCGGGCATTAATGTATCTAGAAGTTTAATACATAGGATAGCAGGTATGACGTCATTTTAAATGCCAAAGATATTGAAATCGTGCAAAATTTAATTATTTGTTTAATATTATTTAATACATCAAGAAATTAATTCTGTACCAGCACCAATCATTCTCTAACAATTCAAAAATGACTACAACTTTTAACTTCACCTCTAGCTTAACCTGTAGCCTAACCTAACCTCTAAGTGAACTTATAACTGAAATCAAATGAAAAAATCATTAGGTGCATTCAGCGGCTGAGTATTTTAGGACACAAAAAATACATTTGCTCCGAATAAAACAGGCTTTTTGTAAAATAAAAATTAGTATTAAAAAAACAAGAAAAACATAAAATACAGACGTGCAGTAGAATCGGGGTGACGAAAATTGTAATAGAGAATTATTGAAGAACATAAATAAAAAAAAAGACAGAAAGATAAATATACATTTATGTAGGTTATGTTATTTGAAAAATCAAAAAATATAATGAACCAATCTGAACAACAAAATTCGGTTTTGACACAACTTTTAAAATTGTCGGGGATTCAGACTATTTAATTTTTTTGAATAATAATAAAAATTAAAAAATAATAATTTTACATTATTCTAAATTATATTTGTCTATTATTCTAATTGAATGCATTTTTTGCTATAAGAAAATTCAATATTCTATCAATTATGACTACAGGTAAGTAATTGAATTAAATTTTAAGTTAAAAAGATCAATAAAGCTTAATGTAAAACAAGAATAGATGATATCCATCAGAGGGTAGCTATTATAAAAGTTTGGAAACTATTTTATCGATACTCAAAGGAAAAATACACGTCAAAGTAGCTCAAACAAGTCATTAAGGGTTTTTCAATAAGTTTTTCAACTTTTATTGTTTAGCGAATTTAAAAATGATATTCACATTAAAGAAAATTGATAATTGGCCCATATTGCGATTACAGATAAAAAAATTAAAAAGTAATAAACTTTGGAGAAAAAAATTGAATGAGCAATAATTTTCACCGCAGTTTTATGCTACATATAAATTATGATTATGTTTACAAATTGTTCTAATTTTTTGTAACATTTTGCGATCATTAGGTTGATTTAGGTTTCAGAAACTTAGAAAACATGAATGACTCATTAAATTGAATTTTAATGCTGAATTTATTTTATAGCATGGAAGCAGCAGTCACGAATTGTATAACATTTATAGATTTGATATTAAATAAATACAATACAATTATATTTTATTATTATTTTATTGCTACCTTTGTCTTACTTAAAAAAATGGCTTAGTAAATTTTCAAAAAATTTTAATTAAAATTGTTTTTCTCGAAATATTTAAACCATTACAACACTCAGTGCGGTATGAATCTTCTTGTCGCACCTGTCATTATTTTTAACTTATCAAATAGAAACAACATTTCTTTTTTAATGTTTAACATTTTTTTGAATTTGAAACATACCTATCTATAGAATTCTTGTAATGGATCCTTTCCTGCACTAATACTGCAATATACTATTGGTTTCGTTATAAAAATAAATGTAATTGTTAAAAAATAGAATAATTAATAAAAAAAAAATTAATAAATGTTGTTATTATTAACCAACAGTCAAAATTTAGAAAATAATTATTTTACTGCAGTATCGACATTACTAGCTATGTACCAGACTTCGCCTGGTTTTATACTGTTTATGCGTGGGGTGCAAATGTGCGCAACAGAACGTTCCGTATAAATGTAATAATGTTAGAATATTCAAATCAAGATAACATTATACTCTCTCTATTTATAATCAAAGGTATAATAATCGAGCATTACAAAACTGATATTTACTTGAAATAAAATATCAGTTTTTAACTGTCAGTTTTGATATATTTCAATTATAAACTGATTTCGAAAGACATTTCTATTTTCTATAATAGAGTATGTATTCGATTACGTTTTCTTCCAAAGTAATTTTCGATTATGTAGGTTATCCAAATCAATGGTTAGCAAATAAATTTGCATAGAAGAAACACTTCGTGAAATACACGCACGAAAACTAAACATATCATAAAAGCTTTCGGTCACTGACCGCTAGAGTTGATCAGATTGGATGTTAAGTACATGCACTTTTGAGTTCCTCACCCCACTAACACTTTAATTTTTAAATATTATCACATTTAAATTTTATTGTTGTTCATACGTTGAACATCTTTAGTATTAATTTTGAAATATTTGAACAGATGTGCAAATAAAAAACATGAGAAAAACTTACTTTCTTATTTTTCCAGCAGTTTTAGCCGAGGTATAGTCAAAACTTTCAAAATACATGTCTAAGAAATCACTCGTTACACGCCACCCTTAAAATAGTACTAAGCGTAGGTAGGAAAAAGCACGAATCTGTTATGAGTTTCCACAGGTGAATTTTGTTGACACGGAAACTTTCCTTACTCTAACTTTTCCAAAGAACATTTTCGAGCTTCGGTATAAAACTTGACCGAACAACTAATTTTTTTAACCAAGAATGAAGCAATATTTTTGAGAAATATCCAGTTGTTATTACCGATTTTGGTTTGGAATTTTGATAAAAGCCAAAATTGTATCACAAAACTGTCTCAATTTGAGAACAGCGACTTCACCTCCAAAACGAACAAGTTATAGTCATGCGCCAATAACTTCCATAATAGAGTCGGTAGGGTAAAATTATCGATTAATTAGAAGGTGCCTAAAGTTAGAACAAATTAATTTATTACTTACTTATTGTATACTATTTATAGAAAAACTTCTTGCCACCATTAAAAGTGTTAATAATTGGTAATAATCCAGTAAAGTATAAAAATACTTTTGACAATTATCTATTTGAAGTAATTGAAAACAAATAACATAATACCCAAATTTTGACTTTTAAAGTAAATAAATTTCAATTGTTATAATATTAAAATAATTTAAGTAAACCCTTGGATATTTATCGACCTTGAATATTAATGACGAGGTATGTTATTGCTTTTTAATCTCATGCGCCAATAGTATTTCACACGAAAGCTCATCCATTGCAATAATGTGATACTTGCAAGCGTTGCCTGGTTGCAATCTTATCAATATTTTGAGTATATATCTCATAGTTTCACCCTAGAACAGCATCATCAATATTTCGATTCTATTGGAAACCATATATTATAGCTGAGGATCAAGAAGAACTGGAGCAGAAGGCAAAAACCCTCTGAAAGCCAAAGGATTACATCAAATGATGACGTATCGGTGGTGGTAGTGTAAAAATGTTAAATCCTGCCAGTAATATTTAAAAAATTGCTGGAGCAGGACAGATATTCAAAAGAAAAAGAAAAACAGTAGATAAAAAATATATCCAGTTTTACATGGGAAAACAAACTAAACTAGGCAAGAGAGAAATTAGATAGGTGCAGAGAAAACTTAACGAGGTTATACTAAGACACTTCTTCGAAAAACAATAAATTATTTTTCCGTAAAAATTAGTAAAAGTTTAAAAATTAACAAAAATAATGGAAGTGGATTTTCGGTCGTAATGATCTATCTACTGATAGATACTCCTCTCACATTACGCTATCCAAAGATTAACGCGGGGCTACTGCAGAAGCAGCCCCTCCAGCCAAAAAAGCATACATGCAGATGGTCTAGCCACTGCATGGACCGCAAAGTTTCAACTGCATACTTTTATGCGGAGGTCTTTGTTCCTGCATTGAGCACTTGCGGGTTAATTCGTGCCTGATGAGAGTAATCTCTTCGGAGTAAACTCGAAACTAGTTGCACGATAAAACCTTGCGGTCCATGCAGTGGCTAGACCATCTGCATGTATGCTTTTTTGGCTGGAGGGGCTGCTTCTGCAGTAGCCCCGCGTTAATCTTTGGATAGCGTAATGTGAGAGGAGTATCTATCAGTAGATAGATCATTACGACCGAAAATCCACTTCCATTATTTTGTTATTAAACAACGGTCGTTGATATGTTCAAGTTTGAATTTTTCAAACTTTGACATTTTGTTTTCGTTTAAAAATTAAATTAAACGGTCAAATTAATGTATGTAGTGATTTTATTATTCTAGTTAACAAAAAAACTAAATTAATCATTCCCCAACCCGGTTTAAGCAGCCGTGGGCTCTAAATGCTGAATCATCTCCTACGGAAGAGCTTATGTCCAGCAGTATACGGGAAAAGCTTGAGAAGAAAAAGAAGAATTTATTGTTCAAGAAATTGTACAACTTCTGCGTAGTACAATTTTAACCCTAAAATACTATTGCCTAAAGCTCTGTAAAACCTAACGCCTTGTTGGCGTTGTGTTAAACCAGGATTACAAGGATAGGAAATCTAATAGGCTACTCAATGGCAAATACAAGAGGGGGTTTTGGTAGTGACAATCCTCCCATGACTCTTCAAAAATTAAAAACCACAGTAAAATGCGTTATAACATTTTGTATTTTTTACGTCAAAATTTTTCTAAATGAACGAGAAAAGTCTTGTTTCCCCAGCTAGTTGGCGCTAGGTTCACCAATTCAGGGGAATACAAAATTAACAACATTATAATATATTAATATTACTAAACAACCCTCCCTCCTTTCTAGAACACATTATGAACTTTGACTAGATCCGCCCTTGAGACTCTCTTGTATGAAGCAAAAAAATATGTTCAAGATAATAATATGTAGATTGAGATTTCCCTATAATAAAAAGAAGAAGGGACTTTACACGGAAAGCCGAAAGCCGTTTCCAGACATTGATTTTGTTAACAATCGAGTATTCTTCGATGCTGAATGTTCCTTCTACGGACGATCGCTTGATCTCCAGTAGTCTCCATGTTGTCTTCACCGGAACTTACAAGAGGTGCTCGTAACTTGGCTAAGGCACACATCTCTTGCCTATAATCGACAATCATCTTTCAGGGTGCATTCCACTGACATAGATTCAAAACTGGATAGTGGATATACCTCTTTCGGATATATTAAAGCTCATACCCAGCAAGCCAACTATACGACTACACAGAAAAAATTGCAGTTTGAGATTCATAGTATATTATATAACTTTCTTCGATGGATTGTCTAAAGTATTATGGGTTTTTTAGGTAGTTTTTTCCTAAAAATTTGCATAAAATATGTTTATATTTTAATATGTAATTTATACCCTCACCTTCTATAAATTTTTTATATCAGGTGCACGAATATCGTGTTATTCTTGTCATTGCGTCGCTTTAACCTAGAATCACTGATTAGAAAACCATAAATTTTTATTTCATATTATGGTTTTAAGTAATAATGATCAATAGTAAAATTTTACATTATAAAAGTTTGGTAGTTGAAGTTAACTTCATAGTTTCACAGTAAAGCAGTGAGAATGAAATTTACAGCATTCATATTTTTATTAATTTTTGTTGTGGTACGTACAATCAATCTCCTATTATAACAGCTATTCATTGAATTCACTGATAATGTAAATTGATTTACAGGCTGTTGCTCAAGATTATATCGATGAAAATGATAAGAATTTGTTTATTAAGTGTGAGGACGAGTTTACTACAACTTTAGAAAACATAGCTGAGGAGAATGGGGATGTGGAAGAATTTCTTAAGACCTATGATTGCCATTTACAGGCTATGCATTTATTAACGCCCGATAGAAAGCTTGATTTCGAAAAATTAAAAAATGCGATTCCGTTTATGCCCGAATTTTCGAAATTTGATTCTGAATCTATCCAAAACTTTATAAACGAAAAATTCGAGAAATGTAAAGCTTTGTCTCAAGGTGGAACTAATGACGAAATGTTTACTACCACTTATACTTGCTTAATTAATGAAGCCTATTCATGGGAATAGTCCACAGCAATATCTCGATAAATTAAAAAAGAAATACCGGATTGAATAATATATTTGAGTGAAAAGAGGTTTTTCCGTTTTTCATCTGCCCGTTATGTAAAATTAATTAAAAAAATCCTATAAAATATAATCTAAAAAAATAGTAATATTAAATTAATTAATATATTTTCTTACATCATAACTTATTCTTTTTATTTTATTTTTATTTTTATTTTAATACAATAAAAATTACAGGTAATTAAACAACAGTAAAATTCAATATGTTTTGGAGTTTTCAATCGTTTCAGTCGTTGCTATTAGCAAGTTTTTCTTTTATTAGTTTAAATTTGTTTCCTTTGACTTTTATTTCTCGTTTTCTTCATATATTCTGTACAAAAATATTCGTCTTTTCATTTTTGTAGGGATATTAAAATATTTTAATACAAATAATGTTGTTAATTTTAATTACCAAACTGGCATAATTTCCCAAATTTAATCTTTAACTAATTAAAGCTCTTAAATTAAATTAAATTTAAAAAAAATAGACATACATTTGCGAATAATCACATGATCCCTAATTGTACAATTATACAGCTTGACAAACGTGTGATCAACACTTAATTTATCGATTGAATTATACAGGTTGTATATAGTTGATCAAAATCCACAGGAAACTTAAACTTCTCTTTTCTTAGAATTTTTTAAAATTCTGGTTTAAAATCTAATGTGTTATCTGGCTTTACCATATAAAAAGCTAGTAACTTACAATCAAGCAGTTTATTATCATTATCGTTATTTTCAGTGATTAAAAAATCTTCAAAAGCGATGCTTACAAAATCGTTTAATACAGCTGCATTATTCTCCATACATACTTTATAAAATCCAAATCAAAATTGTACCCAGTGCTCAGTGCCCAATTTATCTGTAAGGGAATTTATAAAAAATTTATATTGACGTTATTCGTACATTATACCGCAACAAAACATAATAAAAATATAGATTCTATTAATTTAATTTACTTTGAATTAAATTTTAAGCAAGAAATTTTCGTAAGCAGTAAGTTTTATCAACACCATTGTATAATAAAAGAAATTAATTGTACAAATTTAATGGTCAGTTAAATTATTAATTTGTATTAATACTATTATGGCACTCGCAGAAAAACATGGTGTAAATTGGTGTAAAATATAACCGTGTTACACTTACACTATTTAATTTATTGTACAACTCCTGCGCAGAAACGTATTAATATTAGTATATACAGTAAAAGCTCGTTTATCCGGGATAATGACGGGGAGGGGTTGCACGGATAAATGTAAATCACGGATAATCGAGACATTTTATTTAATTATTATTTTATGTATTATGTGTTGACAACATTGTTACCTATATAATATGTACATATGCGTATACATTGTCAAAATTGTTTGTTATCAAGAACATTTTAAAAAAAATTTAAACTTTTAGTAAAACTTGTATAAAAATTTAAAAATTTTGGGAAGAGCGAGCACGGTTAATCGCGAACACGGATAACGGAGACACGGTTAATCGAGGTTCTACTGTATTATATTATATACCCTAGTAAGTCATCTTGGCTCTATTCAAGTCAATCGCCTAGGTACTGCATATAGTGTATGGCACGGCACATTCAGAAGAACTTTGCTGCTATTCTTATAACCGTATTCGTATTGCACTATGCAATTCATTTGCACAATTAAAATAATTTAAAAGAAATAATGTTGCTAACTCTGATAATATTTTTCATTAACCTATCCAAAGCTTTTCTTCGATCGATACAGTCGATCTTGATATGTTAAAATTAAAATATTCAAATTTTAACATTAAGTTTTATTAAAAAGCTTTTAATAATCCAATTAGAAAATAGTTTAAAATAATTTCAACATTTCCACGTTTCAAATTAATAATTAATCTCCGCCATTAAGTAAATAATGATTTCTATAATAAATTTAATTTTGAATTGTATTGCACTAATTATTGGGCGATGGCGCACATAAAACTGTGTATATAATAAATGATCTTGTAATCAGAATGACACTTCAAGTTAACCAACATGATGAAAGTTGCGGTAACTTTATTTTTACTAATTTTTGTTACGGTATGTATAAACAACGTTAATTTAACCTTACAAATTTGTGATAATAATTGAGAGTAAAAAATAGTTGATCTAAGTTTATTTGGATTGTATTAAACAAACTATAATTTGTTGTCAGCCAACGTTTCGGTATTATATTGATCCTCATAATCATGGTACTAATAAAATCCAAATAAACCCAAGATCAACTATTTCTTGTTCAATTTTTGGATGAGATTATTCTTTCTAATCAAGGGTAATGTTTTCTAGTTTACTAAAACATGCAATAATAAAATTATTGCTTATTAATTTGCAGATGGTGACTGGACTGTTTAATTTCGATATTGATGGGTATATGGAATGCAGGAAAGGTCAGGCAAATTTGTTTGACGTTCTAAGCGACCTGAAAGAAGAATTAAAAGATAATCTATTGTTACCCGAAGACGTCGACAGTGTTAATCAACTATTTGAATGCATGTTAGTGGGTGGCAAGATGATAACGCCATATGGTACTTTAGATTATGAAAAACTTAAAGATCAGTTTAGAGAATTGCTTTCTATCGACGTGCTATTTAAGTTTCCTGAGGATTTTGACAAACTATATACAGAATGTACAGAACGTACAGAGTGTTCAGAACGTACAGATTCAGAATGTTCATCAGAATCGTCTGACGAAAGTGAAATCCATGTTGGACATTTAGGCCACACATATATCGAGCTCTATAATTGTCTTATAGAAGATAATAAGTTACAGTAGAATTAATAATAATAAATACAATAAAGATCAGTAACACATTAGAATAATATTATTTAATTTCTCAACAACAAAAATATATAAGCATTTATACAGAAGATGTGAAAGAGAAAAAAGAACAAAGTGGACTAATTCTATCTAAAATATAGCAAACTATTCGGGCAAAATTGTTCAAATTGAAGCAGAGAAGTCACACATTGCTCTATGAACTGCAGGCCGTTCTGTTCCATTGGTCACTCTGGGTAAGTTCCCAGGGCCCCGCGATCCATGGTTCTTGCCATATCACCAGCCGATAACCTATCTACCTACAAGATGAGTTTCTTATATTATATTTCAGTTATATGTAGAAAATAGCGACGTAAAACGGAACGTGACCCACCCAGGTAAACCGACTGGATGATCGGGACTTCCCTTGCGTACATGACATTCCGTCGACCGGGACACCTACTCCCTTTGACTGTTGTTATTAAAATAGTCCTTTGTCATAGCATATAGTCTTAGGGGTCCCATTATTCTAAAGTGCCCAGCGCCTCCAATAGGTAAAAGACGGCCCCGATGAACTGTGGACACTAGAAAAACAAGGTGGAATTTTTATAATATTGTACTAAAATCTGCAAATGTCAGACTAAACATATTTTTGTATTTGAAACTAAAACGTTTTTGTATCATGGGATTTAAGGGGGGAAAAGGGTCTGAGGTACAAAAATATGCATTATTTATTAATATTAAAATTTTTTTTTACATTATTAAACATTATGTTAAGAACATTTTGTTAAATATTCATAAAAAAATATTGAAAAATAAGCCAGAGGTTGTGGCGAGAACCGAGATACCGTTTATACGGTAGCGAGCTTTACTGCTTCGAAATAAATTAAGTCTGAAATCTAGTTTGTTCCTTACAGGGTACACATGCACATCTTTTACATATGAAACTCCTCTACTCAAATAGTCAAACAGCAACCTATATTTAACCTTAAATACAAAAATTTTCATTTTTGAATTTTTGGTAACGGTGCAATCAAAAAATTCTGATTGTTGCCACAAATTGTTCTTTTTGTTTAATTAAAAATTAAGTTGAAATTGAAAAAAAAACCTTCGTATAGAACCGATAGTATTTTGTATGTAAAAGAAGTGTGCCAAGTTTAGGAGAAAGCGGTCCAACGGTTTTCGAGAAGTTTTGACTACCGACTTAAAAAAAGTTTTGGGAAAACGCGACATGAATGAATAATCCTCGTAATTATATTATATTGTGAGTGCACTACATCGTTTTGTTTTTTGCCATGCTTTCTAGATTATAATCTTTTTGTAGATCCTGATGAAGAAGACAATTTTTTGTTTTTTTTTGTTTTTTTTTGAATTTTTTGAACAAAGTTTTTTTTACAACAGTGTACAATTAAGTACTATCCGATTCTGTAAAAATTACTTGATAAAATTACACTTGATTAATCCAAATCCTTTTCAATTTCAGCTTCCGAATACAATAATCCAAATATCAAATTCCATTTCCATTCGAGAATGATCATCAATGAATTCGATGTAATATTTTGATTTACCAAGTGATTCAACTCTAAAAGGGCCACAAACGTCAGTGTGTATAATTTCCAATAAATTTAACTTTCCTTCCGATTCTTTTGGAAAAGAATTTCTGATCATTTTTTCTTTGCTACAAATATCACATTGCATATCGATACTATTGAGACTAAAATTCATATTCAAACCTTTCAGTGTGCCTTTCTGAGCACCTTCTAAAAGATCTTTGAAATTTAAAGGACCCATTCGGCGATTACACGAAAATGCAATTTCCGATGATGTTCTTGATTTTTTACGACGTTTTGCACAATATCTTTTGCACCAACTCTGTATGCAATTAATTTAATTTCATTATCTGGACCGAATAGCCTTCCGTGTTACCCATAGTCGTATTTTCATTGTTGGTTTATTCGCCATTTTATAATGTTCACGCCACTGCTTTGGTTTTTTATTCACATAACATCATGGGCGGAAGAATTCGTGTTACTAATGTTCAGATACTTCTTTCATTAACCTATCCAAAGCTTTTCTTGGATCGATACAGTCGATCTTGATATGTTAAAATTAAAATATTCAAAAAAACGACTGTCTGACGAAGTACACTTGCGTGTATGAAAGCTAACAATAATTTATATTGAATGTTTTATTAACTTGTTATTAATAGTTTTACAGTTTAAACTTATTATTAATTTTCACAAGTTACGATACTTAATTAATTATATTCAAATTTTAACATTAAGTTTTTATTAAAAAGCTTTTAATTAATTAAGTATCGTAACTTGTAAAATTTCATGTTTTTATTTAAATATTTAAAAAATTAAACTATAAAACTTTTTTTAAAAGTTTCTAAAAGTTTTATAGTTTGAATTTATTATAAAAAAGCTTTTAATAATCCAATTAGAAAATAGTTTAAAATTATTTCAACATATCCACCTATCAAATTAATAATTAATCTCCGCCATTAAGTAAATAATGATTTCTATAATAAATTTAATTTTTCTATTGTATAAACTGTGTATATAATAATGACCTTTTAATCAAAATTACACTTCAAGTTAACCAACATGATGAAAGTTGCGGTGACTGTATTTTTACTAATTTTTGTTACGGTATGTATAAACAATGTTA
The DNA here is from genome assembly GCA_963170105.1 of Cantharis lateralis. Taxonomy (NCBI): domain Eukaryota; kingdom Metazoa; phylum Arthropoda; class Insecta; order Coleoptera; family Cantharidae; genus Cantharis; species Cantharis lateralis. The sequence goes on from OY720625.1 coordinate 39,885,184, forward strand.
ATTTAACATTACAAATTTGTGATAATAATTGAGAGTAATAAATAGCTGATCTTCATTTATTTTGATTGTATTAAACAAACTATAATTAGTTGTCAGCCAACGTTTTGGTGTTATATTGTATCACCATAATCATGGTACTACTAATAAAATCCAAATAAACCAAGATCAACTATTTATTCTTCAATTTGTGGATGAGATTATTGTTTTTAATTGAGGGTAATGTTTTCTAGTTTACTAAAGCATGCAATAATAAAATTATTACTTATTAATTTACAGATGGTGAATGGACTGTTTAATTTCGATATAAAAAGGTATATAGAATGCAGGAAAGGTCAGGCAAATTTGTTGGACGTTCTAAGCGAACTGCTTCAAGGAATGAAAGATAAACTATTGTTACCCAATGAAATCGACAATGTTAATCAACTATTTGAATGCTTTTTAGTGGCTGAACAGCTGTTAACGCCAGATGGTAAGTTAGATTATGAAAAACTTAAAGATGAGTTTAGAGGATTGCTTTCTATCGATGTGCTATTTACGTTTCCTGAGGATTTTGACACACTATATGCAGAATGTTCATCAGAAGAGTCTGACGAAAGTGAAATCCACGTTGGACATTTAGGTCACACATATATCGAGCTCTATAATTGTATTATAAAAGATAATATGGTGCAGTAGAATTAATAATAATAAATACAATAAAGATCAGTAACACATTAGAATTATATTATTTAATTTTTCTTGATCTTGGTTTATTTGGATTATTGAACAAACTAGAATTAAATGTTAGCCAACGTTTCGGCGTTAAAAAAAAGTGGAGCAATTCTATCTAAAATATAGCAAACTATACAGAAAAAATTGTTCAAATTGAAGAAGAGAAGTCACACATTGCTCTATAGATACCTATGAACTGCAGGCCCTCTGTTCCATTGGTCACTCTGGGTAAGTTCCCAGGGCCCCGCGATCCATGGTTCTTGCCAAATCACCAACCGATAACTTATCTACCTACACGATGAGTTACTTAAGTTATATTTAAGTTTTATGTAGTAAATAGCGACGTGAAACGGAACGCGACCGACCCAAGTAACCGACTGATTGATCGGGACTTCCCTTGCGTACATGACATTCCGTCAACCAGGACACCTACTCCTTTTGACTGTTGTTAATGCTTCGTACACATATGCGAACACAAACGCCGAACCGATCGGAAGTCGCGTTCGCGAGCGGTTTTCGCGAACAGAGCTCCGAACATTTTCAACAAACACCACTTGTTAATGGAAGATACTCACATTTGCTTTATTATTTTATAGTATTTTCTACCGTAGGTCAGTAATATTAAACAGACTGTTTCATAATATTTGTTATTATTTCTTAGACAACACTAGTATAATGTTATAAGCCTTAAAATATTAGAACAAACTGACCTCCACGATTTTGTCAAAAACACCAAGATACAGATAAAAATTTGAACGCAAAAATTTGTATAATATCGTCATGGACCGACGCACATTCTACGTTCAACATTGCATGTTAGCAGTTTTCAAATGCATCAAATATTTTTTCAAAAGAAATCAAAGTTATATTTTTTAAATGGGGATAAACATATTTATTATCGTATTGGATAACGGTAAAAATTAAACGATAAAAAAATAATTAAAATTAATTACTACTTTTCAAAAAAAATATGCCATAATGGAGAAATTCATTGTTTTATTTTTATTGCACAAATCCATAACCTACAGAACTTCGTTGTCTTGAGTAGGTAAGTTATGAATTAAAAAAGGTTTAACACTTTTTCTTGAGAAAAAAATAAATCTTAATTATTATTAATTTCAAAATCAAATGTTGCGAATTTTTCCATGATACAATAATTAAATGAACCATTGCAGTATTTCTCGATACGAAATATTAATTTAATGACGAAAATCACAAAAATTGTTCAGATTTATTTGATTTAATAAAATCAATGATAATTAAAAGGAATTGTTTCTGAAATCTTTCACACCTGTTTCAATTCGTCAAAAGAAGTGAGGAGATAACTATTTTGGATTGAATTTTATCAAAGACGTAAATTCATCTTATCCAACTTATAATTTGCAATCAACAAAGATCTGACGTCAAATAAGTTTCAAGATCTACAGAAATTTTTATGTGCATTTTTGGAATGCCAATTATTATAATAGTGATTAATAATTGAGGTGAATGAAATATTGAAAATTTTCAATTTGTACAATGCTGTAAATTTTCGTTACCTTCATTAAGCATAAAAAGAATAATGTAGCTACCATAAAAAATATACCTACGCATAAAATAATAATGTTTATCTACATTCAAATAAAAGTACCCAAACAACTAATTCTTTGTATTTTTAAATTTAATTTAAAACTTGAACAAAAAATCTCGGCAATCTCTTTGAATGTTCGTCGAAATACCGACATGAGATGGATCGTTGAAAATGCTTGCCGAAATGCAGATTGTTATTGTAAGCGCGATAAAATATGAATGAACCTGACGTCACCTTTCTCGAGTAGTGTTTAGTTCGGCGTTTTAAGCGTCAATGTGTACGTGTCTCTTTGAGTGCTCGCTGAAATTTGTTGCAGACTTATGTTGCAAATTCGCCAAAATGCTTGTCGAAATGACGTCATATCCGTTCGGTTCGTTACTTGGCGCGCCTGTGTGTACAAGGCATAAGAAATATGTACAAATACAAATAAAAGCTCAATCGAGAATTGAATTGAGAATGTTGGCAAAAAAACATTCGACGTCTTTATTACGCTTTTATTTGCGTTTCCATTGATTATCTCTTATGTACTACTTATATGTCTTCCGTTCATTGTGAACAAGCACTAATTTTATAGTTATTAAATATAATTACTATTAGTCACATAATGAATTATTATCTTAAAACAATTAAGGTATTCACACTCCCTTGTATATTTCGTTGTATTTCTACACTCTAAATGAGAAAAAAGTAAAACAATCTAAATACAACGAACTGTGATAACCCCTAATATAAAATAAAAACTATTTTTGTATTTCTAACAAAAGAATTTCTGTGCCCTAAGCTTAAATTATAAATGTTTTAATCCAATTAGAAAAACCAAGTTTAAAATAAGATCAACATTTCCACGTAGCAAATTAATAATTGAGCTAGCCATTACGTACGTAAGTACTCATTTGTACAATAAATTTAATTTTTCTATTGTATTCTACTAATTATTGGGCGATTGCGTATAGATAAAAGTGGGTATATAATAAGGTTTTTCCAATTAATCAATAACAGTCCCAGTTAATCAATAACATGAAACTTACAGCAACTGTATTTCTAGTAATTTTTGTTACGGTATGTATGATCAATGTTAATTTAAAATTACAATTTGTAATAATCAAATTGATAGTAATGTTATACAATTAAAGGGCTTATTGCAATATAGTGATAAGCCACATTTCATGGTTTTTGAGATGTTAAGCGCAACTGGTTGTGAAATATAATATTATAATAATATTTCAGTAGTGGCTTGTCATTATATTTCACAACCAGATCTCAAAAACCATGAAATGTGGCATATCACTATATTGCAAAAAGCTCTTCAATTATAAATTCAAATAAAATATTGTTAAGATGAAGGTCTATTGAAACAATAAATTGTCCAACGTTTCGGGAATTTTAATGTCCCATTTTCAAGGAATACAGCAATAATATAACTTTAAAAAATAATAATATAACTTTAAAATTAACATAAACTTTCAAAAAATTAGTTTGACAATAATGACAAATAAAGTTTGACATAACATTGATAATCATAGTGATGGTCAGCGAAAAACTAATGAAACCCACAAGAGACATCAGTATAATTATCAATACTATATCTATGAAAATTAAAATCAAAATTAAAATTATTATTAAAAATTAAAAATTAAAAATTAATTTAACAGAATTTGACCAAAAATTATAATTTGTTTATTAAATTAAGGATATGTTTGTAACCTCCATGAAAGTATTGCACATCCCTTTTATCGTTCATAGTTTTGGTGCTCATATGGATGTTAATGGCCTCTTTAATTTTACGTTTTCTATCAATTTTCTCACGATCCATAATTTTAATATCAGAGTGTTTGATAGAATGCGAATTATTTGTCATGTGTTTACATAGGGCAGTGTAAGTTGTATCATGTTCATCATGCATGAAAACACGAGCCTTTTTAACGTCTCTAATGTGTTCTTTTATCCGAACGCCTAACTTTCTTGAACTTTCACCTACGTAAACCGAATCACAATCATTGCACGGGATGCGATAGACTAAACCACTTTCATCTTCTATGGGAGTAGGATCTTTGGTTTTAGAAAAAAATCTTATATTTTTATTTGGGCATCTGAGACCAAATTTTATATTACTGATAGGTTTAAAAATTGAAATAAGTTTATCGGAAAGACCTTTGATGTAAGTTAGACTATGAAATTTTAATATAGGAGGTGGTTCTATTGTAGTTGAAGTAGGGGCTTTACTAGTTTTTGAATTATCAATTTTAACAGCTGATTTAAATAATGAAGTGATGATGTAATTGGGAAAGTTATTAGCTGAAAGTATAAGGTTTATGTTCTTCTGGTTTTCGGAATGAAATTTAGGATGAGAGAGGGAAAAAACTTTCGTAACAAAGTTGCGTGCTACATTGAAGATTTGGTGTTTAGGATGGGAAGAGAAGAAATTTAAAAGTCGCCCAGAGTAAGTAGGCTTATGGTACCAGGAAGTGATAAGTTTACCATCTAAATCATCTCTGTAAATACGTATGTCAAGAAACGGAATACTTCTATTATTTTCTACTTCCATTGTAAATTGAAGATTTTCATGGAAATTATTAAAATGATCGAGAATATCCGGAAGGCAATCTTTTCTAATAATAAAGAAAAGGTCGTCAACATATTTTTTAAAAAATCTAATACCATTGGGATGAGTGGTATTAAAGGATGGAATTCTATCATCAAGAAGAATATTCATACATATGTTAGCTAAATCAACGGATATACTACCACCCATTGGAACACCTTTCTTTTGATGGTATGATTTACCATTTGCTATGAAGTAACTGTTATAAGTTATGAGTCTAATAGCTTGAACTAAGGTGTCCTTAGGTATATCAGTATCAATATGAACTTGAGAAATCTTATCTTCTATATGTTTAATGACTAAATCTATTGGAACGTTAGTGAAAAGTGAAGAAACATCGAGGGAAATGAGCAAGTCGTCTGAATTGGGAATATAGTTTGATAACAGGTCTTTCATTTCTAAGGCGTTTTTGACATCATAAGGATTATCAATATAAAAGGGTTTAAGAAAAGGTGATATAAATTTAGAAAGTGGTCTAAGAGGTCCATTGAGGTCTGAAATGATAGGTCTAAGGGGGTGTCCTTCTTTATGTACTTTTGGTAAGCCATAAGCTTTAGGGGTTATTTCCGTGTTCTTTCTCCAATATAAAGATTGATTTCGAGTTATATAACCTCCTTTTTCCAAAAAAATAAAAATGTCGTTAGCCTTAGATTTCAAAGAAAAAATAGGACATTTTTTAATAGAAGTATACGTTGTTTTGTCAGAAAAAAGTTTATCGAGTTTGTTAAAATAATCAGATTTGTTTAGAGCAATGGTATTATTACCTTTATCAGATCTAGTAATAATTAACGTATCTTTATGGTTGTTTAAAAATTTTTTGGTGTCTTTGGAAGCTTTTAAAAAGTCATAATCGAAATTAGCTATAAGTTTTTTATGTTTAAGTCCATTAAGATGGTTTTGTAAAATGTTACAAGTTTTGGCTCGAATATTAGTAGCCTGTTTTTCATCTAATGAGCTTAAAGATTGAATAACGTGTTCAATGTCTGCTATTATATTAGGTAAATAAGTAGAAGGTTTTATTGGGGTTAAACTGAAAGTAGGGCCTAATGAAAGAAAATTTTTAATTTGTTCAGGTATTTGAATATTTGAACAGTTTTGAAACCAAGAAGCTCTAAAAGGATTATTTTCAAAAATAGGATCAGGTGAATTTTTATTATTAATAAGTAACGGGCTATTGTTGCCAGAACTATATTTATAGCCTAACAATTTTTGAAATTTTTTTTATACATTGTAGGTTTAAGTGAAGTAAAGAAATTTGATTCAATGATATTAAAACTACTTATAATGAGACCAACATCATGTGAGTCAAGAATGATTTTAAAAAGGATGTCTTTTACCTCTTGGATGTGTATTCGTAACTTGGATATTCTAAATGCAGCATCGCTTATAGATAAATTTAACATTTTAAAATGGAATATGTGACAACATTTTTTGGTTTTTCCAATAAAGGTTTTCGATAAATTAACGCTATTTGATATGTTGTTCGTAGCGTTCTTTATGAAATTCGGAATTATATTCTTTTTCTTGCGGATATTCTCGATCATTTTAATAATTTCCATGAAAATCTTCAATTTACAATGGAAGTAGAAAATAATAGAAGTATTCCGTTTCTTGACATACGTATTTACAGAGATGATTTAGATGGTAAACTTATCACTTCCTGGTACCATAAGCCTACTTACTCTGGGCGACTTTTAAATTTCTTCTCTTCCCATCCTAAACACCAAATCTTCAATGTAGCACGCAACTTTGTTACGAAAGTTTTTTCCCTCTCTCATCCTAAATTTCATTCCGAAAACCAGAAGAACATAAACCTTATACTTTCAGCTAATAACTTTCCCAATTACATCATCACTTCATTATTTAAATCAGCTGTTAAAATTGATAATTCAAAAACTAGTAAAGCCCCTACTTCAACTACAATAGAACCACCTCCTATATTAAAATTTCATAGTCTAACTTACATCAAAGGTCTTTCCGATAAACTTATTTCAATTTTTAAACCTATCAGTAATATAAAATTTGGTCTCAGATGCCCAAATAAAAATATAAGATTTTTTTCTAAAACCAAAGATCCTACTCCCATAGAAGATGAAAGTGGTTTAGTCTATCGCATCCCGTGCAATGATTGTGATTCGGTTTACGTAGGTGAAAGTTCAAGAAAGTTAGGCGTTCGGATAAAAGAACACATTAGAGACGTTAAAAAGGCTCGTGTTTTCATGCATGATGAACATGATACAACTTACACTGCCCTATGTAAACACATGACAAATAATTCGCATTCTATCAAACACTCTGATATTAAAATTATGGATCGTGAGAAAATTGATAGAAAACGTAAAATTAAAGAGGCCATTAACATCCATATGAGCACCAAAACTATGAACGATAAAAGGGATGTGCAATACTTTCATGGAGGTTACAAACATATCCTTAATTTAATAAACAAATTATAATTTTTGGTCAAATTCTGTTAAATTAATTTTTAATTTTTAATTTTTAATAATAATTTTAATTTTGATTTTAATTTTCATAGATATAGTATTGATAATTATACTGATGTCTCTTGTGGGTTTCATTAGTTTTTCGCTGACCATCACTATGATTATCAATGTTATGTCAAACTTTATTTGTCATTATTGTCAAACTAATTTTTTGAAAGTTTATGTTAATTTTAAAGTTATATTATTATTTTTTAAAGTTATATTATTGCTGTATTCCTTGAAAATGGGACATTAAAATTCCCGAAACGTTGGACAATTTATTGTTTCAATAGACCTTCATCTTAACAATATTTTATTTGAATTTATAAAATAAAAGGTCAACTATATTTATTACTTATTAATTTAGCAAAAGAACATAACGCTATGGAAATCAAGGCACTTATTGATGGATTTGGCCAAAAAACCCATATGTATAAATTATACAACCTTGTTAGAAAATGTGCTAAACAACGAAGCAGACTTGTTTTCTTACTTAAATGCAAGAAAAAGAATATAATTCCGAATTTCATAAAGAACGCTACGAACAACATATCAAATAGCGTTAATTTATCGAAAACCTTTATTGGAAAAACCAAAAAATGTTGTCACATATTCCATTTTAAAATGTTAAATTTATCTATAAGCGATGCTGCATTTAGAATATCCAAGTTACGAATACACATCCAAGAGGTAAAAGACATCCTTTTTAAAATCATTCTTGACTCACATGATGTTGGTCTCATTATAAGTAGTTTTAATATCATTGAATCAAATTTCTTTACTTCACTTAAACCTACAATGTATAAAAAATTTCAAAAATTGTTAGGCTATAAATATAGTTCTGGCAACAATAGCCCGTTACTTATTAATAATAAAAATTCACCTGATCCTATTTTTGAAAATAATCCTTTTAGAGCTTCTTGGTTTCAAAACTGTTCAAATATTCAAATACCTGAACAAATTAAAAATTTTCTTTCATTAGGCCCTACTTTCAGTTTAACCCCAATAAAACCTTCTACTTATTTACCTAATATAATAGCAGACATTGAACACGTTATTCAATCTTTAAGCTCATTAGATGAAAAACAGGCTACTAATATTCGAGCCAAAACTTGTAACATTTTACAAAACCATCTTAATGGACTTAAACATAAAAAACTTATAGCTAATTTCGATTATGACTTTTTAAAAGCTTCCAAAGACACCAAAAAATTTTTAAACAACCATAAAGATACGTTAATTATTACTAGATCTGATAAAGGTAATAATACCATTGCTCTAAACAAATCTGATTATTTTAACAAACTCGATAAACTTTTTTCTGACAAAACAACGTATACTTCTATTAAAAAATGTCCTATTTTTTCTTTGAAATCTAAGGCTAACGACATTTTTATTTTTTTGGAAAAAGGAGGTTATATAACTCGAAATCAATCTTTATATTGGAGAAAGAACACGGAAATAACCCCTAAAGCTTATGGCTTACCAAAAGTACATAAAGAAGGACACCCCCTTAGACCTATCATTTCAGACCTCAATGGACCTCTTAGACCACTTTCTAAATTTATATCACCTTTTCTTAAACCCTTTTATATTGATAATCCTTATGATGTCAAAAACGCCTTAGAAATGAAAGACCTGTTATCAAACTATATTCCCAATTCAGACGACTTGCTCATTTCCCTCGATGTTTCTTCACTTTTCACTAACGTTCCAATAGATTTAGTCATTAAACATATAGAAGATAAGATTTCTCAAGTTCATATTGATACTGATATACCTAAGGACACCTTAGTTCAAGCTATTAGACTCATAACTTATAACAGTTACTTCATAGCAAATGGTAAATCATACCATCAAAAGAAAGGTGTTCCAATGGGTGGTAGTATATCCGTTGATTTAGCTAACATATGTATGAATATTCTTCTTGATGATAGAATTCCATCCTTTAATACCACTCATCCCAATGGTATTAGATTTTTTAAAAAATATGTTGACGACCTTTTCTTTATTATTAGAAAAGATTGCCTTCCGGATATTCTCGATCATTTTAATAATTTCCATGAAAATCTTCAATTTACAATGGAAGTAGAAAATAATAGAAGTATTCCGTTTCTTGACATACGTATTTACAGAGATGATTTAGATGGTAAACTTATCACTTCCTGGTACCATAAGCCTACTTACTCTGGGCGACTTTTAAATTTCTTCTCTTCCCATCCTAAACACCAAATCTTCAATGTAGCACGCAACTTTGTTACGAAAGTTTTTTCCCTCTCTCATCCTAAATTTCATTCCGAAAACCAGAAGAACATAAACCTTATACTTTCAGCTAATAACTTTCCCAATTACATCATCACTTCATTATTTAAATCAGCTGTTAAAATTGATAATTCAAAAACTAGTAAAGCCCCTACTTCAACTACAATAGAACCACCTCCTATATTAAAATTTCATAGTCTAACTTACATCAAAGGTCTTTCCGATAAACTTATTTCAATTTTTAAACCTATCAGTAATATAAAATTTGGTCTCAGATGCCCAAATAAAAATATAAGATTTTTTTCTAAAACCAAAGATCCTACTCCCATAGAAGATGAAAGTGGTTTAGTCTATCGCATCCCGTGCAATGATTGTGATTCGGTTTACGTAGGTGAAAGTTCAAGAAAGTTAGGCGTTCGGATAAAAGAACACATTAGAGACGTTAAAAAGGCTCGTGTTTTCATGCATGATGAACATGATACAACTTACACTGCCCTATGTAAACACATGACAAATAATTCGCATTCTATCAAACACTCTGATATTAAAATTATGGATCGTGAGAAAATTGATAGAAAACGTAAAATTAAAGAGGCCATTAACATCCATATGAGCACCAAAACTATGAACGATAAAAGGGATGTGCAATACTTTCATGGAGGTTACAAACATATCCTTAATTTAATAAACAAATTATAATTTTTGGTCAAATTCTGTTAAATTAATTTTTAATTTTTAATTTTTAATAATAATTTTAATTTTGATTTTAATTTTCATAGATATAGTATTGATAATTATACTGATGTCTCTTGTGGGTTTCATTAGTTTTTCGCTGACCATCACTATGATTATCAATGTTATGTCAAACTTTATTTGTCATTATTGTCAAACTAATTTTTTGAAAGTTTATGTTAATTTTAAAGTTATATTATTATTTTTTAAAGTTATATTATTGCTGTATTCCTTGAAAATGGGACATTAAAATTCCCGAAACGTTGGACAATTTATTGTTTCAATAGACCTTCATCTTAACAATATTTTATTTGAATTTATAAAATAAAAGGTCAACTATATTTATTACTTATCTCTTCAATTATATATATATTTTGATTAAAGGGTATAGCCGGATAAGCAAGTAAAAAGTGGCTCCAGCGTTTTTTAAAAATCTATATAGCTGATCGATTTCTAATTGAAAAAAACATGTTTCCTCATAATTTCAGCTTTTAAACCCGAAGGCTACGGCGTAATTTAAAAAAATCATTTTTTAGTATATATTTTATTGTAACTATTCAACTGAATGTTTTTGAACAAAACATTTTTGGTAAGAATTATCGGTAAGATACGTTAAAAAATATTTTTTTGGTAAGTTTTTAACCATCCCTGTTTAAAAAATAAAATATAAAGTTTTTGTCCTAATATTTAAATATGTACCTTTCATATGTCACTAACGAATTTTTCAAAGAAAACTCCTTTCTTGCTCTTCATTATATGGTAAAATTTTCAACTTGATCCATTTGGTGAAGCATAGTAAAAATAATAAAATCGTTTTTTTTTTCATATTTCCTTCGAATGATATTCACTATTTACTGGTAAAATATTTTTTGTTTATTTGAAAATACTACCTCAAAATCTGATACAATTTTTTCATGCTATAGGGAATACCAAATTATTCATTGTTAATATAATAAAAACAAAATTTCCAATTTGAGAAATTAGAAATCAAAATGAGTAGGTAATGAAAAATTTGCTTTTTAATATATTAAGCTTAAATAATTATTCCCATTAGAACGAAGTATTTTAAAATAATTTTAATGGATTTATAATTAAAAAAATATTTTTTGCAAGTATTAAATAGTAAATAACATTCGAAGAAAATATGAAAAAAATCTATTTTTTTTACTATGCTTCACCAAATGGATCAAGTTGAAAATTTTACCATATAATGAAGAGCAAGAAAGGAGTTTTCTGTGAAAAATTTGTGAGTGACATAATATGAAAGAACATTTAAATATAAGAACAAAAACTTTTTTTTTAACAGGTATGGCTTAAAACTTACCAAAAAATATTTTTTAACGTCTCTTACCGATAATCCCTACCAAAAAAAGTTTTGTTAAAAAACATTCAGTACAAAAGTTACAATCAAATAAATAATTGTAATAAATTCAAATTAAACAAAGTTAAATAAACTATAAATTGCTTTCATCAGATGATGAAATGATTAAATGAAATGAAATGATGAGATGATTAAATTTATAACCATAGTTACAACAATTAAAATGCGTTGTTGTTATATTGTTTGAATATTATAATCTCAGATTGAATTTTAAACCTCTTTTATGAAACCCAGCATTAGGGAATAAATGCTGAAATTTTGGGAAAAAATGTTTTTTTCAATTATTAGAAATCGATCAGCTAATGGATTTTTAAAAATCGCTGGGGGCACTTTTGAAATGCTTATCCGGCTATACCCTTTAAATTAAGTTACAGGTAGTGACTGGACAAGAATCGGAGATTGTTGATGATCTTCATTTGCTTGAAGAATGCGGTGAAATAGAATCACATACTATAACCGGTCTATTGATACCCGAAAATAACGAGACTGTTACTAAAATAATAGAATGCATGCTACTGTTTGAGCCTGTGTTCAACGAAGATAATATATTAGACGATGAAGTACTTAAACCGGCGTTTGAAGAAATTCTTTCTGATCAGGAATATTTTAAGCCTTCTGAGGATTTAGACCAAGTATTTGCAACATGTAAAGCTGATTTACCCTATACATTAAGTGCTGCTGCTCAGTTCATCAAGTTCCACAATTGCATTGTAAAAAATTACTTGCTCGAAGCTGAACCAACCAGTTGAAAAGATTTTAAATATCTGAAAATGCATAATGTAGATTATAATTCAGTTGTTGAATTTATAATAATAAATATAATAAATTTATAAAAAATTTGTATGCTTCCGAACGTTTCTCTGTTAGGAAAATTCTGGAAAAGGGAAAAAATATAAAATATAAATCTTCAAAAATTTTGCCGGCTAGCTTATTTATAATTTAAATTTAATTCAAACCAAATACAAGCAAAGAAACATTTGGAGTCAGAAAAATACAGTTCAATTTTATTATAATATAACTTTATTTGATGGCCGGAGCTAAATATGGAAACAATGAAATGGATTAGTTCTTAACATGTGAAATTGTATAAATTTAAAATTAGTAACTTTTGATATATTATAATCTATAAAATTCAAATTAAACAAAGTTAAATAAACTAAAAATTATTGAAATATATATTTTGAGCTTTCCATTGAAATTGTATAATAAATTCAAAATCTAATTGATTTACAAGTTACAATAAAATATTAAAATGAATTTTTAACTTACGTAATAGTATTAATTACATTGAATTGATAGTTTATTACACTGTTGGTATAGCAATCGTGTTTCGATCTTTAGGACACTCATCAGATACACCTTGTTAAATAAAAAGAGCTGACAAGTTAAAAATTCAAATAATAAAAAGTAAAATGATTAAAAGTCAAATCACTTTGACAATTATTTAAAATAAATTTATACCTAAGTTTGATGCCAAATCGATAAAAACAAAAAAATATAAATTTTTTGAAAAATCTAAACCGATCAAATAAAAAATAATAATGAAAGCAAATTTTTTTATTTTTTTTTTATTTGTAAATTATTTATAAAATTTTATGGCTATACCAGCCTCACTTTAACAAGTTATTTTTATAATATTAATGTTATTTTCTCTATATTTTCCAAACAATGAAAGAATAAAAAAAATTATTTTGAAGTTTTTTACTTAAGAAGACCACAACGTTATGGACGAAGACAAACCACATGATTTTATACAATCATCTTGAAATTTATTGAATATGAAAGCCATAAGCATTGTTGAACAACTTCTTGATAGAATAACTTTACTGCAACACAGCTCCTGATTTATATTGTTATGATTATTAAATCAGTATAAAATCAGTATTAAATTAAAGGTAGGTACCCGTTTCGAATCCGGGAAGAGTCGAAAAACTTTCAGATGGCCGGCTCCGTGCTTCGGAGGGCACGTTAAGCCGGCGCCTCACCCAGGATTGATGATTGCCGCCATCAACCGCATTATTAAATAGGGTTATAGGTATTCCCCAACCCACTTTAAGCAGCCGTGGGGTCTGAATGCTGGAACCTCCCCATGGGAGAGGCTTATGTCCAGGAGTAAACGGAAAATCAGCTGAAGACTACTTTACTATTTCAGTTTAAGATGTAAAGTAGATGACAATTCTGTGGTTCACTTCGAAATGAGTTAATGTGTCTCATTCTACCTACTTGCTATCAATTATACTTACTAGTAACCATAACAGAAACAGCATTAGATTTTTGACTTGTTTTTTGATAATTAAAAAAAAAATCCAAATCTGATGTTGTTTTGTTTACGAACCTTATTTGTCAGCTACGAAATTAATGATGAAACTTGATTTGTTAATAATTTGAAATCAACATCACTTCCGTCTTTATCATAATCATTAGTTTAAATTAACAAGTTATTGGTAATTAACAAGAAAATCTAGCATAAAATTTTTTTCGTAGTTTTGCGAATAATTCACGCACCTACCAGGGCACAAAGCTCGGTGTTTAATTTTCTAATTTTCAATTTATTACTACTAGCTACTTTTTCTAATTAGTCAAGCTTTCAGTTATTGCTTACATCCATGTCAAAATTTTGCATCAGTCCTGCAAATTTTTTGAAAATTAATTTACATAATTTTATTTTTCCAAATAAATATAATTGATTGGATTATCAAAAATATGGTTGCTGTAATTTTCATGGTATTGATTTACATTTAGGTAAATTTCAATAAAAAAAGATTTTATACTCGGTTGTCAAATCAAATCAATTTATTTCACCACATCGCATACATAATATTGGAGGGACAAATCTAAGCACACGCCAGAATAATAACAAAAACAAACTATTATTATATTTTTCAAAAAATTGAGGGAGCCGCCCAAATCCAACCCTACGCTCGATATCCAATCAACACTGTAAAAAATTCTGGGTTAACATTAGTCCTAAATTGATGGCCACTAGATTGCCACCAATTTAGGGGTAAAGTTACTCCGTAGTGTAACAATCTAACAATTTTTTTTTACAACAGTGTACTACAATTAAGTAGATACCATCCGATTCTGTAAAATTCAACGTTGTTGTAAAATTACTTGATAAAATTGCACTTTATTAATCCAAATCCTTTTCAATTTCAGCTTCCGAATACAATAATCCAATTATGAAATTCCATTTATTATCACTTTGACGTTTTTCAAATTCTTACTTTTTTTTATCAATACTCGTACCTGCTTTAAGTTTTTCAAAATCTAATATTGAATCTGGTTTTATTATATGGAAACCCAGTATCTGGCAATGAAATAGTTACTTAATTTTCTCATCATTTTGGGATTGCTCTTAATCCATCCATCCATAAAATAAGACCATATCATAAGACCAATAACAAATTATCAAAATATGAATGTTGTAAGTTTCATTGTCATTGATTTACTAATTTTTTGTTTTTTATTCTTAAGTGCTTAACCAAGAGATATAGTATGTATTAATACAAATAAAAGCTTAATAGAGAATTGAACAGTGCTGGAGTAATTCCAATGTTCGCAAAAAAACATTCGACGTCTTTATTACTCTTTTATTTGCGTTTATATTGATTATCTCTTATGTACTTATGTCTTACGTTTATTGTGAACAAGCACTAATTTTATAGTTTTTAATTTTTAATATTAGTCAATATAAAATAAATAAAATAATAAAAAAAAAAAATAAGCAATATAAAATAAAAACTATTTTTGTATTTCTAACAAAATAATTTCTGTGCGTTAAACTTAAATTATAAATGTTTTAACCCAATTAGAAAAAGGTTTAAAATAAGATCAACATTTCCACGTAGTAAATTAATAATTAAGCTAGCCATTACGTACGTAAGTACTCATTTGTTCAATAAATTTAATTTTTCTATTGTATTCTACTAATTATTGGGCGATTGCGTATAGATAAAAGTGGGTATATAATAATGTTTTTCCAATTAATCAATAACAGTTCCAGTTAATCAATAACATGAAACTTACAGCAACTGTACTTCTAGTAATTTTTGTTGCGGTATGTATGATCAATGTTAATTTAAAATTACAATTTGTAATAATCAAATTGATAGTAATGTTATCCAATTAATTTGTATTTTGATAAAATTTAAACAAAATTGTTGCAAATTAATTTTCAGGTGACTGGAGATGGTCTGAAATTTTTTGAAAATTTTGATGTTAATGTGTTTAATGAATGCTTGAGAGATGATCCAGCAATATTCGTGGAGATTCAAGATACCATAGAAACAACTTTAAGTAATCCATTGATACCCGAAGATAACGAGAAGATTAATAAACTATTTGAATGTTTGCTACTGGCTAACCATGTCGATAACCTAGAGTTTGAAAAATTTAAACCGCAGTATACACAAATGCTTTCAGATAAGGAAAATTTTAAGCCTCCTGACGATTTAGACCAAGTATTTACAACATGTAAAGCTGATTTACCCGATACACTAAGTACTGCTGCTAAGTTCATCAAGTTCCACAATTGCATTATAAAAAATTATTTGCTTGAAGCTGCATCAACCAGTTGAAAAGATTTTAAATATCTGAAATGCATAATGTTGATGTAGATTATGTTCAGTTGTTGAATTTATAATAATAAATATAATAAATTTATAAAAAATTTGTATGTTTCCGAACGTTTCTCTGTTAGGAAAATTCTGGAATAGGAAAAAAATAGAAAATATAAATTTTCAAAATTCCTGCCGGCTAGCTAATTTATAATTTAAATTTAATTCAATATAAAAACAAAGAAAGATTTGGAGTAAGATTAATACAGTTCAATTTTGTTATAATATAACTTTATTTTATGGGCGGAGCTAAATATGGGATCAGCCAATAAAGTATTTGCGTTGCATTTTATACTTTTTTTTGTATTTTTTTTAATTTATAAATTATATATATAAAATTTTATAGCTATACCAGCCTCACGTAAGTAGGTTATAGCAAGTTATTGTTATAATATTAATGTTATTTTCTCTAATTAATTAAAATTGTTAACTCGTGAAACTATACTTATATAGAATTAAATTAAAAATTAAAATGATTTAAATTGAGCAATAATAGATTAAATTAATAGTTATTTAATATTTTGGCGCTAATTGTGCCTTCATCAGAAAGGCATATTATATTTCTGATGAAAGCACAATCAGCGCCTAAATATTCAAGAACTATTAATTTAATCTATTATATTGTTTAATTTAACTCGTTTTAGTTATTTTCTCTATATTTTACAACAATAAAAAAATAAAAAACAACAAATGAAGAAGAAATTTAATCTGAACCATATATAGAAGAAATTAAATTAAAATTTTAATCCGGGTGCTAAATCGAATAGCCGAACATAGGGAATTGACACGTAAAAACTTATTTATGCAAATTCCTGCTTCCCTAATTATTTTAGAGAAACAATGAAAGACACAAAGAGAATGCAGAAATATAAACTACGTATGATAAAAGCATAAATAACAATAACAGAATTAACTTATTAACACATTATCATATAAAAATTAACTTAAGCAAGATTGAAAAATTCGTCCATGCACGCCCCTGTAGGCATCGACCCTAGCACCACTTAAATTAAATTAATTAAATTTAGTTAAATTAAATTAAAATTGTGATATTCTCGGCGGTGCGTTTCCTACCTTAGAAACAATGATTAGAAAACCATAAATTTTTATTTCATATTGTTTTCAGCAGTAACGACAATAGTAAAATTTTAATCAAAAACTGTGGCATTTGAATAAATTAACTTGGCCATAAAACAATGACTATGAAGCTTACAGCGTTCATATGTTTATTCATTTTTGGTGTGGTATGTACAATTTCTTATAATAGCAATTCATTGAATTCACTAATAGCGTAAATTGATTTTCAGGCTGTTATTGCTGATTTTATGCAAGAATTCGATTGGGATTTGTATCATGAGTGTGACGAAGTGTTTAAGAAATTTTTAGCAGACGTAGCGGTGGCGAATGAGAATCCAGAAGAATTTCTTAAGAACTATGATTGCCACTTACAGGGTTTACATATCTTAACGCCTGATAAGATGCTTGATTACGATCAACTTAAAGAAATAATTCCTTTAGTACTTGATTTTCAGGGCGATAATTTAGAAATCATCAAAGAAGTTGTAAATAATGAGTTCGAAAAATGTAAGACTACGTCTGAAGGCGGAACTAATAGCGAAATTTTTAGCAATATTTATTTTTGCTTATTTTCTGAAATAAATTCACAGCTTGGTAAAAAAAAGTAAACATCTAGATAAATTATAAAAAACCATACCTGATTAAAGATATTTGAAAAGTTTTTCCGATTTTCCTCTATGCGTTATTATGTTAATTAATTTAAATAATACTCTAAACTATGATCTACAAGCAATGGTAATTTTAAATTTAACAAACGCGGATCCAAATCCCCGAGAAAAAGTTTTTTTCATAATCTTCAAAAACAATTATTTAGTTGATTTCGATTAATTATAGGTACCTAATTATTTTAAAATCTGACTTTGAGGCCCCCGGTGAAAAATTTCTGGATTCGCCCCTGCCATTTAATGTTTTGAACTTTTTTTTCTAACTTATATTTCTGTAAAACTTTTAATCTTATATTCGCAAATTAAATCCGTGACTAGAACTGAAGGTTTTGTCCCCACATTGAATAAAATTCAAGAAACAATAATTGATAACATCCAATAACAAAAAGTAAATCTATCAATCTCATTGTATAAAATTAATTAGCAAAAAGGTTATCCAAACAATATTTTCAAAAATTTTATACGCAGACAAAAATTATTAATCTTGCTAACCAATAATGCAATTTTTTAAATCTAATTTCTCTTAAACTCGTCAACTAATTTTAAATGCAGATCCCGACCCCGGTTCTAGGGGGTATATTTTTTTAATAAACAAAAAAATTGTTTTTGCTATTTTTTTTGCTACGTTTTAATAATAGTTATGCACTAGTTACTCCACATAATTTATGTTTCTAAAGCAATATTTATCATAATTAAAAATTGTTTTAATAGTTTAATATTTCAATAAATAATTTTTTTTAAATTAACTATTTTTAAGTTTACAACTTATTGTTTACTTTACGAGTTACTTTGATCGATAATGATTTATAATACATTTAAAATATAAAAAATATTAATATGGAATAGTAAATAAAATTAAAGGTATTTAAAATAACAATAGACTAATTAAGCATAAAAATTAATCAAATAAGCGATAACAATTTTATATTGACATAAAATTTATTTGTTGGCAAACAATCTGAAAGTCAGGAATTTCATTAAAACACTTTTTTGTGTAAATTTTGTATTTGAATTTGTTTAATGTAATTTAATTTAAATATTAAATTTATAATACATACTATATTATACAAACACGCACAAACGTTCATTTTGTGACAACCCCAAATTATAAGAGCGTAGGTTTGGCATAGCAATACATTGAAATATTCTCTCTAATATTATATAACTATTATTTAATAGAGATCCCGTAAAAATGCAAAAAACAGTTTTTTTTAAGAAAAAAGTATTTAAGTGGATATAGTATCTACAAATTAATCTTGTAGCTTGTTTCTGTTTAAATAAATTTATTTGAACTCCATATTGATAAAATAAATAGGAACTAAGATATTTCAGTTTGCGCAAACCGTTTAATTGTATTACATTCTGCTGCATCTTGCCAAGCAAACATGCCCTGCATAATAAAAGAGGTAAATGTAGATAATTGTCATCCAATGTTTCATTTTTTATAGGTTTGTTATCAATTGGTTGCATGTAAGTGAACCGACCAATGAGAGGTGAGAGGTATGAAATGAACTACTTTTATCAGAATTTCTGTGCCTGAAAAACTTACTTTTACTCCGGCGCGTGTAGAAACTATAAAATTGTATGAGAAATTTAATGATAATAATGTTTTCAGAAGTGTTGATCGGCTTTACTAACTATAAATAAGGTTATTATTGAATATTTTGAATTCCTTTTGAAAACTTAGAAGCATTCATGGTGATGTATGATAAATAAATTGCATTCTTTATTCGTAATTGTTAACCATTGTTAACTTGACTACTGAACTACGTGTTACGCCACCTCTTAATTTCTTTATATGTTTACTGTAAATTTCCCATGTAGCTTCAGATATCATTACATGTTTACAGCGCTTACAGTTTTCGTTTACAACACTTGTTCAAAGATGTCACAGGTAGTTACCCTTTTAACTAAATTTTATTTTTCAATAAATTATAATAATAATATATTGAAATTTTTAAGTACAATCACAATTCATAAATGAACTTCGCAGTTAATTTCTGAAATCAATATATTATAGTAATATTAATAATATCAAAATCTATAAACATATATTTTCATACATACATTTAAAGATAGTATGTGTAATATTTGAGCGCTGTCGTAGGCTAGTAATTAGAATGCTATGTCGCAGTTGTGGGTTCAATTCCCGAACAAGTTCACCAGGCTATTTCGGCCGTGTCTCCCTCATAAAATGCTGGCAACATCTTTGAGGAATTAACTACATTGAAAATCATTTATTTAATGAAGTGGTCATCCAAATCCCATCCTGGGTTGTCACGCTACTACTATTAAAAAAATTATGGATTTATTGGGTATCACAATTGGGCCCAATTGCTCTAATTGTTTTGCGAAATCTCTGAGCGATTGCTGTCCGACTTCTTCACTGAGGTTTGATATTATGCTATTTTTTGTGTATCTAGATTGTCATTACCCCTTAATCGGTTTTATAACGTTCTACGCCGTCTTCCGATACCTCTTCACTCGTTTAAGATTGTTGACAACATCTTGTAAGAGAGCACGGCTGCAATGCCCTAGTGTACTTGTTCGGCGATCGAACCCACAACTGCAATCAAGCATTTTAGCAGCTCTGGCACGGATACAGGATTTTGTTTAGGGAGGGGCAATTTTTGTTTGATTTACATAATTATCTTCCAAAAAAATTTGTTTTAAACAAAAAATTTAATTAAATTTCAGTTTGTTATTTGATAAAATTATGAAATTGGTCAAAATAAAGTGTTTTGGTCATGAGTCAAGGGGGGCAATTGCCCCCATTGCATTCCCCTTGTATCCACGCTTGTAGCAGCTAACCTACGGCCGCGGTCTTAACTTTTCGTTAGAGTATGAGCCAATGAGTTAGAAAGAAAACGTTAATTGGGTACCCAAAATTAGAGATGTTGAGGTCCGTGAACCCGAATACTACACCGTTGTGAGCTGTGAGACTCTTATCAAATTATTTTTTATGTTAATTTTTCATCAAACAAAATTCTAAATAGAAATCTTTAATTTTATTTTTCCCGGCTAGTTAAATTTTTAATACAAATTGTAACTTTTTTATTTCAACGGAATGATAAATTTCGTAGCATGCATTCCCACGCCGCTGGTTCGCGTATGTCGTTACACAATTGCTTTCATTCAAGAACATTTTAACAATAATTTTAATTTTCTCACTGCTTTATTTCAAATTTCTTAGCCAAAACCAATTCAGCTTCAATCCACCTTTCCTTATTTACTGAATTTTTCCAACATATTTGTTTGTTATATGTAGTTGTAAATATTCAGGAAAAATAGATTTTCTAAATATGTGTAAAAATAACTTTGCTGAAACCTTCGATTTTAATTTAATTCTTCTTTTAAAATTTAATGTCAGATTAGCTTTTATTATGAAATTCAATCTTAATTCTTTGCTAACATGAAGGATAACAATTTTTTGGGAGGGCCAAAAATAATTTTTGGGTGACCCAAATGTCGAATTGATGCATTTCATCGTACTCGTATGATAAATTATTGAAATCAATGTTTTTATTTACATTCAAAGTTATATTTTCAACTAATAGTGTAATGTGTAAACTATTGAATTTTGATTAAATTAAAATATTTTTATGTTAGATATTATTACGTTAGGATATTAATAACATTTTAATCGATTAACTAATCAAAACACTAAAATGTACCTAGTAGGTATCAAAATTACAACCTAGAACTAATATTAATTATGTACAACACAATAAATTATTAATAATACTTGTCGATACAATTTTTTACAAAATTTATGAAGGGGTGAATAGAGATCAAAATCAAAAAGAAATGTTATTGTTTGCAGTGAAGAAAATATCATAGAATTTATTCATTGCTTACGTAATAAATATCACATTATTTATATCCATTCACCCTAAGTGTCACTATATAAACCCCTTTTACACATCTAATTTAAGTAGAATGGCTCCGGGAGTGCTGCCGCACATTTGGAAAAAATTTATAGCTCTTGCAAATTGCAAGTTCTAATTTTAAAATTGTGAAAAATATTAAAATTGAATACTCATATTCATAAAATATGAAAACCATCAAGAACTAAAGGGGCAAAAATATTTTATCTTAAATATAAATATTCCTTATTTTATAGGGATATTATACATATTTAAAATATTTATTTTTGCCTCGCCTTATTCCCTTCTGGAATTATCCTAACCTATTAGGACTTAACTTTAAATTTAATTTAATTTTTTAATTTTAAAATACGAATATTTAACAAAATAAAATAATTAAAAATAATTTTGATGCGGATTTCGGTTGGACAGTTAAAGTACCTACTTATTTTGGTTCGAAATTATTAGCAACGTCTAACTAAAAATATTATTGCACCTGCTATTAATGAAACACTAGCCACCAATAAAAATATTGCTAAAGCTGATGCCTTTTTAGGTGCTTCTGATGTATAGGAATCTTTTTTATGATTTTTACTTGTTTTGGTGCTGTTGGAATTATCAGATTTATCACCATTGGTGTCAGGAATGCTGTCGTTCTCAGTAGGTTGATCTGTAGTGGGCTCTTCTGTGGTTGTGGGTTTTTCTGTGGTTGTTGGTTTCTCGGTAGTAGGTGTTGTGTGGGTAATTGGAGGAACGGTGTCATCAAATGTGAGAATTTCAAAGTACTTGAAGTTGTGCCACTTTCCATCTTCAACAGTAGTTAAATCAATACAATGACTATTAGCCCAGCAAATAACTTTTCCAACTGTTAATTCACCATACGATGTAGTTCTTCCTACGTATGTTAATACTCCTTTTTCATATCCACCTTCAAATATATGTTTATTTTCAATTTGAAGTAAACCAGATGTACTGGTTGGCACCCAAACAAATTTTTCGGGGTGTTGGGTACACAATATCTGGAAAAAATAAACGAAATAAATTTTCTACCTTTTTCATGCTTTAATAGTGTATGTGGGTATTTTACGACAGAATAATGTCAAAAAAGTTTGTATCAATGCTTCCACAGTATCAAGCCTCCCTAGTCTGTTTAATCAATTCTTAAGGTATATAAGTTTTTGCCGCCAAAGAAATGTAGAAAATTTTAAACTTATCACCCGTGGTGGACTAGTAGCAACATAATAAATATAATACATGTACTGTATCTTATTACGCGTAAATATGTAGAAGAACATGATAACAAATAATTAAATTTCCTATAAACAGTTTTGGAAATAAACAAACCGAAATATATTTACAAACTATTCAACTGATTGTGTAGGTTTAATATCTGTTGAACAAGTTCACGCATTTTTTAAAGGCATTTAAACATCTAATTATATAAATAAAATATTTTATCATTAGATAGCAAAATAATAATAAATTTATAATAAATAAGAAATTGAAGTAATTTCAATGTTTTTCTAAGATTTATTAAGTATTTAAATATTTGGACATAACATCTTTATCCACTTAAAGCCCTTAGTTAACAGATGTACAGTTTTCCAAAAAGAGATCACCGAGAAAAACATTTTACGCAATTGAAATCAAATATTTATATTCCCTCGAGCGGAAATTTTAAATAAAATGATTTCGTTGTAGAAATATTTGAATTGTGCCGTTTTCTTAATTGACAAATTTTAGTATATTACGAGATATTCAATGGAAACAGTTTCGTTAACAATAAACAGATAGTAAAGCATTGTAAAATCCTCTGTAAAATCTAACATCTGCAACAATTCAGAATTTACGTGCGACGATTGATTAAATTAGAATCTCAATTATTTAAGCTTGCAAATTTGAGCTTAATTGAATTTTAATATAATTAAATAGAAAACTATTGAAAATCTTTTTAAATGGTGTGCTCAAAGTTTTATTGTCATTTCGGAAATAACTTGAAATGTTTTGTCTCTCAATGTACCTACATACCTTAATCGTTTCGTTCAGAACATGAACTGTTTTAAATTCTATATGAATTTGACTGGAGTTATGGTGAATTTTGCCAGGAATTAACTTATTGTCATACAAAACTTGACCAATGTAAATTGGCGTATCATCTCGTGCTTTCCCTGCTATTAAGGCATCACTAGGAATTACATCGTCAAAATCTCTCCAACAATAATCTAAAATTTAATTTAGCATATAAATATACTAGATAAAACTGGAATATTAGGTTGATTTTTAAAATATAAAAGTTTATTTGTACCTTCCAAAAAATCGGCCGAGACGTTTGATGCAACACTGATCAACAGGCACAAAAAAGATATACGGATGAAAGAAAGCATTTTAACATGTACAACAATTAACAATTACTGCACAGACACGTTAATTTCTAAACATTTATATTTATGATACAACTAATCGAAAATGATATGGATAATTTGCTGGTACGAAGAAATTATTAATATTCTGTTTAATCAGTGGAAGCCGTAACACATATCAGTGGGTTAACATGATAAAAAGGTCAAAAAATATTTAATCAATTAGTAATAAACATTTCACTACAAATTAATTTTTTTTTATATATTAACAAAACTAGGAAATTCTTCATGTTTGAATTTTAAAAAACTGAAAAATAAGCTGTTGGACAATAAAGAAATATTGTTAATTTCTTAAAAATAAATATTAATAATAAAAAAAAATAAAAATAAAAAAAATCCGTCACAAAGGCGACCGTCCAATGGACGCTGGTTTTCTAGACGCCGCCGCCGCGCCGATAACTTGGCAACGTCAACTAGGCGATGGTAATATTATTGTGATTTAATTACTAAAATTATTTTTAAATTCTTATTGTCATATTTTAAATATTAGAGTATCTACTATTTAATATTTTTGCAATAATTTCATTTAATATGATTATTAGTTTATTTTAATATTTATTGTTTCTATTTTATAATTTTTATTAATATATTATTTTATTTGATGCTAATTCCTATTTACTACATATAAATTTTCGCTTGAAGGAATATAAGTTTAATATAATTTAAATAGAATAATATAGTATAATATAATTTACAAAAATGTACGTACGGGCCGCTACTTTCACCTCCACATTTTTTTGCAGAATTTTACATTTCAATTTTTAATTTTTTGCCTTTGTAATTTAAAAAATTTCTAGTAAAATTGCGCACAAAATGCAGATGCTCAACTCCTACTTTAAAAAAGTAACCGAAGTTATGAATCTTGTCATTTTTTAATATTTTGATAAAAGTTTAAAACAATTTAATCCCAGATTTTTATTTTCGGAATTTCCAAAATACGTCATAGAATTTTTTTTAGGAATACACGTTTAAAATATTGTTATTAAATATAAATAATTAGCTTGTTTCAATAATTTTGTTTAATTTATGAGATGTTGTTAATATATCGCATTTTAATTGACGTAGTTGATATAATAAGTTTAAAGTTTATTTATGTAATAAATTTGTTACTAGAATTTTAGTTGTTATTAAAAAACACCTTCTAGATATATGTAAAAATAATTATGTTTAAATTGGGGGGGGGGGCAAGTAAATCTTTTATACGTTATATGATTTATTTATAATCTGTTGATTAATTTCCGAGAAAATCATTTTTAAATTGTCCATTATGTGAATATCTGAAAATTAAAAAAAAAGGTTCCACTTTAAACGAGTAGATATTAATTTATTATCATAATCAAATATAATATGACATTGGTTCTGAGCATACAAAATTTAGTAGCAGAAAATTTTAAAAAAAGTAACAGAATTATTTAATTCAAAATATTTCCGAAAAAAACTATAGGTATCTACTTGACTATGCAAATGTATTATTTTTAACTGATATAAATTGCAAACTTTATTTTAATTTTTTGTTGTTGAAAACCATCATCAGACATGAACAGAAAGTCATAATAAAATTATAAATTTCTCTGGTTTCCAACATAATTTAGAGAAAAATATTAAGTGACATATCGCTAACATAAAAACTATTAACCCACATTTTGATAAAATTAATTGCGAGTATCAGTAACTACTAACTCTTGCAGTTACTCCCAATTTTCAGCCAAGTGTAGTGATATAAATTGAAAATAATGTCTTTTAGTTGCCAACAGAGTATTGTTAAATGCTCGAGTGTTTAACCGCTTTGCGCAATTTGAAATCCATACTTGGTACATATTACAAAATTTCGAGTACATCTAAGTTTTTATTTAACAGAAAATCCGCATAACATTACAATATTTTCAAGGTACTTTATTAGGTTTTTGCTCCATAAAGTAAGTAAGCTGTTCGGGGGTTGATCAAGCGCGGTGTTTTCAAAACTTGAATCCGTGGACCCTTGGGGATGCACGAGCAATATTTTGGACCACAATGTGTCTAATGAAAATTAAAAAACTCAGGAAAACCTTTAATTTATTGTTGCTTATTATTTTTGTACAATTTTTCAAGATCAGTGTTATTTAAAGGATTACAAAAGTTAGAGAAACGCTTGATTAAGTAAAGCAAATTTTAATTTAGAAAACAACTTTCGGGAGATTCTTCCTAAGCAATCCTACTTGTAAAATTAAATTTTTTCGCGTAATGGGTAGAACATACTTTTCACAACTTTTAAACATAATTTTTAGAAGTACGCAATATCTAAAATTATGTTGGTAATTAAGCCGTAAATTATAACAAAACGTAAATTACCACAAGTTTTAAAAACAAAATTTTATTTGATTTAGAACCTAAAATAGCTATAAATTAAATTTTGTTTTAGTTAAAATTTGTTAAAATACCAGAGCATAATCAGCAGAAATTGTTAATAAATTTTAACATACGAATTTAAAACTTAAATTAATTATCATAAATTTAAATAATTCTTTTTGATAAAATAACTTTAGCGCACTTTTTGTTTTTAATCCTATTACTTGAGATTAATTTTGATTAATATGCAATGTCGTCATAATTTAACAACTTATGAATTATAACCCACCACATTTCATCAGATGAATACTAATGAAATAAGGGCACCATTTCTCATTGAATAATAATGAACAAATTTTAGAAATTACCTCATTAGGCAGTCTATTTTACTGGAAAGTATTATTTGCTGTGTAATTTAAAAAAACTTTATTTTTAGATTGTAATTCTTTATTATACTGTAGTATGAAATTACATAATTTAACAAACTGGGAAACTTACTCGTAAATTGAAAATATTAATTTATTTATTTGTAAGTATAGGTACCAGTGCCGTAACGAGAGTATGGAGCACCCGTGACAAGTCTTGCTCTCTCCCCAAAAAATTTAATTTATACACGAGTAAACAAAAACTAACTTTGTAATAAACATATTTTATTTTTTGTAGCTACATTCTATTTGCGTTTTAATAAATGTTATTCTCAACAACATAGCACCGTAGGCTAAAATTTTAATTTACAATTAAACTTTTATTTTGCTACCTACGTTATTTTGTTGTAACTACATTGTGTTTGTGTTTTAATAAAAAATGTTATTTTCAACTAAATGGTGTTGAATATAATTAACTAACTCAAATAAACCCAAGTCCGAAATTCTAACCTGCAGGTTAGTCATAGGTTGGGTCATGACCCAACCTAACTCTTTTCTTCGCATTTGGACAAAAAAACCCTGGATTGATATCTGTTGGATAACGCACCTCCCATTGGTTCATTTTACGTTACCAACCTAAAATATAATAGAGATTGCGGAAGAATGACTAATCAGTGCGGCCTTCAGGCCGCACAATCGAGGCAATCTAGTATAAGTTAAGATTGCTATCAATTACACTTACTGGTAACCATAACAGATGCAACATTGATTTTTGACTTGTTTTTTGATAATATCAAAAAAAATCCAAAACTGATGTTGTTTTGTAATTTGATATTTACGAACCTTATTTGTCAGCTACAAAATTAATGTTGAAACTTGATTTGATAATAATATGAAATCAACATCACTTCCGTCTTTATCATAATAATTATTTTAAATTAACAAGTTATTAGTCACGTTAGATTTGGAAAATCTAGCATAAAAAATCTTTCGTAATTTTGCGAATAATTCACGCACCTACCAGAGCTGAAAGCTCGGTGTTTAATTTTCTAATTTTCAATTTATTACTACAAGCTACTTTTGCTAATTAGTCAAGCTTTCAGTCATTGCTTACCTTGTAGACATAACTTTGTCATCTTTTAGTAAACACAACACAATATTGTTAATTAGTAACCGGGAGTATTCATGCAAAGCGGAAATTTTCACCCACTTGATCATTAAGCAAAATTACACGATTGAAAATTTTCACATAAGCAACATATTATCATTAATAATTTATAGTCAGACAAAAAGTGATTATTATAATCACATAATTGTTAGATAATTTATTACTGAATCAATTATTTAAATCCATCTTGTATGTTTTAGAATTGAAATGAGAAAGTATAATTTTTCTAATAAATCTCGAAAATTGGATGCGTGGTGATGACATCTATTGTTTGCACGTTAATAAATTATAGCTCTAAAAACAAGTCTAATTAGAAATCAACTGCAAATTATAATGTATGTGCAAATGTGTTTTAGTAATTGCAATAAAACATACATCTCTTTGAAAATGCAATAATCAGAGAAAAGCAAAAATTTAATTTCAAATCATAAAAACATCAAACATTTGAATTTACAACATTAAAGTTTATAGCTTGCAAAGATACATGTTTTTCTAAATACAGCCTGAAACTCAAGTTGTTAGTTGAGAATTGAATGTTGACATTTAATTGCTGCTTGCTAGAGAAATGTAAATTTTTTTAGATGCTGAGAAATTCAAGCCCAATTTGAAATCTCGCTAGAAACGGCGTAGCGTAGGAAGAAATAAATCATTATAGAGAAGGAGGTAAATTTTTGTCTTATATTTGTTCAATTTTGCAACGGATTTAAAAAAAAACAGTATACGTTCCAAGCAGCATTTTGATGCTTATAAACAGCTAATTCTTCAGCAGCTGCGACAACCAGCTAAATAGCGCTAAATTAGCATCTGTATTGCATTAGTTGTTGCCAGTGAGTTAATTACACTTTTCATAGCTTGATTTTTGTTAAAATAAAGTAGGCCATTTTAGCAATATTGCTGCAATACGACTGCATTTTAAAAGCTAGTTTTAGCGTTTTAGCTAGTTTTATATATTATTTTATATATTATTTTCGTACTGTTCGGAATCATAGCACCGTGGCAAACAAAATAGCTCCGTGTGAGGTGGATATTATACAGCACAAAAAAGACTAACTGGGGATATTGGCAATAGCAAAAAACTGTTTCAAGCAGACTACGTCAAAACGTCCCAGACCATCGCTACTCGTTATAATTTTTTTATATTTCTTTAAATTATTAAAGTCATAATCTGACTATGCACTAAGTAGCTAATCGATTTTTACCTAATAAAATTATAAATAATTCTTCCGTGTACTAATATAATCAGTTCACCTGTAAAGCATTTCAGCATGAGATAGCAACTACTTTATTCAATAAATGATACTTGACTTGTTTCGTTGTGTTAGTTGTAATTGTGTTTATTTTAATAATTAATTTTAAGTTAGGGAATGCAGCTTAAGGCATCAGTTATCATTGTTATTCATTTCCACTAATTTGAAGACCAGCCCTGATCTTAAAAGTAAATCTAATTTTGGAATAATAACTACCATCTATGCTATATTGAACTGTTAATTTGATTGCAATGAAACAAATAAATTATCAAATAAACATAAATTAAAGTTAAACAATGGTCTGTCTGTTTTAAGAGTGTAAGACTAAATTGTCCTAATCTAAATTATTGAACTCGTCGCATGATTGGCTGTAATTAATGTGTCGATTCTTTAAAACTTAATTGTCTTTAAACTTGAACTTTGTTAAAATAAACGAATATAAATTTAAAGTTTTATTTTAAAGACGAGGCTAAAATAAAACTGTTGTTTCTATTGGTCAATACTAACTGAATCTTTAAAATTTAATGAAATGACCAATAGAACTGACGTAAGCCAATTTATGCGAGTTCAAATGGTTGAAATGTATATTTCAGTTGATAATGATGTAAAATTCTAGTTGAATTGTATATAGAACCTTATAATCTACCAAGTACATAATAATGGTTCTAACATAGCATGTATTCTGAACACGGCCCTGATTGTCGATGCGTCTGTTTTTTGGAATTAGCTATGCCAGAAACATAATATCTACCTTGTCGATTATAGTGGACTTATTTTTCAAAATGTACTTACCTAGTACATGAATCAATAAAAGTTACTTTGTATGTTTCGACATAAAAGATACAAAAAGTAAAGCTGAAAAATAGGTGCATTTTATTTAAGAACAAATAAGAGTTCTTAAAGATTTCAACCAGCATGAAAAATTGTAAAGAAGTGCTACAAATAAAGTCTGCTCACTCCGAACCGTGTAAATAATAATATTTTAAATGTTATTTTCTATCTTGTACAGTGCCGGATTAAGGATGTAGGCCCCTAGGCACTTAAATTTTTGGGGTCATTTAAAAAATTATTACTTAGATGTCTTTAATTTTACTATGCTCAATAATTGCAAATAAGCAGTTTCAATAATAACCAACTAATTTTAAAAAATAAATCAATGTTTATTAACCCTTTCAGCCCTGACTTTTTTGTACAATAAATAAAAGTAAAAATTTATGGGTAATCCGGCACTGATAGTCTATAAAGCAATTATCCAAATTCCAAATTGAAAACTATAGATGAATCAGTGGGTAACAGTATTGGCCCAAACAATAAACCATGAGGGTTTGCTTAGATAATATGTTAAATCTTTTGCCTAAGATTTTCTTTCGAAAAAGTTAGAAAAAGAAAGGATTTTCTACTATAGTATTCCTGAAATTTTCGTGTATTTCCTAACATTTTCTGAAATTTTTCTTGATTTCCTTCTCTAATCCTCCTCTGATTCTTTAAATAATAACATCATGAGATAAAAAATATTTTTCCCTGAGGAATATAATTTTCTGATGATCTCAGTAGGTACCTAGTCACCTAAGTGACCATTACGTCTCGTCCATATACAGCGTGTCGCGTCAAATTCACGAACTCACCCGTTCCAGGTTTTCGGCCATAAAAAAAAACAAAAGAACAAATTGATGAATATTATATGCTATTTCTTCAATTTTAACATTTATTTTTTATAAATGTAATATATATTTAATTTTAAATTTCCTAAATTATAGATCCTTTGCTGACAGCTAAACTTTTATTCTTTAAAGTTTTTAATATTAAATATGGAACATTTCAAAAACTTGGCTACTTTGTCTGTTTAATATCGGGATACGATTTAAGCTTTCCTTTTATTTTAACTCAATATGTAATAATTTTTCAAAGATTCAAATAAACTTCAATCCGTGGTAACTTCATTACGACGTCGACGACGGCGACGCGACACGAAGTCTAAAAGTAAATATTTTCAAGCTTTCTACATAACGTAATATCACTCTGTTGTACAGGATAGGTTACCAGATATGATGTAAATTAATCTCCAAAATACTTTTTAAATTTATATTATTTCAATAATATTATTATCAAAATTTAATATTATCGTTAAAACCTTACGATTTTATTAGCAAACTGAAGTGTTCTTTTTTATCTCAGGAGACGAAGCGACGATGTCCTATAATTAAATATAAATTAAATATTTCCGTCGCTTTAATAGGTATTTTGTTATTACATATTTTACAAAAACACGAATATAACAAAAGGTGTTACAGAAAATTGGAAAAATTCCAGAACTAGATTTCCAAAACTTTGATCGTAAATAAAAAAGTTTTTGTTTTTATAGAAGCGTAATCAAATTTTTCAGGTCAAGTTATTTTTTATATGAAATTTTCTAAAATACAAAAATACATCTAAGCAGTAAATGTGAATTTGAAAACTTTTATAAACTTAATAATATTTTTAAATCATGCTGTTGAATTTTATTAGTTCTTACCCTAAATATCTACAAGTATTATGTAATTTACGTGACAGATAAACCCTCTTATTTATAATATTTTTTGAGCTAATTACTTTAGTTATTTTTATATAACACGATTTTTTAAAACGAAGGTATTAAGAAAAAAAAAAAAAAATTTACATCTTAATAATTAATAACCTATAATGGAAAACTCAGGTCGTGGTTTGATTTTAGAATACCGACGAAGAGAAAATTAAATTTACAAAATAAAATATTTTATTTGTATTCGTAAAAAATACGTCTTTAGGGATTATAAAACCGTGTTCAAGCAGTTTTTTCGCCTAGATTTTTTTGCATTTACTAAATACGAAATCAAACTCGTAGATTTTGCTGACTCGCTGAGCAGCTCGTACTTAACAGATTAACATGACAGTCCTTAATTTGACTTCTTTCCAACTCGTTATCTACCAGGATGATAGTTTTTCTTTGAACACAATTATTGCTTTATGGTGAAGAGGGTGGAATTTCACCAATTTCACATTATTACGAAAATAATGTGAAATAATTTGCTGTTAAAATGCTACTTTTTCTATTTGTGTGGTTAAAATATTCCTTGTTCTACTATTTTTAGTCAAACAAACCGCAATTTATCATTTTCTCAGTATAAAAAAAAGTATATAAAAATAATTAAACAATACGTGAATTATTAGTAAATATTTAATTAAGTGTTTGTTTATAAAAAAATTAATTTTATTCTGTATGGTGAATGTCAGTTCTTGCTATTTCACTAAATTCATGTCAGGCGGCCAACCGGTCGCTCTACTCCTAGTAAGTTTATTGAACAATTCGATTATTTGCCATATTTTTTAGGTTATAAAATCGTCGATAAACCAACGGTTATTTAGTTTGATAAAAAACGAATAAATCGCATATGGTTACGGACAGAAAGACGCGGTTTTTTACTAACTCATGATTAAATTATGTAATACTTTACTTTTGTTTATTTGGATAATGAAAACCAAAGTTTACTAAATTATATGCTCGATCGAGCAAAATCATTTAAAATTTTATAAATTAAAAGTTTCAAACTACAAAAAGCAACATTTTCTAAATATTTTATTATTTTATAATTAATTATTTGTTTAGAGAATACAGCAAAAAAAAGTTTAATTTGTTTTGGCAAACTTCTATTTTCTTTATTTTGTTAAAAAGTTAGATGTCAGAGCATTATTACACAGCCTCTACGCTTAAGGTAATAAGCCGTATAACTTTTACGGAAATATAAAACTGTTTATGTTAACCCATTATTAGATGCTTCCAGCATTTATCGTAGGTACAAACTAGTTAACTTTTATTACGTCCGTGCTACGTTTACATATATAATTGAATAAAAGTTTCTATAATCTGTTGCCAACTACTCCCAAAGTTCTTAGAAGTCCACTGCAAAACACATATTAATCATATACTTAGATAACAGAGTAACATAAGATAATATGAGTTTCAAATTGGGATAATCAGAAGTAACTACCAAGTTTTAAGCGATATCATTCAGAACTATACAGTATGGCCAACTTGCATAATTTATTTCAAACAGTAAATTAAATGAAAATGCATTCTACTATCATATGCGCAAAACGCTCGAAACTAGTCTATGCGCAGATACTGTCTGTTCTTCTAGACTCTAGAAGAATGCACAACATCATGCAAGCATTACACTTATAATATATTTTCTTCAATTGAGTAAATGGCCATTATTAGTATCCTGTGTATTACACCCCTTTAGATAAAAGTACGAAAGTAAAAATAATTTGCTATAATAATAAATTAATGGCCAGTTTTTCAATCTCCGGTTATCTCTAACTAGAATAATTGGATTCATTGAAGCAAATCTTTGGTTAGCCGTAACCGGATATTAAATAAAATTATTTGTTTACCGTTGAAAATAATATGAAAAGTGTAAACGCAAATTTAAAACGCTCTATCTTGTTAGGAACACTTGAGCAGTGTTAGGTATTTCCATATGCAGATCTATGTCATATGGTTATATAAAACTTGGAAACAAACGACGAGTTAACTGTCAAATTGTTAAGCGCTATTCTTTACTCTACGAAACTTGAAATTGTTTATAAACTTTAAATTTGTTTATTTTTTCTTAAAATACATATTGAAATATGTTTGTAAATTAATAAAATCTTTCACGTTTACAAAAAAATTTAAATAATTTAGGTTTTTGTTTGAATTTTGTTGATTATTAATTTGGGTTAGAACGGAACAATTAACTCCAAAAGTTTACAATTCTCAATATATTAAAAATTCTACAATAAAATCCCGTTCAACCGGCACAGTTGAGATCGTTAAAAAGGCGCTACATTGAAATTTTCCGGCTAATTAAGGATTTAAGAGATAAACCTTTTATAAACTAATCATCTATATTTAATATGCCGATTTCATTAGTAAACATATCTTTTTTATTATGGTTTTATTAAGCACCAAATGTAAATCTGAATGCTACAACTTCATTTATTATTTCTAGATGTTGATTTTAAATTTAAGAATGTTTTGGAAGTTTAAGTGAAAATTCTCTTCACAATACTATGGTCGCATTGAGAATGATAATATATTTGACAGTGGAAAATTATACCTTTGTTTCCTGTCAAGTTTGTTTGTTAAATGACGCCCGAACTAACCGTCCTAATTAATTTTGAGTTTAATTTTTAGAGTGATTTTTGATTCTTGTGCCTAATTAAATTAATCCGAAGTTTAGTTTTGTTTTAACAATGAAACTTTTATGGTTTTTGATATGTTCGTTATTTCATATTATATTTTTGATAATTTGGTTTTACTTATTAGTTGTCTGGAAATTTATGGTTGTAAAGTTTAAAAATTTTGTTTTTTATTAATGCGTTAATTCAGCAAGCAATTGTTTTAAACCGCAAGTAAATTTTACAAGAAGTTGAAACCGCAAAGACAGGCATGACAAAGTTGTGGATTTCGACTGTCAGCTGACTTATTTGTCAATGTGTTGCAGAAAAGAAACAATTGTATGTTAACCGACGATTTAGAATTATTTGCTCTTACTCTTGTTAGAGATAGAGCATTGCAAGTGTATTTAACAAATTAAGTTGCAGTGTAAAAGTTTAAAAGCAATGAATCAGATGGAAGCGTTCACATAAGATTAATGGCTTGCAACGTGTTGCAAGCCGTTGTTGCAGGTTTTAAAACTTAACGAAAATTAAATTATTACATTACAAAAATACATAGTTTTTATAACTACTGATCACCGACGATAAAGAGCGTGGAGATTACTGCAGTAATACAAGAGACATAATTAATAGATATATTGATGATTGGGAAATCTTAAGCACTACGTAAACATTCGCGACAATTGTATGTTTCAAAATTTGGAGTTTATAATTTTCTATCAAAACAAAAGGTTCTGTGAATAGTCGGTATAAAACTATTACAAACCAAACACTGATTTATATAATATACAAATGCAATGAGACTTACTCGCTCCAGACGGTTTTGAAGTAAAATTAAATGGCGCCGACGTTAGTTGTATTTGTAACAAAGAAGTCATGCCAGATACTTTCAACTGATCGTTGGAATAATTTCAAACAACCAGAAAACAACTGGAGTTGAACAACGCTATGTGAAGGTATTGCACGTCGTGTATAGTTTTCTTATTTTACAACATTATTACATATGCCGTGTTTTACTTATAAAATGACAAATAAGTTGGTTCCATGGAGAAAATGTAATAAATTCTTTCTTGGACATTTCTACATTTTTCAATATACTACAAAAATCTTAAACTTTACTTGCTAAATTTTTTAAATCTGTTGTAAGTGATGTTGATTTAATCAGGTGCTTTTGGTGCAAGGAAAATAAACAATTTTGTGCTAAATTTATGCAAAAGTTGCAAAGTT
The DNA here is from genome assembly GCA_963170105.1 of Cantharis lateralis. Classification (NCBI taxonomy): domain Eukaryota; kingdom Metazoa; phylum Arthropoda; class Insecta; order Coleoptera; family Cantharidae; genus Cantharis; species Cantharis lateralis. The sequence goes on from OY720625.1 coordinate 39,921,082, forward strand.
AGTTTTGAAAGTCCTAAATTTTAGTAAGAGTAAGGATATGCATACTAACTAATGTAAATAAATGCTTGTAAATAAATTAAAACTTTTTAAACAAATTATGGTTCATCATAACTATTTTTTTTGGGTTTTTTAGAGCAACTTAAAAATTATTACGTAGCACTAAAAATTAAAATATTGCTGAAAGTTATTAAGATTTACAAAATAAAACTTACAGGTTTTTGAGGTTTGCAAGTTGGACTTCAGAGAACAATACTTCATCACCACACCCATATTAAATGAAGTATTTAATGTTCCACCTGATTTTTCAGATACTCCTCCATTTTTGAGAGTAGTCCTGCTTAACAGAAGTTTTCATTGGAAACACTTTTAATCGAGTTTAAATGTTCTGAATATACTACTTAATCTATGTATACTATAAATGCTTGAATACTAAGAATGCTATGAATACATTCTGTGAATATTATAAATATTGTAAATACTTTTACCATTTTGAATACTGTAAATACTGCAAATAAACACTAAAGCGTCCGAAACCTGTTAACCACTAGCAGCGCTCTGGAAGTTATCCAGTAGCTAAACATTTGTACATTAATTGTTTTCAGTGTTGTTTTGAAACATTTTCTAACTTTTATATGTATGTTGGTTTTATAACTTTTAAGTTTTATAACTATAATATAACTATAAGTTTTATAACTTTTATAATATCTGATTTTATAAATAGGTAAATATTAATTTTTTCTCTGCGGTGGCGTAAATGTGATGGTTGACAAATTTAAAAGAATTGCGTGCAGTTCTTTTTACTTATCCATGTTTCTTTTAAATTGTTCTTATCTTGGAAGATAAGAGCTGAACTAACATGTTGCTACTAGTTGCCTTTGCTGGTATAGCGTGTGCATTTGGCATAGCATGTTGTAATGGTTTATACAGTTTCCAATCTCAATTAGGCCAAAAATGTTTATCTACAAAGAGTTATTATTTATTATTTCAATTATGAATCAAAGTTGGAATAGAATTATTGCTACTTACTTTTAAAGAACCAGGGTGTATGATTTGCTATGTATGTACATTATTCAAATTTTGTTATGATATGTATTTGATTTTCTGGTTTTCCATGTGCTGTGCTTGGATGTTATTATTGTAAATGCGGATTCATTTGCATTAACACGTTTAAAATATCGAGAAAGACGGAGCAAAAACTTGCTCAAAATTCAATCTGTGCGGTATAATAAAACATAAACTTATAATACGGTATTGAACAAAAAGAAAACGAGCGATTAGGGATAACTTTTTGTTGTACTTTTTGTGGGTTAAACCCTGCAACGCGCATTTTATTAGTAACTTGTATTTATTTAATTAACGTGAACATTCAGTTTTGCTTCTATGTTTAACTATTTGCTAGACTCATTTGCATTGGTCGTATGTTACGGGTATTGCACGTAACTGTCAGCTGTATATTTGTTAGGACAGGTTAAAGGTTTAATTTTACCACAGCGGCCAGTTTTAACAGTCGAATTACTTCCAGTTGGACAAACACGTTAGTAAAATTGAAACTTTTTTGCTAATTATTTGTAAATTTTAATCAACATTATATAAAACTTTTTTTTTCTTTACCAAGTTCGTTAGCAATAGGGCAGTACTTTTTGTAACTTTTGGTTCGATCGTTTTGAAGTTATAATATTAAAATATATGGAAATTGAACTATTATCATATTAAAAGCAACAACTAGTTGAAGTAGAAAACTTTAATCAGAAAAAGATACATAAGTTGGAAACCCATCCTTTGACGGACCTTCAACATACTATGCTTTAACTGATTAACTTTAGATGTACGGTGTAATGCGAATTCTAAAAAAGTAATAATAATGAAATAAAGTTATTGCTGAGAAAACGAACAAAAAAAATATGGGTTAACCCTTATTTGACACACTTCTGCGGAGTGACGTATTTGACACACTGGGGTAGATTTGACCCCAGCGACAATATCTTAACTAGCCAATTTTTTTATAACTTCTCAAGAGCTGACTTGTTAAAGTTATATAGGTTATAATGGCCAAAATATAAAAATATATAAAATAATAATACTCTTACATAAAAATCATAATTTTTTAAAATATTTTCTTATAAATGAGTAAAAATTGACTCCCAGGTTGAGGTTTCGCCAAATTTTTAGCTTTATCTAAGAATTTCGTGACCTAAATTAAATGGGAACCCCAAAATTATTATTATTAAATATTATATATTTATATTATTATTATATAAAGCAATTATAAAATGTTCACCCACTTTAGTTCTCCGAAAAAATTCTTTAAATTCTTCTACGAATAACGTAAATTTTTACTATTTTTTTAAAAGCAATAAAAATGTTCACCTACTTTAGTTCTCAGAAAAAATTCTTTAAATTCTTCTGCGAACAACGTACTATATTTTTACTATTTTCTTTAATGCAATTAAAATGTTCACCCACTTTAGTTCTCGGAAAAAATTCTTGAAATTCTTCTGCGAATAACGTAAATTTTTACTATTTTCTTTAAAGCCATTAAAAAGTTCACCACTTTAATTCTCCGAAAAAATTCTTGAAATTCTTCTGCGAATAATTTGTTTATTTTTATTATTTTGTTAAAATTAGTAGTAACTTTCCAAAAATCTATGACTACCAATGATCCCCACCCCCCGCATTTTTGGCGTTGTTTATAATAAATAATTTTATCTACTTTTCCCAATTTTTAAGAAAAAATTGACTACATGGGCATACAAGCAAAAAATCGAAAAAAGAAATCCTGGGGACGGTTGATGTCACCTCGACCGACGCTACCACCTGGGCCAGTCACATGCCTTTTTTTTTTAGGTGTTCGCTTTGACCATAAGAAGCACCATTTAAATATTGTAAAAAGTTGAAGATATAAATAACATAAAAAATTTGAAATGAATGGATTTTATTTTGTATTAAAAAAAAGTCCCGAAATATCCTTGTAAAAAGTGCAAAACCTCCAGACTACATCCTTAATCACTCTGATGTCAAAATATAGTTTTAAAAAAAATCACTCAAATTTCACAAACTCAACCTTACTATTGACATACTGGGGACAGGTGACCCCAGTCGATTTTCGACGGCTGTTGCAGACAAACAAACGATCCTAACGTTATGCCATTGGTTTGAGGAGATAGTGATACTACCGAACTACTAACACATGCCACCATAAACCCTTATCTCAGATTAACGAAAAGTGGGCTTGGGTATTTTTTTACCCCAGTGTGTCAAGTAAGGGTTAAAACCTTAAAGATGTTGCTAACACCTTGAGATGGAAAGTATTTGATCAAGGTTAGATATCACGTTTAATAGCAATCCAACGCTCTAACCGGAAGGCTACGATTGTGCTTCTCGAGTATTCTCCTTGAACCCCGTATCTTATTGCTAAGCTTTACATTAACTTTGTAACTAGAACACGTTATCCTCTGTAGATTCAACTTTTATGCCAACAACAGTTCTTAACTGACTATACTTATACTTAGTGCTAGGTTAGAGCCAGAAATCGTAAAACAAATTTTCTACGGTTTTTTACATTTATATAACCTAAACTTTAAAATAAACTTGCCGGTAAAAGTTAGAATAATTTTAACAGTATTGCAAGATCTTTTGTAAGAAACGTAAAATAACGTAATAAGAATTATTAACGTAAAAGCTTCATGGCGAACATCAACTGAACGAAGTTAGTTATTAATCACTGCTGTAGTTTGTCTAGCTTGCATAAATTATAAGTTTCGGTATTATATTGAGTCCGCTGCCTAACTCAAATAAAGTGACATTCATACTGTAACGAATTATTACAATGCATTACTTTAATAATTATCATTATACTAAATTATGAACACAATTCCACTATTAAACTTTCAGAAGTAGGTACCTACTTTCGGGAAGACAGTATGACACTATTTGCAAACTCAACCTATCTGCAAGCGTTTCCATAACTTCATTTTCCTTCTAGATTGATTTATATTGGAAAATGAATATTTAATAATAAAGATGCAAGCCTGGCTTTCCTTTGGCTTACAATGTACGAATAATACCAAATATTTTACAATGGAATTGCGCACAAAACTCTGATCTGAAATATCTGATTTCTGTAATCCATCTTTATATTGGTAAATTATTTGTCAACCTACTAAATAAGAGAATTGAAAGCATCCTTTTCACCTAGTGCATTAATAATTTCTAAACAAATCACAGTGTGACAGAAATCCCGCTTGATCTATAGGTTTTTGTACATTTAACAAATTTTGTTTGTTACTACTACTAATTTTGCAATTATCGCAGATAGTCTTGTTATTTTACGAGAAGATTATTCTGAATTGGTTTATTGTTGAAATAAGCACGAATACAGAGTTAATTTAAAATTAATTATAGATTAAATGCCTACTTCACACTTGTATTCTACGTGCAAATTATTGTGCTCTTGATAAAAATGCGCGCACGCGACGAATTAATACGCAGGTAATTAATACAAGACGACGGTGAATTGATTGAAGATACGTACAGTACGACCTCGATAATTTAAACCTGAAGCAATGTGATTCCACTGAAATTCAAACTTAATTAAATTAATATCGAAAACTTGACTGAAGATCTTAAAATTTACTTATGTAAATTAATATATGATTTTATTTCTGAGTATCCAATTCAGAATCCTGCTTTTTGAGACCCATATACCAATTAGTGGAAAAACAGTGGAATCCCGCCATATTGCAAAATTGCGATTACAGCGACTGGATGAAATTAATGCTGGCGTTTTCAGATGTTTTGTTGATGAATTTTTTTTAAATCTAGGAAAGCTTGGAATGTGAGAAACACACGTCCAGTAATTATAAAAGCGTATGTTTTACTGTCAGGTTCATTCTGATTTTATTGTTATCTAAACACCCAATTAGTATAACCAGTAAAATTAATAAAATTCAAATTTTAATGTAAATATTTGGCTCATGGGATGTTGTTACATTAAAAGTGCGCAATTAAAATATGTAAATGAAGTTAATGTCACAGATTTGATCGATATTAAAAACAATGCGATTTGATAAAAAACTTTTTCGATTTAAAAACTTAATTCAAATTTAAATTAAATACTAGTATTGTACAAAATGAAACATAGCTTCATTTAACTATCAGGATCAGGTAATGTAATTTAATATTTTGTTCTCCTTTTTAGTATAGATTTTATTAGGATACTAAAAACATTGTAAATTAATTTTAGCAATCTGGTCTGAATTATTTTAGAAATATTCAAGTGTTATGTAATTCATCCATTTGAAAGGTACATTACAATAGCATTTAAGACATCCTGTATATTTGGGCTAATTATTTATCTTCACTGAAGTTTCAATAAATACGAAAACGTGTACGTCTGTCAACTAAACAAAAATGAGTGGGTAATAAATGATACTAATTTATTTTCTAATTGTTAGTAACATTTTAATCAATACTAGCAATATATCAGTCCACCGCATAACCCACCCTAATTTTTGAAATGTTAGAACTTTCCATTTAAATAAAATGCAAATGAATTATTCAAAGTTCTTAATAAATATTCAGATTTAATAAAAGGGCCAACGCAATGGTTATTAGAGCATGTTCTGGTGTTCTCTCTTGTATAGAAGTGTTAAAAGCTATTAAACAAGCTTATTGCGTTGAAAATTTAAAATTAATATTTAAATATTACTTCCTTTCCGAGCTGTGCAATAATGATCAAGTATGGGTATAAAATTTGGCAAAAACTTTGATTATCGACTTTAAGATCGAGGATACATTTTTATCTAGGATTTACAAGTTAGAATTTAATGACTACTCAATTTATAAGAGTTGATCATAGCAATATATATTCCAGCGTTTTCTTCTATAAACTTTGTTTTACCAAAATTGCATACTCGGTTTACCATTTAATTATAATTTAATATAATAATAAATAATTTATTGTTTCAAAACCCTCAACTGAAACGAATCGCTTTTCTTCGATTTCTTCCTTTACATGCAGACTTATATAATAACCCGAAAGTGACAATAAATAGCACAATATCACATTATTTTATAATGTAGCATTGTTGATATACCTCAATTAACAATAGAAAACAGCCCTTTTTATTTTAGAAAAGAAAACACTAATATTTTCCGGAAAAAATAAATTTTTTTTTTTAAGTCATTGCCCGTCTAGCTACAACTTTTTCCATTCAAAACTTTTATCTATTGCTTACTATATCGACAAATAAGTTTATATAAATAATTTAAAAGGCTATCATATTAACGTATGTACGTAGATGGATTTTATATCAATAACTTTTGCAACTTTTATCCACAACTTTCTCTAAAAAGAAATTTCATTTCCATTAACTGTACTTTGGGTTCTATACTTATATATTTTTTCGAATTTAAAATTATGTTGTTTTCAACTAATATGAAAGCTTTCTAAGGAAGATAGTAGTATATTATACTGGCTTCCAATGTTATTGCAAAGTAGAATGCAGGATAATAGCATGTAAGATAAACGATGAGTTGTCTTCAATATTTATAATAGGTATACTTATGTAAATGAAGCCATAATACTGAAAATTGGTACATTATCAAAAAACGCAGGAAATAAAAAATATTTGCATTATTTTTATTGATCTACTTTTGTAGATAATGGCATAATAGTTTTCTAAATTTAGCATTTTACACATTTTGTTTTAACGATAATATCGTTAGCTAAAACAAAATTAACATTACATTGGCACAGTCGTGCTAAAAATGCACGTTCGTGCTCATTCTACAACGCTTGGTAATTATACCTTGAAATGCACACACGATTCGTCAAGCAGATACTTATGTAGTTAAATAACTGAAAATTGTTATGTTAAATCGTTAACTAAATTATTTAATAAAAGGCGAGAATGGTTAAATCGCTCAAGATCGTAGGTATAAAAATAAATCCATGACTCATATTAATAATTTTGGCCAAAAGATGTAAGCAAATTGGATAATGCATATTTTCAAAAAATAATATTATCTATTAAAATTGTTGGCTTGTAGAAATCATCAATCTTTGTACTAATTCAGAAGAGTTATCCCAATAAATTTAAACTTAAAATTCGAGGTAGCGAAGTTTCACTGTATCTTGAACAAGAACCAAAACTAAAAAAAAGTTTTATGAAATCAAGATCTAAACATATAGGAAGAAACATGTTTGATGCATGAGAAAACTGTTAAATCTCAGGATGTAAAAAATAAATATCGGTAATATTTTTCGATTTATGTGGTCATTAACGAATAAACAAACAAAATCCATTACACCTTAAATGTGTATACACAACTCTTACTTTTTTGGTCGGGATATAATTTTTTCTAATTATTAAAACCAACGCCGAAGTAATACAACTTTTTTGGTACTCCAAGGGATTATATTAAATATGTATCAGGTATATTTTAGAAAATTAACCTCGTAGTCGGATACAAAATACTAAACCAACAGAACTAATTATAAATTCCGTGAGCAAGTAATTATTGCATATCCTAAGAAGAGTAATTGAGTAATTTATTTCTAATATAACATCAAACTAGGTATGAAATCAAAAGTAGTATAATCAATAATTTAATTATTCGTTACATTATCTACAAAGCGTAATCTGGAAGCTCATAAATTATTACATATAACTTGGGTATATACCTATTAAGTCATTGCTATGCGCACATGGTTTTATTTAAATCCCGCAAACTAATTAAAACTTCTACACTAATTAGGTTCCGACTTTTATTATTTGGTATTTATTATTTTTAACATCTTGCCGCATTATTATTAACGAAAACATCAAATTTATTTTAAAAGGTCTATTTTATGAAAGCTTTAAAAATGTAGCATTAATTAACTGCAGAGAAAGTAGCTTAAAAGCTTTTTAATAAAAAAATATTATTTACTTGGGCCTAACTAAAAAAACTTTATTCAGACAAATCGAATTAAGTAATGAAAGGGAATATGCAGTATGCATCCACAAAGTCGTTTGGAACCGTAAATTAAAAAAGTATTCAACTAGATTTGATCTCTCGCAAAAAACATGATTTACAAATTCTTAGCGCATGACCGGTTTCAAGATTACCCAGAAGGAACTTTCATGTTAAGAAAAAATAATTAATATTTTGTGTTCTATATTTTGTAGAATTTCATTCCTGGATGGTACAGCAATAAAATGATGAAGTAAAGTTATTGATTTCGAAAGATCCTGATGGAAGAAAGACACTTAAGATTAAGATCTAAACAATTTTAATCATTTATTTAACTTGTTTTTTATACGCCAAAAATTTTTAATTTTATTTTACCGACAACTTTATAAATTTAATTATAATATCCCCTGTTTTCAACATTCAGCATTTTTTATTCAATTTATAAATTTGATTTTGAGAATGAGAACTACCAGATTACAACTGAATAAAAGTAAATAAGATGAAGTGGTCTGCGAATCAAAACTTCCAATTTGTGACTTGGAACTGAAGCCACCGAATTCAAAATTGAAACTGTGCTCTGTTATTTTTGGATTATCTTCCAAAACTGAAGGTATTTCTATATTGTTTTAATAATTAGCATAACAACCATTCCAGCAAGTAAAGATTTTGACACCATCAAGATGCTAATATTCAGTTATTCACATTACAATTTGGTTAACCGAAAATTATCTTACTGTGCAATACCTGATTATGAGCTTTTGGAAGCAGCTATTTTTAAAATTTTGACAACTGCAAAGAAAACTAGGTGTATACTTATAATAACGTTCGCGTTGTTTTCTTGGAAGTTATTTGGAGGGTTTTGCATAAAACATATACATTAAAACCTTATTTACATATAAATAAACACTTTTTATTTGACTTACTTAGGGAATAATGTAAACTAATCCCCTCGTGTAATTTGTTTGTTTACGACTACTCGGATAAACTTACTAGGGTGAATAAGAGACAATTTTTGTGTCTGCTTCATCCGGCGTATTACTAATAATAAAATCTTACAATGACTTTCCTCATAATGGAAACCATCGCCTAAAAATATATTTGTTGATTTTTGTTTTCACCGCAATATTTTTCTCCCAGTCTCAAAAGAAAATAAAAATATATAAACCGTGACATTTCTTAATAAAGGAAAATATAAAGTGCTTTCAACTTTTATTCAGTTTTTACTTTAATTACATGTATTATACAGTGAGCATAATTATTTTAAATGCGCCTGCACTCTATAATTTTAACTAACAGTGATTAGTAAAGTGAGTTTACTTCAAAATAATATTTTGATGCCCTTTTATCAAATTACTTCTTCACACATCATCACGTAAGCATCTGACAGTTAGAGTTCAATTTATATTTTCTTTTTTCATCTGAGATCAATTTTCTGTGAATAAAATTTTCTTAATACGTGAGATTTGAGGTTTAGAATTCTTTTGCTCAATTTTACATTTGAAAACACGGCCCTGCATATTGGATGTTTTATGGGATGCGTGTGTATAAACCATATCTACTTGGTAGATTACTATGATCTAATCCTCTCCTATAATTTTACACAATAATAGTTATGAGTTTATTTTTTTAAATTGAATTCAGTTAGTACATCAGACATGCAATTTTTATTTAACTTTCACCTTGAATGTTTTATTGAGGTTTTTTACGTTTTCAAATCCAAACGCGTATCCCTAAGTTTGAAGAAAGAATTTGTAAATCAGTGCGCAGAAAAACTCATCTACGTCTTTCTAGATCCGTAATTTTCTAGTTGGAGCTACTTCAAAATAATTTAAATTATTTAAGCTACTCAAAGATTCCGTCTTTGTAGATCGGTAATTTTTTGAGTTGAAGCTGCTTCACTGCCTGAGTAAATTCTCCATTTGCATGTACAATACCAAAAATACTTGAATAAGATACAAACACGCTATGGGCTCAGCTAACCATTAGGCAACAGCCAATCGAATAATCGCATAAGCTCTAAATGTGTAAATTAAGATTTGTTTATTAAAAAATAAATAAATTTGAATCAGAAAGTTTTTTGAGTGCTAGCAATTATTTAAATTTTCGAAGCATTATTTTATAACTAAGTGACATTAAAACCGGATTACTCAATTAGCACTACATATTAATGTATTGTGTATTTATTATAATGTAATTGTATGAATTTTGTTATCATAAATACTAACAATGTCGTTAACTAATCAAATGGATATGACACAACCGCATAATATATTGTTGTAATGCAACATATAACAAGGTTAGACATCTTCTAAATATAATTAAATGCTTGCTTATGTGTTGGACTTACTCGGAAAACCTAAAAAAAGTCAAAAACTTTCGTTATAAATTAATTATTAATTTTTAAGTGACAGAAAAAATGTTAGGAAATTTATAAGAGTTTTGTTGTGTTTGAACATTTGTCAAACAGTTTTCTTATACCGGGTGCTGAATGATATAGCCGAACATACGAAATTAACATGTAAAAACTTATTTATGCAAATTCCTGCTTCCCTAATTATTTTAGAGAAAATAAAAATCAGGAATGCAACACGGAAGAAAAATTATTTTTTTGCAAAAACTTGAAAGAAGTTCTTGTCCTTCGATTTTCTCCGTCACTTCTGCGTCGATGGCAAATAAGGTTTTGGCAGAGAAATGTTTGCCAGCATAGGCGCCGGATAGGGGGGACAAGGCATGACACTCTTGCCCCCCTTAGAAAATTAAATTTTTTGTTTCTACCTAGCTAGCGCTCGTAAAATAATAAGAATTTTCTTTTAAAATCATACAGCCTAACAAAACTGAATACTTTGCCCTCCTCTATATTTAACTTTGCCCCCTTCTATATTTAACTCTTCCGGCGCCACTGTTTATCCAGGGATACCACAATAAATGTCATTGTGTCTCCGGAAATGTTTAACCGATTCAGATAAAATTTGGTTTGCTGATTGGATGTATTGCGGCAGAAGTGACGATAATTTCTCTTAACAAAAACAAAAATTTATCCTTGTTAATTAGAAAATATTATAATCCTTAATTATGTCAACATTAAACAAGCAATTTCCAATTAATTGCTTAGTATCATATTTCAAGTGTAAAATTACCTGGCTTGAAATTAAAAAGATCAAAAAGCTTTTCTTTACGATTTCAATTTAGCGGTAGTGATTATTATAAAGAGTGAAATTACTAGGAGGTCAAATTTTCAAAGACTCCAATTTCTAGGGAGTCAAATTACCGGGAGTTAAATTGACCTATAGTACTCAATTTTTAGTGGATACTTTAATTGCAAAATTTCTTAAATATCACATAACGTTAAGAAGGGAAATTTACATCTTATATCTCCAGATATACAATCCAGAAGAACCAGAAACCTGGTTTTCAAAGTTACGGTTTTAATTCAACCGATTTAGAAACTACAAGATAGTTAAAATTATTGCGCATTTGAAGTAGGGATTGTGAACATTATTTAAACTGTCCTACATTGCGGGAATTATAAAATTACTTATTAATAAATCCTTCATGGAAATTATTTATTATTACTACTGCCTATATCTTAATTAAGAAACGAATACTTAAGTTAGTCATAAAAGTTTCCTGTTAAGTTTAATAATTACATGTTTTATATTTTGTGGAATTATTTATGGTAGATATCCAACTTTTTATGAGAATCTTGAGCGATCAATAGAGAGACATTTAAGTAAATGTCATGTAATTAAATTTTGTAAAATAATAGTTTTAGAGACCAAAGTTTATTATTCTCTCATCAACTTTTAAAAGTCGGGTGTATACACCGTCATGCTAAAAACTGTAATAAATAATTTTAATTAAGCTTCCTGCAATTATCGAATGAGGAGATGCATTAAAAGGAAAACCGAGAAACGGAAACTGAATATTATCCTTGCCACGTAGCCGCTTATTAGCCCTTCGGTTAAGGATGCCGTTGAGTTGGTTTGTACTATGCTTTATAAAAAATCAGAGAAAATCTCGTATGTAGTTGCAATTTAAAGTTGTAGGTACTTGAAAATTGTGAAAACTCGAAAACTTTCTAAGTTTGTGGGTGTTCGAAACCACTGTTGTGTTTATCGAAGTTTAGATAGAGCAACTGCTATAAAACCGTAACGATTCGACTAGCTGACGCCACTAATAGAATTATTACTTTTCCGGCGAGTTTCCCATGCAGATGGGGTCGATATTTACAATTGCGGCTATGATGCATCTGGAGATTCCTGCACGTTATAAAGGAGTCATGCAACATTTATAGTAGGGTAATACACCCTCCTCAAGATTTATAGCTAATGCGGAACAATAATGTAAAAGCATTCTTTTTATACACAATTTAGATTTGCCTTAAGTGGATGCAGACAGTTTATTTAAAATAATTTTCCTGCTTCAAGCTAACAAAAACGTAATTTTTTTTAAGCAACTACCCCAGGATGATTAAATTTCCAATATTTACTTAAGAAAATTGCATCGTTAATGTTTTAAGTAATCCCACTTTGGATTATGCTCGTACAAAGTTTAATATAAACTTTTAATGTTCGTAAAAATTATTAATTTGAGATTAGCAATTGTCTTAAAAATGCGCCGTTGTAATTTAATGGATCAGTAATTCAAATTAATAACGAAATAAAGCAACTTTTAGAAACTCGAATACTTCTTTTAAAAGACAAAATTTATACATTGAATAATCTTTTTATTTTTCGAATTGTATTAAAGAATCGTACGACTGACTGGTACCTATAATGGTTATAAAGAGTTTTCTTACAATTCATCTTTAAAAATGACAAATCGTTTCGAGCATGCCAGTTAGTAATAACAATAAATTTGGAAGTACAATATTATTTTTTTATTTTCGCAAAAATTGTTTAGAGCTCTTTTAAAATTTATGTAATAAAATTGCGAAGTTTGTGTCAAATCATCAAAATTTAACCCTTGCGGATTTATTATTATAATAATTTGATTTCCCAGTTTAAGTTTTACGATTGGCAGTTATCGGACTTTTTAAAATGATGATATTTGATTAAACTACCCTATGACTTATAACCATTATTTCAAGATGACGAAAACTTTCCACCCTCTTCTTATAGAACAGCCCTCTTACCACATTACTCAGGGGTTACAATGTAGATGTCAAGACTAAGATTTGTTTCTCGAACTGTAAAAAGGTTTGTAATGACGTTTTTCACGATTTATACACCGATTCCAAACGGTTGTTCCCCGGAACCTTTCAATTCCGCCTCTTTAATACTAACAATTAATAAAATTGAAATTCTAATCGGACAATTAGAAACAACAAGGGTAACAAACTAATTAGTTAAACCATTTTGTTTTCAAGTAAACCAATTTAAATTATATTATTCAAATAGACCATACTAGAAAGATTAGTAATTCAATACTTTACAGTAGCGTTTCCAAAACTTTTGAACACCGCAGTTCAACCCTTAGAACAAGAACTATCCTGATTTTTTGGAGCAAAATTGTTTTTTAAAAGATAAACAAATCTTTCACGTTTAAGGAAAAGTAAAAGTACAGTTTACAAAATTCGGGTGCCAGTAATATTTAGGTAGGGGAGTGGCGGGTAGTTTGAGCCATGTTTTGTTATTTAACTATAAAATCTCACTGGATAGAGATATCATGAAGCGGATGTACTGTTAGAAAGCTTACCTTACTATCTAACCTACCTCATCATTGATTTTTCAAATTTAGAAAAAAAATGACAATTTATTTTTAAAATTATGTTAAAACCATCACTAAACTAACAAGTACTCATAAACATGAAAAGTTTAAAAATTGCTCACTACTAACTTGTTGAGGTTAATTTCCATTTTATTAATTAAATAATAACAATAAAGGCTAAGTATTTCCCATTGACCAAAATCGCAATAGATTTGATGAAAATTGAGTTTACCCTGGTTAATGTGAGATATAACAATTTTAAGATTAAAGTTGAAATATCCGCGGGTAATTTTAATATGAAAGTTCATATTACATTATAAAAAATAATATAATGTAATGAAACATCATCATATTATTATTATGAGAAAACAAGTAAAATTTTACCAGTCTAAATTTCATATTGTTTTTGGCAACACTTGATCAATTTATTGTGTTTCCGAGCAATTTTTCTAAAACACATTTATAACAAATTACCGGTTGATAAAAGAATTTCAAAATTGTACATAAAAACAACTTAGTAGAAGATTCTTAAGAAGATTGGATAATAAAATTAAATTTTAATAAAATTTTGAAAAATCGATACTTTTCAGCTTTATAAAGTTAATTCCATCAAGCTTTATGTTCATTATCTCTAATTAAAGGACAATCAAAAATAATTGCACAAAGAACAGCTGATTACTTTTCTAATTAAAGTTTTGTATTGTAATTAATCTTGCAATCTTAACAAAAATAATTTACTTAATTGTTTAATTTCCTGAAATAATGAATACTTCAAAAATTAAGATTCCCTTTTCGTTGTCGTTTATTATTTTTATTTCAAGGAAGGCGACAGCAACTTATGTATTTTTTTATTTTAAATTTGAAATTGTAATCCACTGTGTTTATCATTTTTAGTTGTAAAGAAAAATGTACACAGGTACCAAAAATTTAATTAATGTAGTATATAATAGCAACTATGCCACCGGCAAACTCACGATTAGCGCCTAAGGATTTTCACGATTTAACATCGCAATTTACACAGTAAAAAAATGTAAATTTAATTACGGTTGTGTTTCAATAGATCGTACAATGCAGATTTGAATAATTATTCTTACATTTCGGATCCACATTTTTGAACCTGGTATGTAATCTTTCAGTTTATCTACATCTAAACATTTTTCTAAATTTCCTAATATTTTGTTTAGAATAATGTGAAAGTATTTGGCCAAAATATAAATATAATAGAAAATTTAAAGTGATTTATGCACATCTACTGAAGTTGAAAGGAAATGCTACTTTTGATTTATATTACCATAGAAGTCAAATCACGCAAAAGCTTTGCAGTGATATTTTAAGGAGCAACATTCATGAAAACGTTTGATTGATTTTACAATAAATTTTGCATACATTAATGTGACATAGTTTATTATTTTATAAACAACCAACTGTGTTGTTTTTCGAGTCATTTGTTGCCAAAAAGAATTTATTAAGAATTCTTCCGTGGTATAAATAGGTAGTACTTAAATTGCGAAACACGTTCCAGACCGTAACTAGAATTTCAATCGGATTTGTGACGTGCTTCTTTTCAAGTTACTGTGGATGTTTGATTTAATTAGGCAAAGTTACCTAAGTACGATGTACACATCCTATACGAAAACTTAATATTACCCTAAAATTATTTAATTATAAACATTTAATAACTCCAACTTGGGTATTATACTATCTCAATTGGTCTAATGGTTCTAAGAATTACCGAGTTTCGCTCATGAATGATAACGATTATAAAAATGTAAAAATGTAAATATGTAAAAATGTAAAACTGTAAAAATGTAAACATTTACATAAAAACCGTTAAAAATTGTGAATTATAATAAAACCTATAAAGGATTATGTAACCAAGTACTTAAATCAGACTTAAAACCGCTTCAGTTTCTATTTTCTTTCCAAAAGAATGACTGTATGGTTATAAAATTACTGGTTAATTTAATATAGCGAAAAAAATAAAGAAATTAGAAATCCAGAAACGAAAAATTACACAACATGAAGACCTAGAAATTAAACTCATTTCATTGAGCGATAAAAACATTTTGTTTTTAATTTCTATGTTAGTACTAACTTACTTAAAGTACGTACTTACGTAAAGTAAGTACTTAAGTACTTAAGCGAATCGAGGTTTCTAAATTATATTTTCAAGTGGATTGACGTTGACGTCGAAAGGCAAATCCTATTCCGCCCGTATAAAAATAATTCTTTATAAGAAAAACCTATTAACAAGAAGAATTAATAAAAAATGTATGAATTTTAGTCAGCACAACTTTAATAATTCAACTAACAATGCAAAATCTCAAGTAGAATTCATTGTATGTCCGATTGTGTTTTATTGTGCTTATATACGAAAGATTTTGTGTTATTGATTGATTACTTTCTATGACGTTTCGAAATTTTCTAGAATGGAATGGCGACCCTAATACAATCCAGAATATATATATAACAGTAATAATTCTTATAGTGGCGTCAGAATGTCGCTGAGGGTTCCTCGCTTTAGTTTGTTGTTTACCCTGAAACAGTAGAAGTAAAAGTTAAAGAAGACACAAAAAGAAATGAAACTCATTTTAAAAGTTTGTTTACAGAAGCTGTCTGATGTGCACTTTTCATGTTGTAATGTACATACATGTCACATGTTTAATAGCAGCTAGATAAATTTTCAATCCAGACTCAAATTACTGAAGGAACGTGAACACACGTTCGCAAATTGTTCAATTTGCCGTACTGAATAACTTTATTTTATACAGCGTAAACTAATTGGTAATAATTATTCAATGGCTGTTTTCTTCATTGCTATGCAAGGTGGCCAGCCGAAAACAAAACAGTAGCATTTTTTGGCATTTACTTTCATTTGTTCGAAAAACCGCTCAGATAAATCAACTTTATATACCTATTGCAAGGGGGTTTCAAATGTAATTTTTTCCTAAAACTTCAAACTTCTTCCTCTAAATCCATTTATTCAAAAAATTCTTATGGCAGTTAAGATTATTTGTTTGGATCGAAAATAGAACAATAGGTCAATTATGACGATTGCCCATAAAAATTAATTTGATTTACCTTTCTAGATTTGTTCTTCTATCTTTTTTATAACTGGAGGTACTGGCTTGCAGGCAGATTACTGATTACCAGCCATGCCGTTTTTAACAATTAACGGTTCACAGTAGGAATCGTTAGCTTTTGACTTATCGTTTCTACTTCTTCTTTCACTTAATTTAAGACTTCGTCCTGTATTATCATTAGTGTACCAAATTTTACACCTGGCACACAGTACTTGAGCAACTTTTATTCTAGTAGGGTGCTAATCTTGCTAGAAACAGCTCATAGGTCTAAATCAAACTTTAAATCCCAACAGTATAGTTGGCGCGACCAGGCATCGAACCGAAGTTACTCTGCTCGTAGCCCATCAATTTAAGTTTAGAACCATACTATTGTACTGTATGTTTGAAATAGCTATTAATTTAAAAATAAGTGGTTGTTAAAAATTTGGTTCGTAAAAAATCGGATCATCTACTCTAATGTCTAGAATCTGTGTTAATAATAAATTAACATTATGAATGAAGCAAGTACGGCTCAACGTCTTTCACACTACAGAAGATACAATCAACATCGTATCAGAGAACTATCTCATATTAAATTTATCAACACCTGTATAAACGAAAAATTAATTCCTGCTTTTGCAAACTACAAACTTCCTCCAGATATGACTGAAAATCAAAAATGGAAATTCTATTTACAAAGAATGCGTAATGCTAAACATCAACATTACAGTAAATTAAATAACTTAAACAATAAATTATTCCATTTATATACTTATCTAACTTCGAGTCTACATGGAACCGAAATACAAGTTCTTTTAGAACAAACACAAGAAGACTGTTTTAGATATTCGAATCAAGATGAAAAAAATAAAACAAAAAAACTTAATGCACTTAGACTTCTTAAACAAAATTATAATTTAAAAAATAACTCTCCTCAAAAAACTTACCATCAATTCTTTCCAAGATACACAAATAACAGCAAATTAATTCTCACCAAAGAAGAAGATATTCTACTTAACAAAGGTCATAAATATGCTCCTAATAATATAAATATCAATCTAATTGAAGCTTCCATCGACATGGATTGTGCCATTAGATATCACAAAGATGAAATTCAACTAAGAAACAAATCCATTAAACTCTTTGAAGATGAAAAAAACAAACTAAATTCAACTACTAACATAAATATGGAATTAATTGATTCAAAAAAAGAACTGAAAATTATTAAATCTATGAAAAAAAGAATTCAAGAAAATAACATCATTGCAGTTCTTGCAGACAAAGGTGCTGGTCTTGTGTTATTGGACAAAGAAATTTATTTAGATAAAGTCGAAAAATATCTACTAGACAGTAAATGTATCAAACTAACTAAAAATCCTATTTATGCATACACCAACAAACTTAAAAAAATTATTTCCTTTCATCAAACAACTTTAGAAAACCTACATATAAAAAGCCAAGAACTTCTCCCCATGAACCCACTAATACCACAACTATATGTACAACCAAAATTACACAAACTAAACATGCCTATACGCCCCATCACTACTAATTATAAATCTCCCGCATACCACTTAGCGAAAGCCCTCAATGAAATAATAATACAACACCTTGATTATAAATCCTTCTATTCAATCAAAAACTCTTTAGACTTAACAGAAAAATTAAAAGACTTAATACTTCCTTCACAAATACAACTTGTTTCCTTCGACGTTATTAGCCTATATCCCAACATTCCAGTGGATGAATCTTTAAATTTAACAAAAGAATTTTTACGAACAACATGGCTAGACCCACAAGATATAAATGCTATATATAACTTACTCTTAATAACAACACAACAAAATTTTTTCACTGTAAACAAAAATTTTTACCAAATGATTGACGGAACACCCATGGGATCACCAATTTCTCCTTTTTTAGCAAACATATTTATGGATTATATCGAAAAACAAATTCACCAACTTCCTTTAGCCAAATACTGTTTAACTTGGCATAGATACGTTGACGATATTTTAACCTTATGGACTGGCAACCAAACTGACTTAGATAATTTCTTAACCGATATCAACAAAATTCACAATAATATAAACTTTACAATTGAAACCGAACAAAATCACCAACTAAATTTTCTTGATCTAAAACTTACTATACTTCAAGATAAACTTCAGTTCGAAATTTACAGAAAACCCACCCTAACTGACACTTTAATTCCTTACAATTCTAATCACAGCTTTAAACACAAATTTGCTTCTTTCCTTTCCTTAATTGAACGTGCCTTCAAATTACCAATAACAACATGTAATAGAACCAAAGAACTAAACATTATTAAACAACTCGCTCATAATAACGGTTATTCTATTAACACCATTGAAAAATTAATAAAAAGAATTAAAACAAAGAAAGAACATTCTTACTTCAACACTACCAATTCTGACAAAGAACTTATGATTTACAAAACAGTAAAATACCACGGTAATATAAACATAAAAATGAAAAAAATAGCAAAACAACACAACATCACTTTAGCCGAAAAAACAACCGGAAATATCGCAAATCTATTATGCAACTACAAAGAACATAATAACATTTTACTTTCCAACGGTGTATACAAAATTTTTTGCAAAGACTGTGACTTTACTTACATTGGACAGACTGGACGACGTTTAGAAATTAGAATTACAGAACACGAACGTATTCATTCCATTTCACAAGTTGCAAAACACCTCAAAATTAAAAAACACAACATTGACAAAGAAAGAACAATAATACTACATAAAGAAGATAAATACTTTAAAAGAATTATTTGGGAATCATACGAAATACAAAAAGCAACTAAACTACAAGAACCACTACTCAACAAACACGAACTATTAAATTTTACTCCACTTTACAACACTTTTCTTTAATACAACAACCGACACACTTCCTTGATTTTCTTATTTTTTCAACTGTCATATATATTTTTAAATTTCCATCACTACAATTGACATCTTAACTTCAAAAATTGAACTATTTTTTAAAAAATTTTAAAAATTCTTTTATATCAACCCTTATCAAATCATAACCAAGCAGAACTAATTATTTGTTTTTAAAAAATCGTTTTCAATATTTAATTGTTAATTTCAGGTATGTAATTAATTATTACAAAAAAATTTATATCCTTTCTTAAATTTAATTTTCTCTGTAGACTTGATAATGTATGCCATGCATACGAAACATGTCGTCTAATTAAAGAATAAATATTATAAAATAATATATAATTTCATTTGCGAAGAAGTACTACATAATTATTTAAATAAACAATATAATACTATTCCGTTTGATTTATATATTTTTTGTTTATAAACCTAATATAATATGCGATAGATAAACCTGACAAATTAAGTCTACTGTGATAATTGAACCTATCATATAAATTTGTAATTTATATTCTATGAATAATCTGGAACTTTTGCTACATAGATGATCAATATTTTTTACTAAATAGATTATGTTTACCTACATGATATAGACAGCTTTAGATTGGAAAATTGGTTAAATAACTATTCTAATTATTAATTAATAATCTTTCTAGATTATTAATATTACATTAAATACATAAATACGCCAGCGTATGAAACTTTTGGTTGGTAGTGCTATAAATACTACTTTTTATTACATATTTTATTATTACTTTATAGTATTATTGAGAGCACGAATACAACGATTGTTTCACCGCCAAGTCAGAAATTAGAACTACCAAATGTAATTTACAAAATTAAATTTTCTTGCCGTTTTATTATAGTACTAGATTGCCAAAGTTGGTGCGGCCTGAAGGCCGCACTGACTAATCATTCCCGCGCAATCTCCAATTTTTTTGTAGGTTGGTATGGTAAAATGAACCAATCAGACTAAATTCCAAGATAGATAGATAGAAATTATACATATTTAAACAATAGAATGGATTGTTCCTATGTTCACTTTGTCCGGGTTTCACCTACGTTTAATATTAAATATTGTGGGAAAAGAATTAATGTAAAGCAATTTAATACGAGGATTTTAATATCCGACAAGAAGACGCTAAGAACACAGTAGCTCAAATCCTACAAACTACTTTAGGAAGTTTGAATATTCTTGAGGACATTAAAAGTAAACGAATGATGTTAACCGAAAGAAAATTTAAAATTTTCTTTATTTGCATAATGTTATGCAACTAACCAAATATCATTTCTTTAACATAAAAAATTAAAAGTAAAGTAGGTAAATATATCAAGTTCCTACTTCTCGGCAATTCGGATTTTTTCGATTACCAATGTAGTAATCAATATAAGAAAATATAGTGGGTGCAAATTGGAAATACCTCGGTTATCTTAAAATTCCAACTAAAGATAACAAATGCCATGAAATTGTAACTTGTAAACTTACAATGAAAATTAAATTTTCCGATCAATGACTGCAGATGAAAAACTTAGAAACTAGTTTCTTGGACATACAGACTATTTATAGCTATTTGTTGGTTTGTTTATTAGTGCAGTAATTCCAATAATTTGACATCCATTATTATTTAAATTTTTGTTTTTAAAACAAAATTACTGGTTAGTATTTCATTGACACCAACCTTATATCAAGCAAAATTAAAACAATTCCAGTATTTAAAATTGTTTGTTTAACAAGTAAGCATACATTGCTGTATCGTCTGCATATATTGCATCATTCATTCCTGCAAATATTGGTATATTGCTTATAAATATAAATTAAAGAGCTTCAATAATCACCTTTGTCGTTATAGTATACAGGAACTATTACTACAAATTTTTTACTATAAATTATTGATTGATTTATGAAAATTGTTAGTGCTGATATAATTGCAGTTTTACGTATAACAATGATCTCCGTCGTGCATTCTATACACATTTCTCGAGTTCGTGCGTTTTGTTTCATCAATTACGTTCAAGATTTCGATTTAATCTGGTTTACTTTTCTGTAGGGAGCATCAAGTTGCTGTTATTTAATTTACAGCTCCTTAGGTAACTTATACGAGTCGATGCGATCGAAGATGACCGTAACGTTTGATGAAATTCAATACTCTCTCATTAAAAGCTTAAGTATATCTATTTTGTTATAGTTCATTAATTGTTAAATTTTACTGTAATGGACATGGAAGTAATTTCGGCAATGTTTTTGCTACTTTATACGTCCACGATAAACTTATACCTCTTCATCGATGTTTTGTTTGTTGACATTAAATTTTATTGTCCTAACCTAGAACTTTAAATTATTCTGCGTAAGTAATTAGGCATAATTCAAAATACAGAAGCGTACTTATCTCCATAATTCATAGAGTAATATAAATTTAATTGCACTAATATTGTGCAGTTAGATTGGCGTGTGTTTTAGCCGTAAAAACAAACTAATTTTAAAGTTAATAAAAATTATAGCAAAATGTAAGAACAAATTTGTCTGATTACTTGTATTCACGAACACTAATTTATTTATTTTTTTAATCACAAGGGCCGGTTCCACCAACTCTAATTAAATTGATGGTTAAGTAATCACAGTTAATAATTTTAAGGTAAATTTAACCGACGACATAAAATTCAAAAAGTTCGGTTCCCCAGCAAATTTGCAAATAAAATTATTTTAAATTTTTTTAAATCGCAGTGAAATGAAATCAGCACCTAAAATTAACTTAAAGATTGAAATTATATAGAAATAAATTTTATTACTATTTTAATAAATTTTGTATAATTTCCACTACCTTTATGAAATCGGATAAGAAATATTTTGAAACTCTTAAAAAAAAAACGAAAGGTGTCGTGGGACACCCGACAAAAGCGAAGCTTTTTACGCTATGTATAAATAAAATCAAATTATTATTATTAATATAATTTTGATATGGTAGTAAATTGTTATTAGGAATTTATTTTTAAAAATACAAAAATAGTAGTGGTATAAATATCTATTTATATTTCCAATTAAAATAAAATTCCCATCCAAGTAGAAATTAACGTAAAAAATAAATTTCAAGTAAATATTGTGGAAAATTTAGCATGTAATACATAAAATGTAATAGTATTATACAAAATCTATAGAAAACATTATAATAATAATATTTCGAGAGTGTAGGACTAAGAATTTTTGAAAATTAAGGAAATGGTTATTTACTTAAAAGTTAGGAAAATGATTATTACTGACGAGGAGGAATCCATAGCACAATATTGTAAGGCTATAAGAGGGAAATGTTAACAAACTGACGATGCGCACTGGTCGTCACTGACGTCACTTACGTTTGCTTTTTCGCCCCGTTCTATATTTTAAATTTTAGGTGCCGTGCGTTAAAAAGAATACAATAATTTAAAAAGAAAAATTGGGTTACCAAAAGGCGAAAGTCGCGATTTAGGAGCTATCATCTTAAATCGTATTTTTGTAATGTTTTTTAATTGTTCCTTTTTGTTATGTCAAAATAAGTTATTTTATATTTTATTATGTTCAAATATTAGCCGCATTAATTAAAGTTGCTGCAAATTTAATTTTTTTCATTAATATTTTAGACATTTATGACAGTTTCTCCTTAGCAGGTACGATTTAGGCAAGTTTACCTTATGTCAGCAGATGATTTAGATGCTTTGAGCAACTTATTACGTTCTCTATACCAGTGGCGTATTTAAAAAATTCCTACGATGGGGGGTTATTTTTATTTTATAGTTTATTTTTCGGGTTCTCGTTAATCCATTCATGCGCGTCCGTTGTAAATTTAAGAATTCCAAACGTGCTCCAGACTATACTTTCTGTACGACTACTAAGTCATATCAATTAATTCATAATAATAATCAATAAAAACAAAAGTCAATTACTTGTAGTCAACTACTCAACTACTCATTATTAAGGTTGTTAAGAAGGAAATTTCAGTATATGAGAAGTTTGTGAAATTTTTACAGTAAATTATTAGTATAAAAAAGAAAATTCTGTCCAAGTTTGAACTTAATCCTGTTCTTAGTTATCGAGATAAAAGATGTCAAAGTTACGTTTTTACATTGAGGTAAATGCAAGATACGGGTTTGTCATTACTTCGACATTCAGAAATGTCATCATTACAAAAATTTTCCAAAATATTTATGCAAGTGTTACAAATAAGTGTACCAAATTTAAAAAAAGTCCTGTTTTTAGTTTCCGAGAAAATTAAGATTTTATTCTAAAAAATAGCAGAAAAGCTAGTTTAACTGACCAAAACTTTTTAAATTAATAAAATTTATAAATAAATTATTAAAAACTATAGTATTTTTAATTAAAATAAACATATTTTCATTATTTTAATTTTTAAAATTTTGTTTATTTGAAGTTGGCAGTGAATACATTATCTTATGTATTTATTTAGCATAGGTCAGAGTCCCCACCACAGCTTATCCCCACCCCTCTTCTTATCAAACTTAAATACATACTACAAGTAAATAAAGTAAAAAAAGATACCTTTTCCATTGGATTCATCTTTTTCTCCGTATTATTTTTTTGCAAATGGAGATCCGACGCTTATTAAGGGAGCTGCAGGGAAAAAAAGTTTCAAAAAGTTTGGGTAAAAAAATACAGGTTAAAACCGAAAAATTAAAAAAAAATCCAGCGACAAAAAGATTGTCCTTCTCGCGAGGATTCCAAATACCAAAAAAAAATTGAAAAAAGTTGAAAAATAAGGGAGATGTGAGCGGATTCGTAAAAGTCGCTTAAACCCGATCATCGGGGGCGGGGGGTGACTTTTCCAACTTTTTCGATTTTTCGTGTTATATGTGCCCTCGACCACGGCCCCTGCCAAAATTTCAAATTTCCACGACCCCCGGAAGAGCCTAAACATTTTCGCATGTGGATGAATCAGCCAATGAGATCGTCGCTGACGTCACTTCCGTTTGCTTTTACGTCCCGTTCGCTATTTTAGATTTTAGGTGCCCTGCGTTAAAAAGCTTCGCTTTAAAAAAAGGTAAGAAATCGTAATATTGTTTAAATTTAAAATTTTCTCTATTTTTAGATTATTTAGATTCTTTAAATTAATTAGACATAACGTGCAAAAGAAAATCTCTTTATTATTTACAACCTTATACATTGTTATGATGTATAATATTATGTATTTTCTCGAATATATTCAATCCGATATTTTGTTTAATTTATCGAGCTTCTGCTTGGGACTAATCCCATGAGTTGGATTCGTTAAATAAGCAGTTATTAATTGTATCAAAATTTTCGCTACTAGTTCCGCCTTGAGACAGCTTTACATTTTTCGAAGACTTGGTTTATAAATTCTTGAAGAGATGCGGAATCATATTTCTTAAAGTGGGGTAAAAGAGGAATCATTTTTTTATATTCATCGTAATCAAACATCCTTTCGGGCGTTAATAAATGCCAGGACTGTAAGTGGCAATCATAATTCTTACTAATTTCATCTGGAATATACCCATACGATGCCTCCTTTATGTCTTTTACACTATTGTTAAAGTCTTCGTCACACTTAAGAAACAAATTCCAATCTTTTTCATCCGGAATACCATTATTACCATTAACAACGGCCTGTAATCAATTTACATTATCTGTGAGTTAATAAATTGCTTTTATAGGGGATTGTACATACCGCAACAAAAATTGATGAAAATATGAATGCTGTAAGTTTCATTGTAACTGCTTTACTATCAAGTTAATTGCAACCTCCAAACTTTTATAATGTAAAATTTTACTATGATTACTACTTAAAACAACGTGAAATTAAATTTTAAGGTTTTAAATCACTGATTCTAGACTACGTGATGCAATGACAAGAATAACACGATAATATCCGTGTCTCCGAAATAAAAATGTATCTTAAGCAAATTTTGAGAAAAAAGTTCCTGAAATACAATTCAAATAATTGATTGGATGTACCCATGTTTAGTCCACCCATTGAATAAAGTTATATTGGTAATGTATATCGGCCTTTAACTGCAATTTTTTCAGTTTACACTATATCTTAACGCGATTCCTGTTAGAGCCCAAATATAACTAAATTAGAGTTTTCATTAAATGGATAAATGTGGTCAGCATCGAAACTGATTCGATTGCTTTCAAAATCTTCTTTTTTGGGGGTCTTTCGGGGGGTCTCCTATGGTGTTATTCCCTCTAGGGAATCTCAATAAGATACAAGGTCTAATTTTCAAATTTTATTTTATTATAATTGTCATGAATTTTCCTATAAAAGGGACTTTTCTATAATTTCGTTGATAATTTTGTAATTTCCGCGAGTTTGGTAAACTTAACGTCAACTAGCGTAGAAAACGAACTTTTTCCCACGAAATTTATTAAAATAAATTGTGATTTTATTTCCAGTTCCCACTTTGGTAAATTTATTTTAAAGCAGAAAGTTAAAATTGTAAGGCCAAAGTTAAATATGGCGCCCAACATAGGGCTGTGTCAGGTAACGTTTTTTTCAAAACAACTTGTATCAATTTTGAACTTAAATTTTGACCCTGGATGTTTTAAAAGTCTAATTTCTAATAAAAATCTAATAAAAAAAAACCGCTATTAAAGCCAAATTGATCATTTTGATTGGTTTATTTGTTTAACAAAAATATTCCTTTAAAATTCATTATGAAATTGGCCCTAATTATAAAAAATTAAACAATAGATAGTGATAAAAATTATGCGTTCATGCATAATATGAAGAAATATAAAAAAAGACATAAAAAAATTAAATGAAAAATTAGATACCTACGCAATCAAGGTATGATTAAAGACATAAATTTAAAATTAGAGACAAGCATTCTGGTTTCCCGTATTCTTCCTCGTAGCCCACATATCAATATTCTGAAATAAATATAGTAGACCTAATTTTTTATGAGAATACTTTCGAAAGAATAAAAATTAAATTTGACACAGCTTAAAATATCTACTGAAATTATGTTAGTTCTCAAAAATCAAAATTCTCGATGATAAAATCGGAAATTCTCTCATCTCATCTACGTATAAGCAAATTTCATGAAATAGACTTACCCTATGCAACAAAACTGTTACAATTAAATGTTTTTCGCAGAAATCTAACGGATATTATTAATTAATTGTAGGTGGAAATTTGCTAAAATCTATTCATTAAATCTTTATTAAAGCTTAATAAAATACACATAATTTCGAACTTGCGTGGTTTGAAACTTATTCTCAGTTATTATTTAATAATTTATTCCTATTCTAAATCCACAAAATTATTTACACCCAAATATTTTCATATTTTATTTTTTCAGATAAAAAGTTGAGATATTATATATTATGAAAAAGCTTAGTATGTGGCTTCAAGTAGCTTAAAGCGTCCAAGCGTTTTCCCAAACATTAATAATAAAAGTAAAAACGGATTTCTGTGATATTTAAATAGCATACCTTTATAAATAATCGAAATATTAAATATTAATGCTAGTGATACTTGAAGTTGTGATATTAAAATTACGATATAATAATTAGTTCACAGATTTAAGAAAATTTCGTCTATTAAATTTTATCAGCTAAATTTCCTTTGTGTTAAATTAGCATTAATATACTAAAATGCTGGAGTTAAACTTCATTTGAGATAGGCTCTTATCTTATTGGGTAATAAGATAATAATAATTAATAATTATTATTATTATTAGATATTAATAATCACCATTTTTCACTATTTAAGTTTAATTTTCTATTTTTATGTTGTCTGATTCTGCGCTATTTGCTGCATTCGTGTATCCGTTTTCCATGTAGCTACTATTTCAGTTAAGTAGGTGCTTCTTTTTGAATGCGTAGAAATTTGTATTGTCAAAATTATTATCTACAAACAGATATAAGTGGTTTAAAATAAGTTAAAACGCCACGCCATCCAACCGATAGCATTAAATTCGTAAAACAGCATAACATAGTAGGTTAATATTATAGTGATATACATAAATTCTATTCCCAATAGATCCGAAAGCGAAGTGGCTTAATTTGTCCCTTTAGAATATTCAAATATTTGTGAAAGCTGATATAACTAATTCAGTAACAATTACGTACCAAGATTTGCCACAAATATGGTTAAAAATAATATGGGTATAATCAAAATTATTCAAAAATTTATTTAATTTTATTTTAAATTGAATAATATAAAAATTAAACACATTGATAAAAAAAGAATAATCGAAAGTTTCAATCTCAATTAAATTCAGCGGATGAACATAATCGAATAAGGGGTAACAGATTTGTAAATCAAAAAGTTTGCTATTGATTTCCGATTTTTAATTAAACATTTCAACTTACGATTAAAATTTTTAATTTGAATATTTCAAAATATTTAAATGGAACAATGCGAATTTGAAAATATGTATTTGAAGGTTTTAGTTACGCAAGCTTTTTACTGTTTCACGCTGGATTACTATAATCCGATTTGGTTTCGAAATTTGCTTATCTTTCATCGAGATTTCCATGCAAAATTAAAACTCATAATTACAAAAATCAAATATTTAGTCAGTAGGCTAACAAAAAAAAAGTTGATAAAGTTGCTCTCACGAAAAATGAGGCTGACGTCAGAACCATCTGAATGAAGTATCGACAAATTACTTTTTAAATTAATAATTTGTACCATAGGTGCAACAAAGACAGACTGAAATTAATGTGTCTTAAGTATGTGAATTTAAAATACTTGTACGTCAAAAATAATATGATACTAAACGCATGCGATAGAAAAAGATAGCTACAATAGTTCTTAGCGTGCATAATAATTATAATGAAAGTAGTTTTTATAGTGACTAATCTGTAATTGTGACAACTGACAAGTACACAAGTTTGGTTATATTTTGTATAATATACAAGTACAACCAAAAATTTAAATACAAATATATTAAAAAATATAAAATATAGAAAATATAACCAAACTTGTCACAATTACAGAACCAGACATCAGTCAAAATTCGTGATGGAGTGAGCTAATCAAATGGAGGTACTTAGAAAGTATTTTTCTTTTCTTTACTAACTGCCAAGAAATTCTATAAGAACTTCATCTTCTTCTCTCAAGGAGTATTATATAACACAATGAAAGATTCGGCTTTGATATAACTCAAACGCTGTACTGGTCTCCACTCAAATTTGTTGCCAATTTTATTTTTTTATGTACCCTTGCACACGTCTTTCATTTCAGCAAACAGGAAAAATCATAAATTATTTCTTGGATCGTATCTGTCACGATCATCGGTATTTTTTTAGAAGAGATGCGAATAAGTTGCTTCCAATTGTATGGTGCTCAATTTTCACGTTTGACATATTGACTACGATACACATTCTTTTAAACCGGAATTGCTTCCGTTGTCTAAATTGCCCAAAAAGGAAAAACGATACGAAGTTGACGAATTAATAAGGGAACATGGTCATGAAGTGTTACGACTACCACCTTACCACTGCGATTTTAATGCAATCGAATTAGTGTGCATTCATTGCAAAGATTATTACAATAAACATATAGGT
The DNA here is from genome assembly GCA_963170105.1 of Cantharis lateralis. Taxonomy (NCBI): domain Eukaryota; kingdom Metazoa; phylum Arthropoda; class Insecta; order Coleoptera; family Cantharidae; genus Cantharis; species Cantharis lateralis. The sequence goes on from OY720625.1 coordinate 39,950,253, forward strand.
CGGGACAGTTACGGGAATGACAAAGTAATAACAAAGTGAGAAGAGACAGTGGAGGAATGTTCACAAGAAGTCTAGAGAAATTGTGTTTGTCATACCAAAAAAATTAATTGAATGATAATAGCGATTCCGACACTGATGTAGAAAGTGATTAAAGAGCAAAACTGGGGTGCCATTCTATCTTTGCTTCTTTCTGCATTTGATCTTTCTTCTTCTTCTTCGTCGTCGTTCGAATTCTAACGTCGTGACCTGTTTCTCAAGGATTGTGAAGTGGCTTTCTTGGCAAAGTACCTCGGTGGTTTGCCACTGCCTTCCGAGGGAAGATGGTCTGAATTTATTATTCCACCCGGGATCGAACAGGGCTTCTCGGATTAGCAGTCGACGCACTTAAGCGTCAAGCCATAACCACCGTCTCTTCGAAGGCGGAATTTGATCTTGACCTTTGTTATATTAGTTTATTTAACTTTTTTTTCATCAATAAATAATTTTAAGTTCTAAAGTAATGATTGTGTTAAAAATTGCAATATTATCTATTGCAATAGCTTGTATAATGAACAAAAATAGTTTAATAAACATATATACTTCTCAGCCTTTATTACATTATTTTGGAAACTACATGTTTCAAGCAATGAATATCTTTAGGAAAAACAAATCTACGACTAAACCCTTGTCACACGAACAAAATGTTCATTATTATTTTTATCAAAATGTTAATAAAATTTTTTACCGTGTGACAAGGACTTTAAAATTATTGCATATTGACAGTCATTTGAATTTTTTGTTTTTATATAATGATTTAAATTTATTATATCGAACACTTATTTGACTTACAATTTTCATCTTATTTCATACGCATATCGAAAATTGCGTCAGCTTCTTTTTTCGTGATGACAACTATACAAGAAATTTGTGAAAACTAACAACTGTGTTGTGCTAATTATTTTGTGATAATGCGTATAGTAATATAGTCGTTGTGATGTTGGTAGTAAATAGCATCACCTTTATTAAACTCACATTATTGTGATTATTGTTTGATGTATCAAACCAAAATAGTATTAAAGCGGAGTGGGTCAAAGGTCAATGCGGCAACCAGGGTATAATAAAAAGGGTTCAGAGCTTGGGCGAGACAAGCCTCCAACCTGATTCCGCAGAGACTGGAACCTATTGTCACGGCGGCAATTTTGACTTTCAATGCCCACTGCAACAATACAAAAAATTTGTATCCGCATAGTTCAATAATTAATCTTAAAAATTTGGCCAAGGAGGCGGGAATATTATTAATAATGCTGGTCTATTTTTAAAAGTAAAACATTTCAAGATGATAAATAATGATGTTGTGTTATCAGATAAGAATAACGCGAAAAAAGCTTTATAAAAGGGCCAACAGCTTTTAAAATACTGTCATTCAGTTTTTACTACTTAAAATTCAAATTTCATGCGTTACATAAAAATAATTGATTGCTCTATTAAGAATTTTATATGCACAACGTTGTGTTGTTATCACAAATTAAAGTAATAAATTTTGTGGAACTACGCACCTGTTTCAAATGTAATTTAAAGAAACAGAGTTAATAAAATTTGTAGTCTATGTTATAAAAATAGTATGTAATTTAGTATTAAAGTATAATGAAAGAAGGCATCGTCATGCTTTTATATAGAATGTTAAATTTAACGATCCCGATTCTTGTTCAAAAATATTGAAAATATTTTTTACCGTGTATCATCCACAACGTAGAAATTTTTCAATTTTTCGACATACATAAAAAATCTTTTCCTTGGTGATTAATTTTAATCTCTTCGATCAATCAAAAGTCTTAGCATTTCCATCAACAATTTTTGTTCTTTTTATCCATTTTTTTCGGTGTAACGTTAAAATAATAATAATTACTTGCTACTCCTGAAACCAGAAATAGCAACATAATGATAAATCAATATTGTATAATGAAAAGTGAAAACTCATTTAGACTCATGTGAAATGTATCACTCTTCTAATGGAACGATGTGCAATACAAATGCAGCAAGCATGAAATTTTATTAAATTAATTTATCTATCTAGCCGTAATAACAACACGTACAAACTAAATTTAAGTTAAAGTATGCTTAAATTAAATTCATCCAATGTTGCATTATGCTACTATTTTGAATCGAATCAAATACCTGCTTTTTTGATGAACTTGTAATTAATTGTCTTTCTCGACATCTCCAAATTATTCTTCAATTCGTCTGTAGGAGCTGTTAACATCGAAATTGATATCATAAAATTTTCTAGACGAAGCTCCGAAAACAAAAAAAGGTCACGTTTGTCTAAGAGTTAATCATAAAACATAAATGAAAAATTTTAATCATGTTTCTTTGGTTTTCCCAAAAACCCACGATGAATGTAACGGTAAGTTATTAAAATGGAGTATCATGACGTCACCTTCGCCACCGTCACCACACCTCCATCGGTCTCCACTCAGTAATCTTTCTTATTGCAGTTTCCCCATCGCTTCTCATTACGTGACCCATCCATCTTATTCTCATTGCCTTGATTGTTCTCACAATGTCCTCTCCGTCCATACATTCTACTAACTCAGAATTCCATCTTGTTCTGTATTCTTGGTCGTCACTCTTATAGTTCCCAATATCGAACGTAAGATCTTTCTCTCGAATACCCTCATTTCTTCCTCATCTTTTTTACTGAGACACATGGTTTCGGCTGCGTACGTGATTATTGGTCTTATTATCGTCTTGTATATGCGCAACTTTGTTAATCTTATTGCCTTGTTGGATTCTTTTTTTAATTTCATTAATTCTCTGATTTCTACCATTCCCAGATAACTGAACTCATTCACTTCCTCATATTTTTCTTATGCATTTGCAAAATTCAAATGCTTTGAATTTTGAATTCCCCACTCTTTTGTGCAATGCTTGCCAACTCGGACCACAGATGTCGAATATTTTTTTTAAGCTAACCTCCAAGCAGTACTTTTTGTCCGTTACAATTTCCTAAACCTAAAGGTTATTTTTTGTTTCCAAGTTACTTGATTCTCAAAAATTGCAATTTTTTGTTAAAATAATATATGGCCATCTCAGAAAGAGCAAACTAATTTTTTCTCCGATTTTCACAAAATATGGTGGAAAATTAGTTTTCATATTACCTGCTATGAAACACGATTTCAGACTTGGGGTGATGCCAGCCCAGAGTTAAATAAACGATATAGATTTATATTAACTCGTGTATTTAACTCGTTTTATTTTAATTTAATTTTATATATATTTTCACGAGTTAATAATATTAATTAACTATTATATAAAAGCAATGTTTTTCTGTCTGCCATTCCTTCAGTACAGAATCTCTTAATGATTCATTTTAGGTTTAGCAACCTGAAAAATTTGGAAGTTATGGCGTATCGATGCGTGCGGATTTCAGGCCGCACAACCTAAGCAATCTAATTCACATATAAAATGTTTGCGACTACATATTATTATGTCTATTGTGTTAATTGTAGCCATTTCTTCCAAATAACATGAAAAAAATGCAGTTGGAAAAATAAATTGAGTGTAAGGATACTGTCGAACTTCTTAGAGTAAAATAAAAATGCTACTTATTACTAACTAAAATTTGAAAAATGAAAGTTTTCAGTAAAAACTAAATTAGTGCCAAACATTTATTTTGCACTAGAAAGAAATCCAATGAAATTCAATTTGATAATAAACTACTAAAATCCGATTTATTAACAGCATATAGCACTCAAGATCTCAATTAGAGTCTTATAGATTTTCATGAAACATGTATTAACTGCAATATTTGAAAATTGGATGGCGAAAACGAAGTATTTCTCGAAAGTTCTCGAATTTAAGAAGGTAAACATGATTGCATCTGTCAATAATATTAGTAAAAAGCCAGCTAATTACCACACTACCACAAATAAATTAATGAATAGATCTTTTTATTTGCTTGCTTCATTTTTGAAAAATCCTGACAAAACTTTCCAAAAGCGCCAAGGAGAAAGTTACAATCTGTGTTAAAGCTGATGATACTGGGAGTTTCTGGTCTTAACCAAATGGAAAAAGTGAATTGACTAAGACGAGACATGTATTACGGTTTGATCTTACATAATTCAATGTTGGTTATTTATTTTGCTTGCAATTCAATTCCATTTTCAGTTTCTTTGTCTTTGAACCGCCAGCATTATCAGAAAATCGAGATAAACAGAATGTCTTCTTTAAAGCTTCTAATGTTCTTGCTCTTTTACTTCCTTTTCCATAATCTATCTTGTTGTAAATTAGAATTTTGTAGAAATTTTTAATAGCCACGTAAAAGTTAGTTATACTACGACATTGACCAGATGTGGGTCGCTAACTCCGGGTACACTATCGGCTCTTAAAATTGCGAAGATTATTAATCCTGATTCTACTATTGCTATGATGAGTAATTAGAAATTAATAATTATTCCGGACTCGTGTCGCGTAATTTTATGCAGATACTAATTTTTTAACATAAAAAACATAATAAACATAACTAACTTATATATTGTGGATAATTGATATATTTGCATGTGCTTAACATATTCTCTTTTAACATGTTAATGGTATAATTTATCTTTAGAAATTGCGTAAGGTGATTTTCTTGTGCGACCCTCCACATGCATTATTGATTCACAATTCAGTTTGTTCTTTGCAATATACTATAACTCAAAAATTACATACTTAGCCTATTTAAATATAATAAAATTGATTCTATAGAAACTTTTCAAGTTATATTTATTACAACGCTAAGAAAGAAGTATTATAGTAAACGATTAGCATAATATTCTCAACACAAGGTATTCATGACTTATATTAGAACGAAGTATAGTATCAACATTAAAAATAATGATATTACTTCTATAAGGAAAAGCTTATAAATTTACTAGAATAAAAGCGCATTCATGTTTAATTTTACTTTGAATACCAGTTGTGACTTCTGTGCATTCTCCGTTCAAATGAGTAGTTGTACAGGGTTACTCCGGCGATCAAGAATTTTTAAAAATTTTTCTAAGTCCCACAACACAGTGAACTGCGCATGCGCCAATTCCGCGCAATAAAGTATCATATATTTTAATTATGAGGGTTATTAATTATCCACTAATTATATAAAATACATAATATTATATTTTAATTGAGATGATTATTAATTTATAATTATTTAATTACATTACGTATTATCCGTCTTATATAAAAATATACTATCTTTAAAATTAAAATTTCATTGTAATTATTTTAATCGCCTACGGGTGTAGACATTAGTCACATAGTCACATTCCATTATTGTTAAATTGCAGTCAAAAATCAATTAGTATCGTTTCTACTTTCTATTATATTGTCATAAGGTAGACCTTACTATGTAAATACCAATTTCTAAAATTGTTTTTAATCGGCGATCAAGATTTTTAAAAATTTTCAAAGTCATGGAATGTGATAAATTTTTCTAAGTATGGTAATTAGAGCTGGAATGCATTTCTATGGTAATTAGAGCTGGGGTGCGTTTCTATTTTTAATGACTACCTAATTGTTTCGAGTCATTATAATTAAAGCCCATGTCTCACTATAAAAATTTGTATAAAATTTTTATAAAAGTTTGCATAAAAACGATTTGGATAGTGTGACAGCGGAATTGTTTTATAAAAATGACATTTGTAAAAATATTTTGATGGTGCTTCTATTTTCATGACGTCACAAAATAGTTTTATAAAAATTCTCATTTTAGAGCAGTTTCTAAAAAATTTTATAAAAGGAGGCATCCCATTGGCTGTTGAAGCCAAAACGTCAACTACTGAGCTGTCACAGCTGATCTTATTTGTATAAAACTTTGCACCGAATATTATACAGTGGGACATGTCTTTAAAATATTTTTATGTCACGTGACGTTACATTGTTGTATGCAAATTTTTATAAAACGATTTTATACAAATTTTCTAGTGAGACACAGGCTTAATGGTATTTTAATAACTAGCAGAAAGCAAATGCAATTGACTCACATTCTTTACCATAATGACCCCGAGTTTAACAATATATATAAGCTGAATCACATCTCAATAAATATTGTAGTTTACGTGTGTAATTATTATAACAAGTAGTGATCTAAATATTAAAAAAAAAAAAAATGTCTTCACCTACTAAAATATCGAGTGTAATGGCTAAAATCATGAAAGACGCGTATTCGGAATTATTGAAAAATCCTGACGAGGTAGAAAAATGGATTAAATTGGGATTTAAAAATATAAGATTATTAAATTCAGCTCTCAACGTAATCGAATTAAGTATTGGCAGCAGAAGAAAAATTGAAAATCATTTAAGATTGATCAAAGGTAAAAATTTTATTTATTATTTATACATTTTTGAAAATAATTTTTATTTTATTGAAGGTTATATTACACATATGAAAACTTTACGTAAGGGTGGAGGCTCTATAGTAAATAACGGGAAGCGTCGAAGTGATCGAATTAAATGGGAAGATGTCCAGTCAGCCTTTAAGAGTCGTATTAGAACAGGCGTAATTACTAATCTAAAACATATTGACCCTATCACATTTCTTGAAGATGCTCAATTTCTTTACGCAACCAGAGTAAAAAATGTGTTAAAGTCTCAACCATTACTTAAAATTAATGTCGATTTATGCTGTGAGTTTTCCCAACAAACGAGTGAAGAAATTATTAAGGAAATGAAACACTTTAGTACCTCTAACGCTATAGTAGATTCGACTACAAATTTGAAGGAATGGTGGAGTACAAATATTATAGATAATATTAGGATCCAATTGGAAGATTTTCAAGAACGTGGTAGCGGCTGGAGTTTAACGGCTATTGTAAACTTAGCAGTAAATGTTAATCGATACGAACCATTTAGAGGATCATCTTACATACCTTTACCAAAAGATATCGCAAATAAGCAAGCTTGTATCAACGTTAAGAATGAAGATCAAGCATGCTTTTTATGGTCTGTGATATCGGCATTATTTCCAGCAAAACAGAATTTAAATAGAACATCTTCATACCCACACTATTCTACCATTCTAAATCTAGAAGGAATTTCATTACCAGTGACGTTGGATCAAATTAAAAAATTCGAAAAGAAAAATAATATTTCTATAAATGTTTTTATGTTAAAACCTATAGGAAAACATCATGACGTTGTACCTGCTTTACTCACAAAGAATTTTACAACAGATGATAGACATATCAATCTACTTTTACTGGAAGATTCTTACAACGAAGGTAATGATGATGAAGTCGAGAATGAACAAGATACCGATGATGATGTACCCGCAATAAGATACCACTTTTGCTGGATTAAGAATCTCAGCAGACTGGTTAATAATCAACTGACTAAAAAAAGGTCTAAAATAATAATATGCAGCAGATGTCTTCATTATTTTTATAATGATGAGAAATTAAAAAACCATGAGGCTGATTGTGGAAACATGAATAATTGTAAGATTAGCATGCCTGCAAAAGGCGAGGTAGTTAGATTTACAAATTTTAAAAATAAAGAGATGGTGCCGTTTGTTATATATATGGATATGGAAAGTGTTTTAAAACCGTTAAATGAGAAACGTGGTGAAAAAACTCAACTTTATCAAGAACATATAGCATTTAGTGTAGGATATTATTTTAAGTGTAATTATGATAATTCATTATCATATTATAGAAGTTACCGTGGAAGTGATTGTGCTAAATGGTTTGCTAACGAACTTCAACAAATTGTTGAAGATGTTGACCCAGTATATTGGGCTGCGCAACCTATGACCTTATCATCTAGAGAGGAACAAGATTTTCAACGAGCTACTACTTGCCATATATGTGATAAACAGTTTAAACCTAATGACTTGAAAGTGCGTGATCATAACCACATAACTTCTGAATTTCGAGGTGCGGCTCATAATGAATGTAACATTAATTATTATGACTCAAGAGCTATACCTGTTTTTGCACACAACTTATCAAATTATGACAGCCATTTCTTGATTAGAGATATTGCATTACAAATAGAAGGATCTATATTTTTACTTCCAGTGAACAAGGATAAGTACATTTCATTTAGTAAAAAAATAAAAGAGAGTAAAATATCGTTCAGATTTGTTGATTCGTTCAGGTTTCTACCATATAGTTTGGATAAATTAGCATCATATTTAACAGAATTAAAAAATGTTAAAAGTGATTACCCGAATGATGATCAATATAATTTATTGAGACGTAAAGGGGTATTTCCTTACGATCACATAAAGTGTGCTGATAATCTTGAAGAAACTGAATTACCAGAAAAATCTGCATTCTATAATCGACTAACGGAAAGTGCAATAAAAGATGAAGAGTACTCCCACGCCAAAAACGTTTGGAAAATGTTTAACATTCAAAACTTAGGCGAGTACTTCGACTTATATTTGAAGACAGATGTGTTGCTATTGACGGATGTTTTTGAGAATTTCCGCGATACTTGTTTTAATGCTTATGGTCTGGATCCTGCACATTATGTATCAGCCCCAGGCCTCACTTGGGATAGTATGTTAAAGTTAACCCGCGTCGAATTGGATTTGATCACAGACATCGATATATTAATGTTTGTTGAGCGAGGAATTCGAGGAGGTATTTCTCAATGTAGCAATCGATATGCAAAAGCTAATAATAAGTACATGCCTAATTACGATCATACTCATCCCGACATTTATCTCCAATATTACGATGTTAATAATTGTAAGTGTATTTTATTTTTAAATATTTTATTAATAATATTTTTTATACTTTTTTTTTTTTTTTTTCAGTATATGGATGGGCCATGAGTCAGTATTTACCATGTGGGAAGTTTTCATGGCACAATAATACGAATATAGATGTGAGTCAAATCCCAGATGATAGCAGCGTAGGCTTTATTTTGGAGGTCGACTTAGAGTATCCAGACAAGTTACACGATGTTCACAACGATCTGCCCCTATGCCCCGAGCATCGAGCGCCACCTAACTCTAAACAGAAGAAGTTACTCACAACTCTTCATAATAAAGAACGCTACGTTATTCATTACCGTGCACTTAAGCAAGCTCTCGAATATGGTATGAAAATCTTAAAAATCCATAGAATATTAGAATTTAAACAATCGGCATGGTTGAAACCCTATATTGAACTAAATACCCGAATGAGGACTAATGCTAAAAATGAGTTCGAGAAAACATTTTTTAAATTAATGAATAACGCAGCGTTTGGTAAAACCATGGAGGATGTACGGAAAAGAAAAATTGTTAAGTTGGTGTCAAAATGGAATGGGCGATATGCTGCTAAGGTGTTGATTGCTAAACCTAATTTCCATAGTAGAACAATTTTAGATGAGAATTTAATGATAATCGAGTTAAATAAGACGGAGATTATGATGAATAAACCCGTTTATGTAGGTATGAGTATATTAGATATATCTAAAACCAAGTTATACGAATTTCATTACGGATACATGCAGAAAAACTTCCAATCCAAAGTGCTCTACTGTGACACCGACTCTCTAATATATGAAATTCGCTGCCCCGATGTATACGACAGCATTAAAAAAGACATTTCACGATTTGATACTAGTGATTATGATGCAAATAACCAATTCGGTATTCCACTTGTAAATAAAAAAGTGCCGGGATTAATGAAAGACGAGAACAATGGTAGAATTATGACTGAGTTTGTAGGTCTTAGATCTAAAATGTACAGCATACGTGTGGAGGGTGAAGACTTAATTAAAAAGGCTAAGGGTGTTAAAAATTATGTTGTAAAAACTAGAATATCATTTGATGATTATGTAGATTGTTTAATTAATAATAAGTTAATTTTAAGGAATCAAAATAGTATTAGATCTATAAACCATACTGTATATAGTATTAGTCAAATCAAAATAGCTTTAAATTCAAATGATGATAAGAGATGTATACTCCCTCATACTATGAATACCTTAGCATGGGGTCATTATAAATTAAAAAAATAAATACAAAAATTTAGTACAAGTTTTATTATTTATATTATAATTATTATATTTTATTAAAAATCTTATATAATTATTGAATAATTGAGTATTTAGATGTCCATGTAGGTTTTTGATAACCCATCCACTTAACATATAGCTGATCACCTCGTTTACGTAACACTTTTTCAATTAGAAAAGTATCTGGGTAAGAAGTAGTTTGAAGCTCCTCCGTATAAAACATGCCTTTAATAGGATTTCCGTTAAGATCTTCAATGTTGTAAGTCGTAGGACTTCCTAAATTAACCCGAACAATTTTAAACAATTCTGCTGTCCAATTTGCGTTGTAACCTTTATCGAAGACAGATTTATACTTCGATATTCGCACAAAATCACCATTTTTAAATTTTATTTTTCCAATTTTTTTATTTATATTGTAGACTTCTAACTTCGTGGATGCTTTAACATCACAAGGACGCATCTTAATCGTTCTATGCTTATGATGATTATAATCAGCAGTAACTGAAGCTAATATATCAACTCATTTATATTCAGCTCGATAACTAAACTCTTTGTATAACATATTTTTTAATGTTCGTATGACGCGCTCAACAATTGAAGCTTTTTTAATACTAAATGTGGAGTAATGATTTATCTTATTACTTTTCATAACCTCGGCAAAATTTTTATTATAAAACTCTTTTCCTTCATCGGTTTGTAAATTTTTGGGTTTTCTTCCATTCGTAAGAATTGAAGTCATTGCATTCGTGACTTCTATACCAGTTTTTGATTTTAGGGGGTATGTCCATAAAAATTTAGAATAACAATCGATAACTAATAGAATATATTTATAACCACTATTATATTTGGAATAAGGTATAAATTCGGCTAAATCTGCCTGCCAGAGATCGTCAAAACCTCTAATTATTACACTTCTACGGGAAAAGTTTTTTCTAGCACTTCTATGAATTTCGTCTACAATTGCACGTTTCGACATTATTTAGAGGAATGTTATGTATTTCATGCGTTATTGCCGATATAACTATCAACTATACTCCTAAAACCAATTGTTTGATCAATTGTTTTCTTAAAACCATTCAGTCTAGTATTACAAGCATTTTTAAATTCTTTTAAATCTTTCTCAATAGACTGTTGATATTTATCAAAAACATCTTCTCTTGCAGCCTCGGTAGTATTATGCTCCAACACCCATTGATCAATTTTTTTTACATCCTCAGAAGTATTTTCAGATTTTCTCTTAATAGTATCAACACGTTGTTTTAGAGACTCAATATACAGTACTATTGTATCCACGTATTGTTTATTAACAGCATCGAATTCTTCAACCCCGCTTGCTAAATTTGTTATTCTTTTACTTTGCATATCATAGTCACGATTTTTAGTAAGTTTAAATCCGATACCCTTTTCACCCTTGGGACCCTCTTTTGGATGTAGTTTACTGCGACCGAATACATCAATATTCATTTTTAAACTGGGTACTAAAACTAGAAAACTTTATACAGTAGAGCGTCGATAATCCGGACGTCAGAAATCCGGACCGTCGATAATCCGGATTCAATTCTGGTTGAAAAAAATTTTTTTTAGTGGTCTTACCGCTACAACAGAATGCGTGGGTGTTCTTATATTTTTATTTTTACTAAACTTTTATTAGAATACCACATTATAATTTCATATTAATTAATGGTTTTCTTTATCTGCTGCAATTACCTCACCACTAAAGTGATTTATTAAAGGTTTTAGCAAGCTTTCTTTTTGTTATCAATTCAAACGATCTTTTTTTGATTCTTTTTGAAAATCCGGACATTTTGATAATCCGGATAGGGTCCGGTCTCAATTGATCCGGATTATCGACGCTCTACTGTATTTATATTATAATTTTTGTCTCTACTAGCTCTTCCAAGATACTGATAATTTCATTGTCATGACGATTATTTCCAGTTTTATTTTTTCTATAATAATAATAATAATAATAATGCAAGTAATATATAATTATCAATAATGATAAAATAGACGGTGGTAAAACTTGAGCCATGCTTGTAGACGTCCACTTATCGTTGTGTAAAAACTCTTCAGAAAATAAATTTTCATTCGCCAGTATTAATTTATATATCGATTGTCCGGTTGAGTTGCTGTCAATAAATCGTAACATGCAAAATAAAAATATTCGCGTTTCAGTTAAGCGGTAGAAGAATGTTGACTCATTTATATTTTTTATATATTCCATCGGGGGCCACTTTAAGCATAGTGTTCCATTAAGATTATCCAAACTATTCATCTCAATATTTTCCATGCTTGTAGAAGATGGTACGTATAAAGTATTATTTAAAATTAGAACTAATGGGGGAATGATTATAGTCGAATTCATTTTTGATATATATATGCATCAGTTGCTCTTCAAAATAGTAATGATAAAGTAGGCATGAACCTACTAATATATGGGTATTAAAGAATAAATAAAAAGTATACATAGGTTTTTTAATCTTTCATTAAATCATACAAATTTTGCTTAATTATTTCAGGATACATATATAATAATTCTGTTACACATAACAAACTTATTCCTTGATGATATGATAGAGATTTTGCAACTGAATCGAAATTGAAGAAAGCATCTCCCCCTATTTGAATACATCCTAAAAGTATATCAGTATAAAAATCCTTTATCTGGAGTCCTTCAATTTCTCTTATATGCATATTTATTAATGGTATAATTTCTATCAATATCATCATCGTAATTTCAGCTAAACAAATATAAAAATTATCTTTTTTACATTGTATTATATTGCTCTTGTTGAATAGCTGTCCAGTGATTTTAAAACCACTGCTAACATTTTCCATCGGATTCAAAGTACCAGTTTTAAAAAAATTCTTAATTTGATTGATATTACCATCACTGGTTAAAATATTCCAATCTTCATAGCTTAGTGGAACACTAATACCGTTTGATCCGCTGATTAGCATCATCGGAACCCAGTTTTCAACATCAATACCTATAGATATAAATTTGGTTTTGGATTTATTTAATGGGAATTTCCTTTCGCTGATTAACTTTGGCGTATGCATTATTTTAGATGATTTATTCGGAGTATTTGCTGAAAAAAAAAATTAATATGGTAATATAAATAAAAATATAATATGAAAAAAATTAAACTGTAAGGGTTAGGTGTGTATCCCAAGACTAGTATCTTAGAACACTCACCTAACCCTTACAGTGATTTTAGTTACTATTAATTTTAAATATAACTTACTCGTTTGAATAGTTTCTGCAGATCTCTTCAAAGTTTTAACATCCGCTTTCGTATCCATTTTTGAGTACGCTGATGTCAAGTGAACTTAAACTATCTGATGAGAAATATCTAAATTTATAGGATATATATACCTTATAACCTGTATCATTAAGGGTAGAAAGTTGGTTATTATATTTTTTCTCACTTATTGTCATAATATGCTTAATTTTGATTTTAATAGTCTACGTATTATTATATTACTTAGGTAGTCATTAGAATAGAAACGCACCTCAGCTCTAATTACCATAGAAATGCATTCCAGCTCTAATTACCATACTTAGAAAAATTTATCACATTCCATGACTTTGAAAATTTTTAAAAATCTTGATCGCCGATTAAAAACAATTTTAGAAATTGGTATTTACATAGTAAGGTCTACCTTATGACAATATAATAGAAAGTAGAAACGATACTAATTGATTTTTGACTGCAATTTAACAATAATGGAATGTGACTATGTGACTAATGTCTACACCCGTAGGCGATTAAAATAATTACAATGAAATTTTAATTTTAAAGATAGTATATTTTTATATAAGACGGATAATACGTAATGTAATTAAATAATTATAAATTAATAATCATCTCAATTAAAATATAATATTATGTATTTTATATAATTAGTGGATAATTAATAACCCTCATAATTAAAATATATGATACTTTATTGCGCGGAATTGGCGCATGCGCAGTTCACTGTGTTGTGGGACTTAGAAAAATTTTTAAAAATTCTTGATCGCCGGAGTAACCCTGTACAACTACTCAAATGTAAAACTAGATTACTTTAGCAGTAGCTTTAAAAAAAAAAAAAAATTGGAAAAACATTTCCAGCATTTAATGTTCATTAATTTCCATTTTTATAATTTCTGGTGAACACATAATGCGAATCGTAGTGTATAGAGAGGGTAACATAATTACTGCATTCATTATGGAATATCTGCCAGTAACGTATAATCCCGGAAATTTAGAATTTCGAGTTATTATTAAGATAGGTCAGCCTACCTATCCAAAGCAAACCCAACAATTCCTTGATCATCTTATACATTTATGCGGCAGTAACCATTGTTGGAAGTTGAAACATTAACATAAACTAGGCAATCCAGTTTTATTTCATCTTTCGTGATGGCTGCTACATTCATTTTTTCCAATTCCATAATTAAATATATCGACGTGCATTTATTACGTAAAATATCGAAAAACTTTCTTTTATTTGGAGTTTTTAACTCGTCTGAAGCATATTGTTGGAAATTATTCATACTCAAGCAAACCTTACAGAAGGTTATCATAACATACTCAAAATTTTATAGTCCTGCATAATTTTCAGATGTTTGCTACTCCGTTGGGCAAACTTTTACCCTACGGTAGTTTGTTATACATATGTAGTAGCAAATTATATACAAAAGATATAAACACGCAGGCAGCGTTGAAAGATGCCATGATTCTTGTATATGTGTTTTAAGAAATACCTTTTTTTAATATTGTACCAACTATTTGCTATATTTTCTTTACAAAATATCTCGAAATACAAAAATGTAACCAACACTCCTGCAATTTTTAATTTTTGTTTAAACGTTGGCTGTTATACAAATTATTTTGCATTTTCATTAGCATAATTATAAAATGTGAAAATTAAAATGCACAATTTGAATAACTTAGCATGAAATACTTGAACATGCAAAAATGAAAAAATATTTAATCCTGTGTCACATTCCTTTTATTGCATTCCTTATTATTTGAACACCTCTCAAAGAGAAAATTTAGGCGTGTATTGTGAAGTTTTTTCTTCGTTTGCAATACTGTTCTAATAAGGTCTTCATTTATTATGTATCACTGTTACAAGAACAATTTATATAAGTCAACATGAATTCAGGTAATTGTATAGTAAAAAATAGAGTGGATATAAACTGAATTCTAAATAATAAATAACAAACATTAAATAGCAAACTCTTTGTAAATTTGATTATGTTGATTATGTTCAATCTCAGAACTCTCAAATCTTATAAATCAAAAATTTATTGATAAAATTGTATTCCTTAACAGCAGGTCAGAGGAAAATTGACAAGTTAAGCCAGATAAATAAAATTTAAATTTATAAGCGTTCGACAATAGTTTTACATTTTTATATATTTTTTAAAATTTTGTTTACTTGTAAATTAGTTTACTTTCATGTTTGCTTAATAAAGTATTCTGTTGTCGGTACCTTTACGCTGCGGTAGTCTTAAAATGCAATTGTAAGTGGGAAGAGAGAGTGGTTCATACACCAACAAGCGGTACACGTGAAAACATCGTTCGAGTTCTTACATTACGAGTGCATTTGCGATCCGACGATTGTAGCAATTCACTGCCCCTGACATGCAAAATCTTGAATCCTAGCATTCTAATTTCGTAATTTTCGAGATGCGTTGCACCCGGGAAAGTTTTTAATGATACAGTGATAAATATCAAACGCGGCCGGAGTCGGAGTTCTATTTATCGCACTGTTTCTAATAAATTTTTGCTCTAAAATTGAATTTTATTACTAAAACGGCTTCAAAATGTTAAATTTACATTGCTAACATAGGATGTGGGAAATATTACATTTCCACAACTGCATATTTGATCTAATTTCGATTATTTGTATTTGTATTTTATCTGAATTTCTGTAGTACTGCCTGTACTACTGTATAAATATTGTATAAATGCCATCCGACATTTATAATTGTAGATTATAAGTATAATAAATAAATAAAATATTGAAAAATTATACTAGTTACATTAACATTAATAAAACAATAAAATCGTTTTAATATTTCGCAGACTTTTCGTATGCTTCGCCAGAAAATATTTATTTAATTTAATTTTAAACTAGTATAATTTTTCAATATTTTATAGATTTTTCACTAGTTATAATTTTAAAGTTAATTATAATAAATAAATAATAACGAAGAAATTTTTTTATTTAAAAATTATTTACAATGACAGCAAAAGTAAAGAGAACTTATTATGATTTTGCTTCAATATCTTGTAAACCGTTTTGAAAACTAAGCAAGAAAAGGGCAAAAACTGTAGCAATAGTAGGTAGCAAAACTTGACTAGGTATATCATATAACAATTATTAATTTTCTATACGTAAATAATAGTTTTGTTTCTACAGCGCTCTAAACCGTTGCAAAACAGTTAGCCACATGGCTTAATCATAATTTGAGTTTTCGCTTGAGAGTTTTAAAATGGTTTGGAGTGCTGAAAGGACAAATTATCAAAGACAAACTTTCTATATAACATTTAAATACAATTTCTATGTAAGTATAGCTTTTTATGTATTTTTAAATTTAGAAATTTTCAATTGTATTTAGTGCCAACTGCAATCTACAAATAAAGTTAGTTGGTTAATGACCTATATATACTACGTAATTTATTTATTCATTATTAATTTTGTTAATTAACCACTCAAAAACATTTCCGAGTAGCTTTAAGCAGAAAGTTTTATTTACTACTGGAAAATGAAATTTTTGTATACAAATAGGTTATTAACAAAAATCAGAAATAAACAAAATGAAATAATTAATTACATATAAACGTGTATTTTCGCTTAACAAAATTAAATTTGATATGGTTTTATGAAAAGCAACGTACAAATAGTAGAATAATTGATATCTGAGTGCGAGTGGGAAAAATAACACTTTTTGTTTACATTTTGAATAATTAATATTATTACAAAAATTATAATTTGATGTCGAATCATCAGTTACCAAAAATATTTTCTAAAGACTTTTTAAATTTTTTAAGTTTTTTGGTCAAAATGTAAATTTAAAATATTACAAATAATATTTTGATAGTACTTTTCCAGATAATAAATTTGTTGTAATGATGTGATGATTAAAATCCTGGAAGAAAGGCAATCTTTTGCTATTGGCAAAAGATGTATGCTGGGTTGCTGTCATAAAAAGGTGCATTCATTAAATTTTAACTTTGAACAAAGAAAGAATAAATTTAGTAAATAGAGAGCTGAATGTATAAAGCCATCCGAATAGTGCTTGTTTATTCTTTTTGTTGCCTAAAAATATAACATTGCTTTCCGTTAGTAAATATGGAACATAAATGAAAAATCCATGAATAAAATAATAAAACGTTGTGGTTAACTATTAAACTAATAATATCTAGGTGTGTGTTTTGTTACCCCATATTCATAGAAGCAACAAAATACAAATACAAAACTTTTTTGCAATTAAATTAACATATCCACTATGGGCTACAATAGGAAGCAAGCAACATAAAATTTTAAATCGATCTCCTTTATTGTATGATGCCTACTATAAAAATTTATTTTTGCTATTTTTATTTTAATTTGCCATGTTTAAGCATCATAAAAAATTCTTTTATTTAAAATATAAAAGGTATTGACATTTTGAGAGAGACATGTAGAATATTATTTAAATTATTTAAACATAAATATGGCTGGACTGTAAAATATGCAGTTGCAATATTAATTTTATGAAAGCTCGATCTCAATTTATTGAAATATTTAGGAGAATATTAATTATTAGTTTAAAGCATTAAAGTTACCAGTACGTGAAATTTTTGTAATAAAATGAAAATTTTGCAAATATTACTTTGTCGTTTCTCCTTTATTTTCGCAAAAAAATTTAATTCTGCCCTGTTACATAGTGGTAAATTTAATATTATTTTTTAAACTTTACAGATGAAATGCAAATGTTTGTTAAGCTTTATTTAAATTAATATTTTTACAAAATGTATTATTATTTAATTTAAATTTTTCCAATATTTATTTAACATGTAAACTTTTCAAATTTCTTTTCAAGTTTTATTTTAGAAATTTTATTATAAATTTCAATTTAAAATTCATTATCTTACCTACCTCATTTTATCAATTAATTCTTTTTAAAGCTTCCCACTTTGAAAGATAATTACAATTTAAATGCTAGTAATACCTTTTGCTTAAATGGATTATATTTAATGGAATTATTGTGTAATATAACATAATTTTCATAGCAAGACGCTCTACAAAGTAATTTTGATATTCGAATAATGTAAGAAAATTCATTATATTATATTAAGTAATAAATTGTACTTACCTTACAAAATTGTAATCTTGATATAGGATTGAGAAAATATTCTCAAAATTTAAAATTCTTCATGCTAATTTGCCGAATTACCTATATTTATTTAATAAATTAATGTACCGCATACACAGCTGTTATTAAAATAATCATTTTAATATACTAATTTATAGTATAAATATTATTGCTGTTTATTAATAAGGATAACAATAACGTTCAACACTTGCGGAATATTTCCAGTTAGAAACAAATTCACGCTTATTGCAAAAGCTTTTACCATCTACATTCGGATATGTTGTTCACTATTTTTGTAATTAAATATTTTAACTTCAAAGCAATGCTTGTAAAACATAAAGCGTGACCATCAACTAATTTTTATCGTATTATAAAGTTATATTAATCAACGAAAAAATAAAGAAATTGTATTACGAGTACTACAATTAATTATTGTCCTTAATTAAATTTGCAGACATTTAAAGCAATGGAGATAAATTTGATTAAATTATTGAAAAGAGCCAAGACAAAAAGAAAAATTATTGACTTGTTGCTCTGTGAGCTTCTAATCAACCCATTTAAATCTCTCGAATTGTTGCTCACATTATAATATGCGGGTAAAAACTATATAAACTAATATAAAAATTCTTTCCAGTTAGATTTCATATAACGGATATTGAATTGAATTTTTTTTTCTCTATTGCGTTACACAACCCAAGAGGCAACAATATTTCAGAAATAAATAGGATTCAATTTATTCCTAGCCATACATAATATATTTTAAATTAAACAAACAAAAAATTATAAATGTAGGTGTTAATTTGAACTTAACATTTCCGATATTTTGTCAATTTAAACAACACTTTAAAATTGGCTTAACAGTAATATCTAAACAAGTAGCAAACCAATTTAAAAAAATTGGAGATTAAGGGTGAATGACTCGCCAGTGCGGCATCTAGGCTGCACAACTCGGGAAATCTATTGTATTATAAATATTCAATGAAATAATTCTTAAAACAACTTTCTTTTTCTAAGACATCTTTTTACCTCCAATCAATTAAAAAATTGGAGGTATGGTAATCGAAAAAAAATTTCAATTTTTTTTTTTTACATTTTCGAGATCACCGTGTCCAGAAACGTAAAGATCTGCAAAAAATAAAAAATAAATTTCTGTGTCGGTCTGTCGGTCGGTCGGGCGGTCGGTCGGGCGGTCGGTCGGTCGGGCGGTCGGTCGCCAGATTTTGTCCCTCGATTTATTCGTGAACCATCCAACCTATCAGAACCAAATTTGGTATAGTGGTAGGGTTTACGGTAGAAAAGTGAAAATAAGGTTTTCGTCGCGATCTGTCAATCAGGAGTGCCACTACAAGAAAATGATACAAGATTTTTAAAAGCGATTTTATCTTGTGATAGGTTATTTTAAAGACCTTGAAAAGCTTTATCCAGAATGGGTGAAATTAACTTTCTATCTGTCATCTGTCAAAAATTACAAGCTGTCAAAGTTAAAACTTCAAAAGTAAATAACCCATGAAGTACTGAAGGGATCTCAACCAAATTTGGTATGTAGGAACATTGCCCTCAAAGGACTTCACCGCATATGGAACCCTTTGATAAAAATCAGGAATTTAATATGAAAAAAAATAATTAATTTTTTTTGCGAATACTTAAAAAAAGTCCTTGTCCCTCGATTTTTTTCGGCATTTCTACGTCGATGGCATTCAAACTTTTTGGACGTGTGTCTTGTAGGCTCTAGTGGTGAAAATAAGGTTTTGGCAGAGAAATCTTTGCCAGGACTACCACAATAAAATAAATAAAAAAAAATGAAAATGACATCATATCTCCGGGAATGTATAACCGATTCAGATAAAATTTGGTGTGCTGATGATTGGAGGTATTGCGGCAGAAGTGACGATATTTTTTTCTTCTATTTCTGCACGTATTAGGTAAGTATATACCCGTTACGACACATTTTTTTAAATTAATATAAGTAGTACTATATTAATTATTATAATACACTAATTATATATATTTTTATAATTAGGTATATATTAAAAATCCAATTTTTGAACCAATAAAACGTAGAAAAAATTTATAAATCAATAATTTAATTTTAAATATACATTGTCATGATGTGTTTTGTCCACCCCTGATTTGAAACAAGTATGTCAATTTTTGAATAATTAAGAAAGTACTAATCGATGAACTTAATTTTATAACTTTCAGGAATTGACTTACTTTGTTTCATTTATGCTCAACTTAATATTACTACTTAAAATGAAAAATTGACCGAAAGAGAAGCAGGAAAGAAAAATTTACTTCAACAAAAACTTCATTTAATTTCATAAACATCTGGATTACCACTCCGGTCGATTATGTATACTCAAGAAATTGTTTCATAATATTAATAAAAAATTCATGATTTTTGCGCCAATAAACTAAATTTATTATATTGATGAAAAATGTAATAGTATTTTTGAAAATTATCATTGAATTTATGAATGAGTTCATCAATGTAATAAATGTTTATCTACGCAAAATGAGGCAGCATTTGCAAAAAGTGAACGAAAATCTGAACCTTTTAAATGTAACTTTCAAAAATATTTTTAAAAAAGTCAAAATCTGATGATGCAATAGCATGGTGAAAATGTTTCCGATGGTTATACTTACAGTGTATTTTATTTGTGATATTGGATAAATAAAAAATAAAAACAGATGGCTTTCACATTTCAGGATGATATAAAGTAAGACATCAATGTCCAATTAGTTTGTTCAATTAAAGGTTCCAAATCTACCTTAAAGGATTGATTACTAAGAAACGTAGCCCACTATTGCAGCAACATTCTTATAGCACCAAATTGCATCAATTTTTGCAGAACTCTTCCATTATACTGCAAAAATTTCTGTAAAATTGATGGCCACTAGTTGCTACTGGATTGGAAAATTACTCAGTATAGTGCATTTTCAACCAATTTTTTCAATAAAAGTATACCTTCCGAATCTGTAAAATTCAACTTATTGTAAAATTACATTTTTATGAGAAACATTAAATTATGAAAATAATTTTTGATTGGAAATACCAAATATCTTTGTTAGTAATTAATAAACCATACTAACATACCATAAAATTATAATTTACCCCAAAACATAAATGGTAGTTTGGTCACCGAAGTGTATACTTTTTTTCTTCTTTTTGGAAAAAACATAAAATTACACCATTTTTAGGGTAAATTTACTGGATAATTTTTGCCAGATGTAAACCTGTATTTTCATAGTAATATTTTCATAATAATATTAAATGTATAAAAAATGTATAATTATGAAGTAGTTAAACATTTTGAGTCGAGCAATTCAATTGTAACGGTTGACTTGAAAGACTAACGATGATGTATTCCTAGTAATATTAAAAATATATTGCATATAAAAAGCGAAATGTAATTCGGTTTTGTATTGGTATACTTAAACTTTCAATTCTCAACTGACAACTTGAAAACCTTACTTTCAATAACGGGCGTATAAGAATTAAATTAAAAACTCTCCAGTTGTAAATTTTGATCATAAAATTACGCGCAATGGGCATTATGTGCAATATAATTTATTAATATAGTGCTGAGTTTAAATTATTATATTCTAAAAAAAGTTTGATATTATTCTTTCAGTAGCATTCCAGAAGATAACATTCATACTGCCAATTTGAGAAAAGATAGGTCATAAAATAGGAAAATACTGAATTATTTATTTGTTGTGTTATGTTGTCAATTTTATGTTATTGTTAATATAATTTAAAATAACAATATTGGCGAGAATATACTCTTCGGATTAATAAAATGTGCAGGAATAAAAGAGGAAAATTTTGAATAGAATTTTTGATTTAAATAGATTGGTCAAATAACGTGAGGATAAACTTCTCTTCCGGTCGACTAAATTTAATATTATAATAATTTTCAAAAATAAAACATTTCATAACGATTCCCGTGGTTGCTTTAACATACGCTTACCCTTAAAAATATTTGGTTGGTAAAGCCGCATGATGTAAAGTAATATCAGTTTTTGCTGAAAGCTGAAATAAAATTATGTAATTTTAGTCAGGATTTTCATTAAAACTGAGAAGTGCTGAATGTTATTGACAATTAAAATGGTAATAAATCGAGGGTAGATATATTTCAACACTAACAGATTAAATACAATTTGAAGTAAGAATCACTGATACGAAAATGTAAATATAGTATTTGTGTATAATATTGCAAAATATTACATAAGCGAAAATTTTCTCTTCTAAATTAAAAAAGATGAATATGAATTATAAAAACAATAATCAGGTTGGCATTTGTTTTTTTATTACCATTTGTCAAAAACCTTTCATTCGTTAAAGTTCAACATACTTCGAATACAAACTTCCATATTATGCAATATGTACATATATATATCATAATTAATATTAGTAAAGTATTTCAATTTATCTAAATAGTTGAATTTATCGTGCACTGTTCTGAGCTCGCGGATTCTGATACAATATTAGTTCAGATTTGTGCGATCAATATTAGGTAAATAAAAATTTAATGGGGGATTACCCGTATAGTAAATAAATAAATTAAATTAAAATAAATAGAATTTACTGAATCGTGTTTCTTTGTATACCAGTAAGTAATAAGAATTTTTTTGTTATATTAAATATAATGAACGCCATTTTGAATACGTTTTTACAAGATTATCGTGTATATAATGGTCCAACGGATGAAGTAAATATTCAAAATCGTAAAGAACACTTTAAGTAATACTCATGTCGATATAATCGGAAATAAAGAGTGATAATTTCGAAAAACAACAAAAATTTGTAATTTATTGCACTTTTTCCTGCGCTGTAATTCTTTAATCGCACCTAATATATCATGAAAGTGGTAAGGAAATCATTAAACTGAGATTTAAATTATCGAACACGTTGTGAACCGTAATAACCAACCAATTAAGAAAAGAATTAATTTACAACAGTTTGCGGTACTATTATTAATGTCGGTATGCTATTATTTGCAACACGTAAAATTTTCTTAGTTAAAATTTATTACAAAATTAAACTCTTAAGTACAAAACAGTACAACACTAAAAGTCATTTGTAGTGCTCTAATTACTAACACAATGAATATCTTTGCTTGTTACAAATTAACTGTGGTAGTTAATTTTTTTATAAAAACGAAAGGTGTTAGATATACATTATACAGGATGTTCTGAATATGTAGTATATCTAAAATACAATAACTTATATTAACTAGCTATATGCATATAGCCTTCTAAGCATAAAAGGGATTTAACATTAAGTTAAATGTAATTTTAAACCTTACGGATCTTTTACAGCTGCACATGCAGTAAAATTAGAGAGATTTCGAAAAAAACGCGACGAGAGAAGTAAAAACGGTCCCTCCTCGGGCGCCAAATGTAGCGACCCAATAAATTGTTTGAAAAAAGGTCAACGATCTCCTTAAGAATATCAAGTTCTTAATTATTCTTAACAAACATAATATTCTATTATGATGATGATAATATGAACACTTAATGATAATTAAAAACTTAATTTTCATTCTGAACCCACTAATAAGTTTCAATGTATTTTAACTTTTCTTAATGAGTATGTTGTAATGCTATTTTACGTAGCATTAATAGACGATAAATGCACTTTCGGGTTATAAATAAATAATATTCGATCAATATAAAATAATATATTGATGCTTTGCATTACGCAATGTACATATTCAGGACTGATAATTGACCCTTTGTCGTTAGCATACTGTGAAATTAAACTTTGTATACCAGAAAATATTGAGAACACATAAACTATCTAGTTTTATCCCGAAGTTAATAGAAAGTAGAAAGTTTTACAACTCAAGAAGATGGATCTCGTTTGCGAGAGTTTGTATTTTAAGCTCACATAATACTAAGTGAAACACAAAATATGACGATAATCAACATAATTGAGGAAATTAAAGCGATTATTGCCTTCAAACTTACATATTATGCGAAATTTCGTGCTGTAATGTATTAAAAATGTACCAATCATAATTCACTCAGTTCAAACTAAATTATTCAACCTTTAGATTCAAATATGATACTTCTTGTCATCTGCAACAATTATTGTTCAATACGCCATCTCCACTATTCTAGTGTCTATGTAAATAAAATTTAAACATTTTATTGCAATTCCAAAGAGCAATAAGTAAAACAGAGAATTTTGTCTCTTCTACCCCAGTAGCAATCGCAAAACCTTACATTATAGTTAGATCAAATGTCAAATATAACAACTGAAATGTTGCCGCGCTACATTTGGCGCCTAAGCAGGGACTGTTCTACTTAAAAGAAAGAAGAGTTTTATAATTCTATTAAAATCATTTTACTTACTTCTTTAGTTATTTTGCGTAACTGTTGATGATCTAAAGTGAAACCGGTAAAAAAAATAATTAATATATTATGAAGTGGCTATTTAACAGAAACCTATATTTTAACGTGAAATTCGAACCACTAAACACGAAAATTAAGCTAAACGCATTTTTAATGAACCTACTGATAAGAAATTGGCAATTAGCTAAAAAATACTAATGTATTCAAATTGTTTTTATTGTGTACTTTAAAAATTGTGTAAACGTGAAATTATGGAAATTTGTTTTACTGTTTTGACTAGTCTGTAGTATACATAGTAGTACTACGGAATTTCCCTCAAAACTTTTCCTTATAGCGTAATTTCCGTTACTCAATAAAACAAAATACGTTTATTCATTCAAGAGCTTTATTTATGCTTTGCTGAAGTAAATTTTCAGTTGACTTCTGTAATTAAATTAGATTATGTTCTACATTTTTTTTAAAGTAAATTTTTATTTAATATACAAATGCGTATTTCGTTTTTCATTTTATTATTCTTCATGACGTTTTCCAAAAGTTGGATTATTATTTAATTTAAGAATATTTGCTTTTTAATTTCAAGCATTCCGGTTTAAGCCCAATTATCGATTCCTCATCTTATATAAATTTTGTCATTTAATCCTCCTATTTCATCTTTTTGAAAATTTTTGATCGAAAACGTAAACGCATTGTTTGTACAAGCATTTTAAAGAGTAGAAAATATTACAAAATTTTGATATAATAAAATTCCTATATGCGAAATATTTTAAAGTACCGACCAACTAAAAGGGGACTTAAAAATTAAGCTATGAATATTAAATTTAAATATTTAATTTTGTAAATGGTAAAATTAATAAGAAATGTTGGTTGTTAAAATTGAAATTTTAACGAATAAAAAAATAAACTTGAATTTTTATTAAAATTCCTCTTTTCATAATTTTATCATAATTTAAAAAATTCTGCATTAATAAATAAAATTTAATTTAAATCCACCAAAAATTACTGTAATACAACTTATATTTTTTATAAAACTGCATTTCCATGCATAGTCAACCACGCTTTGCACTGCTGTTTTACATTTTTAATCCCCTCGTGATTCATTCCCTTGGTAGAGCAAACGATTTTTACATTTACAAATTTCTTTACAACTGACAAGTATTGATTATTATAGCTTTTTGCAACTAAATTGAGACCATTGCTTTGATGATGGGACGTTATTTTCAGTTGATTGCGTTTTATTGTCGTCCTATTTTTCTATTTTGTCGTCAAATGCTATTATTTTGTTACATTAATGCAAATACAAAAATTTATTATTTTCCTAATTGAAATACAAACTTTATCAAATTATTTCTCTAACCAAAAACAAATAAAGTTACAAATTGCTTCGAAACATGTCCAAATTAATTTGAATCAATCAAATTGAGTTACTGCGAAAGTATTTTACTAATTAACATTTTCTTTTCTCAATTAAAAGTAAAACGTGGGTGCTTTTCACTTGTAATGATCTTGATATTTGTTTTTCTTGGATTGTGTGCTTTTGCAGTAATCAAAAAATATTTGATAAATTTATTTTAATTTGATAAAAAAAAATTATTTGTATTAATTTTGTACAGTACCGGCGTAATTAGAATTAGAACAATTAAACTGCGGAAGAAAAGCTTTAGTACGGTGTTAATTGTAATTATTAATTGTAGTTCAAATGAGTTTAAATACGAAAATGACTAAATTTGTGTAGAATTTTTTGAGACCATATCCTATCCAGTCGCAGATTTTAATTACAAAATACTGTGTAACGAAACTTAAGCTTATAAGTAAAGGTTCCGTGGTGTCCGTTTTAACCCGAAAATGCTTCTTTGTTTAATAAACAAGTTTATTCCCTACTTCCCAAAGGATTCCAATGCGACTTTTAGAGATAAACTATGTAACTAAGAAAATTGTTCAACTTGAGATAAAATCTCGAAAGAGATATAACCTACAGTTTTTGGTCTCCATCGAATTGAAAGCATTCCAATTTATATAAAGGTGCGAAAGTTTTATTTACGTAATTCAGTGCAAGTATCAATTATTTAAGCTTAAAGTTAAAAATTGAGATCTTTAGGAACTTCGCTTAACCAAAAGCATCCCACATATAAATTACTATTTTTAATTAACTACGTGGTTACTAAATAGAAAAAGGTCCAGTTCAAATGAAACTCGGAAATTTATAGCATGAACAGAAGATAAAGCGTTTTATCGAACTGGTTACATTCCCAAATCAGTTAAAATTATTTAACACTTATTATGTTATGTTATAAATTATAACACCAAATCATATTTTTTAACACCTCTATTAATTCTGAAAATACAATAAACTATTAAATTTTACTATTAATATGGAACAATTAAAATATTAATAGTAACAAAAGATTTTAAGCTTTCAGTAATCGGATTTTGTTTTCCTAAGATGTGTTTAGTTAAAAAAAAATTCTTAAATTTATTATTTGTCTATTATTTTCTCATTTTCCAATGTGGTGATTTTTTTTAGTTACGTATTTTAAAAATTTTTAATTTACCCCTAGTTCAAGGATCTCGAAGTGTTCTGATTCACTAAGAACTTCGGTCTATAAAACTCCCTTTCCAACTCGAAATTTTCAGTTTATAATCAACCTGCGTTTACGACAACTCACTTCAGATTAATAGGTATCTGCATTTAATTAAAATTGCAGTTTATGTACAACAATTTTAAAAAAATTTGGAAAACGCAACATCTTGAGTTACCTATATTTGATATTATTCAAATTATAATCCTTCTTACTAGTTTCATCATAAATAAATAATAATGCAATTTAATAAACATGATCAATTATTTCAAAGTCAATCATTATTAAAATGGAAGACAAATAGCAAACTCGGCTGATACATTAAAAATTCCATCGACAATAATAACGCCAAACGATCAATTATTTATATGACGCATATCAAAAACGATATCTACATACTATCAAGGTTTTGTGCATCATAACATCCAATTAATTTGCACAAGTGAATTTGATTTAGTCATTTTATTTATATAATTTTTTTTTCGTACATGTTTAAGATATTAATACCAATAGACAAATATCATACTTGGAAATTCGTCAATTCTATAGATTTACCAATCAGATTATTGAAATTTAGTCGTTGATCCAATAATCAATCTACGATTATGTTCGTCTAATTTCATGCTAGTCAAATTAAATTGATCCTATCTTTAAAATAGAAGCAATATTCAAAAATATAACATTTTGAAATACAATAAAGAAAGTTGGATAAATTCGGAATTTTGACTTCACACCTGTTAACTTTTATTTGCAAACAAATTATTGACATGAGCTTTCAGCAATTATATTACATTTATCTGATGAATTATTCCATATATCGCTAATGTTGTGATTGCTTTAATTTTTAAATTGTCAAGTTTTACAATTCGGAATACTACAAAAGATACGTGAGACCGAAGAACGTAATTTACAAATATAAACGGTAAATTTTATGGATTATTCAATATTTTGGGCAAAAAACTAAAGCTTTTAGCAAACCGCCTAAATGAAAGGTTCACTTGGTCCTAATATGGGTTATGGGTTATTGTAATTATGAAAAAACAAATAAGTTCCTCACCTTATTAAATCTAAACACAGTTTACATTTAAAGAAAAATGTAATTTTCACACTTTCTCACAATAATTCACTACTGCATGACTTGGGTAAATTTTTGACTAACCTTATTGGTTGACAAACCCTCGAAGTGCACCTTACCTATAAAAATATGAGAAATTCTGTAAAAATAGATTTTCTCCAAGCAAAGTTTCTAATTAAACCTACCTTTAACACTGTGGTCCTGCCACAATAGTAGTCGTCTCCATTCCATCACCAAACACAAGTTCAAACACTAGCACAATTTTTTAACGGCGACGAAAAATTCTATTTTAATAATCACTGATTTAAAACCAAGATTTAAATAAAAAAACACGATTATTTAAAGCTTCCATCAACCTTTTCTACAAGTTTCGACAAAAGTGGAAAATAATAAACAAATAAATTTTTAAGACGACGAGACGTCCAACAAGACGTTTGCAACAAGAATGAGTGCTGATTAACCATTTATTTCATAGTTAAATTCTGTTTTTTGTAATTTAAAAGGTGACATCAGGTGATAAGGATTTACACATGCGGTAAGCCGGAAGTGACAAAATTAATATAATTTGAATTTTGTTGAAGTACATTTAAACATCTACAAGGTGAAAGTAAAATATTAGTTTATAATTTTTGAAACAGATTAAAATGCAAATTACAATCAATTAGTTAGACATTTTGATTTTTTTTCTAAATGTTTAATAAAAATTGCAGGAATAATATCCGAGACAGTACTACACTATGCTTGCTCTCATTTTGCTTTAGAAATTATGCGAAAACATTAAAAATCTTTCAAGTGGAATGTTTTGGGACTACGTAGGACTTCCCAAGTTTATAATTATTTCGGTTCATATTTTAAAATCTCTGAATGTTATAATTTCCAACACAAACCAGAAGATTGAACAATATTTTATTAAAATTTAATTATTGCCGCTGAAGTCGACACTGTTTCTTAAAATGCCTAAATCAATTTTGTACAAAACGTGTTGATGGCTAAAAGTAGCAGCATTTCTTAAAATTAAGATTTATACTTGGTGAATCTTTGCGTATTATTTTAAATTGATTGTTCGTGTTTACAAACCAACAAAAAACTGTTTCAAGTTTAATAAATATGAAAATATTTAGACGAATTTTTAATAAAATAAGCATTATTTTTAAAAGTTTATTAAACAAAAAGATTTTCGATTCGAATTTAACATTTACAGTAGTTAATTTTTTATTAATTGATTTTTTAATTATTTTTATTTTTATTATTTTATCTATGTATGTAAAATTAAATGTTTGTCTGGCTGTCTGTTGCGTATGGATCCCTTTAACATAATTTAATCGGTATAACCACATTTATGCTTACAGATTAATGATAAGAGCCGAATCATCAAACCACATTATTAAATGCCGTAATCTGTTCCATCAGTTCGTTGTTGATATGTAAATCAAAGAAACTTTGGGCTGACAATTATACTCATTTGCCAGTTGTTACTGTAGCTAATGATGAGACTGTTCCACACGTTGAAAAAATTATCATATAACTGCAATCAAAGAGGAACTCTTCATTGGGCAGGCACCAACTGATCGACATGCTTAACCAGCAAAAAATTTTAAACAAAAAATAAGAAAGCTAATTGATGTAATACGGAAGAGCCATATTTTTGGAAAAACTTGCTGTAAGATGTATTCGATAAGTGTCAAAAAAGAGGTCTTCCGTATGCTCACATCTTAATATGGCTCAAAGAAAAAATTGAGCCAACGCAAATTGACAGTATTATTTCAGCTGAGATTCCAAATTCAAATGAAAACTCGACACTTTTTGAGTTGTCACTAAGGGTATGATTCATGGGTTGTCGAACAAATGACACGAGCGTTAGGGAGGAGACCCAAAAAGAACGCAGACCCAAAAGGACGCGGGCCTAAAAGGACGCAAACCCAAAAAATGAGTAATGTATTACATTTTTATTTCTGCTATCGTGTAATAAAAATTTGAAACATATAATTTACTGGATACACTGTTGAACATAACATATAAGTTGACGTCAAAGAAGCTATATTTGTAACATCCTCAAGCAACCGACATAAACAGAATCAATTCAGAAGTCAGACTGTAATAACTTATTAACAATAGAATTAGCGTAATCTAAAATAAACATCAAGATTCAATATAAGCAACCTTTGTGAATCGTTTTAAAATTTATAAACCTTGAAGGTAATATTAAGTCTAAAAGGTATGTGTAATTAATACATACACTTTAAAAAGAATATATAGCATCCTTCGTGGAAAAAAAAATGGATATGCATAAGGATAGCCACATTCGTATAGATATTGAAAAAATTTTGTTTTGTTTTGTTTTTTGTTTTTTCAGACAACCCTACACTGCTCACAGTGGCGTTCCCCCTTAACAATGATTGGAAGTCAAAAACTTATTTTTTACATCATTTTTAAACAAATGCTCTTCTACTCATCTTAATTGTATAAATCGGGGCTAAGATATTTCAGTTTCCTGAAACCCTTAAATTGTATGAAAATTAAGCTACTCTTAATTTATGAAAATTAATATTAATTTTATCGCCATTTCAGTTCAAATGGGAAAATTGAATTAATATATTATATTAAAAAATAATATAAAAATTACATAAAATCTGTAATAAAGCTATAAACAAAATTCACAACATTTATGATCAACATTAATTTATTAAGAAATATGATAATAAACAAAAAAATAACTTTGTATATTGTGAGGTAACCCTAAACAATTTTTTTAGATAACAAAAATATTATAACATAATGTTTGATATATAGTAAAACTTGCCTATCCTGTATTTGGAATCAAAAACATTTCTTTTTATGTTCAATTAACAATTTTTCATTGAAATTATTGTATAGAAGAGACAAATTTTCTGACGACGCCACTGTGAAAACAAAAATATTATTTATAAATTAATCTATATCTTAAACTAGCATATAAGTTATTATAAGTTATCGAGAACTACATATATTATTCAAATCAAAGGTCAACCCTACTTATAAACGTCAAATTTTTCAATGAAAAGTAATATATAATTTTAGTTCATAAAAATGTTTAATTCTGTAAACAAAAGTGCTGCCGACGAAGAAGGTAAATTTCGATGTTATTAATTGTTGTTTTTCTTACAAATATAATTTTTAGGTTTAATTAAATATTTGCCATTAACGCAGGAATATTTATCAAAAACTATTAGTTTAATAAATGAAATATATTTTAAACAAGAACAAATTTCAATCCTAGTTGGTCTGGATAAAAGTCCTGAAGGTATACAGGAACTGAGTGAGAAGTATGTAATGCGCATGATAAACCAGGAAATTTCATTCATTGCCGTAGAAGTAGCTACGGAAGATGTTATTGGATGTCAAATCAACATTTTAACTGTAAGAAATTCAACCAAAAAATATAGTGTTTTTAACGATGTTTTGTAAATTTAGTTCAAATCTGATGATAAGTCCAGTTTTTATTCCTGTTTCAACGTTAGCAATCCAATAGCTAAAGCTTACGTTGATATTAATATACAACTAGATGAAGCTGCAGATCCTTTTCAATTACTCAATACAGACTGTTATATGGAACCTGTAATTGCAGTGGTGGTACCCAGGCTTCAACAAAGTGGAGTCCTGAATATGCTGTGCCGAATGACACTTCGTACTGCAATAAGTTTAAGTAAAGGCGAATACGTGAAAGTTCCATTAAACGGTAAATCGTCTTCTTTACCACCTCAACAATATTTACCAACTGGAATAATTGTATTCTCTACAGTAGTTGGTACCAGGAAAGCGTCTGAGAAACTTGGATTTAAAGCAATTTACGAATTTGATATGAATACATTGAATTATTTTAAAGATAAATCTTTGAATGCCTTAAAAGTAGATGTTTTATTTAAAAATGTAGGCGAAAATAAAAAATTATAAGGAAGTATAATTTTTTAAATGTAAATTATTTATATATTATGCAAGTTACACAATAAAGCATTCATTCAGGATTAATATTTCTATTAGGTGAACACACGGCACGAATGCACGCAAAGTGATATACTGCTGGAAAATTTGCAACAGAAAAAATAATATATAAAAAATCTAGAAACCTATTCAATTATTGTTCTTATACGACTACGGGGATTTTTTCTTTAGAGTTTTTCGTTGGAATTCAAGTTCATATTTCAAGACTTTTAAATTATATAATTTCTAACAAAAAGGAAAGACAATTCCATATTTTATTACAGAACAGATCTTCTCAATATAGTAGGGAATAACACTTGAACAAAGCATTAGGACTGAAAGTAATAGGTAATAAATTATTTCTATAAATTAGTATTCATTCATAAAAAAAGCGTATGCCTCATCCACATAAGCTCACGGAGGGAAGTAAAGCTTTTTCAGCCGTACACGCAAAGAAATTTTAGTTTTAAGATTAAAAATCTCTACTTATAAATTAAAATTACAAGGATTCTTGTAAAAACAAAATAATGCAGGTCGAATTAAGAGGAATGCACTTTTGACATTTTTTATATTAGATTTACATTAAATAGTTTTTATTTAAAAATGTTATCGAATTTTTATCATTTGTTTAATTAAGCTTTCCTCGTTAATATTCTACAGCATTCGGATCACGACTATTTCCTGCGCAACTCATCACCGCCATCGTTCGTTGTTACCGAAGCCCTTCGAGTTTGGTTGCCACTCTTGTTTTCCCTTTTATTTCCCGTTATTGACGTTCGGTCCCTAATTGTGTATTCCTCTTTGTTGAGTTTTCTTTATTGCAATAAATTTCAAAACATTATAAACAAATAATATTTTGAGAACGTTGATATGTTTACGTTAAAAAATACAAAAGATGATTAACACTTTATTACAATAACCTGCAGCGATTCTAGCATACATATGCATACCTTGTACAATTTACAATGCAGTATAAATATTAGAAGAATACACCTATTATAGTTTACTTGTTTATACAAAATATTAGTTTACAATTTATTATCAGCAACTAAAACTATAGGAAATGTTGTTGTAAAGCTTCGGGTAGATTCTTGGGAATGTTTTTGTACAATATATTATGTTATTTGGTTTAACATAACACACGGGTTTTTACTTTTTTTTTATTATTTACATGTGTGCTTACAGTATACACGATAACAATACATGCTTATGCAATAAGATATTAATAACAGTTTTAATAAAACACATTCGCAGTTTGCGATTATAAGAATATAAATTGATAACAATAACAGCTTTTTTGCCTGGGACATTGATTTGCATCGACACTCCTCCGAAAGCGCAGGGTCTCTACAGCGAAAGCTGAAAAATCATAATGTCTTTTCAAAAAAAATTGAAAATTTTGGAATTAATTTACATTCCTATAAATGTGGAAAATCCGAGTACTTAACTGATATAAAGAGAGAATATTATCACGAATAGAAAAAAAGAAAACTACAGTACAACAAAAATAAGTTTTTAACTGTAAAAATTTATATAAAGGCAGTTGTAAATTATGAGAGGTAAACTCGAAATTAACTAGACCAAGTTTAAACTCCAGTTTCACATCTATTTTTATTATTTTTAATATTTACAATTTCAAAAAATAGAATATGGCACTTTAAACTTGGATATTAAACAAAATCTAAATAAAACATTAAGATAATGGAATTTTAACTTTAAGTTAGAAAGACATGTAGAAAATTATTATTTAAAAAACAATGAAAAGACATTAATTTCACACATTTGATAGGGTAGAACTAAGAATGTTTGAAAAAGAAGATTAATTTTATAGTTAATACTTTGTTTAGCAATCTCGAGCTTAAACTGACATTGGAATACCGTCCATTACAATAAGTTTTCATGCTTGAATTTTAAAAATATTTCGGTATTTTTCTTAAAATTTAATTAATAAAAAATAATCTAAAAAGAGGCAGTTTCGTTTTTACCCTCAAAATTACAAAAAAAGTACAAAATTAAATTTTTTATTAAAACTGCCAAAATGTTTCTATAGAATCTAATTTTAACTTTTTATTTATTATTATTAATCGGAAGGACGACATCCCATCGCCTTTACATAACGGCTTTTAACTAAATTATATATTTTTTAACATTACATTTTTTAACTTTAAGAAATATTTTTTATACGCCCCTGACGACATAAGTTAGGACTACTTTGCTCTTTCAGTTCATGGTGTACAATGATAATTATACAAAACTTTCTCGGCATAACTAATACTACAATATGAATTTATATTTTTGGGCAAATATCATCGTAATGTGAACATTTTTGAATATTGCGCCAATATAAGTTATCAATATAGCCCCAATATTGCCTGTAAAGATACGTATCTTAAACGCGGAAAAAAATTTCTTCAAATTAATACCATTTTCGTTCTTATCCGTTATTATAGAAAGCAGAAATAAAAATAAAATTCTATATCATTAAAAAAATCCCTGAAGCCCAGCCGAACTCGAAAATTACAAAATTTTAAACGATGAGAGCAGTCGGTCGTTTCAAATCGTCACTCTAAAACACACTGTCACATCTACTTACGAGTTACACTCGGACCGTCAATAGAATGCCATCGTAACGTACTTTCTTATGTAAAAATTAATTTTTCAAATTCGATTATTTCGAAATTTCAAAGAAAGATGTATGTTGATCCATAGATCAATCGCTTCATTTTAATATCGAATTTTAGTGATATCCATAGAAACCTGTGGGGGCACTTGGTTGGCGTACTAGACCCGGGGTTTCTACAGCACGCACATTTCGTAGCCCGAGCCGCATTGATGTGAGATAAATTGGTTATTAATGTATTTAGGGATTATTCATAATTAAAAAAATTATTTTTAAAATTAATATCTAATTGTTGATTTAATTTTACAAATTTCACAAAAATTACTTGAACCAAAGTCTCAGTTTAACTGAGTTTCTTTAAGAACTTTTATAAAATTATTTTGTTATTTTTAAATGTGCCCTAAAATCCACCTCTTGCATTAAATCATTTTGTGCTTAATTTAGTCTGGCGCCGAATTGTTGAGATTCTGTAGTTCTTTTTTATTGGGGATTTCTGTATGCTCTCAGTTTTATAATACATCTGTGAATGGCAAACTATTAATTTCGGAAGACTTCATGACAAAGGTGAAGCTCTACAATGTCGTGAAGAAATCTGAGTTGCATTTAGAGTGATTTTCAAGGAATTGCAAACGCTTCATTGCATAATTGCATTATCTGCAAATTAGATTTTTCTTTCAATGTTTCCAAGTGTTTAAAATTCAGCGTGCGGCTTATTTTTATCTTAGTAAAACTTTATGCTTGGTTAATTGTCTTCAAAAATGTCCATCTGTATTTGTTTATCTTGTTTGAATTAATCCTTCAGTTCAGTTTTATTTTTGTTTAAGAGTGCTTAAGTCTTTCGTGTCGTTCGAAAAATGTTTTTTAATTTAAATTTAATTATTACTTAAAAATAGATTTCGCTAGAAAAAATTGAATCATATCACATGGCCAAGGATTGATTTGTGGTACACATCACTACCTTGGAGAAAGTGTGGAATGAGAATATTACAGCCCATCAATTTAAATTATACAGACGGATGGACAGGCACGAAGCCAGACAATAAGGCTTTTTTGCTACACTGGGTATGTAGATGAAGCATCAATTAAATTTATATAAGTTAAGATAAATTATTTGTATAATTTACTTATTTTAACGGACAGTAGTATCGATTTTTGAAATGGAGATTTTTTACTTTCAATTTGATTCAATTTTTTGCTACTGCGTTTTCTTAACAACTTTTCATTACAATAATTCAGTGCACTACAACCACTTAATTCAAAACCATGAACATGCATAATGTTGATTTTCTAAAAGCAGAGAAAGCTTTTGTATATTTTATATTAAAAGTACATGATGGAAACTAATCTTCACAATGTGGGTTAAAAGGAAAGAAGTGAAGACTAATCTGAAATATAAAAGTAAGTGCAATGTTAAACTTTTAGTTATTTATTTCGGTCCTCTCACTAAATAGTTGGTTTTTATTAGCGTTTAGTTTTCTTTTTGGAAAAACTATTGTATTTTGCAAAGTGCTGAACATTTAAGTGGTTTTAAAAGACATTCTACAAATATTACCATTTCGAAATTAACGCATCAATTTAAACTTGCACTGGCTTGCTAAAGAAAGCAAAATGTTGAAATAACGGTTAAATGTGCTTTTAGTATGTGACTCTTACTTAAATAAAAACATAAGGGAACATTTAGAACAATAAAAGCTTTTATACAAGCAAGCTTACAATCGCTTTTCCTAAATTATAACATTAACAATATCGCCAGGTGTGCCTGGAAAATTAAATCGGAACAAATAAACAATTTAAAGTTTTTACAATTTTATTCAAGGTATTCGTACAACTTTGTATTTTCGTTTCCGGTTGGAGGATTTTGCAAGATGAACAAAATGATACCTATACGTTTGCCTAAAAGTAGACAATGTAACAAATGTCAATTCACTAATGCCCTGTGCTGACAAGGCATCAGGACTTGTATAAATGTATCAATTTCATTTAATCGATATTTTCACGTTGTTTAATCTTCTTATTGTACGTGTACCTTACTTCTTTCGTAAACCCTCAAAAATCGTTATCAAACCTCAGTATTATAGAAATGGAATTAATTTTACTTTATTCCTTGATTGATTTATTAGAAAAATATCGGAGGCTGTTACAATATAAAACGTAAAATAAAGCTAAGAAAAATAAAAAAAAAGCAATTCAAAACATAACATTAACTTTTTTTGGGTTAATTTTTTATTTCAGCTTTTAATCAAAGTTTTAATTGCCAGGATTTGGAAAAACCTAAAAATTTAAATTTACTTTGTAAATATAAATACACATTTTTTACCTATGATGTTTCTTATTTTCGTTAAGAAAAAATTTTGCAAGCTGAAACTGAACTACAAACTTTGACTTATTAAATAATCTGTAGTTTAGTTAGTGCCCGAAGCGCTAAAAAACGCGATGAAAGCTGAAAATTACACAAAATTAAATCTTATGTCGTGTGGATTCAAATCCAATCTTGAAAGATACTTTTTTCAATTAAACTTTAGTATAAATTTCCTATTTTGGTTTGTACACTGCTTTATTTTCAAAACAATGGCCTAAATTGAGCATTGCCATTCTTAACAAAAGTTAAAATAAACAACACATCAGATTAACACTATAATTTTTACACATATTTTAAGCAAAATATGAAATCTAAATGATGCTAATTTTGTACGGTTGACATCAAATCAAGCACTATTTTGTGAACATAACTATAAAGCTAGCTGCGAGCACAGCACAGTCTATTTGTTCAAAAAACGCACTAGACATAGTTAAAAAGCAAGAGATCCCATTCAAGTTTAGCAATTGTGTTTTTGCGCATTGTATTAGGATATTTTCTTCTTATTTCTTACGCAGCTATAAATTCTAGCAACAAATTTTTCAGCTATGCTATGTAATTTCAAAATTATTTTATTGATTTCATTATTATTAAGTAATTTCTATAAAAGGGCCACATATACGTTTTTATATGTTTTAATCCTCATCAGTAATTTGTCTACACTTTTAAATTAAAAATTTAACAAAACAAGCTTGCATTTGCATAAGTCAATAACTTGTTAATGTTATTTAAATTTAAAAAAAAGAACGCATTTTTATAAAGTTAAAATCCAATTTGAATGAAATTCAGTTGTAATGTACTGTAACGGGTTTTGATATTTTTGACCACTTTATTTACTGTTTCGCCGAATACATGAATGTGAATAATAGATTTACCTGTAAGCTACCAAATGGGATTTGCATTTATTAATGTATTGAAAATAAATATATTGTAGTTTGTTTGAGAACAAATCATAACAACGCATACAATTCGCAAGATTAAATAAACTCTTCGTTAACGATTAACTCAGAACTTGTTTGTACATGAGCTCTAGGTACATAATATTAACGGAAGACAATAATATACGAATTGAAGCTGACGATTTCCAAACATTGTAGTTCCCAGCATATTTCATGAACGATTAGGAAATTTGCTTCCAGTTTAAAATCGAGTAACATTTTAAGATATTAGTTTTACATTCTAAAGAATATAACTATCCTGTGTCTAGGATTTACATATTATATTCCTTGGCAGGAAGGATTAAGCCTCATAAAATATATTTCAAGATATAGCGTTTTCAATTTATTCATATCCTATTTTACCATTTTCAATCTCTTATTATGGGCAGCAGTATCCGTTACAACTATTTTCCGCCATTGTCTATCCTGAACCCTTACATCCAGTCACCATCGTACCCTGGATCTATCTTCTTCGGGTTTCCATAATGCTCATTTTTTACTATGATATTGTCGCTAAAAATCAAGTAAATCACGACAGGTTTTCATTGACATTTAATCTTATTTGGATGTCGTGGTATACACAATTCGATATTAAAATTTAAAATAACTGCACTATTTAATCTTATTATCAGGAATTTAAAAGCGTAGTCCGTTTAACGGAATATTTTAACAAAATTCTAATGAACTAAAAATGACCTTACACTTCCGTAGTTGAAGAGTGATTTCCTGATTTTCTCCCAAATCGTTAAACTTAAACACAAAAAAAAGGCATTTATAATAAACGATGATCATCAAATTACAGAACAACCACTAAATGGCGTTGTTCAGCACGCTACAATACTAATAGGACCTTGAAAGGAAATCTAAGGATTCTTCTCAATAAAACAATATACTCGTACTGATAGCAATTCTGTAGCAATTCAAAGTCTGTAGGAAAAAGTTTGAAAATTACATTAACTCTGTATAAAATGTGTTATTTTTCTAAATTTAATTTAAAATTAAATTTATTTTTTGCTTAAGATCAATTACGTTTACGAAAAGTGACACATCAGCTTTAACTATTGATTGACGTTAAGTAAACTTTTAAATATTGTTTTCAGAAAAACAAATATTTTTAGAAACATTTACTTTTATTTAACTTTTTGATTAAAGAATTTGTAAATATTCCTTCTATAAATAAATGACTATTTGAAAAATAATTAGAAAATATAAAGTTTATTTTTTTAAATTTTATTTTATTAGTTTTTGACAATAGAACACACTAATCACTATCATTTAGATTCCAGACCAATCGAATAAATCACATAAAAGTTATCGATGCGTTTAGTTTTATAAGTATAAAACTAAACGAATCGTTCGTGATTTCTGAAATAAACTTAAACTTAAAATATTAGCGGAAAATGTTGAGATTTATTCAAAATATTGAAAGTTGCATTGCGTAATTAAAAATCAAATGTGTTTTTTTTTAACTATGAATTTGGTGGCAAAGCTAGGAAATACCACCATTTATACTCACACAACTAGAGGAGATACGAAAACAAGGTTCCGCAAAGGCTACAGTTAATCCCTACATTTGAATGAGCTCCCTAATAGTTACTAACAAAACATGGAAACTTTGATATTTAGTTTATATTGAGGTAAACTTACCTAAGAATAGTTTTAAAAGTTATAGAACTTTTATAAAAATAAATGTTGTTTGCAACCAAAATTAGGCAATAACAAGTTGTTTTTGCCCTAATTCACAAAAAAAGAAGGTTTGTGGTTAGTTTCTAGGTATGTATGTGCGTGTCTGAAATATAGAATCGATTTTGACTGAACTCTCACTAATTTACCTTAGTTTTCCCATGAATGTTGTATAAATCTCATTAATCCATTCGTGAGTGTCATTAAAAAAATTGCACTGTAAAGTTAGTATAGCACTAATTTCCGAATATTGATTACAAATATTAAAATTAATCAAAACGCAAAAAATTAATTGAGAGCAAAATAATCAAAACATATAATATCATATTTCATCTAATAAAATAATATTAACAGTAAATTTTTTTCTATACTGTAATTTACCTCCGCGGAGGTTTCTTAAATTATGATTAAGACATACATAGCCCTAGGTTAACCTTTCTTAAACTTTTCGAGAAACTTTTGTGCGTGAATATTAATTTATTTAGCAACACACTGTTTTCCTGAACACTAAAAGTTGTATTACTTGATTTTAAATAAATCTTATTAGAAAAGTTCCTACTTCACATTTGAAAGGTAATTTAAAATCAATTAAAACTTTATAAAAGCAAATTAATTTATTTATTATTGGAACAAGAAAATTATATTATGATATTTGAGATACAAATGATAACCAATTATGAATATAGACATAAAGATCATCACACCACACTGTATCTAAAGACCTCAGCTTCAACAATTAATATTATTTCGATTTTGACTTAGCAAATTGCAATTAATGGGATAGGAGGCACAGTTGAAACGGATAGGCATGCGGTTATTGGAGCAGTCAAAATTACTCTCATCATATCTATGTGTAAACTTTAACAACCAATAAACGCAACAGAGCTGTCTTTTTTTGTCTTTTTTTTTGTAAAACAGTTTAGCTGTTCCGCAAAGAGAAATTTATATAATAATTGGTACTCCATTATATTCAATAATTCAACAAACACTGCTCCAATTCATTTATCAGCTTTCTAGACGCATGTTCTTGACTGCCAGGCTCAAGTATCGGGTCAATCTAGGATGGTTAAAAATATTTAATACTGCTGGAGTTACTTTTCATGGTTCGGGTTTTTCAAAAAAATTATTGATTTTATTGATTAGGTGGATTGGTTAAGTACATTTTTGAAAATATTAGTTAGATCAAATTGTCAGAAATCAATGAAGTTTAAAAGTCCTTGGCTAGTAGTTTTCAATTATAGCTTGATTACTAGTATAAATGGTTATCTATTGATATTTTTTGAACGTCGCATATTTTATCAATATCTCATAAATTATTTTATGATGCGAATAGCAAATATAATAATAAGATTGCTTTATTTGTGTATGACCCAAAATACCCACTAAGATTCCATCATCCACGTCATCATGATGCGAATAAACTTTCAATATTAGCTAACTGTAAAGTTTACAGTTGCATTCGATAAATATTCGAAGGTTTTCAGCCAGGTTTTGGATTTTCTTTGATCCGCAATTTTGAGACAACCGTTTTTGAAAATATCAAACTTTAAACTAAAATCAATGTTTTGAACGACAAAAATTCTCTTGCAGTAGTAAACAAACAGCCGGAAATAATATTTAAGATAAGATAACAATTACGTAGTCTTTTTATTAAAAATTACATAACCAATTAAGTAATTTTGACGCTCTAAATTAATTTTGTAGTATATAGTGACCGAAATATATTTCATAACAAAGTCAAATTATAAAGGTTCCTATTCTATATTTAGAAAATACAAGTAAATAATTTATTCATAAAAAATTTACAATGAAATATTTGAAATTTTGTCGTAAGTAATTTATTATTTATTAATAATTATTATGAACGAGAATAAAAATAGATATTTGTTTATTTATCATTTGGTTGTTTATTTTGTTTAATTTTAATCTATTGAATGCATGAATAATGGACTTATTGTCAATGAAAGAATAATATTCATAATATATTAGCATATTTAACTTTTTGCTTAATTGATTATTTTCTTTCTTCTTCTTGTGGGTTATTTATTTTTTATTATCTGACAATGACAACACCTGGGATTTGTGTTCTGTAGGTAAACCATGAGCCACACCAATCCATTCATTGCGATGATTTAAATTTAAACAAATGCAGAACTTTTTAAATTTTTTTATTTCAATGTTACAAATAGGTTAATATTGACCGCACTCTATCTTAA
Source organism: Cantharis lateralis (assembly GCA_963170105.1). Taxonomy (NCBI): domain Eukaryota; kingdom Metazoa; phylum Arthropoda; class Insecta; order Coleoptera; family Cantharidae; genus Cantharis; species Cantharis lateralis. The sequence goes on from OY720625.1 coordinate 39,992,365, forward strand.
AAAGATCTAAAGTGAACCGTGTTTTACCTAATGTAAAATGGAAATACAAAAATTTACATATTTTACACCTAGAGAAGTCAATATTGTGTGAGCGATAATTGTAGTCCATCACAAAATTTTTAATTTATATAAAAGCAATTTGTTTATTTAATTTAAGTTGCATAATTTAACATTAACTGCTTGGTGTATGAAGTGTGCATAACAAAGGAAACTCGAAATGGCTTAAGAATTGTACGAAAATAATTGTGTTAATGTTAGAACTTAGAACTAAAATCGTGTTGCTACTGGCGCAGGCTCGTGCTGTCAGAAGCTTTCGTAAAAGGATAAAGGATAATTCAGTCTGTTACTACTTCAAGTACGTTAAAGTGTTTCTTCAAATGTTCAACGGACGCAAAAATCGCGTGCTTTAATAAAAAACTTTTCGGGTTATTATTTTGTACAACTTTATTATGTAATTAATTTTACTGATTATAATATGATGTGTTGGTATTTATTGTGTATCCTTTATTGGACTTGCCTATTCAATGGTAAATATGAAATAATAATTCGCTAATTAAATTTTTTTCGTAATTCCTTTGAGAAAAATTTGTAAACCTCCAGTCGGACCTTGCTTTTAAATTAAAATTTCCTTTCTGCAATCTGCATGACCCTTCAAAATACGTAAGGTTTTTAAAATCTTAATTTTTCAAATCTGATTTATGCCGAACGAAAAGATGAACGATTAAATAAAAGTTTGAAAGTTTTTCATGTACCTACGATTTCTTTTTAATAATAAAGCCTGCGTTACATATTTCAAAAATTTTGTTAGTATTATTTCAAAATAAATTTTAACAAGTTTTGTGATACTGGTGAGAATCGATTATATTAATTTCAAGTTATATGTGAACGTGAAGTTTAATTTCACATTTATAGGAAAAAGTTTTACATAAAAGTTTTCTATCTGTTAAATATTAACCTGATATATTACATGACATATTTCGTATAACAATATAGCCATTTCATCATTTTTGAAATTTGTTCTTTTAAATTAATGGTTACAATAGTTTTAGCTTTTATTAATATTTTACTGACGCATCCACAAGATTAACCCAATAGCAGCTTTTTATCATTTTTGTAATCTTTTACAATAATAAATTGCCGGACATTAAGCAAAATTGAATAATACGCTTTTTATTGTTATACATTTGTCTGATATTTTATTCCTTCGTACCTAGACAGAGCTTTTATGAATTGTTTCGTAGTTTAAAGCACATGGAGTAATATAATTTACGATAAGCAACAGCATAAAAATTAAATACAGAATTAGCAATAAATATATTCAAGAGTCTTGGAAGTTTTTATCGCAGTGCAATCTTGAAGTTTTTGTAAGAGATTACGTAATTTATGATCAAATAAAATTAATTAATCCAATGGGGCTAATTCAACTATTTTTGCGTACCCAATTCACAAGTTCCTGTCTTGTAGATAATCACCCTATATATATCTTAAGGTGATCGCTGTTCAATTGAACAGCAATATATTCTAATTTTTTATCTTTAAAAATTTTACAAAAAAATTTTACATTATTTTTCAAATTATAAGTTAAAAATAAAATAGGAAATAATATTAGATAAGCACTTTATTGTAACGGGAAATTATGATTAATATTTAATATAATCCTCCAGTTCTATTTACAGCTTGATGAATACGTTTCGGCATACTCAATATTAATTTTTGTAGAACTGTCACTAGTATGACACCCAGGCTTTATTAATTGTTCCATTCAGTTTCTTCAGACCGTGGAATTTCGTTCTATTGGCATAACCCACTGCATAAACTAATGACGCAATAATTCGATTTTACATTCCTAAAGTCCTGCCATTGATTTTCACAATTTGCGATTAGCTGCAAGTTTTCAGTTTTTATCGGGTTACTGTACTTCAAACTTCATGAAAGGATGTCGCCGCAAAAGTTTCTACTCTTGAGCTGCATGAAATGTCTAAAACCTTTTGAATGCTTAATTGCTTCTTTATTTGACGAGAATACAATAATGTCTGAAACGAGCAGAACAATTACATTAAAGCATAAGCAATTAACATCAATATCATTAAAAATTTGCCACTGAATGGATTAACGATCCTTCCGTCTCCTTTTTACATTTTTGATTACTTTTAACAATTGCTGAATCACAAATAGTGAGAATTAAACCTATTAATTATTAACTTATAAATGTAATGTAACTGTAATATCACACAGAATACTTATATTTCAATATGACATGAAAGTTGTCTTTAAGTTGCTTCTAGAGGTAAAATTTGTTTTTACAAAGATACAAATGGATTGTAGCTTTATAGTCACAGATATTAATATTGAAATGATTAATGTTACTTATCTAACTAAAAAGGAAAATTTTCTTAAAAACGAAAGATTTTTATTTTCTTATGTTGTTATTAATATGTACATATTATATATCTCATTTTTGACAAAAATAAGTATACTTTGTCTTTCATAATATTATTCTTTATCCACCACTGTCGTTATATTCTGACGTTTGATTTTATATCTGCATTGAACGGTAAATTTAATGTTTAAACGTAAATAATAAAAATCTAAAATGTCTGATTTTTTTCTTAGAAAAGTGAAATGTAAACATAAAGTTTCGGGATATAATATAATAACGTTCATTTATCTCTCAATTCTTTTTAATTAACGCAAAACAGCTCTGATTGGTCGACATTTTTTGCTAACCTAAAAAAATGTATACACACATTTTAAAAAGAATTTAATAACAAAATTATTCTACAATATTGGGATTTGATGATTATATACGAGTAATATACAATTTTAAAAGTAAACATATTATTGATTTATATCCACTAATTAAACTGAACAAAAATAATATTAACTATATATTATTTAGTTAGTATTTATAATAACATTTTGGTTATTACGCATAAGTAAATAATTATTCTATCAAATTTTGTCAGTATCTACATATGATTTTATTTTTTGGTCAACAGCTTTTAAATTTTTTGTCAATTATAAAATTACAGCAATACATTTTAGTTAGTAAATTTATTGGTTAATCTATTTTTGTAACCTTTTCTAATATAAAACGAAACAATTATTTTGAAATTAAAAAGATGGCGGGCAACGCTCAAGTACGTTAACTTGACTTTATTGAACTCTTTCGCTCTGACAAAAGCAAAACTTCCGATTGTTCTTGGTTAATACCAGATTTTTTTTTCCGGGAATTCAACATGGACAAGCACCTTATTGCCAAAATATAAGTCGAAAAAATTGGTACCGATACTGAAAAAACTTTTTTTCAAACTTTCATTGAATTTGATTCCACATTATACGCCACGGTTTAACTTCTTCCGGCATAAGCGACAAATGGTCTAGTCTAGTCTAAAGTCATTTTATATTAGCAGACATAATTAAACCACAGAAACTTGTCAAACTTGCATTTTCACATTCAGCGAGATTTAAATTGACCGACAACTGGTCAGCAAGTTCACTGCTTAATCTCATGACTATACAATAAACCACCCGAATTTATTCAGGTTTTTCTTAAATTCAAACTAATCTTTTATTTTCTATATATAGGTAAATTATCCTGTGCGGAAAATGTTACTTTTAAATTAAATTAAAATCAGAAAAATATTTATTTTTAACCGGTAAACTTTTTCAAATTGACTAACAACCAAGATATCTGGATTTGTAAAATAAATATTACCACATTTGAATAAACTTCGAGTGTTCTTTCCTGAATTTTAAAATTAGAAGATTTTATTGGAAAATTATAAAATTCAATTTAAATTTTAATTCAACTAAGAGTATTGATTATATTTTGTATTGTGGGCTTTAGTACAAATTAAAGGAACCGTATAGGTCCTTAATACTTATCTTAATGTAAATCCAATTCATAGAATGGTATTGATTGCTTGCAGTTTCATCTCGAATGCAGTTTGAATAGCTTGCAACTTTTTCTATTTTACGTCATCCTCTGCTTTCAGTTAAACTTTGATTAGAAAAATATCAAACGCAAATGGATTTATTTCATTTTCTGATAAATCCGATTATTTAAACAAACTTCTACTGAATAACTCGGAGATTTTATAATTACTTTTTCTATTTTTAACCGGAATTGCAACAATTTCGGGATTTTCATTCAAGTAGGAAGCGTTGGTTCTAGAATGTCGCTTTTCTTCGTTTTTCCTAGTTGTAAAGCAATAAAAATAAAGCTTTCATATACACGCTTCTATTCAACAACATTTTCTCATTTGTTCGACTTTAATAAGCTAGATGAAAATTTATGTAAAATAACTTTAAATTAGTTAAATTTCTTTAATTACACTAATTTATTACTAAGTTACCTTTCGTTATCGTCATGTTTCAAATACAGATTTATTATTTAATTATTATGTAATTATAAACAAAATTCATAACTTATTTAAGCGAAAACTTTTAAATGTTAATAACCCGGAAAATGCGGCTTTTATTTGAATTCCTACGATTTCAGCTTCTTTTGAAATAGCAAAACTCAATGAAAATTAAAACTAGACTATGAATAATATTAGGAAATGATGTTACTAATTAGGATTACTATAATGGGGAGGTTCCTAAATAATGGGGACGTTCATGGTCCAGCAATTAGTGCTTTTAATTGCTTAATGCTGACCTGCTGCATTTAGAATATGCCTTCAATATTTTTAAATTTTAATTTTTTTACACTGATTCGCTTTATTTGTCAGTATTTTGGTATTAAATAAATTTATTTTTCTTTGCGTAAAAAGATAGCACTTTATACGTTCTTCATGTTGGAGTAGGTAAAGAGGTTGATCCTCTTTATCTTCTTTTCATCTAGAACAGCTTGTTTTATATTTATTCGATGTTGCCTGTTGTTCGCGAGATATTTTAAGATAGGTCATTTTCAAATCTATATTCTAAGTAGCTGGACTTATTGACAAACAGTGTGTACAATTATTAATAATAAAAACTTTAAGTTAAATTTAGGATGTTATATTTTAAAATTAAAGTTATTTAAACATATGTCTCTGGCATGCAAACATGCCAACTCCGGTCGGCAAAACTTTGAAATTATATTTAGTTGAATTAATTTCAGTTAATAATCAGAATTATTATTAAATATTTTATTATAAATTTTCTAAAAATAAACGTCTGTGTTCATGTTTCTGTTTGAATCCTTCTGATTCATATAGATGTTGAGTATTCCAAGTGGTTCTCAATTGTCTATCTTATAAATTTAAATTAATAATAATTCAAAATATAACGGTTACATTTAAAAGAAATATAATTTATTTGTGAAATCTAACTCTAAATTTAATTACAGAATATTAAATTTTAATTACGTTATAATTATTATTATTTCTAGAATTTACGATTTCTGTTTATTTTTTTAGTGAAAAATTTTTTTTTTTAATTTGCTTTATGCGTGGATATAATATGGAAATTCGTATAGGATAACAAATTTATGGTTAGCTGTCTGAAGGACCTGTCGAGTGCGTCCCCCCTTTCAGTGCGGACTTGCAAGAACGGAATTTTAAAAATTTATTGATTTTGCCCCGCATCTTTATAAATAATTCAGCTCTCTGTAGAAATTTGCAGCTTCGTCTAAAATACGGTTACATAAAATATATTTTTGTCAAACGACGATGAATAATTTCAGGTCATCTAAATTAAATAACGGTAGCAGCCAGTACAAGCTGAAAATTAAAATTTGTTTTTCTCGTAATATTCGGATTTCCGCCGCCTATTGATATTTTTTTACCAAGTACGTGGGCCTTTTAAATTTATGTATTTCGAATTCGATCGTCTTTAGGGCTATTTTTTGAAAATGAAGTTCCTTGATCTATTTAACTCAAATTTTGATATTTTTTAATATTTGTCGTTTAGGATGAATGTTTTTACTTAAAATAATAAAAACTTTAATTCAAATATATTTTTAGACGAAACAACTTCGGTAATAATTCTTAAAATCAATATTTATATTTGTAATTACGCTCTGTAGTTTTTTTTTACAATTCCTCTAATTTTTAATTGGATTTTTTTCTCCTTATATTATGTATATTGCGTATTTTTTTCTCCCATTTATGTGCTTCCCGTATCTATGTATACGTCTACTTTTAGTTTTTGTCTTGCGAATCTTGTAAATAATTGAAACTCTTACAAAATATTTGCATTTTACTATGTAACTGTAAAGCTTGCAAACTGAAATATCAGGATTTCTTAAAGAAAATTTGCATTAACTGATAATTTTTTTTCTTTTCTGCCATTCTCGAATTTACTTAAGAACTCATAATCACAAGTAGATAACATATTATAAAAAATCAATTGAAGAGATTTTAGTAGATGTTACAAAGATATTATGTGTCCAAGTAATTTATTTAATCTAAAAGGATGCCGCAATATTTTTTAAAATAAGAAAAATTAAAATCGGTTTATAAGTTGCTGAGACATGCCACCTCATCATTTTAAAATGTTTTACTCTTCACCTCGTGGGAATTAAGAAAGAAATTGTTTTCTACTTTACAGCGAATTTCAAGGATTCATTTTCAAGAATTGGTGACAGTTAAAAATTTAAATATACGTATTTGCTTCAACGATGTGCTATTTGGAGTTACATTGTCAAGAAATTTATTTAACTCTTGTATTTGAATAAAATGAAATATTTTAATTCTTAAGACCTGCTATTTTTAATATACAAAATTATTTGTCTACCTACACAAATTACGAATGCAATTACAATTTTAATCCAGGAGTTCAATCCTTAATCCTCGCACTTGATTCCTTGAGAGCCATTATCCAAAAACTGTATTGGGAAGTTTTCGTATCTTATTTTGTTGGAAAATTTCCGAATGGCTTATTTATGTTAGCTTTCGGTACATAAGCTTTTAATGTTTTATTGGTCCGACAAGATTACTGGTCTGTGGCAGAATAGCCACTCACATAATTTAATTATGTGTGAATATAGAAAAAACATTAATATTTTGAAAAATTAAATGTTCGATTTTGAAAAAAATTCTGAGGAAGATAAAAATTGTACAAAACAAGTGTTGAAATAAATCATTATTGAAACTGATAACATAAACTACTGTTTCCTTATAAAGCTTTTAATATTTTACGTTTAGATTCTAAAGGAGAGATTACGTGCTAGAAACAATTTTTGTGCTTTTTTCAGTTTTTGTTGTTTATTCTGCTACAAATAAATACCATTAATTATCTGGTAATCCTACAGAATTACTAATACGAACTTCTTTTATTTAACAGTTAATATTTTTGCAAAATGTGATGGTTATTAAAAGAAAACAAAACTCGCAAATAAATAAATTACTTATCCAAATTAAAAAAGCGAAAAAAATTTAAAATGTTACAAGGTTTTTAACAACAAAATGTTACTTTTTAATCTCTTAGAAAATTAGTAAACAGAGACGCTCTTCATTAGAAGTTTAAAGGGTAATAAGGTGACACTACGCGAACTTTTTTAATTACTTTTTACTTGCTGTAGTAGCAATACCTATTTAGTAAGTTACAAATTAATAATAAAACGGCAAGGTGTGGGATATTCTGCTGTTTAAATGTTTTAATTACTGAAATTCTTCTACGCCCTAAATTCAAATTTAATTCAGCTAACTCACGAAAAATGCCAAAATTATTTTTAATACAACTTTTAAACAAAAATTAATACAATTTTTTATATAAATTTAATACTTGAGTGAATTTTAGAAAATATAAAATTTATGACTTATAAAAAATGTATTAGAAATTATTAACCAGTAAATTAATCGAAATTTCTTCATAATATGCTTTCAACAATAGTTCGTTTTAATGTTAATCAATGTCCTGTATTTCTAGATCGTATCAAATGACATTATACATTTTAATTCCGTTTCTTTTTCCATAATAATAACTGTTTATTTATTAAAACATGTAACCATAGCAACAAACCATTACTGAAAGTTTATAAAATATTTGAATTATTTGTTTAAAAATCTACAGAAAAAGTTTAGAAAATTTATTAGTTTTGATGTAATTGGTTCAATTGGGTTTTTGAACAAAAAAATGTTTTGTCAATTTTTATTTTATTTTTTATTTTTTATGTAATTAAAAAAAAATTTATATTGGTTTTCAATATTTCAAAAATTGATTATTATTTTTTATTCAAATACCCAATTTAATAATTTCGATTTAAACTTTGAGTCTTTTGAAATTCCTTGTAAATTTTTTTTCGTGGATATAATGTAATCAAAATTTGATAATCATCCAATGTAAGAATCAAAGACGCTTTCTGAAAAGTTGTTTTAAAAAAAAAAGATGCTTATTATATGTTTCTACCGAAGTCACCAATCTAACGATAGGATGATAGAATTTAAACCAACTGCCTGCCGAACCGCTACAAGGGTTTAATATTACATTTTAAATTTTATATTAAAATAATTTATTTTATCAAACTCTAACATTCTTCAATAATATTAAATTTGTAAAATGGACATATTGCATTAGGCGATCAAGGCAATGAAAACATTTCCTAATTTATTATGACATCAAGTTTTACTTTTTCAATCAATTAATTTGATTGATTTTGAAATAACATTATTTGTGATTTTAAAAATATCAATTTGAATTCTAACAAAATATAAAATTGTATGTATCAAAGAAATTTTATTAAACCGCTATATTCATATTTTCTGTATTGACTATTTGTTACAAAATTTTTAAATGATTAATTGTTATATTATTATCAAACTTATTATGTAATTTGTTTTTATTTGAGGTTTTCCGTAATAACTGGGTTATTAGTATATTTTTTGCAATTTAAAAAATCCAAAATAATAATTTACTTACTAAATGAGACCGTGACCTCATTCAGTAAAACCGCCGTAGTGAGCAGATTTTGTAATATACCATTAGTTTTATACTTTATACGTTTTCTATTGATCTGACATGTGCATACAAGCACTTCTAAAGCTACTCATACACCTGTAGTTTACGTGCTCTGTATAAGCTGCTGTTAATTTTTATTCAGATCATGGTTTTCAATTTTTTACGCTGCGTGCGGTTGTCTGCTACAAGATATCGGAAAAAGAAACGTTAAACGAAAAGAAATAATAATTCTTACCGTTTAAAATAATGCAATGGGAACATTACGACGGTAAATTATTGATGATCATTAGAATACTCAATTGCCTGAACAATGCTTAGCTTTACTAAAATTTATTTTCAGAGTGCAGATTTTAAGAAAAATAATGTTATAACTAGAAAATCAATTAGTTCGTCTACAAACCAGAGTTCCGCTCGAAGTGCTCCCTAATGATGTTGAATACGACCGTAGCGATTAAGAAACGCTCGAAGTATATGTTCCTGTTTTTAGTTTCGATGTATTTTAGAGATAATTAATAATATCAAACAAACAATCATAAATGCTGCCAGCTATGCAGACGCTATTTCAGTTGTTTATAGTAGGTTTTTTAAATCAACTAATTTTTGAAGTATTTTTAAAATAGTAAAATAGCTATTACATAGCATAAATAGTTCTGCTAATATTTTAAATTATTTATTTCACCACACATTGTACAAAAATTCCATGATATAGAATTTATCAATATACTTTAATGAAAAATGCGAATTAGCCAATAATCCTTTAGAAATGCAATTAAATCAATTATCAATTTAAGCTTTTCGTTTATATTTTGCATTTTCCTATATTTGGTAAAGTTAATTTACAGTAAACAAAGGCTTGCAGCAATACTTTATGGATTTAAAGTACTATCTTAAAATTTAATAAATTTACAGAATTTAAATTTTAATACAATTTCATTTAAATGCAGATTTTTTAAATTTATTGGTTCTCATAAAGTTCTAAAATTTATTTTTAAGTTAAGCGTTGCTATTTTCAAATCGTAAAATTCAAAGTGCTGATACGTTTGTTTTAAATAAAATCAGTCGAATTCTTCGGTTTGATGACATTTATATTGTTTCACTTTATATCTAAAAACAACTTAGATAAACAAATTTTTGTGAAAAACTCACTTTCGAAATATTGTGCTAGCTCAATGATCGCGAGCTTTTTTATTAATAAAAGCTTAAGTTGAATGTGTGAAATTTCTCTCTACGCCAATATTAAAAAGCGAACCAATAAAATCAATTGATAATAAACAATGCACCACATCGCGATTTGACATTTACTCAATTTAAAACTAATTTATTTTTTACTCCAAAATGGGGAAAAAATTATTTTTGTTTGAGTGTTGGCCTTTTCGTCGCTTACATTACATAATTATTTTTGTATTTGCACTTCATTAATTAGGGGTCTGGTTAGCGTTATTAGGATTTCTATGAAAACTTAATTAAATTGTTTTGATGTAACGGATATTACAATAAAAACTATTTAATTGTTTATGTAAAATTAACAAGTTTCTTCCTATTCATTCCATAAATACCAATTAGTAAGCTGAGCATTTAACAATTAGCCAAGTTCATTCATTTAGTTTTCATTCTTATGAATCATAAATTACTCAATTATTTTTATTTTGGTTGTATAGGTCATCAAAATGCGAAAGGTGGTTGTTTTTCGTTCATCACAAATTAATTTATCAATAATTTATATTCTTAAATACTTATTTGACGAACTCTAAACTCAAGAATCATTTTTTGTGATGTCGGTTTTTCCTACAAAATATGCAGTCTTTATTAGTACTACGAGTAGGTACTACATACCAAAAACTTTTCTTACCTTCAAACAGCCGGAAAGTTTTAATAACTTATAAGAATTTTTTATCAACTTGATTGCTATGACATAAGATTTTCAAGTTTTAATACTATTTATATTTAACGTAAACGTATTTTTAACGGTAACGATTAAAAGTATTGAAAAAGTTAACTAAGTACTTAGAAAATCGGAAATAAATAAGTCATTAAAGTTTCTTAACATTGGGGTAAATAAATTTGTTTAGGTGACAAAAAAATATGTCAGTTGTTTTTTTATGGTACTTACGCATATGAAATATTAATGTGAAGCATTTATCATTTATTATATATTTATTACAGAACAAATAGTAATATGAATACACACACATACATATTAAGCAAAATTATTTAAATATTTATTTCGTTTTATAAGTTTATAAGTAATAAATATATTATTTATGAGGTAAATATTCGCTATTTTGAACGATTTTCTATATTTTTTGTATATTATTGGTAATATACCTATATATTTAACGCATGAAAATAGGCAACCTTCATTACACTAATGAAACTTAGGTTATGTTAGTAACTTTAGACGGTAATTGAGTAAAAGCCAGTTTTTATAAAAACTATTTCAATTTTATTAAATGCAATTACGACTTGCATAAATACGAAACTATCTGTACAAGGAAGTGATTACCAGTATGTTTTTGTCTCATTAAGTTACACAGTTAGGTACACATTATTGATGAGGTTCATTATACAAACTTCGCGGTGCAGTCTCCTTATAATTAATGAAACCTAAATTAAAGTGAGATACTCGTTACTAATAATTTAAGTACTACTTATTGTCTTTGTTAGCAAACTGCTAACTGTATTTTGTTCTAATCCTGAATAGTACAAAAGTGTCTTAAGATTAATTACTCTAGAAAATATTAAGCAATTATAAGTTATCTTGCTGTGGGTTCCTTACAAAGCACTTTTCACAATTATCGCTTAATATTTAATTGTGCAAGCATTTACAAGGAATAATATTATTTTGGTTTTTGACAAATTATCAAAAAGTATTCCTTTTTAGAAAATTACATAGTACTATTAGATTGCCATAATGATTATGATAATATACTAGTATTATTTTTACATTTATGCAACGGAATAATATAATATTGTATTATGTATTAAATTGAGAAACATTTTTACATTAGATCGTAAAAAACCTATCATAGAAATACAAAACGTACAGACGCGGTAAATATATTTTTACCTGCTCAAAAGAATGTAGACACAATAACTTCCACCTTTACATAAGAGTTCGTCTTTACATCTCTACATGAAAACAGATACATTTGAATTGATGTGAGTTAGGTTAGGTTAAGTTTGGTTAGGTTAAGTTGAGATACATTAAATCCAGATGTACTGCCAAGGGGTTTAAGGGGTACCAAATAATAAAAACAAAAGAAAAGAAGGATTCACATAAAATTACATAAAAATTGAAGGTATTTTGTACGATATTTAAAAATTTAATAAAAATACTAATTAAGAGCTCTTATATGTACATATAATACAATACATACTTTTATTTTATCATGGCATATATAATATGCTTGCACGTAATTTATTATAATACTCGCTGAAGAGAATATTATATTTCGAAAGAAAAGAATATTAGTCTTACGATACCGCTTAATATTTTCATTTTGTTTTCATTTTTATATCATAAATTAGTTTTTAATTAAGTTGAAATTTTTAAATCTCTTTATAATGACTTGAAAATGATTCTAAAATAAACACTCGGGAAGTAAGGAACTTACTTTTCAATATTTTAAAATTTTAGATTTAAATAACATTTTTTTGAAAAATACATTTGTTAGTAATTATATAAATTTTTAATGTTTGATCTCTGTAGTTACAAAGCTAAATTTAATATTTTCATATGAAATTTGGTACTTACTCAAAATTGTTTTTCCAAGAACTACTAAATTATTCGAGCTAATTTTGAAGTACCTTGTACAAATAAATGGTTTTTAAATTTTAATTTCGTATTTATTGTGTGCTTTAGAAGTTTTAACTTTTATGTTTAAGTAGTAAATACATATGCTATTTAATTCTAATTAAAATTCTATTAGTAATTATGGTTTTTTAAAACTTTTTAATTAAAAACCCTCACAATCGTCGTAAACGCTTTCGCCGTGGTTCTTTCACAATAGCCTTATTTCTGTTTTCTTTCATTACTCATTTTGTTTGATAATTTTGACAATTAAAGTTAAATTTGCGGGTTAGGAAGATGTTCTTTGCTAAGTGGATGAAGTAATTTTCAATTAAGAATCAGCTAATTTCATGTTGTAGAATTCTATCTACACTTACTATGATAAGATCATGGTAAGAACCCACGTCAGCTTTGCAAAAGCTTTAACCTCATTTTGGCTAATGCAGCATCCCAATAAAATATAATGGCTATACAAAAGTTGTTAATAAAATTGCGCCCAATAAGAATCATCGAAAGTAAGAAAGAATTAGACATCGCAAAATCCGGGAGTACACAACTGTAGAAGGTGAAGTTATAAGCCCAGCAGTTAACCGGATTAATTTCTGCTTGACCAACATCCTTACTTCGTGTACAATAATTAATACGCAGTTGTGCAGTAAGTGATCAATTTTCTTATGACATTTTATATGACAAGCGAAAATTATTAATATTAAATTATTTACGTCACATAAATCTTCTACCAACTACTACGTCAAATGCTTACTTTCAGAACGACTTGGGCATCTATAATTTCGAGAAGTTTATGTAAATTTTCTAATAAATTCAAATTATGCACATGGGTTCATGTAAAAAGATTTTCAGTTGTTATCATAAATCATTTAGTAATATATTTAAATTTTTATTAATAGTTTTGTATTCGATTTGAGATCAATAACGGATATAGTACATTATTAATATTTTAATTGTAATTTTTCTTCGTTCTATTGATTAACATTACAATGAAATGAAATAATTATTTTCCTGAATAGAATGCTCTGAATAGTACAATTGAAAAGCTCAAATCACTTTTTTTAAATAGTTAAGTCAAAATTGCGAATAGAAGCAATTTTCGAGATAATTGAAAATTTGAATAAACCCCGTCTTTGCATTTTCATTTTTCTGCATTTTCAATATACAATGTAGGTGCGGTAGGTGCATAATATTTCAATGCCAGTATTCCGATCCCTCATGTTCACTTGTCGGAAATCTCAGCTACATACTTTTGAATATATGCAATAAATCGCATCTGAAATAACAATAAATAATATTTTCTTTATTTGGTTTTAGATACCTTCACAAAAAAATAAAATCAGGAAAATTCATAATAAAATTTTAAAATTTTGAGTATTTGAGTAACTGTTCCGCCACGGGCCAGTAATTTTTTGCTAGATTTTAATTTGACAAATTTTTTTAGGTTGGATGCACTTCTGATCGGTTCGTACGGACCAATGAGAATTGCGTAATTTACTGATAATGAAGTAAATAATTTTCAACACCGGTAAATCACTTTCAGCACCAATAAATTACTTTCAACATGAAAACTCATCAAGTAGGCGATTTTGCTGAAAGTACAATTCTGGAAGTGCGTAATAGTAATAATGTATGATATTATCAGTTGTGAAACTATCATTATTGAACAACAATTGTATCTTTTACCCAATTGTTTCCAAAATCTTTGCTTCTTTGAATTAAATAAAACAAAAAGATTTATTATTTAAATCAGACTTTAATTTGAGATGCAATAGCTTCTATGTTACTTACAAACATCTCTGATTGGTTGAACAATAAACCAGCGTCGATTTTTATTTAAATTCATAATTTAATTTAATGTATTCAGTAAATGTTCTGCTATCTTTGATTGTTTTTAGTTCTATTATTTAGACAATTAAAATTCAGTCATCCAAATATTTGTTTTAATTTAAAGCCAAGTAAATATTATTTAAAACATTGTAAAAACAATAATTTGAATAGACCTGAAAATGAACGGAATATCTTTCTTGCTTTAAATTAAAACATATTTTTATTTTGATCATCAAACTTGAATTTATGAAATAACAAGATAATAAGAAAACAAAACCAATCAAACTAAACTTACAGTTATTTTTCTTTAAATTTCTTTTGAATTACTTTGTATTGGAAACATCCATAGAAACACATTGGACCATTAATTGTAAACGTTCTAAAATCATTGTAAGCTGTCGACCGGCTTAACCTACTAGCGGAAGTGCCCTAGCAAAACTCACATCACGACTTGAATTTGATAACGTTGTGGATAACTTAGGCTGGGTTCTAATTGGAAGCTACGACGCTTTTTTGCAGAAATTATACTCTCATATAAAGTGAGTTGGATTCATGAATTAGATGAATTCAAATTGTAAGATATCAGAAACTAACTAATAAACTACGTATTTGTTGTTGGAAAACAGCTTTGAAACACATCTTTTATAAATCTTAAAATTTGAAAATAATCAGTAATAAGAGTGTTAAATAATAGATAACTGCAACAAATGGTTGTGATGAGAAGTTATAGAAGGCAAGAAGATGGAAATGTGAATATTAATTTGTTTTAAAATGTAATTAAAATTTTAATTTTGTAAATTAAAGGGTAGATTAATTAATTAATAAATTAATGCACTTGGTTGATGTCAAAAATTAATGAAACGGATGAAGTGATGCCAATTGAAATGAAAGCTTACCAATTTTGATGTTTGAAAGAGCTGATTGAGTAAAGAAGTTGAGGCAAAGAGATCAAAAGTGGTCGTTCAGGTAGACTCAAGTTATAAAATTGGCTGATGAGTTGATTCTGAAATAGAAATTAAATCACAAAACTCAACACATGGAGGTTAGATATTTTACAGGTTAAATGAAAAAGTGGATAATTTGATAGTCAATGGATGGTTCAATGGAATATTTACATATTGAAATCGTGTATATAAAAATAGAATTCGGAAAACTAAAGATAACAGATGATGTATTTATTCGCACTTGTATTACACCTTGCAAACAACAAAAGTCCTGAGAACTATACATATGTGATCTGGGTAAGAACTAAATTTAAATAAATTCTTTCAAAACTTTTATTTATAAAAGATAATAATTTTTCAAGTAGATATGTATACAATTTGGGTTTATTTGATAAAATATAATAAAATTGGTAATTAATAAAGATAATATGCATTTTTATTTTATTATTAAAAACGATCTCAATTTTAAGTAATTTTATAAAAAAAAGAGTATTTTCTAAACTCAAAGAAGATCTACTCTGTGTAAAAATACATTTTTAGATATTTATTGAAATGAAACTTTGTTAGCGACGTATTCTGTTTGAAATTAATTGCAATAAGGGGAAATAAGAGTGGGAACCGAACGTGAAGGGCTTCGGTAACAACGAACTATGGTGGGGATGAGTTGCGCAACAAACAATTGTGTTCCGGATGTAATAAATTAATATTTTATCTCTGATAATTACGAAATGCTCTAAGTATTTGTATTTCCACGGGTAAATTTTTGTATTTCACGGCACAATAATTTGATATCAGCAATTGGAACTGAAGCTTGCAAGCTCTTAGTTTATCAATCCTTACAGCACTACAATAAAATGACAGCTGTTATAAATGATCAAATCCATTAAAATAATGTTCATTATTTTTGTTAAAATAATTTAATTGATATACATAATTGATGCTACATTGCTCGTTTGAATTTATTTCGTAAATTTTATGTTTGCGTGTTCGTGTCTTTGTGGTCAATTGGGAGTTCAAAAAGAGAATTGATTATTGTATAGATATGTTGATGATATTTTGATATGTTCTGAATGTTCGTGGCGGAGAAAGCAATCGACATGAACTACTCCTGTATTTTTGTGAATTAAATCTAAAATTTTATATGAATTAAAATATTTAATTTAAAATTTTGAGTTAATAAGAATTAATTGATATTTACCTCAATCTATCTCCCAAAAGGTACCGGTAAGTACACTATACGTCTTTTTAACCAATATAAATTGTGTACTTTTGAGAAATTTCTTAAATAGCAAGCAATGAAAGTTTAATTAAGCTTAATTTATTAGAATGTTTTTTAATTAATTCGGGGTGCTTATTTTTAGAACGAATTATTTTTTATATTAAACAAGAGTTGTATGGAATAAATTTACATTCGTTTGTTGTGTTAAATTTGTTTTACAAATTACACACTAACCTGCAGTTACTTTGTAAGGGCGGATTGAACAAATGCACGAGGATTTTGTTAATTACTACATGACACGTTTACTAATAACGCAATTAAAATGTTTTATTTACTATGTTTCATATTTAAAAAAAATCGACAAGATAAAAATTTTAAATGGTGTTATAAACCCTTTAACTTTGGCAATTGCTCTTTCAACTGCATTTTTATAAATAAATCAATGATTATGTATCACTTTCAATTTTGATCTGGTCGTTTTGATTTATAAATTGGGTAAATGAAAGACATAACGTATAATTTATTGAAATTGCGTCCCATTGTGCCATTCATATGAAATAATGCCTATTAAAGTGGACCAATTTAATCAAAATTTAAATAATAGTTATGTAAATTAGGGGTAAAGTGTTATTGGATACTTATTTATGAATTTAAACCTGATTTCATTTTAAACTTTGATAATTTTGTACGCAATACTTCGATCGACATGGTAAATTTTAAAGAGATATCCTTGATAAAATTATTGTTTTTTCTTATTTTGAAAAGTTTTATGGAAAATTTAATTTTCCTACGTGGAAACGTAGCAATTTATTTTAAAACAACAATATAGTCGCATAGGATGTTGTTTGTATTATTTTACATTCAGCTGATCTGATATTTCCTTTAAATTGCATTTAACACTCATAAAATAGAAGTTGAAGTTTCCATGGGTTTTAAAAATTTTTAACGCTTTGATTGCTGTTAAATAGATTAAATCACTTTTTATTGAGAATGCGAATGTCGATCGTGCGGAAATTAAATTTATTAATTCAAAAGACCAGCCATGTAACGAAGGTTTAATTGCAAAATTCACATTAACATGTCAGGAATGATAACAATTGAATATATTTTTTAGAACGTAACTGGCAGAAGTCGATTGGTGGAAACCTATTATTGGCTTATCACTGCTGCTGACCCATGATTTCTCAATAAGCCGCTGTATCGACGACTAAATTTATTTCGTTTTAAATGTAAAGTGTTATAAGTATTAGTTGGCTTTTTCTTAAATTTATTTATATATTCACATTTTACTATCTATCACAACTAGACGTATATTTTATAAAACAAAAATGTTATTATTAATCATAATGCACATCCCACACGGGTTTTTGAAAAATTGCTAAAGATAACTCCTAACTTTATACTTTAAAATAAATATATCTTGCATATAATCCACTTTCTGCTATAATACATATGATAAATTATATAATTTTTGTTGAAAGGAGGTAATCTTACAAAAAGGGAATGAAACCTACATTTATCATATAAACTTAACTTGACAAGAAAAATACTCATAATGCTAACCACTAGAAAGAATATAAACGATATGAAAAAATGTACCTATCTACCTATTTCAATTTACAAAAAAATTATTTTTTTCACAAAACATACATAAATATCGAACACACGAATTGCATCCACAAAAAGGAATAAAGTGTCGTAGGTCACAGCACGAATAAAAATTGATCAATTTTTCAAAGCACAATATAATTTTTTACCTGCTTACTTTTAAAAATGAAGTAATTCCCAACACGCCATGACAAATTTATATTAGCTAGGTAGTTTTGTATTATTAAGGTAAAAATATTTTTGTTTGTTTTATCTGCACCGAAAAAAATAAATTTTTATATTTTTTCCAAGAAAATTTATTGTTTTTTGTTGCAATGTTATTTTTCAATCTTGTGTTAAAAATTTTCTTTTGGTGATTACAAAGTATAACATTTTTTTCATTAAATTTAATTATCTTATAATAATATGTTTGACCTTAATTACCACAATATTAATTATTAAGCCTTGTAGGTCAACCTTTTTTGTATCACCAAAAGAAGATTTATGAATTACTTTGTTTTTGTAAATCCTTCAAATACAATAAAATAAAATGTTTGTTGGTGAAATGTTAACCACCCATTGCTTGTTTGTTTTAAATTTCAGTATTGTACCATAATATCCTATAATTAATCAAAATTTTCATTTAGTTAGGTTTAAATAAGTTTTATCAATTAAGGGATGTTTATAAAATTCATATTATTTTATAATATACTTTTGTTTTTCTAAAAACTATATTATAAAAAATCTACTTCGTGTCATAATTTTTATTTTAACATACAAGCAGAAACGCAGAATCTACCGTTTATCTTTAATAATGCAAATGTTTTCACTTATGATAGGGCCAATAATGAGGGTGTTTTTGCTGGACTACCTAGATAATTAGATTCATTAGACCAGCGTTTCTCCAGGCGGTTTTCACAACCCCTGTCGTTGGCAAATCTCGGATCCTAGCCTTCAAATTTCGTCATTTTTCGAGTTTCGTGCCCTTCGGGGCTTAATAAAAATGGTTGGGTTTTACGGGGTAAATACAATTATATTATATTTCTGGATTATTAAGATCTGGAAAAATACAGTTCAGCATATTCAGTTTTTACATTCTAAGTTAAATATTGCTATCCGGTTTCCAGAATTTGCAAATCCATCTGATGGAGTGGATTTATCCCATTAACTATTACTTTTAATTACGGTTAATTACATTTAATTGTGTTTCCTTCTTTTATTCTGTGTATACTCCCTTTATTCTTGTAGTTTAGCTCTTTTATTTCTTTTGAATGCTCATAATCTGGGGTGTTACACAGATTCTAAAACAATATCGCTAGTCAATTCAACCCAAATATTGATTCTCATTGATCATGCATAACTTGATCCCACCACTAGTCCTCGGCAGCCTCCTTTGAAGTGTATTCTCACCGGGCTTCCTCAGTGATTACCTTGGTTGCCGAATTTCGGGAGGTAAATTTTCTAGAGTTGTTTTTGTTTTCGTATATGATACGATAACTTAAACGGAACTTAAGAACTCAAAAGGACGTTGATATTAATTTCTAAAAGATAAATTCTTAAAACCCTGAATTTTAGCTAGCTGTTCAGTTTTGATTTATCTTTCTTAAAATCATAGGTAGCATAGACATGGATAGATTTTTCAACTTAATATTAGTGAAAAATCCAAACAAAAGTTTTACATTTTTATCGGTTAAATTTAAAATTTAATTTTTTTACTGTTTAAATTTCTCTAAATCTTGGAGCTCGTATTTTCTCCATCGGACACTACCAGTATCAATAGCGGTTTCCTAGTAAGCCATCTTGGCTTTAATAAGATTGCTTGCTCGGGTACAGCTTAAACTAAGATCTTAAAGGCAGGATAAATACGAATTTCAGTCTTTTGGTGCAGAAAGTAACTTCCTGTAAATTAAGTGCCAAAAATATCTGTAAAATTGTAATTCTACATTTTATGCAGGATATATTTGCGCAAACGGTTATAATTACTCAGTTTTTTTATCCATTTGAAAGTTTGTAATTTACAAAGTTGTTTGCATTTTTCTAAATGTAGCTGTAACTTTGTAAGCGCTGAATACGTGATCACCAAAAATATTAAAAAGTTAAACTTGCTGAAATAGTTACAAATGCTTTAATTATCAGCATTGCATTTACATAAAATATTTTAATTGTTCACGAAAGAATTTTTTATTCCTAGGGTAGTTGGACATGTAATAGTTAAAATTTTCATTCAAGTTTACAATTTAAAGCAATTTTGTATTATAAATCTTGCTTCCGCGCTGAATAAATATTTAAATTTATTGCTTTATATTTTATTTATTTTGCTTGAAACATAAAAGCAACAAAAATTATAAATTATTAAATACTGCAAAAAATACATTATGATTTTATTAAATCAACATTTTTAATTTATTGAAAAATAATTAATTTATAAAAATTTTAAATTAAAATTTTTTAAAATAAATTTTCACAATTTAAATCACAGTAAATAAAAATTTTATGCTCTAGAAGTCCATTCCACCTGTTTCTTCTATCTTTTGCAATTCAATTGGGTAAAATAGTATTTTTGTTAGCGTGGAGTTTGTGTAAACTTGCGTTTATGTAAATAACTACCTGAATTCACCTTCTACTTGCAGCTCCTGCACTTCACTTTTGTGGTTGAAGTAGTATTGATGAAGTAAATAAAGGAAGCCAAAAGTCTAACGATTGTTTAACTTTGCTTTAAGTTAGAACATTTTCAATATGCGAGTGGAAAAGCGTTAAATAGTTAACAACAAACTTTCCCTTGTAACTACCCAATTGAAAGTCTCGCTAACTTGAAATTAAATTTTTAACGCACATGCAAAGTTAATATTTGTATTATGATTTATACTTTAGAAGAATGCTTGATCACTTGTTGCATAGGTTTAATATTCCAACACTCCAAAATTTGATATTAAAATAACAAACGTGTTTTACAATATAAGACTGTGTAATATTTAAAAAATCATTTAAATAAATTTATAATTTGCTGACAATTTTTAAACGAATTAAAGGAATAAATTTCATTTTATTTGTACAAATAAAAAATTGTTTTCGTAATAAATAATCCAAAAGAAATGAGGTAAAAATCTCCAGTTCCTAATTACTGTGATATACAATTTAAGGAGTGAAAACAATAATTTTTCATAATTCTTTTAAAAACTCGAGTAATTCAAAACCAAGGTCACGTTTAGAGCCTAATCATATATAACTTAATAAATTCTGGGTGGATAGTTCTTTCCAACTTAAACATTTTAACTAACGGACACGAGAGCTTTGGTAAGAAACACATTTCTTATCTTCAACTTTTGACACGTTTCCACTCAGATCGTTAAAGGCGATGTTGAACGCATAGCAATTATGTTCACACGATGTTCTTTTCCATTCGCATCAACGCATACAACGTGTTCGAAAGTTATCCTTACCTTGTTGAAAATAATTTATACTCCTATTTAATTCAACATTTGCAATTATGGCTTCGGGGTATTTTGAAACAACCGTTTTACACATTCAGTGGCTTTTAAAAATTTAAAAAGAATTTCGAAGTAAATTGAGAAATTAAATTAACTTTCGCTTATTTATATTAAATTTTAATTGAAGAGTTTCGATCGATTCAGTATAATAACAATCAACTTAAATTTTGAACAACAGGCAATTTGTTCGTTATTAATTACTAGCTACATTTCAGAAATATTATACTAAGCATTAAATACGTAAAAATCCATTGCATTACTACACTTAACTTTTTCTTAGTTCAGTCTGGGAATAAAATATGCATGAGACTCCTTTTAAAATAACAATAAAGATCAAATTTTGTGTAAGTATGTGAATATTCTCATATAAACTTTTAATGTTATCAGTTTAATTATACAAAATTAACTCAACACTCGTTTTTGGAATTATCCCCAAACAAATTTAGAAAGCCACATCGAAAAATATCCCTTTTCAACTTGTCGTGCCGTTACTTCGGCTCTCCACCAACACTCTCTTTGTCGTTTCTTTTCAACACTTTTAACCTACCAACTGCACACACGCAAATTTTAGCTAATAAAAATTCAATTTAAAACTGTTTCCTTGTTTTTAAAACTTTACATCATAATTTAAGCGTATTATTTAACTTATTATTTAACTTGAATTCAAATAAATATTTGGGCAGTAGAACACTATTAACAAACTTTGTTGGGAGGCAAAATTCAAAGTGACTACAACTTGGCCTAAATCATCAATTTTATTATCTAACTTCACACTCTTAAGTAAATTACAAATTTCGGATGTAAAATCAAAATATTAAAAATCATTCAAAAAATCTGATCCAATAACTTTCTGAATTATTAAATTAACGTCAAATTTACCTCGGCTAGCAAAAATAGTTAATTTTGGTATCATCAATTTTTCTAGTTTTAAATAAACTTTTACTACTTGTAAAGTTTATGACCAATCAGATGGTCATAAACACGTTTAAATCAAGTTCAAGAGTTAACTCACAATTGAAAAACTGACCCTCAGTAGTATAGATTACACAACTTGTGCGGACCGAAGGCCGCACTGAAAAATGCGTTCCCCCCTCCACGTTCGTAAATGATGCAATTTTTTGCGTCTCTCCCACGTTACATAAAGATTATTTGGAAAATTTTCATAATTTTTTTAATAATAAAAATCTCTGATGTTTCTTGGAAACAACTGAAGTAAATCACTAGAATTCTCTGAAAATCCCTGGAATTTCTTGGAAATAATTGAAATTCCGAGTCAGGCGTACACAAATTTACCTGGATTACGCCTGATTACCTTTGCCACTGTTACCCACTTACCGAATTTTCTTTTGGTCGTCGTCCACTGCTTTTGAGAAAAACTTTCAAGTATCTTTACAATTTGTCGTTCAGCTTGACCCACATTGTGTAAAAGACAATGCTTATAACTCTCGGACAGTTCGCTACTGGACTATTTCGTTTCTAGGACAACTCGCTCCAGGACATTTCACTACTACTAACAAACGTAGGATATAGAGTCCATATCAGCATGTTAAATATCCAATTTTATACAATTTCACCAAAAGTAATACCTAAAAACAGATAAATATTACTTTGATGAAAGAGGTGGAAACTACTACTAATGAAACAACGTTTCGGATACTTTATTCAACCATTATCAAAGCTATAACATATTTATATAATTAAAGTTAATAAAATAAAAATGGGTGCAACAAAATTAAAAAATTTTCCAAGTGAAAAAAATAATCAATTGAAAAAGTTAATTTTCTTTTAACTGTGTTAGCACAATAGAAAATTATTCCTATAACTTTTAAGCATTCTGACAGAAGCAAATTTTAATTGTCAAAAGTTGGGTAATTATTAATTGCGCCGAGTTGGGATGAGTTTTAGCTGTAGCTAAGTTAATTTGATCGGTTGGTAATTTATGATGTTTACTCCATCTCCATTCGATGTGGTAAACGAGTTAACTTTTTTCAGTTTGTATTTTGCTATATCGACGTACAATACAGCAACTTACTGTGAACAGGGCATTAGAACGGGCTTGGAATCTGCGTATATAATATTAAAAGTTATAATATCGTGAAAGTTTTAATTTGAATAAATTTTTAAGTAATACCTAATTAAAATCACTTTTTAATTAAATTTGTTATCCTTTTCCAATTGTAACTATAGGTATTAGTAAGTAATCCAATTATATGCATTGAATATTTTAATTGAAAAAAGAGTTTAGGTAGATTATTTCTTTTAATTAAATTCTTCTTTGAAAGTTATTCCAAATTTAAAGTACATCAAAGTTAGAAATTAAACCTTTGAGAGTATTAAACAAACACTAATTTAAACTAATGAAAAATGAATCAAAATTTGCGAAAAAGAGAAAAGCGTTAACTTTTCTGCAATTTACGATCAATTATGCAACATGCTACTAATGCCAATTACAATCTTCATATCATAAATATCAATTGCTTTAATTAAGTTAAAACTCCGGAATTGTTAGAAAATTTTACTAGGGACCACTTTGATACCACTTTCCGCCATATAATATTGATTTTAGTTATAGCTTTATGTTACCATTAAATGTTAATTGACATTTGTTGATATTAAAATCAAATTAAGCGCGTTGGCTTTATTTTGGCTGTTTAAGATAAATTATTGAAATACTTTTTAAATTTACTTTTGTGTTATGACTTTTTAATTAAAACGCCAAGGATTCGTTAATTATTCTGCATTCACTTAAGGGAGTTATAACTCGGATAATTATAAAACTTAGGTAGGTATATTAAAATAAATTTTTATTTCAGGTGAAACAAATCTGCATAAATTAATTAAAACTTCAAATTTACGAAAAGATTGTTTGAGTAACTTATTAACAATCCTGAACTAAGGCCCTGGTCACGCACTTATCTCTTGATTACTTAAAGCTCTAATTCCTTTTAAATTCAAATTTTTTAAGTACCATTAAACCTACAAACTAATACAAGCACACTTTCAAAATACCTATATACGCATCTCTTCGTAAGTTTTAAATTAAAGTTGAAATATAATCTAAAAGTTTTCGTCTTGCGTCAGTTGATATTGCGGATATTTATTAAGCTCACCAAAAAGAAAATAAATTTGAAAAGATTGTAAAAACCAAGACTCTTTCAAGAAATATTTAGTTTATTTATATCGTAAATACGTGTTGTTTAACATAACCCTAAGAACGAAACAAAATATAAACTCCGGAAATTGGGGTCACGACGCAGGATTTTTGTGTTATGTTTACCAATCAACGAATTTATGTTATTTTTGATAAACTGAAAAAATATCAAAGAAGATTGTTTTTTATATTAAATCACCTCAAGTGTTATATTTTTTTCTGTAATACAAAAAACAAATTTATATAAAAATATGTTTTATTAAATTTTTATTAAAAAATATCTTGCAATTCAAATTAATTTATTACAATATTTCAGTTATTTTCTTAAATTTCACAAATTTTTGCCGGAAAGCGCTGCTGCTAACTTTCATTAAGCTAATTTTGCTTTTAAAAGTTATAAAATCATAAACTGAGATTTATCAAGTCAAATGTTTTCCTATGAAAACACTGCAGTTAAGAAAGCAAATATTTTGTGTTTGCAATCAGTTGATGTTTGAATGAGCATCGTTTCCAAGGTAACCTCTTGAAGAAAAGCTCGACGGCGCCATCCGTAACATGATCAGATAAATATCAAATAACTTTGTCCGAGAGTTCTAAACTTTTATTAAAAGTTGTTTTTTAAGTTCAACGGTCTAAAACTATACTTGAAAATTTAAATTGCGTATAATTTTTCTGTTACGGACAAAATTTTAAATAATTACTAGGGAGCTTTGTATAATTTTATACGAACAACGTCAATTAAGCTACTCGAATAATTTTAAAAGCACTACAACGCAACAATAATTATTATTGACAACAAAAATGTTTTAGGAAAACGCTCGATTTATTATCTTTTAATTTTTAAAAGTATTTTTGGCATTAAAAACAGGAGTCGTCTGGGTATACTATATATTTATGGGTTATTGTAAAGGTTTTCTACGATGCTTGCAATTGCTTCTTTGCATAATTTTTTGCTGAATATAGGTAGATCGATTATAGATCAACCTTAGTTGTAAGATGCTCACAAAAACAGATAGAATTTTTGTATTATATAATATAAGCATTTTGTTTTAATACCTTCAGAAGAGCAGCTACAAAAATATAGTAGGTTAGATATAAGATCAAATTAAATTCTTAATAACAGTGTACAAATATTAACACACATCGAAAATTAAAAAATACTGAGTTGTAAAGAAAACAATATTGGAATTAAGACAAGATATCTCATATCTTGCTCCGAAATAATCAAATTTGAAATACTATTCTTTTGTATAGAAAATATGTTAAAAACTTATATGTTGATTAACGGTCCGTGTGTTCGAAGTAAATAGTTGCAGGAGCGTGTTACTGCCAAACACCATTTTAATTATTATAAATTTATTTTAAATTGTAGTATTTGGTTAATTATAGCCGAATTTAATTTTATTAATTACAATTAATAATATTTTAACTAGAAAAATATATGACAAATACTATTGTCACAGCATCTCCCAGACGGTTACAGGTAACCACGTATCTTACTCTACAATTACACTACAAGTACTTTGCACTGAGATAAATCGCTAAGAATTAATCCGAAGATAATATTATGAAACTGAGCTTTATAGTCACAAAACGCATGTTCTGGTTCATGGGTTCGTTTTTCTTGTCGTTTATTTTTTTATACTATAGTTTAAAATATTAAATCTTTGCATTTTCTATTGTGTGTTTTCATTGCACTATTTTGAGATATATTTTTGAACAAAAATTATTTGTTCGGGATGCGGAGTGAAAGAGTGCGCTCGGAAGTCGGAAATTCGGGATTCAGAATTTTTGAAAACTACACTTCTCATGAAATTTAATGCAGTTATTAAGGGATAAAGCATATGTTCTGTGCTAACACTTCATTTAACTGCAAACTTAAATATGTAGTACTAAATTTTTGTACTTGAATTACTATAATTACATGCCGAAGTACTGATAAGGTGGTCCCCACGTCTCATATTGATATCAAATCAATGTAGCATTAAATATAAGCTAGTTCGACTAAATATTATATTTTTGACTTTGTTTATTTTGAATTTAGCTTTTTGCCAACCTAAAGAAGGAGATCCAGGTCATCTCTTCTCTAACCACCAGAATATATTAAAGATTATTTATGTATTATGTTACAGTGAATAACAATAGTAGTTGCAAGTATTTACTAGCAATTTTGCACTTTCACTGGTGGCATTAGTGAAAGTAAGAAATGAAAAACAGAAATAATAAATTCTATGATTTTCTAGTCAATGTGGAAAATAACTACATACGTAAATACTATAATACAAAGGGCCGTCCTAAGATAATATGACGATCATGGGCTACTAAAATTAATGGCCCACTTTGGAGCAGCCGTTTCGTCGCAGACCTGATCGGCTCAAACCCGATTCGGCGCGAGTACGGTACTCGCGTCGAACTGGGTCAACGCCAAAACAGCTGCGTCGAAATGGTTGCGGCGAAACGGCTACGATAATCTGTACCAAACTCTAAAATTAATGCGCCACTTTTCATAAAAAAATACATAAATACAAAATAGAAAAAGTCTCTAATTATTAAAACTATTGTGTAATATTTGTCGACGTAATTTATAGTATACTAAATCCGAGATTGAGGTTACGAAAACAAAAAATTTACGCTGACGTGGTTTCTCACTGGTTACGAACGTGCTCTCTCCATTTAGCATAGCATAGCGTGATGGCATGCGGATCATGCTGGCACCTTAATCTCCTTCATCATGGTGCTCGAATTGTTGACATTGTGCCCAGTGAGCTTAAAAAATATGCTAGCGAAAATTATAATTAGCGCTTGTCTGTGCGAGGTCTCCACCTAAATCCGGATTGCCCGGACCCATGTAGTGTACACGTACCGTCAAGTGAATGTTTTTTAAACATCAAAAAGTTGATTTTCAAAATTAAATTGCGAAGTAATCGTTGGGCCGATTTTATTTGCTCTTTCAAGATTTAAATGGTTTTCTATCGTACTTGCAAATATTTTTAATGTGCTTTACAATAATTAAGAGAATTTAACTTAAGATTTCACAAGGCGTAACTGATCGATTTAAAAGGGATAAAAGTGTGTGTTTTTAAAAAACGAATTCCTGTTGCCGTAAATCTAAATCAAACTAAATTGAAAATAATCACTCGAGATCTCAGCAAAGCTTGATTCGTTCTTGAGAGACAAAATTTTCCAAAATTAAATATGGGATTTTATAAGAGATAACGTTCTATTTAAAATTATAAAGTTTTGGTGACAAAGTGACGAGATGAAAGTAAATTTCAGTAATTATGAAGTATTATCTTCCTTTGGTGGATCGGTTACTTTATTAAATTAAATAAATTTTAAAAAAATGTTTATTAAAATGTACGTACGTTTTTTACATAGGTTGTATTAATTGCTTGCATGTAGAGGGTGGCCCAACCAAAACGATACACCTTTCATAACTTGAAAAGAATTGGAAAATGTCTGTTTTTTGGATATATTTTAAAATATATTCGAGTAATATTATAGATCACTAAACAACGAGTAATCATTTTGTTTACTAAATCAAATGTTAATATCCTAGTAAACGAAAATTATAATACCATATTATTTCAAGTGTAGGTTTTGAAGTTACACATGGAATTTATATAACAAAGCCAAAAACAGTTGATCAGCTTATTACGTTTTTTGTGGTTTATGTTTAGAATATAATTTATTTATTTTGGCACTCATAGTTAAACCATTGTTTATGCAAATGTGAATACGCCATTAGGGGATTACATAAACCCCAAATTTAACTGCATGGCCTTCTAAGTATAACTTAATTATTTTAATTATACGTAAAATACTTATTTTAATGGGTTACTGTCAAATTATTTATTCTGTGGTTTGGATTTCACGTTACCCACTAAGTAACGACTACTGAGCTAAAATTTGATTTGACAGGTTTATGGCAAAAATATAGCGTCGTAGATTTTCCAAAATTATGGATATTGTACTTTCGTGATTTGAAACCTGGTTTAATTATAACACAGTTTTTGAAACTTTTAAAATTATGAACTTTTGATTGAAATTTTATATTAACAATTTCATTTTATTATAATTCACTATAATTATTGGAATAAAACCCGCTGCAGTTGAAATTTTCCAAAGAAAATTAAAATTAAATTAAGAGTTATGTAAACATAACTGATTGCGTAATGAAATTTCAATACGTAACTAGTTGCGTAAGGAAATATATTGTGCAACTGGGTATACTGGATGTGCAACGTTGTCTAATATAAAAATTGTAAGAAAGTGATACTTTGATATCTTAATTAGATAAACAGGTTTTGGCTCTTTTCGATATTTCCCACACAAAAGGCTTTTACTGCTACATTTTATGATTTTAAGTTTTTACTTACGCATCGTCAGTTTCAACTCAATTGGAAGCAATATTTTTAAATTTATGATTACATACACATACTATAAAGGGCTCAGCAAATATACCAGCGTTGGCAATTAAAATCAGGAAGCGGAAGTAAAGTCAATACACGTAGCTAACACAAAGAGCAGGAACTCGTAGATTTTCAATAATTTTACATTTGTAAGACACAATTTACGCAGAAAATCTAGCATTTTGTATAAAGATGAATGGTGCATCAAAAGATTTGTAATTTTTTCGTAAAACACGCACCTGTTCATATTTTTTGTTAATACTACAATGGCGCTAAAATTTACGGCTACCACAAAGCTGCTAAAATTAATAAGATTATGAAAATTAAAATTTTAAAGCTGCTGAAAATTACTAATTAATTTTTACCAAATCAGAGGTCCATGCAAATTATTCAATAAATTTTCTAGTTAATCTTAAGATAGCTTTGATAAAATCCTCTTTCCTATATAAATGAACTATCGATTTAAATAACTGTTAGGTACTTCCCTCGACTTGTATTATGCAGCATTGGGTTTATATGGTAAATCGAAAATGTACTAAAACAATTTAATGCTCAATAATAGTATAACAATCACTTATTTGCAATATCTAATATCCTCTAAAACGGTACATTCTGTATTTTAGATAATGAGAACCATCAATGTAAGATGTTAAAGTTTATTATATAGTACCTAAATATTATATGATAAGATGATGTTATCGAGGATCTGGATATATAGCTCAAGTTGTTTTGTTAGAAATCTCCTCAATATATTTTATATATTAAAATTTTTAAATTAAATTCAAAAATTTTATTCAAACAAGAATTGGAATAAATTGATTAAATACACGATTTTACCAGAACAGAAATGGCTCTTGAAATTAAAGCTCACGCATCAAAAACGAGACTTTTTAATATCTCATACATAATATAAATAGTAAACCCTATCAAAAAATATATCAAATAAAGATTAATCTTCAAAAAATGATATCAAAGAATTAGTTTTAGCAATATTTCTCGATTATCGTTCCCTGAGCCACAACCAAAGGATCGTATTCTCAGACACAGTTAATAACACTCTAAGAATTTCGATGATTAATTTTTAGAATTCACACCTTACTAAGGATTAAGAAAACATCATCTTGTGAATAAAGAAGCCAACCACCGGGAATCAGAAATCAACAGAAGGGTAAAACCAACCATTTTATTTTAACCAAATTATTTCGTCAACCCCAAATCTTTGTAACAACCAAAACCAAATTCAGAAAATAATTTTTTAACACAAATTAATTCGATAGAAAATTATAATTTGTAAATGCCCTGTGTTGCTCAAAAATTTGCAAACTTGCCAGGAAGAAAACTGAGAACGAGGCTTTTTCACCATCCCTGCTTACGGTGTGTGGGCTATTGTAGGTCTGCAATGTTTGAAAATTGTTAAAA
Organism: Cantharis lateralis; assembly: GCA_963170105.1. Classification (NCBI taxonomy): domain Eukaryota; kingdom Metazoa; phylum Arthropoda; class Insecta; order Coleoptera; family Cantharidae; genus Cantharis; species Cantharis lateralis. The sequence goes on from OY720625.1 coordinate 40,023,100, forward strand.
ATATTTTAAGTAATTGAGTTTATGATATAAAACGTGATTTAGAAAAGTTTTGAAGTGTTTTATTGAATTGAACATAAAATCAAAAGGAAATAATTTGGATTTGTGGAAAAAATATTAAAAGTTGCTGGATAAATGAAATTTGAAATTGGTGGATGAAACATAAAATAAAACTTTTACGGTGGAAATTAAAAATAAAAGTGGTAAGAAGATATAAATCTTTTATTCGGAATTTTGAGATTGTGCAGATAAACGTGCAAAAGAGTCCAGCTCATAAAAAAAATTAATGTTGCCGGTTTTAAATTAAAATTTTATGCTCTTAACCGATTTTGACAAACATATATTTTCCCTCGTGTTACTGAAAAGTTTCACAATTGATTGTTTACATTTTATATAATATATTTTTATTAATTCCAATCACTTTTTTGTATTTCATATCTAACCTTGTTTGAACTTAATTTTTTATTTTATGTTATATTTACAGAGTAATACATTGTGATGATCAAAGTTCTTCCATTTAATTCCATTTAAAGTTTCGATACTATATATAGGACAGTATTTCAATAACAAATAGACAGAGGTTCATTATTTTATCATCACAATTTAAAAAATGAACTATTCAATTTAGCTATCGCAACATTAACATTATATCCTTGGTCAAAATCGTTACTTCGATATTTTCAAAATTACAAAGTTTGGTATAATCATTATTTTTTCTTTAAATTGAAATTGTAGTGTTTGTTCACATTCTTGTAGCTTTAATGTTCACCACCACTCAGTGGGTATAACTTATTTCCAATAGAAAACGTAATGACAATGGTAGTAACAAAGAAAACCTTTCAAAGTTAGCAATCAATTGAACATAGAAGAATGTGGCTAAATAAATAGTAGATACGATTTATTAAAATATTTTTAATTAAATTGAAGATAGTTTTTCATTCCTCAGATCATGCAAATGCATACCGATCGATGTGAATTAGTTAAAAAACTTTTGTGTTATTAACGATTTGATTAAAATTTGAAACTCCTTCACGCTACCAATAAAATAAGTTAGACATCAATCATTATATGACACGTCAATTAAGTAATACGTACATACTTTTTACCATAATTTCCTCAAAATAAATATTATTTTATGATAATAGTATACGATTTTATGCGCCCACCTACCTAATTATAGGTAGGTACATAAACTTAAAAAAAACTAAATCATGTATAAATTGAAACTTGATTGTCAAAGAAAAGTTTTTGCCGTGTTTCGGCAACTTAGCCACCCAAAATCGAATTAAAACTCACACAAGTAATCTTTGATGTTGTAGAATTTCTTGCATTATTATTTTAGTACCCTTTTCAACCATAAAAATAATTATTTATTTAATTTACTTTGTTGTTATTCTTTCGTGTATATAATATCCACTTCTCCATTGTAACTTTCCCTGCGAATCTTTATAGCACGACAAACGCACGTTCATTATCTATTGCGTACCAAATTGAGTTCTGCATTAGTGGTTACACAAAATGGTTCTTTGGCTTTATCTCATAATTTGGTCTTTATTTTAATTATATTTCCAGACAGTGTTTTACGCAACCATAAAAGCAAGTAATAATATTTAATAAAATACAGTTTGTATAATTATTAACACAAATTACAAACAGTATTATATAATTAAACTTATTTTAAATTAAAATTTGAAAAATTTAATAATAAAATAAAAAAAAATAAAACTAGTGGAGTTACCAGAGTTACTCAGCCCCCGGTGAACATCCGCATGATTGTATAGTAAAAAATAAATCATTATTTATTTATTATTACCTACAAATTTATATCTGAAAATCCGATAATTTATAAATTAATTAATTGTGTTCTAATAACACCAATCGTCATCGATTAGTAGTTCCTTATATTTAACCCTCAAGTAAAAGGCTTTGGGTTTTCTCTGCAACCGTAAGAGCTATCGGCTTCATTGTTTCATAGAAACATAATATATTAATGTGCGCAAAGGGTTCGTACAATTAATAGTTTCTGTAATTATGATTTCCGGTTCTACCGGAAATGAACTCCGAGTGGCTAAAAGTTTTCTACAAAACTACAACAGTTGTTGGGTTTAACTTGATCAGAAACATTTTTATTCTAATGAATATAAGGTTTAGTGAACTACCGACACGGCACCTTTTGATATGATTGAAAATTTCCAATTTTAAATACATTACATGAGAAACGAAAGAAGAAAAAGATTAAAAATTTGAATAGAATACATTAAAAGACTGCTTAACAGTTACGATAGTTTGATTTTTAATATTATTTAGATAGGCAGCTATTTTAGAATACTCTATTTAAAAATATTGAAATCATTACTAATTACGGCGGTTGGAAGTAAATTAAACTCAGTTACTCCATATCGACAATGTTATCCTTAAGTTAAAGTAAGAAATTTTAACATTTTGATCGATCGTTATTCGTTGATATGGTTAATAAAAATAAAAAACCCAGAAATTGTTTAGCATGTTGAAGTTTTAGATTCAATACCCACCATTTTATGTTGGCAACATAAGAAGAATTTAGGTGTGAACTAATGAAATTAAAAAAAGAAACTTTAAGTAAAGATGTACCAACGAATGTTCAACTAAGCAAAAAATTTCAAACTCATATAAAACTTGATATTCGTGAGGAATAAGTTTGAGGTGTTTTCCTAGTCAACGAGGAAGGCAAACATAATCTACAAATACATACAGAGTTAAAAGTGGTAAAAGTGGAATTTAGAGTACTCCAAAAGAATCATAGAAAGTTTGTAGACAATGGTTATTGAAAAGCTAAGTAAAGTAGTGCATAGATAAAAAATTCGTCGAAAAATGGAGTCAGAAAGGTCAAAATGGATATTTCCGTCCCAATTTGGAAACCGAAATTTTCGGGATTACAATTCTTCCTTACAAGGAAGTATAAACTACATTATTATGGTTTATAATATATTATACCACCCACAAGTCAATTTTGTAGGAAGAGTAAATTACGTTATTAGTACCGCGATAAAATCGTATTTTCGCGACAATCAACGTAGTTTGGATTGGGTTTATTTGGATCAATAATTGAAAGCAACAGCAGTTCAGATATGTGACTGCACAGCTTAAGTCAATTTATGATCACTTTTGAGTATGTTAGCTTGAAGTAGCGAACAAGCAGCAGTCCAGATTTAATTTTTCATTTTAAATAAATAAGAGATCAGATTTAAATCAGCTTTCGACAAGATGTTAATTGAATATTAACTTAAAATATCGACATATTATATTGCAATCATCGAATTGTGATTATCATTTTAGTAACCTTTAATTTATTTATGGTATTATAAATATTTCCTAAATTACATTGCTTTATTGAAACAATCAATCACCACAACACACGATAATAACATTAAATCCAAATTATTCTTTGTTATGACAGGTAGTAAAGTTTTACACTATGTACCTACCTACGTACAAGTTTAATATAGACTGTAATCTATAAATTTTAGGGGTAAAGTCGCCACAGAATCTAATTTTAATTATTAAATCCTTTAGTGGTGTCAGTCTTGAAGAGTAGACCTGTCGTTAATGTAACCCCATAGAAACAAATCTAAGGAAGCCGAGTCGGGAAAATGCCGCTAGACAACATTCTTCCTCTTGCTATCCACTTGTTCGTAATACAGTTGTATATTTGTCGTATACAATTCTTCCAAAAAGCGGATTAGCTCTATCTAACTTAGCATACTATAATATAACACATTGTAAATTTTTGTTAAGCTAACGTCATTTTAATAAGACCCTTAAATATTAAGATATTTTTATCCAACTTGGCTTGACAAACCTAGTCGGCCGACTTGCTTGCGTGCATCTAACCTTATTTGAATAATTATTAAATATAACCCAAGCTTAACATCCATTTTTCTTTCCATTGATGTAATTTTTCAGATAAAATGTTAAGACATTAACCCTTATGGGGCCATACCTAGTACCCGGGTACTATTTTGACTTTAAAACATCATAACTTTTTTCCTGTAAAGCCAATTTTTTTGAGATTCGGCGACATCTCTACATAAAAGGTTCTCTACACGCAAAAAATTATTAAAAAAAATATGATAATATTAAGTGAAGTTTTTTGGAGATTTTCTAAAACTATACCTAATCCAGCCATACGTAGTACCTGGGTACTAAATTACTTTTCTATGGCATATGTAAATAAAAAATAATATCTCCATTAATTCAAAATTGTTTTAGTATTCCGTGAATTTTTACCCCCGTGATATTTTACCCCGGGGTAAAATGTTACTAGGGATATTTTACCCCTGGTAAAATTTCACTAGGGATATTTTACCCCAACGGTGTAAAATTTCTAGGGGTAAAAATTCACGTTGACACCGGGATATTGGTATGCGATACGCATACAGGTATCTGGCATTTTTGGCAGCGTTTTCTAGTCTTCCGTGGCCTTTTTGGAACGTTTAATGGGCTTTAAGAGCAATATCCCGTTATTTTTATGCGGCCAGTAATGTCCCGCTTCTGGTTTGACGTTGATTGTGAAAGTGGTGAGTTGATTGGTCACTAATTGTGATAATGCTGGATTATGTCTTAATTCATGTTCCCCCCTTATAAATTCTTTCATCTGCAATAGGTTTCGTGCCGCAACAGATGAAAACTTAAATTTAAAATTTGGAATGTTTTCGCTGCTATGTTGGCCATGCAAATTGAACATTTTAAAGCTGTTTTTTTGTCATAAAAAAATCGATTTATAGCAAAACTTTATAAACATTTTTTGTTGAAAATTTCATTGCCTTAAATTTTTGTTTATATATACATTTTTATTTCGTCGTGCCGTTTCTGTTTTATAGCGACTTATACAAAACTCTGTAAAATACAAAAAATATTGTCATTTATATCTCGGAAACGATGTGACAAAATTGAAAAATGTATAATATAAAGAAAAATGTAGAGAATCAAATTTACAAGAAAAAATACCTATGGATTTTTTATTTTGTTCAACTGTTCTCGGGATATAGTAGATGACAATATTTTTTGTATTTTACAGAGTCTTGTTTACGTCGCTATAAAACAGAAACGGCGCGACAAAATAAAAAAATGTATATAAATAAAATTGAAGGTAATGAAATTTGCAACAAAAAATGTTTATAAACTTTTGCTCTAAAACCTTTTTTTATATGACAAAAAAGGCTTCAAAATGTTAAACTTGCCTTGCCTACATAGGGGGCATGATTTACGCTGTGAGTCACTGTACATACGCACACAGACAATTTTCGAAAATAGTAAAAATTGTTTCAGGGGACGTCGAAACATAAAAATTTTATAAAAAATATGGGGTGTTCAAATTTTTCAGATAACATGACTTTCCTTACTAAGGAGTTCGGAAAGTAAAAACACTACTGCATTCGAGGAAGTAAAAACTACTAATTGACTTTATTTAAAAATTTTGCTAATGTGGCATAAAATTCATAATATGTAAATATAACTCGACATAATAATAATTGTAATTAAAAACGCCTACGTGAATATTAAAAATCTGTTTAAAATGTAATCCTCACATGAATTACATGTATTATTATGGTAGTACCCGGGTACTACGTATGGCAGATATAAGGTGTAAATTTGTATGGCCCCATAAGGGTTAAATAATATAAAATATAGTTTATACTATACAAATACCATACATTATGTTAAAATTATATCAAGTTGGCAGCCCTTCGCAACATTTTGAAAAACGAAGCGAAACGACGTCTTTATTCGGCGTTATTACACACAATTTCAGTTTTGCATTTTATAATATATTTCCAGGTTCCGTTACAACATAAGAAATGTTTGTTATTGACATTTGTAAATTGCGAATCCTTTATCATTTACATGTCAAGAATATGCAAGTTAAGTAGATTCAAAAATCTAACATGTTGTAGGATCATTAAGTGAGATATGTATATTGAATATTTCATATTATTTAATTATTCAATATAATTTATTTAACCGGTTACATACGGTATAAGTGCTTCTCTGTTGGTAGGGAGTTGCATCGCAAATGCTCGAGATCTCGTGAGATAAACCACCATTGCAAAAAGGTGTGTTTGTAAATCGCCATTAAATTGGTAGCCCATAAAATCATAAGCCATTAACTTGAATGGATGCAAGCGTTAGAAAAAGTACTGCCAACATCCATAACTTGGAGAATTAATTTATACACTTATCATGTTGCTATCAAATAAAGAGTAATAAGTCAAAATTATGTAAATTGAGGAAATTTATTTGTAAGTATTCTATATCTGTATTTGAATTCATCTCGTGCAACCTATTAAATTTATACAGTTCAACAAGATAAGTTATTCAAGTCTAAAATACGCTATTGTATTTTATTTTCAACATAACCTTATTATTATACCCCATTTAAAAAGAAAAACAATAACAAAAAGGTTTTTACATTTCTCCAAGCAAATGTAGTGTAGATATTTTAGTAAACTCTGTTTTTTTTTCTCTAATGAGGACTTTTTGATGATATCTCCACTATTTTATATGGATAATGTGTAATTATTCTTAAATTACAATTAAAATGTTTTCTTCAAAACCTAACCTCATTAGGTACTTTTGCATATCTAGCTAGGTCTGACGAGATGCAATGAATTGAAACATCAATTTCCCGTAATGATTTTTACTGAACAGGCAGAAGAAATTGCGTTTTCACTTTACCAACGTTATAAAAAATTTATCAAGCAAATTTACCGAAACAAATACCTCAGAAATAAACTCCAGTTTGTATTTAATTGAGCGTTAGAATCACTTTTATTAATTTCCTTACAACTTGACTCTCTTTTATTGGTTCTGCTATTTATATAATAGTCTGTAGTCGTTCTTGCGTTTAGCATTTCTAAGCTTCTATATAATAAGAACCCGATATACGAGTGGTAATTTGCAATACAAAAATACGAAAATCATAATCAAAACCAAAGAAATATAGAAGCAATTAATTATCAAAATTTGTGAATTTAAAAACCCAAATAAAACTAAACTAACAACAAATAAAATTGTATTCCAAAAAATATGTATGAGAATTTGATAAAAAAAAAGTTTAAATACATTACTTCTACAATGCAAATTGCATGAATCAGCAAACTAGAGTATTCACTACCTCGTCGACTACAAGAAAGTTTTTGACAAAATGAAATAAGGCATAATCAACCTACACATAAAGAAAATACGACTACATAGCAAAAACATCAACATCATACAAAACTTTGTCGCGTTACAAATTATCTAAAAAGCATCTCAACAAAACTCTACTAATGAATTAGTGTTAACTAGCTTAGTGTAGATGCGGTGACCCAGTGTATAAAAATACCGTGGAAATCTAAGGGTAGAGATGAGGCCAGCTGTGACGGAAAGCCTATACCAACATTAATACCCCATTAATTAAATTCCCTGGTACTCCATATTGGCTTACACCACGTGATCGCCTAGGCAATGCACCGTGTATGGCACTCTAAAGAAGAAGAGCTCAAAAAAGTTGAAGAAAGCAAAGGTAGAATATTGATAGAATCGGGAAAAATATATGTAGACTTGTAGACATGCCCACAGGTAACTTTTCTGTTTTGTAATGAAGAACCATTATGAGGAAACCTACATCAAAAATTGAACAAGAATCTTAAAGATCTATCTTAATCGAAACATTTTAAAAAAAATTAAATATAGGATTTTTAAATATCTTGCTCACCGAATTTGAAAACGAGATTTTAAGAAAAACACGTTTCTTGTTTTTATATTTACATTTACAAAATTATTTTATAACTTACACCAAGTCATCTATTTGAGGCATATGCATTTCATCTTATTTTAAAGATATTGCTTCTAAAACATCAATTTGCGTATGTCGACGACGCATTCTTACCGCCCGGGTGCTCTCTTATACTAGTTGATCTGCTTTCTGTATGCGTTCAGCGTCTCTTTTTATATTGGTAAGCAGGGAATCTTTTTTACGTAACAAAATTTATGCGAAACAGGAAAAAACAATCTGATATCAACTAATGCTTGCTGTCATTCCTGTACCTACTTTTAAAAGTTTTGTGTCTATGGATTTGAAATTCCTTGTATTCATCTTTTAAAAAACTCTTCATATTTATTATAAAAAAAAAATCGATTTTTTTAATAGATCAACAAGTACGGTATAAGGCTTAAATCGACCAGTACGGAGCGGGAAACCGTGGTTCGAAGCTCAGTGGCGCCGATTACACAGTTGTGATCTAAAGCTCAAATTTCACATAGGTCTATGAATAACAGCACGTAGGAAGAACAAGTTTTTTTTTTAAATTGTTTAACCCCTTAACGCTATAGACCAATTGGCGTGTATATTTGGAAATTAGTAACCCTCTGGAATACCTGGCATACGATATCTACACAAAATCGTTACCTTCGCACGGAACTTGAATGCAATAATTTTGATGGTTTTGCTATTCTAAAATTAAACTGCCCTGAAAAAAATGGTTCATCATTTTGATAAAAAATTCATTATTTATTTATTTATTTCACAAATACTATGAAGATTACATCATATGATGAATTTTCTTCATCGACGCAAAAATTATGAATTTTTCATCGACGTTCAGTGTTGAATTAATTATACTGACCGTTTCGGTTTGTAAAGACAGAATTGCACTTCTGATTTTCACAAATTCTTAGTACAGATTGGCCAATAAACCTCTTGATGTAATTTTTTATGTTTATCGCTACATTCAAATTATTAAAAAATTAAACTTATGTGGATTTTTTCATTTTTATCAATATTTTATACAAATGTTTGGTGAGAAGCTTGTAAATGTCTTTCATGGTTCTCAGCACACATCCCAAAGCCATAGAAGCTTCTTAAATTTCCCTTAACTTCCTTGACCTTCCAACTTTTGTGGAATATATTGCAAATTGACCAAGGGCGTCGCCAGCCGATGGGCCATGGGGGAGGGGGGCAAGTTGCTATGATGTGACGGGAAAAGTATGAATTGTAGGTACCTTCGCTCTCCTTTCTATTTGTAATTTAGAGGATACCAACTAGTATTTAGTTTATTTATTTGGCATGAACTGTAACAGCACGGACTGGCTACTTGGAGTTACCGTCGATCTTCTACGCTTTTTTTCTTCAAAAGTAAGATAAAAACCTATAAATATTCTGAACAAAATTTAAGCTTTCCTATGAGCTGAGGATAAATAAAATCGCTCAACGGTTACTTCACAATTTAATTTTGTAAATATGACTTTTTGATGGAAATTTTAGAAGTTTAAGTTCATGTTAGCTTTAAAAAACATATACTTGACGGTACGTGTACAGCAATCCGGAATTTGGCTAAGGAGAGAGCTTGTTCATTCTACTGCATGCGGTTGCCGAGGAAACATCGTTTGAGTTTTTACATTATCGAGAGCATTTGCGCTCCAAGTATTGTAATAATCACACAGGGGTTGAGAAAACCTCCCAAAACCGCCCAAGAGGTTAGTGAGAAAGAGTGAAATTTTCGAGTTCAATAATTTTCGAGTTCGGTAACTCGAGGGGAATGTTTTTAAGGTATTTGGCTTTTGCAAAACGGCCCGTATTTTAGAACAATTTAAATTTTCAGATTAGATTTAAAACTTTAATTAATTTAAAAATGGCCAACGCCCTTAAAAAGAAATATTTGCATATTAATTCATTCAACACAAACGATAATATACACGAACACGAATTATTTTAAATTTTGGTACTTATCTAATTGAAAATTGTTTAAGTTTACTTTCTTCTTTAATTTGTTCGGTACCTAAACTTCATTTGTGTTTTTATTTTAAAAATAAAATTTTATTCCGAAGTTAAAACGAATTACCCATTATAAAAATAACAAGATAGAATAAGTTTATAATTCTATAAAGTTAATTATAGTTTAAATCTTATAAAGCGCAATAAAATCTTTTTAAAAGTTATAATCTTGTAGTTTAATTAAAGAACATTGTTAATTTGCTAAAAATTTTGAAAGAACCTTACATAAAATTTCTTCTAATTAGAATCTGACGCTGCCGCTGTCAAATTCTCCAACATATTGTGCTAAGGAAGCTTTGTTAAAATTTTCTATTAGCATTAAAAAACTGCTGGCAATTTGAATATTATGGTTTTGTTAGAAGATTGAATAATTAGTATACATTTTCTCCACATTTTAGTAAAAATATTTTTTTAATAAAGCAATTTGCTTAAAAAGGCCTCTTAATTAATCTCTAATTGATTGACGTTGATAACGATTTAACTTTAAATTAATTTTAAAGTTTGCCTTTTATAACAATTGATTAATGTAATTAGCTTAATGGGTTCTTGCTTTGGTGCTTTGTTAAAAATTCGTTATTTCTTTCGCACAGGTATGGTGCATTTACTTCCATGTTTATTAAATGAATGCGTATCGCTCGTCGGTGGTTTTAATTAAGTAATATAAACTCGTAATATTATTTTATACATGAGGATTATGCTTTTCATAGATGGTTCCCTTAAACCCAGCCTTTATCTTTTATAAATAAACATTAAACCCTTACGGCTAAGATTATACTACGTGAGCACCGCAGATTTAGTTTACATGCAACACACAAATTTCAACTATTGCGGATATACTTACCTAGTTTTGTAAACAAATTAAGGAAATTTCGAAAAATGTTCAAATTAAATGTTTCCTACTTCAAACTTTATAAAGGAATAAGTACTACATACTTTGCAATTAAAAAAGGGATTATGAACACTAGAAAATATTTATAAAAGTATGAATGCAAAACGTAAGTTTAAAAATAATTTTAATGTCATATTTTGTTTTATGGCAAGCTTTAAAGGAACTAGATTGAAAATATGAAAAGTAGCTTTTTCACTTCGTAGGCTATATTTCAGCTCCTACAAAACAACAACGAGATTTATGTAATTTAAAAAGTTTAGCGACTCCTTTACTTAAGTTTATGAAGCTAATTAAAAAATAATAATCCCATAAATTAGGAATAACAGTTTTTCAAAACCGCGGAATTTCTAATTAACTATAAAGTTTCTTGTTTTAACTCCGCTTGATTAAGAATATTATAATACTAGTGAGTAGCTAAAATTATTAATTTATCACAAATTGAAAAGCAAGCAAGGAAACACATCAAAATTTTATTGTCGTAAGTCAGAATTTTTGAGGTTTATTACATTATATTTTGTTATTTATTAAATTTCCCTAAAAGTCTTTATATTTTTTTTATATTTTCTTTTCTGTTAAAGCTTTAAGCAAACCATAAATAATGTTTATTTTATAAATACTGTACTCCGTACGATAAAAGAAATGATATATCGATGGGGATTGCCATTAACTGAAGGATTGGCCAATTCAACGCTGGCACAGGACACGTCAATAGGAATTGACTTCGCAATAGCTGTAAGAATTTAACTTTTCAGAAGATTACAAAGGTGTTTCTGTATAAATTAACAATGTTTTCATTACTTACAATAAATGGTATTTTTCATGAAAACAGATTCAAAGTGGTTAATTTCAACAGCAATTGAGATAAACATAAGAGATTCACCTTAAAGGTTATTTTACCTTGTGAAAATCTTGTGTAAGCTCTAAGCTGCGAAGTTAAACAACCACCTACACTCCCCTAGACAGAAAGGTTACCCTTTTCAAAAAAATATGACTAAGATTCTCTGATAGAGAATTCCAGCTTACAATGCTTTGTATATCTAATTAGAGCACGCAGCGAAAAGCCGAAGCTGGTTTAGACATTTGCTATGGGATATTTCACACCCGGACTTCCGCTTCTAGCCACTTTTGGTTTGTTTGTTACTAAAAAATATTTTAAAAACAATAACATCAACGCCTAATGATGCCATAGATGGTAAAAAAAGTTTGCAATTAATACTACTGTGTATTTTATTTGTGATAACTATAAACATTTAAAATTCGGTAAATAATCTGAAAAAAATTTAAAAATTAATTGGACCAATATAAACATTTTTTGTCCTTAAATCAATGGTTTGTCCAATCAGAATAAATGAAAAACTAAAAATTTAGCTAAAGTTTAAATAATCACAATTTTTTTTTTTATTTTTAATGTTAGCAACAGTGAAAACTGTATTCTTCTATCTTTATTTTTATTATATTTTCTCGAGGGGAAGTATTGCAAAAATGTTGTGTACATATGGTTGAAATTCTTTTGGAAATATTTATAATTAATGAAAATCCTTGGAAATCTCTAGAATTTTTTGGAAATCACTGATATTCCTTGAAAATCATTGAAATTCTTTGTAAATCTCTGGAATTCTTTAAAAATCACTGAAAGGAATTCCATGGAAATCATTGGAATTCATTTGAGAACACTGCAATTCTTTGAAAAATCACTAGAATTTTTTGGAAATAATTGAAATTTTTTGAAAATCATTGAAATTCTTTGGAAATCTCTGGAATTGTTGGAACTTATTGGAATTTTGTGGAAATCAGTGGAATTCCAGCAAAATCTTTGAAAGTCCGAGTTTGTGTACAGTGGCGGATTGACAGTATTTTATCAGGGGTGGTAATATTTATATATTAATAAAAATTAAACGATAAACAAGTTAATGAAACGACTTTAAATAAGTTTAAATTGCAAGCTTTCGAGCTGATTTGAACATCTACCGAATTGATCTATTATGACTAAAGCCGGGATACTAAGCTTTTTGCTTATTGCTCTAAATTATAAGCAGAAGATATTCGTTTTGGATCTTGACATTTCTTACAAATTGCAGTAATACTTATTTTGCTTTTTTCTCGACATTTTGCTTAAAACACATATTAGTTCTTATTTGGGGCTTTTTAAATGTTTTTTTTTGGAACTTAGAATAATTCTGTTAAATCTGAAATTAGGTACTAAACTTTGGAAGTGCAAGGAAGTATCTATTTAAAAATACACAGCTTTATTAATATCTCTGAAACTAAAATATATTTAAAATCTCTTAGACCCATTTTATTGTTCTTAATGAGTGTCTTAAGGAAGTGTTTTCGGTAATTAATAACTACCAATATATCGACACTTCTCGAAAAGTTGAAAAACAAAAAAGACAACGATTCTATTTTTTGCCAATAAGTAATTCATTTTGCCATATCTCTGATATTTATCGAGGGTTCCTCATAAGTTTCCGTGATATTGGTTAGTAAATAATTTTTATCGAGACGAAAATTTTAATTTTTCTGTAAAATCTAATTTAAAATGACCGCATCATTTTGGGTAATAAAAGAATATGTTATTTAAATACCCTGCTGCTATACAAATACTTTAAAAATTAAATTTCAGCATGGGTTGAAGTTTCCACATAAAAACGCTATAAAAATTGTAAATAAAAACTTTCCATTATAATAAAACTTAGCATTTATGCAACGGCATATTTAATTTTCCATCTGTGGTTTTTTAGCTTCTTTCTAATTCCCCCCGAAAATTAATCAAGTCACTGTGTTTCGAGCATTGTAGAGGAAGTAGATATGAAAATTTACAGTTTTCATATTATTTTTTAATGTATGCTACTGTTATTTCAGTTTTATTTTATTTTTAGCGGTAATTTAAAATTTGTACAACAGTCAATACTAGTGGCGCTCTACTAACGGGATAGTTATGAAACCATAAAAGAAACCAGCCTTAAGATACTTTGAATTATATCAATACTAGATAATACACTGAAACAATTTGATAAATTACTCTGCAAAGGTATATAATAAATTGATCCATATTAATAAAGTTTAAAAATTAATTTTGCCTTGGCAACGGTTATTATATAGGCGGGCTTTTCGATATTGCAAATTTTAGCAAAATAACTATGGTTTTAATTGATCGATATATTTTCTTAAATAGGTAATTCAATTTAATTAAAATATATAGCGTAAACAGTTTTTCTCGTGTTTCGTAGTATAATTAAGTTGTAGTGTTCTGAAAACTTTAATATTAACAAAGTTGTTTACGATTTACAAATATAATGGAATCGTGAGTAGTTTGTAGAAACTCTTAGAAAATTTGTTACAAGTTGAAAAGTTGATAAAATGTATACCTTCATAATAAAAAGAAATATATAAATAAATTAAATTATTTATTATCGAAAATCTTGATTTTTATATTTTATTTTTTTTACATAAACTACAATTAGACATAAATGCAAAGTGCGGCAGTATACAAATTAAATTTTTAAGTATTTAATTTAAATGTTTTTCATACTTAAAACTGAACCCATATCAAACAAGACTTACAATATTACAAAAGTTGTGTGTAACTTTCTGTAACTTTCAAAAACAAACTTTAAATACCCAAAAAGTCCTGGTAAAATTTTGGTATACAAGCTTAAGATGAAACACTAGCTCAGTATTTTTTAATCGGGAGCTAGGATGTGGTAGACTAGGATTACTGTAAATAATTGCTTCTAGAAGAAATAAAAGAAACAACAAACTGCAAAATTTTATTTAATTAAATAATTGCTCAAACCACTTACCCAACAAAAAATATAACTTAATCTGCTTCCTCTTCTCCTTGAGACTATGTTGAACCAAGATAAGATACATCAACTCTTCAACTCCAACGAAGTCGGATAACTCTGAAAAGTAAATTTAAAAGTAACAAAAAGTATGGATCCAGAACATTAAGTTCTCCAATAAATTCAAAATGAAAACTTGTCGGCAATATTAATTTATCTTGAAAGTTAATAACGAAAAAATGGTATTATTCCAACTTATCCAATAACATTTTTTCATTTTTTCATACCATACTAATTGCTTTACGGCAGTAAAAAAATTCTTGGAGAATAAACAAATTGTCAATTTAACAAAATTACGTTAGAAAATCTAGAAATTCTAAATTTTTTAAAAATTACCATGTAAAATGATAATTTTGAATGTATGCGGAACTTAATTCGGTTTGGAAATTAATTTACATTTTATTGCTCTTGGAAATTGTTGAACAAACATTATTTGTCATCAATTATTCTAGAAATGCATGCATTCGCAATTGAAATTGTAGTTTCGAATATTGAAATTCGGGAATATCTGATTATAGCCACAAACTTTCATAATACTAAATTTGGTCAATATAAGTAGAGAAGCTATGTATATGGGAATGATTATTTTTCTGAAAAACTTCATTGGACGTAATTTTGAACAGCAGTTAATGAAACTCTTTTTTTTTAATATAACGTGAATAAGCAATTCCAAAATATTAACACAGTACTACCACACGTAACATACAATTTGTATTAAGGACCTTAGCTGCATCCTTTCAAACTTGATCCTTTTTGGATATTTATTATTGTAATGGGCCAATTTTAGCGTAATATTAACATTACATAAGGGTAGAAAAATAAATTTTACATTTTCATCAAAAATTAGTGCATTTTGGAAAGCCGTATCTCTAAACTGTTAAATTTGCTATACTCTGTTTAATTTTTTTATTTTCTATACATGAAATACCATAAATATAACTCAATTTGAAATCCGGATAATAATAAACGTTACAAATGTAATGTTTTTTCCAACTTTTAAATAACTTTTTAAACAGATAAATGTTTAATTACGGCCATAATTCAATATCTACTGTTCAACACAATTGTGGAGTTTTAAAGACAAAAAAGCAAAATAATTCGTTAAATTTTTTGTTTTACTGTTGTCGGAAAGTTCTGTTTATGTATTTGGTTTTCTCCATGTAAAACCCGACCACGACTTCTTACACAAAATGAAACGTTATTCCCAAAATTATTTTCCTTATTTTTGCAGTTTTCTGGAAGTTCAAGTATTTTTAAAAGCTTTATATTAACTTGCCCGGGTATATATATATATAGGAGGTAAAAATCTTTCGGCTGCTTTTTAATTCACTTCTAGTCATTTTACAATTAACTTCATTGATGCATGTTTTTTATCGTACGATGCTTTCGTTTTATCAATTATTTCTCAGCACTTAACTTAAATATTCAACAATAATTTATTGATTACCATTAATATGGGTGTTTATTTCGACTTTCAAAAGAAAAAAAAAAAGAAAAAACGTTTAAATTTTACTTGAATAATAAATTGTGTGATTCATAAAGCTTGTAAAATAGGAAGCGAAGAATAAATTGCGTACAATCCCCCCAAAGAGCAATAGTGCTCTATTGATCTTTGTTGCGGTACTACTGATCTTTGTTGCAAGATCAAAGTACCGCTTGCTGTGTCTTAATGGGGATGTATGTAGCTTAAGAAAATTGTTTAAAAATTATTTAGAAACCAAATAAAACATTTCATTTTTATAAATTGAGTAAAAAATTTAGAAATTGAGATCAGGGCGGACAATAGGCCCCCTGATCTGTTAGTATTGTTAAAGTAGTTGCTAAAGGCTAAAGTGTTCGGAAGTTATATAATGTTGTCCTGGCGTTGCTTTCAGTATCCTTTAAAGTTTTAGATTTAACATTGCTGATTAAAACTCAGGGTGCGTTACAAATTGCAACTCGTGAGGTAGCCGTAGTTGGTGTTATGTTTTATTCTTGCGTAAAAAAATAAAAAATTTACTTCTTTTTATTTTTATTTTAAAATTAGTCCCAATACTACTATTTATATCAAATTGCTTGCAATGGTCCAATTTGTTGTACAGAATTTAAATACTTAATTGCAGTTAATATTTTGCAACAAACAATTTAAATTTGTAATACAAAAATTGCACATGTAAGATATCTGCATTCATATAAATAATTCCAGCTTCCACTGCATTACAAAATGTAAATTTAATTAAAAATAAATAATAAATTTGCACTATTCTGTCCGAAGATGACTGTTGTAGTCGAAACGCGTCATGATAAGTAAAATACTTAATACTAGAAGAGTGTAAACTTATCAATAAATTTTAGTAGTTTTTAAAATCAATTATGGGTTGATTCTAATATCACTCTTTCAATTTTCAGTTTATATCGAAATCATGAGAGTTCATAATTTTATTTCCATATTATACCAACGCAACGCATTAAATTTCCAATATTCGTAACTGTCTACCATTCGATTTTTATGGGTATTTATTAGTAGATTATTTTACTTGAACGTAAAATATGGTAAAATAGCTTATTAATCGCGAGGTGGATTATATATCACGAGGCGATTAATCGAGTGAGTTATTATTCATACGAGCGATTAATAAACAGTATTAATAAACTGTTTATATAAAAAATTTTTGTTTTAATCTATTAATCAAATGAAATTAAACTCCTTATTAATCACTTGTGTATGTGGATGCATAATCCAGATTAACCTCACGGTTAATAAGCTTTTCATGAATGAGTTGAATAATATACTATTTATATTGGCATTTTCTACTATTTTCTACATTTCTACTATTTTGTTTGTTTGGTGTTGATTTATTTCATATTTTTCTCCGAGCAAGTTACGACCGCCGATGTTTCTAAGTTTTTTTGTCTTTTGTGAAAGACAAAACTTCTTCATTTTATCCTGCCTCTTACAGTATCTTTTACTTTAAATTTAAATTAAATTAAAAGAATAGAAGTAGATAGTAAACTTTTATATTTATTACTACATAAAATCTTGGTGTAGCGAATTACTAGTTAAGAAGTTTATATTTAAACTACATTTCATTGCTTATCAAACTTTAAAATATATTTTTCAACCTCATAGCTTCACGGTGCCGGAAAAGTTTATAACTGAAGCTTTTTGTAAAAGTAATCCGGAAGTATCCCCAGAGTCGCATAAAGGCAACAATTTCATAACTTAAACTAACGGCTGAAACGAATGCTTTAATTTTCATCTGACGTTAGTTGTCATTGACATGCAATAAGTGTTTCCATTGCAAACACACAATTGTCACTATGTTCATTGTTCAAGCAACATTATTTACCTGAATTACCTGAGAAATTCAAAACTAATTTATTCAATTGCGTTTCATGGAATGCAAATTAGAGTTTTTTTTTTCAAAAGTACCGGAGGTAGTTTAAATATCGCAGAAAAATAAAATTTTCTTGTGGTAGATAATCTGGCAATATTTTCGCAAACGTAAATTGTGACGTTTCTATTTATTGTTAATTATGTTACAACTCGCATCTGAATTGCGTGGTAAAAATAAATGTGAGGAATTTCAAATTAAGGTTTCTAGATTAGGGAATGCACAAAAAAGTATCATTTTTTGAAACGACGCAATTATTAAAATTAATATCTTTTTTTTTTTCCAGGTTTGTCGGCCCTACGAGACGTAAAATTAAAAATACCATCGGCGGTTGAGCGCGGTAAACAAGCAAAATTGATTTGCAATTATGATATGGAAGGAGATCCATTATATGCAGTGAAATGGTATAAAAACGATCGAGAATTTTTTCGATATACTCCGCTAGATTCTCCCCCTTACAAACAATTTCCTACACCCTATTTGGAAGTTATCGAAAAATTATCTAATGGAACTTGTGTTATTTTAAACAACGTCTCCATTGGGAGCAGTGGTGAATTTAGCTGTGAAATTTCTGCTGATGCTCCATCATTTTTTACAATTGCCGCAACCGGCAATTTGCAAGTTAGTATAAATTTTTTATATTTTGATTTTTTAATCAAATTGTCAAGTTACACGCTTACACTTTATAATGTTAAATTTACTATGGTAATAAATTATTTATTATTCTCTCCCCTGGAAGGTATTGAGTTTCGACAACCAGCTTTACAATTTTCTCTTTGTGCGTGAATAAATTATGTCTTTTAAACGGTAACCGAGCATGAGCTAAAAGAAAATTAATGTTTAACAAGAAGCAATTGAGTTATGCAGCATCAACAACTCATCCACGCGATTATAAAGTAAAACTTTTGCATGCGGCCCCGGTACGGTTGGCGATACGTTTTATTTAAGATGGAAGTTTTGCGTACGTGCATACTAACGTAAAGACGTGTCTCCGGTTTCTTTCTTTCGACACTCGAGAGACAGATGCACGCTTTCTGTGGGGAGTCTCGTTATTGAAGCATCAGCTTTCTTAACTTGACTATTGTGCCTAATGGAAAAGTGCAAAGTTTTAAAGTGTTTTTGTTGTTTCGAATTACCTATCTGGAATTTAAACTGAATTTTACTACTCAAACACTTACGTAATATATGGACCTTTTTGTATAATTTGTTTGAGCTCCAAAATTTTGTTAACAATATAAATGGGAATTTATAATGAGCAGATATTTGGAAAGAGGATAGGGAAAAAGGATTATTCAAACAAAAGCAAGTAGACACATACTCTGTTGTCTCACTGATGTTTTATTCTCAACGTAAAAAGAAAACAAAGCGGACATGAAAATGTTAAAAATAAGAAGCAGAGCGACACATTTTTTGGCGTTTGGAATATCTTTTGATCGCTTTATCGCGAGATGCAAATGCAAACTCTTCTATTCTAATATTAAATATTCATTCAAAGTCGGCCCAAATTTACACATTTCGCTACCCTCATTCTAATACCACGTATGAGACTAAATCAAAATTGTTCAAGAGAGTGAAAAAACTGATTATTTCATAACCATAACATGTATCGCATCTATCTTTTCTAGGTTGGAATAGCGATAGGTTAAGATCTTCAAAGATGTTGCAAAATGTAGTTTTACATATAGAAGGGACTTGGTCGTTTTTACATTTGAAAAGGTACACATTATACCACTCATTTGTGGATAAAGTTGTTCAATTTCTGTACATGTTATTTGCATAAATTGAGCTTATACGAAGTTTTTAATTATTTCTAATACGTGGCATTAGCATCAATGGATAGAGGGCGAAAAATTGACTGAGAATCCATCAAAATCTAATTTTTGCTAAAAATTCTCATACGTGGTATTAGAATGAGGGTAGCGATTTGTTTTATACTTCAACAAGTGCGGATGTTCAGTTTGCTTGTGGGCTAGTAACAATATTTGATTGCATATAGAAGGCCTCTATAAATTAACTTTATAGTTTGTAGATTTTCTCCTGAACAATTTCCTCTTCAGAAGACCTACAAGCTAGTATTCATATTTGATATTGCAGGAATATTTTAATTAAAAAAGTTTTGGTTTCATAAAAAGTTAACTGAAATTGATATGGAAGATTTTTTAAATTCAACTCTAATATTTAAACTTTTGTTCCAAAATTGAAAAGTTATAACTTAATCTAATATGTATAATGTAAAAGCAACTTAGCTGAGATGCTTAATAATTGATACGGCTATTTAGGTTGTAATAGATGAAAATTTGTGTAACAGCATTCAATGTCCATTCGTGGATAACAAAGGATGGGATTATTTCGCTGCTAATTACTTTTGCCTAATCTTAGCTATACAAGGGATGGATTATTTGCTTATCAAACCCTTATTCGTATCAGACAGGTAGTAACACAATTTTTTTTACTGGATTATTATCTAATTACAGGACTAGCATAATAATAATTCAAATAAATTGTATTCTAACGAGATGATAACAAACGTATGTATGTATCATTTACACCAACTTTTAAAATTACCATTATTGAGTATCATAATCAAAAAATAATATTTTCATGCTCTCCTTTTTGATGTTGTTTGGTGTTTTTTTTTAAATAAAGAGTCATAAATTTCAACTATTAATATTATCAAGTATACAAATCAAAATTCAAAAAAGTTTGTAATGAATAAAACACAAACAAGTAAATATACATAATATATTGATAAGGATACATTTTGTAATTATTTATTATTTTAATCTATTATTTATTATTTATTTAGCCATTTGCGTCAAACACCAAATGGGCAAGTGTCAAATTTAGCAACGACTTTATAAATAAATTGAAGGTAGCATTAAAATTTAAACGAAAAATTAAATGGAAGTCTTTAATTAGTTTATTTGACGCTAATTCTTCCATTCAATTCTAATGCAACTTAAATTCCTTTATCTACTAACGTACGTAGTAGCTTACTTTTTACACTGATTTGAATTATAAAATAAGTCATTTTCGTGTACCGGTTGTCATGTTGACCGGACTTTTGCATTCAATTTCGTTAAATAAATAGTTTAATAGTTATAAAATGTGTCATCTATTCTGGTAAATTTAATCTTATTATTATATTCACCGTCTTAAGTTGCATCTGGTAATATTTAATTCTGAAATCACCCTTATAAGGTTTGCAACCCTAAGTTGCAAAAGTACTAATAATTTAAATTGTTCTTTGATTGAACTCCATTAAAAATTCTGTCGAGGTCAGGCTTGCTGAAGGTATCCTGTAGGCATCATAAGTAGGTATTGCGTGAAAAACGCGAAGGTTGACGTACAACCCTCATTCAACTCGTTTGGTTGGTTTCCCGAGTATATTTTTTTGTGATTGCCGGAAATTTGTTATTGTCCGCACTCGTTAGTTATACAATTTCCATTGGGGGAAAATTTGAAGAAATTAATATTCACCGTGAAGAAACACATTTACTAATTTTGGACAACCTGCAACTTCAGAATAATTGCAAAAAAAAGTTTCCATGGTTCGGTGAAGGAAATTAGTGGCATTCCCGAAATTCCAGGTGGGCAGCTAATTCACCACTGCTGATTTAGAAAACTCCTTGGGCGATTCAAGCCTGTGACACAGTGTTGAAAATAAATTCGCTGTGATTTGTTTTTGTTAATTTAATTTTGCAACGTTAGAATTTGAATTCAATATAATATGGAATACGCCAATTCAAATAAGAATTGTTAATTTAAAAATATTGCGGTAGAAGTCATCCCTAAGACATTAAATTAAGTTTCTGAAGCAAAGACGTCTGCTTTATGCACTATATGCAATATACTGTTGTACAGTTTATTACTAACTCCTTGTATTACAAATATGGCGGAAATCCGAAAGTAGATAGAGGGAGGATCGCGGTAAAATCGGGTGAACGACAATATCAATCACATTAATATTTATAAATAATTTCGTGTTTTCGCATTGGATTACAGATTAATAAAATCACAGATCGACACAAAAATGTTTTAATGATCGCGCAGCGTTTTGTATCTACCCAAATTTACATATACAAAATTAAAGCATTACAAAGAAATTTATGAGATTGAATAAGTAATTAAGGGATGGTATAAATTATAAATGATAAAAAGAATGATTGATTAAAGCAAAATAATTTTCACCGTGAAGATGATTAAATTAAAAAATTACAATTACTCCGGATTTGACATTAACGAAGCGAACTATGAACATAGCTGATATCAATTTCAAATTTTATTTTACCATTTTAGTTCAAATTTTAATTATTCACATTTTTAAGTTTTAACAGGCCAATTGATGGACGTTTAATGTCGAATCACGTTACAATTTATTAAATTATTAAACCAGAAGAGAGATAAATTTTATTTATACGCTCCTGGCGGCATAAGCTGCTACTTTAGTCTTCCATATCACATTTTGCAATTACACTTTACGATGGAATAAGAATGCTCACGTACACCTAAACTGTAAGTGCATTTGCCACATAATCATCTTCTAGGGTATTATATAACTCGAACGCAAATTTGTAAAATGCATCGCATGCAATATCTGATTATTTTCTATTACGTCGATATCTGTCAAGTATGACTATTAAGTTTAAAATAAAACAATGCACAGACAGACGGTAGTTTCTTTTGAATGGTCAGTTAGCAAAAGCGGATCTACCGGCTGTCTGCTTGATTAGTCAGTACCGGTAATAATGTTAAGAACTAGTATTAGTTTTTCTTGCAATGCAATTCAATGAAATGCAATTGGGGTTTAACTGTAGTATGGTAAATAAAGTCGACTTTAAATATATTTGCTCAAGATATACGAAATAAATATTTTCTTAAAAAGGGATTAATCAAAATGGCTTGATACAGAAAAGTTGGTAATACCCGAATCGGAACAAGTAGTAATTTATCCCGAAACAAAAGCAGGATATTCAAGTGGATTGTAGCATCTGGAAATCTGAAACTACCTTTCAATAATCAATTTAGAGACAACCTTCTGCATCTTACAATAATTACGTTGATTAAAACCCGCGATTAACGTTTTCACTAAAACTGAGATTACTATCCACATATTAATGCATATTATATATAATACTCGATTATTACTGTAAAAAAATATAAATTACAAAACGTAATTTGTACCTCGTGAATAATTACGAGGTTTTTCAAAACTCCTAATTTGTAAATATAATGCGTGAAAATGTTATTTAGCTTATCTGAGATGCTGCGATAACTAAATTTAAAATTACAAACATGTTTTTGTTTTAAAATAACATGGCTTTTCACAAAAAAAAAACAATTTATAATTTGCAAAGTTTGCGAAGAGATTTTGCTCGAAAATGACTTTTAAATATATGAAGCTTAAAGGCGGTAAACAGAAATTATATGTAGGATGTCAAATAAACTGGAGCAGAAGTTAATTATTTTTAAGGTATCATGTAGAAAAAAATTGAAGTTATTTTTCAAAATTGTTCATCTGCACGCAACGCACTTTGCGTCAGAATGCCTTATTGTCATCCTTTAGATAACACGATATATTCAGTTCTCTATTTATCAGAAAAGTGGCCCAAAACATAAAATTATTATCCAAACCTAAAGAAAACTATATGCGCTTAACCCACAGTTCGATCTTGTTTCTTCTTGTACGTTATTGGCACCCAACATGGGGCTCATAATGTCATAGCCGGTTTCACTCAATTATAAATATTTTAAGTAACGTCTAGCGAAGTTTAATTATATTATATATTATTTATAATACAATTATAAATAAACCACGTTATGCAACTCCTGGTATACAATTTTCAGTTTTTTATTATATTTTTGACTGCAGAATGAAAATTTTGTAGCTAATCTTTCGTGACCAGAGTTTCCATTTTATACTGCAGCAATTGAATCCTAAATTCAGTTTTGCCAGACAAACCAACAATCTTGGAGTATGTTCTTTTTCTCTTCTTTTGTTTTAATATGACTACAATTCAAAGAACTAAAAGATGAAAAACATTTTACATAATTTTTATTAACATAAATATCTACTACTATACAATGCATTACACAACGAATAAACTTCTTTTTCTAATTTTTTCCTGTCTGCTACTTTCAAATATTTCATTTTTTCATTTAAATAAAGAAATTTGAATTTATGAGATACGCATTTCCATCAATTTAATTTGAAGTAAAATTTTTCGTGTTCATTTTCTGAACTTTCAGTAAATTAAAATTTATTGCACGATGCTTCCATTTATATTACTGCAACAGAAATAAATTTATTTTTGGTATACAAAAACTGCAAATAATATCTTTTATAACATTTTCATTCCCCTGAATACTTTTACGATTAGGTATAGTAAACCAAAGCGGTGACTCTTGCTTCAAATTGGTTTCGACTCAAACAATAAAATACCTAGTTCTGTCCTGGTGACTAAAATGAAATTTTAGGTCTGTTTTAGGTCACAAGTTAAAATTTCATATCGATGAAACCACAGAAGCGTTTGTATATTAAAATGCTCTGTGCTTTGATTTAATTAACATTTAAAATATAATCCTAATGATAATTTTTAATTGTACAGGTCGAATATATGCAAAAGACTAATTTTTATTAGTTTACAAATTGTGTAAATTCGAGAATAAGAAGACAATTTTCTTTAATTAAGTAAGTTAAGTAATCCTTGTTAACTTAGTTAAGTGGATTTTTAAAAAGAAAGCAGTTAAATGTATGATTATATTTCATTGCACAATAGCTTTTCAGTATAATCAGCTGTTATTTTAGAAAATAAATTTTTGGAACTAAAAATACATTATCGCTGAAATGTTTTTTTAGGATGCTATTAACCTGTTTGAAGCTACAAGTAATATTTTGCCACGTAGCGCATTATTCAAAATTAGAGTACAAGTTTATAATGTATAATAAGAAATCGTATGTCTTATAAATCAAATTTTATATTTTCAAATTTTATATGAAAAAGGAAAGGCATAAAAAAATTATATAAATGTGAAACGTTAAAATTGGCAATAAAAATGTAAAAATCTGTTTTGAACTTTCAAAGTTAACACGCGGGACAAGTTAAAGGTAGAGATTTTAAAATCTCAGGATATAAACAGCACATTACTAGTTGAAGTAAATCAAGTAGAATGGTGTCTGGTATACGTTACAACTCGGTTCAATTTTAAATGTAAAAAAGAAAAGAAAAACGAGGTAGTAGGAAAACTTTGATGCGAAGCTTTTCTTCCGGAATTTAATTATTCGACACAACACGATAGTCTTGGTAATCGTCAAAATCCACGCAAACACAGCAATGAGATCCAGAAAAGTAATTTCAAAACAACGGAAATAGTAACACAAAATTGTAACAAAGTCACTCTAGTTCTAGTGAAATCCGTAAAACTTATATCAACAAGTTGTTCAAATGTCTCGCGGAAAATTGAAGCGATTAACAAACTAACATTTTAATTCGGAAAATGTAATCAACGTTTCGAATGTAATTACTTGCATGTAATATATAACTTATCAAGTGTTGAACCATATCGCATGCAGTGTCTAATTTAAAATTGTAATTTAGCAGAGCTGATTGAGAAATGAATAAAAGTTAAGTTTGCCTAAATTTCGGCATTTCGTTTTAACTAATTCAAATATTTGAATGTAATTTATGTTTATTATAATAAAGACGCAATTAGAAGCAATTAAGTGGAAGATTGGTTGTTTGCAATATAATTAAGTCCCGTATAACTTGCAGTTTACCATCTTCGACATTAATTAAAACTTATTTGAGAAATTTGCTTAAGTTTGCCTAAAATCAATCAATAACTTATCGTATGCTAAACTTTAACACAACAAAACAAAATATCTATATGATAGTTGGGTATGCATATTTAATAACTAAATTGGGGAAAATGCTGAAACATACTCTTGCTTTCCAAATATATTAAACAGTTTACATTTCAAAATCATTTTAATTTCACTATGTTTAAATTTGCTTTAGGTTGTCGAGGTACCTAAAGAAGGTCCCTCAATTAAAGGACATAAAGCAAGATATCGAATAAACGAGACCCTTAAGGCTGAATGTTTGTCTAGCAAATCCCATCCTGCTGTTAATTTGACGTGGTTTGTGAATGATTTTCCAGTAAAACCCGTACACCTTCGTCGATCTAAACCACATTTATCACATGACGGATTTTACAGGTAAACTGTTTATTTCATTGCGATGTAAAAATAATTGAAATTGATTTCTATTTCAGTGCACGATTAGGATTAAGGCAGGTTATTAGCAGAGAATTGCTCATCAACGGAAGACTGAGAATTAGATGTTTAGCCAGTATGCATGATATTTATACCCGTAGTTCAGAAGTTAGCATCGAATTGGAAAAATCTAAAACGAGAATAAAAACAACCCCGATTCCGGTTCTAGAATTAGAGCAAGCTTTACCGGCTGAAAGATATCCACACACAACACGTAAGTCGCATTATTCTTTGTTTGTAATTTTAAATTTTCTTATTTGTCGTTACCTGCACATCAATCAGAATTATCTCCACTGCTTTCCTTCTCTATATTCTTTTAAATTATGTCCAATCTCGTTTAGGGAAGTTCTAATAGAACGCCAATTATTTACGCCATTCACTGCAATCGTAAATAAGTTGTTCGGAAAAATTTTCAAGTTTTCCAAGTTGTAAGATTTGCTGATGGCTGTTTTCGTACGAAATGACTCATAATTTAAAAAAATAGTTCTTTGTTTTTGGTTTTGACTTTCAATAATAACGCTGGATGCTTTTATATCAATAACGAACTTAGAAAAAACTAATAAACATGAAAATTAATTATATTTTTAATTTTCGGCTACCATATAGGGTTAAAATAAATGAAATTTTTACAATATTTTTAAAAAAAGAATAAATTTAACTAGTAGTATAAGTTGCAAAAAGTAATATAGGTTGCTTTAAAAATAGAATTAAATTTGAACCGTACTGCAGAGAAGTATTAAAATTATTTATTACCTCCAACATATTATAATAAGAATAACTTGAGCCGTAAGTATAGCGCTCTATAACACTCGACCATATTATGTAAAATAAAATAGTGCAAAATAGAACCATTGTATGCTTTAAATTCTATCAACCGATTCAAGGTACCAAATGTTCTCGCAAATTCAAAAACTTGCTACAGTTTAAAAATAAAAAAAAAATTTAACCTTTAGAATTCAAATGCTCTTGTCCAAAAATAAAAGTTCTTTAAATTTACCAAAAAATGGTACAAATGGTAAGATAAAATAAAAAAAAGCCAAATTTAACAAATTTTAAATTGAAAATCTAAACTCCAAGATCTGAAAATAACACCCTGCTATAATTTTAATGATTTAATTTTGTTTATTAAATTTGTGTGGAAAACAAAACTTTTATTAAAAAATTAAACTATGTATTTTCAAAAATATAGATTTCTCAACTTTCGTAAAAAAATTGGTTATCTTGGGAAGCTAAAACTGTTAACTCATCTATTATTTTTTTCTGCATGAAATTTATTGTTTTCTACACTTTAGTAATGTTAACTTGGCGCTTGAGATGCACTGTAATAAGCTATGTGCAAAAATTTAGAAGTTTCCAAACTTGAGCTGCAATACGCTAGAACCTGCTAGAATACTACCAAGTTGTTTTATACATAGATTTACAAATAATTTAAATAATTTAATAACGTAATAAATAAGTTCCACTAACAGTGCTATGATCTTGCAATTAAAGCACTTAAATTGAATTAAAAAAGAAAACGAAAGGTGTCGTGGGACACCCGACAAAAGCGAAGCTTTTTACGCTATGTATAAATAAAATCCAATTATTATTAATTATATTATTATTAATATAATTTTGATAAGGTAGTAAATTGTTATTCGGAAATGTATAGTACGATTTAGGAGCTATAATCTTAAATCGTATTTTTGCATTTCTTAATTGTTCCTTTTTGTAATGTCAAAATAAGTTATTTTATATTTTATTATATTCAAATATTAGCCGCATTAATTAAAGTTGCTGCAAATTTAATTTTTTTCATTAATTTTTTAGACATTTATGACAGTTTCTCCTTAGCAGGTACGATTTAGGCAAGTTTACCCTATGTCAGCAGATGATTTAGATGCTTTGAGCAACTTAATACGTTCTTTATACCAGTGACGTATTAAAAAAATTCCTACGGTGGGGGGTTATTTTTATTTTATAGTTTAATTGTCGGGTTCTCGTTAATCCATACATGTGCGTCCGTTGTAAATTTAAGAATTCCAAACGTGCTCCAGACTATACTTTCTGTACGACTACTAAGTCATATCAATTAATTCATAATAATAATAATCAATAAGAAAAAAGTCAATTACTTGTAGTCAACTATTCAACTACTCATTATTGAGGTTGTTAAGAAGGAAATTTCAGTATATGAGAAGTTCGTGAAAATTTTACAGTATATTATTTGTATAATAAAGAAAATTCTGTCAAAGTTTGAAGTTAATCTCTTCTTAGTTATCGAGATAAAAAATGTCAAAGTTACGTTTTTACATTGAGGTAAATGCAAGATACGGGTTTGTCATTACTTCGACATTCAGAAATGTCATCATTACAAAAATTTGCCAAAATATTTATGCAAGTGTTACAAATAAGTGTACCAAATTTTAAAAAAGTCCTGTATTTAGTTTCCGAGAAAATTAAGATTTTATTCTAAAAAAGAGCACAAAAGCTATCTAGATTTGATAGTTATCAAGAAAAGTTTTTTGACAAATTTTTTTAAATTAATAAAATTTAAAAATTAAAAAAAACATATTTTCATTATTTTAATTATTAAAATTTTGTTTATTTGTAGTTGGCAGTGAATACATTATCTTATGTATTTATTTAGCATAGGGCAGAGTCCCCACCACAGCTTATCCCCACCCCTCTTCTTAACAACTTTAATACATACTACAAGTAAATTATCTGCCCGTAAATTAAGTTGCAAATTCCAGAATTTATATACGATCATCGCGGGCAAAGTATTGATTTTAGGAAAAAAATGAAAGATACCTTTTCCATTGTATTCATCTTTTTCTTCGTATTGTTTTTTTCCAAATGGAGATCCGACGTTTATTAAGGGAGCTGCAGGGAAAAAAAGTTTCGAAAAGTTTGGGTCAAAAAATATAGGTGAAAACCGAATTATTTTTTTTAAATCCAGCGACAAAATTATTGCCCTTCTCGCGAGGATTTCAAATATCAAAAAAAAAATCGAAAAAAGTTGAAAAATAAGGGAGATGCGAGCGGATTCATAAAAATCGCTTAAACCCGATCATCGGGGGCGGGGGGTGACTTTTCCAACTTTTTCGATTTTTCGTGTTATATGTGCCCTCGACCACGGCCCCTGCCAAAATTTCAAATTTCCACGACCCTCGGAAGAGCCTAAACATTTTCGCATGTGGATGAATCAGCCAATGAGGTCGTCGCTGACGTCACTTCCGTTTGCTTTTCCGTCCCGTTCGCTATTTTAAATTTTAGGTACCCTGCGTTAAAAAGCTTCGCTTTAAAAAATCAAAAAAACTATGCTTTAATAACTGTAAATCACGTTTTTGGTTTTTAACGAAAACTAGATAAACTAGAACAACCATTTTTGTACTACTATGCAGAATTTTATCTACTTCAATTTTGATTTAACTTTATCGACTAATTTTCTACTTTTCCGGTATGAATCTATGTAAATATTATAGAAAACTTAAGATCGTTTTCTGATACTAAAGTAAAAAGTTGAGCTAAAATAATTTCATTTTAAGTTATTTCCACGGAGACCCCTTTTTCACTACGTAATGTCTAGACAGTATAAACCTGTGTTATATTTGTTTTGTCGATTAATTAATAACAAAATAGCAATGTAATTAAATTCAATATAATGAACGACCTTAATCAAATTGATTAGCAAAGAGCATGAATTTTATCCGGAGGTCTTTACACAATACATGTACCTTGGCTTACTTGATTTATGAAATTTTTTATAAAATTAAAATCAATACTGATTTGAAAATCTCTCTCAAAGAGAGAAAAAACATAACCAACCATGAAACTAATCTGGAATTTAAAAATCCAAATTTTTAATTTCAACGAAACGTTCCGGGGAGATTTTAAATAGATTTATGTCGTAACTTTCAACTATTTTTAGCCCAGCATGATCAATAATAAGAATTAAAAAAATATTTCCTTTATTTATGAGCTGGGTATAATTCACACGCAGATATTATAACCTCTTCAAACTGTTCAAAAGATAACAAAAATTAAGCTAAAGAGCAGCACAATAAAGAACCGAGTAATTTTTGATAAAATTAATTATGGTGATTTTAAGTTTTAAGATATGGAAAAAACATTGCTTCAGTTCTAAATGTGGTAATTTTTGTAAAGAAGGGACTTTCCACTCGAATAAATTACATCAGCTTCACACGACATGAAAATCATGTAATGCTTGTGCCAAATGAATGGTTTCAAACCTGCAAGGCTTTTGCTGGTATTCGAAAGCCTTCCATGATCGACCTCTCGATCTTGGGTTTAAGTAACTAGTCTCTAAGAACGAAGCGTTTGATTACTTGAATTCTAGGTAATTCTTGACGATATAAGTTTAAGTCATTGAAACGAATTGCCGATTTTCCAAGAAATTCAAAGGATTTCCACCGGATTACTTGTCTTAGAAACTCCCACGCGCTTTTAAATCTCCCGTTATCACTCACAAGAAAAAAGAACAACTTGGGTTATTGTAGAACTTTAATTGTTGTTGGAAAGTAATAATAAAATTTATGCAAATTTGTTAATATGGAAGATTGTAGTTTGCAACTTCTGTGTAATTCGATTGTTTCAAAAAAGTGAAACAGCTGTTATCTTTTCAACAAACGTTTTAAATATAAATGAGACGTGACTTATACCATATTTTTGTTATAGTCACAATTATTATGTATGGGTTTATGGATTTTCTGATATCTAATTTTCGGTCTTTTTCAATGATAGAGCGTAAAAATAGTGATCATTGAATTATAGCTTTTGATCAGTGTGATGATGTATTTATTTGTGAAATCATATATAATTTATCAAAGTACCTACTAATTTTACGTCCTTTAATTATGTTTACTTTTTATTAGCTACTATATTATTATGTTAATTTGTAACAACTCATATAATATTAAAATTTCATGTGGGCGTTTAATGGATACCCTCAAAACTCAATTTTCACAAGGAAAATTTAGAGAATCTTTTGGTTGAAAAAGGGTAAATTAATCAAATTAAATAAATAATAAAAAATTCTTATAGTAAATTATTAACTCTGTTTTAAGCAAGTGGTTAAAACGTCGAGATAGCTAGATAAGAATATTTCTGCGAGGTCTTTTGAAACTCATCGCTCCTGCTGTCCCGATAAATTACTTGTGAAAATGAAAAAGTAACTACACTACATCTCATTTAAGGATAATGGATAATTATATTCTGATATAAAAATGTATGGTTGGCGCAGCTAATCTAAAGTTTAAAGTAGATTTCAAACCACGAGAACAGATTACTTTTATATTGTCTATTTAGAACCATCTGGACAGTTTTTGATCATAACTTATACTGTAGATATTTTATTTCTAGCATAGTAACATTTAAAAAACTTAATCCTCTTACTTCGTCCACTTGGGGATTAAAAATTATTTAACAACCAAGTGAACACAGAAATCGAAAAATAAACGAGAAAAGATTCATTGATTCCTAGCCAACCATTATTTTCACAAAATAATTTTTCCAAAAAGTGTGTAAAAGGTAAGATGAAAATAATTCAAAAACAGCTCCTTATCGAGAACTAAATAACAGTATAATCGGAAAAACAAAAGAAATTGTTGACTAAAAGGATTATAATACAATTTTGAAAAAAAAAATTGTAAATTAAGAGCATCGCAAGAGAGCACTAAACAAACTTTCCAAACACTCGTCTCTAGAATTATAAAGCTTGTAAAATTTTACTAAATCTAAATAAATGTGATACAAATTTTTAAACAGAATCGAGAAATTATTAAATTTAAAAATAGATTTTAAAAACCGAAACTCAAATCGTATTGAAAAATTAGGTTTATCATGTTTATTATTTTTTTCTAAGTTCGATAATAACGCAGGTAACCGATAAAAACAATGAAATTGGCCACCCTGTAACTTATAATATTATTATGTTTCATTTATGTGCTTTCAAATTTCCTGAATCCCGACTGCCGCATTAAAATAGATTTTGTTAATAATTAGTAAAATGAACTTGATACCATAGCTCAGGTTTATTAATTAAAATATGCATATGCATGTACTGAGAGAAGTAATTTACTTTATGCACTATTTCATGCTTTACGTCTAGTCGAGTAAGCTTACAAAGACTCGGACAAAGCTGGTGGCGCTGTAAGCATTTATTAGCCAATCATTAAGCTGACAGATTGCTTTGTTGTTTCTGATTGGCCGATTAAAAATTGCTCGTAACTTTTCGCCTTTTTTAATCTCGATCATACTGAAACTGCATAATATATTCAATTATGCAAAACCAGTCTTTTATTTAGATTATATCATCAATTTTAATAATTAAAATAAAGTAACTTTTTGCAAATTGCGATTGGTTTTCTTCGCTACTTTGTTATTTTCTCATTTTTTTCAATTTTATGCGTTATTGAAAAATAATTTTATGTCTAAGGGAAAATACCGTGATGTTTAAAAAATGTGTTTAAAATGAAAATTGCATTAATGAAATTTATTCGACACACACATTCAATTTTTTAAGGTGTGGGGAAAGCAGCACCGTTGACACGTATATCTCAGTCATGATTTATTTACATTCTCTTAAAAAGAAATGTAGAGATTAATAAAATATGCTCTATATACGTAAAGCTTTTAGCATATGATTTTTGTGATCGATTTTATTAAAAATAGAAATTTAATTTGCAGCATTTGCCCAAACCTTTCTAATTTAAAATTTTTTTTGTAGTCTTCTTTTCGCCATCAACGAACAATAATAATCCAACTCTAAATAACGATGCTCATAATAAATCAATGTCAATAATGGGTACATTGTTAATTATTATATTTTATAATATGCGGTGAAATCTGGCTTATTATTATTAATTTTTGTAAGTCAATCTTGATCTATTAATCACTTCCACGAATTATGTGTGATATTTGTAAAAATAAATTAATAAATGAAAATTGTGTACTTAGTTGTAAACGTACAATATGTAAATTTAGTAAAGACATAGATAAATATATTCTGAATTGTGATATTACGAAATGAAACTTTTATCATATTTAGATTTTTAATTTATTAACACTCGACTTTTCAACAGTTTTCCTGCATGGAAAAATTCTAAAAATTTCTAAAACAACTAAAAGTACCTAGGTATGGTATATAATTTATTAGAGTGCTATTTTATCATCTCAAAATTTTACACAGTAAAACTAAGTAAGCATGGTTTTTATGGCAGAATCTGAAATCTGAAAGTGATGTTTTGAGCACCCCCTGGCGATGAACATGAAAGATAAATTAACGTTTTGACGCGATTATAACGTAAATTCGCATCTCACATTTTAAACTGCTAATAACTTACCGAAGTTATCCGATAAAACTCGTTTTGAAATTTTTGGAAAATCCAGTGTGGAAAACTGCTCGATGTCGATAGTTGAGGTAATTTTATTAATTAGTCAGATAAATTTATCGTTAATTTACATTTAATGTAAAATATTCAAACTTTTGGTAAAAATTGATGGAGGAGTGCGCTTTAGAAAATCGAATAAAATTCGGCAGTGGCGTATCAACGTATAGGCAAACAGGAGGATGGACGTAAACTGTAACAGAGGTGAGATTTTGTTACGCACTTGTTTATATTTTAATTCACCACAACTTGGAAGTACTTCAACAGGAGTATTTATTGCCTTTACAAAATTTTTACACTGTACGTGTTATGTGTAAGTATGTAATATCTTGAAACAATGTCTTATGTATATGTAATTGTAGCTTAAATTAATATTACTACTTGAAATTAATTTTTTATGATGATCCTTCAATATTAGCAAATAATTAACGTCGTACAACAAAAACAAACCTAAATGTCTAGTACACACGGCAATATAGAGTAAATCCATTTGTACATACGTATAAATTCATAATTCAAAATTTAAATAATTAAAAAATCTTAAGTAGCATGTAGATGTTTACTTCGAACGTAATCAAAAATGACTTAACGTTTGATGAAAAAAATCATGTTTATATAGTAAATTGTTCCAGCGTGTTGGTGTAACGACATTGGCTAGTTATTGTTAGGTCGCTAATTACATCACGACATGTTGAACATTGAATGTACAACACAATGACGACAAAAAATTGCTATGTTTATGTTTCATACTTTAATAGAATATGTTGTTATCGTTTTATTAATTATCATAACTTCAAAAATTGTTTTGAAAACATCATAATTAATTTTTATAAAATAAAATGGAAAAAATTTGATTTTCCACCTCATTATCTATGTGGGGCTTCTCAAAATTCTGTCACCCAGAAAATCCTATCAAGCTAAAGAACTAAATAATCGATCAAACTTTATGGCAACAATTATTTAAACAAATTTTCATTATTTCACTATAATTATTATCAATATAGGACTTAAACCTCTACAAACAGGGGTTCTGATGTAAACTTATTATTTAGGAACTTCGTAGGGAGAATTTAAAACAAGCTTCACATCATAACTAATTCAAATCTGCTATGTGTTTTTCGTGTATCTACCTATCTACATATTATATTTTATAAAATTTAGATTTAAATTTGCTCTAAAGCTGCTTGTATGTAAATTTTTCATTACAACAAAAGCAATTGTGGTTGCACTGTTAGAGTAATTGGCACTAAACGGCAATTATAATTAACCAAAAAACTTAATAAATTGTCCTGATTATAAAGTTCTAGCAGATAGCACTTTGAAATTCACCTACTGCAATTAAAATTTTATAGCAATCAGTCCATTTAACTTTTTCGTTTCTTTTTTCTACCAACTGAACTCGCTTAGATTACTAATTATTCATTCCCGCATTAATAATTTAATTTAACTCGGTTTGTTGCCTCAACTTACCTGACCATGCCATAAATATTTCAGAAAAGTAGGTAAGTAATTAATTTAAATCAATATTGTTTTTTCTACATGCAAAGTTAAATCGAATCTTTGGTTCCTCTGCCTTTGTTAAATTTTTTCTTACATTCTTAATCAGCATATGCGATATTTAAAAATAATTAGGGAAATTATATTAAATTTTGTTTTAAAAATTAAACCCAATTGATAAAAAAGATAAATAGCTGAGTAATGCGGGCGCTAATCTTTTTTTTAAACTCGTCAAATCATAATCGGATTTAAATTTGCAATACAATGCAAAAATGAAAATCAAGAAATCTACTAATATCCATATGTTAGCAAAATAATGTTACTTTGCAATTCGTAATAAAATTTGGTTAATTATATTAAACGAGTGGTCAATAATTTTGAAACTCCGCATGTATATTTTATAGTTATATATTCCGAAAATAACGCTAATAATATTGATATTTTTTAAATTGCTTTTTTAAATATATTTTTAATATTTTGTAAAAATTTATTAAATCAAAACGTGTATATAGTAAGTTAGACTTATTTAATTAAATGTCACATATCTGATAATATGATAATTATTCTTCTGGGATTTAGTTGGTTGTAGGCTTTTCAGATTTAATCTTTTACATACATAAAAATTCATAAAACATAAATAGTAACATTACAATTAAACATGAGAGCATGTTGCAGTCACGTAAAATAATAATAAAATTATAATAATAAAAATTATTAATAGCTGAAGTTGTGAAATAATTCAATCTTTTTTCTTAAAACTATTTTCTTTCAGAAAGGAGTAGACCGCATGAAAGGTAAAAACGCGTGTTTTAATATCATTAAACTGCATTCACAACCTCGAAATAAACAACTAATTTTAACTTTTAAGGTAACTGCTCCCAGTTTAAAAATATAACTGATTTAGTTTTCCAAAGGTGTTCAGCGAAATAAGACAAGCCCTTTTTGTCCTATATAATATATTTTATTTTGAACCGCTCTCGGATATTAGAGAAAAACGGATTTATGTATTAAAATATCTTAAATTTGTAATTGATATTACCCAAATTTTCAAATTTAATTTATGTAATACTGCCTGCTGTTAAAAATCATACCCACTATTCAAATTTTTTGAAATGATTTATTTTATCAAACATGTTCAATTAATCGAGCCCCACGTTGAGCGCCAATGCAACGCTCTCATTATTTAATTTTATAGCATTATAATTTCAAACGAATTTAAAAATATCTAATTCTGGGTTTCAAGAACTTGGCAAATTGTTCAAGTTCCTACCGCCCTTTATCTTCGCCTTATCTCGTCTACATTATATGTATTTTAAACACGCTCAAAAATTTAAAACAAAATATCTACAAATATCAAATCAACGGTAAAATCCACTTGCGTCGCAAAAGTAGCGTACTAATTAATACTTAAAAGTTTGAAACTTTCAAACTCTCACATTAATTCTAAAGTATGAAGTACTAATTTCGAGGTTGTGAACAACCTAGAGAAATTACCTATGTTAAACTTTTGCGTTAATTGAAATTGTTAATTTCGCGGTTGTGAATGGTGCTTTAAGTTGCATCCCAAACCTTCAAATTATAACCTACCTTACTAGTTTTGTTAAATTAATAGTAAACTTGGATTCTCAATGTTAATTTTAAGCTTGCGTTACACATAACGCTAATTCCAAGAATTTATATACATTCATTGTCTTATTAATAATTTTCCATGTATTTCTTTATAGATGAAATTTTTCTGATGACTACATAAATTTCTTCCTACATTTCGTCAGTAACTACGATTTTTAATTTCCAAAATTAACCCTTCCGAGATATTCGCTGACGAAACGAATAATTCGCTACAGTGCCAGTGGGTGGAGACTTTAAATTTTGTCGACACTTCAGCCTACCGTCATTGCTAATTCCTGGGTTGTTCAATCATAAAACGTAACATCTGTTTTGCCACATAAAACTCGTAGAATAAAGTAATCAAATATTGTTGTATTGGATACGTTTTCATGTTTAGAATATAAAAAAAGGGCAAAAATAAAGCAATATCTGCAAAACTAAACTTGAGAAAGTAATTGAAGCAATGTGTAACCAAATATTTCAATTGAGATCATTAAAATCTACAAAGCAGATATGTTTCTAACATAACTTGCATCCCAAAAACATCGAGTCAGGACCGTCTTCAGTCGTAGCGTTCAAAGACAGAATTCAAAGTTTTAACTAAAATTTAATTTAAAAACATTCTAGATTCGCTTCTCACAATTCTTAGAAAACTCGGCCTATAAAGTCAACATTTCTAAAAGTTAAACATTGTGTTTAGCTTTTACTATGAGAATTATTCCCATTGAAAAGTAATAACGTGAGTTCACGACATCGTTAAGTTTTCGGAACTGGCAAATTATGGACGTGTCTGATAACGCTTTCTTGATGATGCTTCTTGAAGGAAAACTTATTTTCTCATACGAAAGTTTACACCTGGATTATACCTTGCTAGAATAACGCTGCAATTTAACAGCGAAACACGCGTTCAACGTACGAAGATAGTGTAAAATTTTGGCACCGGTTGGCAGTTTTCAGCACGTTGGGAAATTTTTCTTAAATTTAAAAATTTTCGTACAAGTCCATATTATAAACTTGACAAGTTCTAACATAAAGTTCTAATTATAAAATTTACAAGATATTTTATTTTTAGTTTGTTAACAAAATTGTTGAAAAGTTTACTTCCAAGTTCTGTTTGGAAAATTGGAAAAATCATGGTGTCCAAATATATTAAATTATAATTTTATCAAATTAAGAGAAACCGCTGAATATTTTTGGATTATTAATGGTTTTACTACAACACAGAATATGCATGTTGTATGAAAATGTATTATAAATTATTATTGGCTACAGATTAAAAATCTATGCGCGATCAACCTTATGGCAGCCATAAACTGCAGAACTGTATATTTTATCTGCGTATTTGCAAACTTGGTCAGTATTTTGACATTGAGCATAGCAGATGTCTTCAATCGTTGAAATAATAATTTATTACATATCTTTACATTTACTACTTACTACATTATATAATTGTCATTAATTATCATTGCTTCTAATTGTTTTCCAATCAGCTTAGCCCTTTTCAATTAGAATGAATCAATTCAAAAACTCGAATATCAAAAAATATTAATTTTTATTAGATTTTTCAAAAATAATTTATCGAAATGTTTCCAACTTTTATATTTTAATTTACCGTGAATAAAAGTATAATAGCTGTTTGTAAACATTTAAAATACAATTGTTGAAAATGTATACATGGTTCAGGTAGATGTTTTAATTGTTTTGAAAAACTTTGCTTTATAGTCAGAATAACGCTTTATTTTAGCGTAAACGTTTAAAAATCGTTTTTATATCTTAATCTTTATTTCCATCTTCAAACTTGGAGTGAATAAACATTGAAAGTTACAAAAAGTTTATTTTCAGTGTTTTCAAACTTTTTAGTTAATCGTCTTGTATTATTTTACATATTTTTATACAAAACAATAATTAGTAAAAGGTAGGGGAGGGTCCAATAAAAAATAACTTTGGAAAAATTTTCCAATTTACTCATTTTACTTAGCAAAATTGTTTCGTCTGGTACTTCCCCTAAGCACATTGCAAACACAAAGTAAAATACAAGTGATGTATTTGTATATATAGGTATATTACATTATTAGGTACTGACAAAAAATTCAACATGTTTGTTTTTTAAATTTTAATTGGTAGTTGAGCCGAGTAAAATTGTTTTACTGCTTAGCAACGCACAAGAGCTTTAACAATACATACTTTTGTTACAAATTTAGAAAACCATAAATTACCCTGAGGTTACGATATAATATATTTGCTAAAATAATCTTGCTTTCTCAAGGATGTTTTGAACTTACAAAGAACGATAGAAATATAACAATAAAATCGCTAAGAACTTCTTTTCATTTCAAGCAAAAACGAAACAAATTTTTTATCAATAATGAAAATTTCTAATAACAGGTTATGGACCCAGCTTAGTCACATGTTAAAAATTTAACACAATAGTTTTTTAAGAATGAACCTACATTTTTTCATCAATTTTGAGAATACTCGATTTAAATGTTTTGCCTTACCGGTACTTGTGCTTTGTTAGATGCAGCAGTGTATTTTGGGCGGAACGCGAGCCGCCCGCAGTTACCTTCTTGCTGTACAAATGTTAACATCAAACTATAAATTTATTTTAAATAGTATTTTTCGTTAATTATAGCCGAATTTAATTTAAAAACAAAGTGCAGATAGTTTAGCATGAGCTTTATTAATGTTCAGAACAGAGATGTAACTTGTTAAATTTCGAAGATGTAACAGTCGTCGCGGAAACAAAATTCATGTCTAGTTGTTGTCCAGAGTGTGTATTTATAAGCATAGGTTGAAATTCCTTAACAAAGTTACAATATCTCAGAATTCCAAGATTTTTCTTGTTGAAAACTTGAATTGTTATATCAAATAACTCGGAAATATACAAATATTTGCATTTCTTGCATAAAAAGTCGAAAAGAAAGCGATTCCCCGTGCTGTTTTTTTTAATTGAAAGGCTTATTGTAAGAACTTGATAAGAAGAAACAATTTTGAATAACATATTTTCCGAAGTTTTGAATAATTGACAAAGAATTTCATTTTGTTAAATGAAAAATAATAATTACGTAGAATTACGAAGTATTCCGTGGGTTGAACGTATTTCTCAATTTTTTTAAATTTTTTTCTTAATCAATTGATCAAATATCAGTTCTATTAAAAAAAGAACTTTATCCCACACTTTTCCATCCTAGGACGGAGAAAATCTTACTTTCCTGTACGCCGCCATGTGTTTATCACTGAAATTTGTACTGAAATAGATCGCTTTCAAGTAATTTTTTAAATAACTGATATTTTCAAAACAATTTTTAGAAAAATTTAAATCCCATTTGCTTCTATTTCAGTGATTATTAGTTGGATGTTAATATTTACTGTAAGTAATAATTACATTTTGCATAATTATATGATTCAAGTTTTGATTTTTGGATTGTAAATTATACAACCATACTGAACCTAAAATAAGAAATTTTTGATAGGAATCTGTACAGCACAGGCTTTTTCAGGAATTTTTCTCACTAGTATAATATAGCAAATCACTTTGTATTATTTAGTGCCGAAAATTATGATTTATTTAAAATTTGTAGTTAATTGTTAATGAACTATTTTTAATTATATTATAAAAATTGTAAAAAGGTTTAAATAATTTTTGTAAATACAGTTAAAAACTAATTTAAATTTTTGTTCAAATAAGTTTTAGCTGGTAAGGATTGTTTTTAAGAATTAGGTTTATTTAAAAGTAAATAGGAAAGTCTTTAATATATTTTGTTACCTACTAAATAATGTTGTAAATGTATTTATGTAAAATTTAAAATAAAATATTTTATACTTACTTTGATGTTACTTATACTAAAACAGCGAGTAATGGCAAATTGCAGCTATAATGTCTGATATTTATAAGAAAACTTTTGATTACATAAATCCTACTATGAGATGTTCTGAAATAAACCAAGCTTCGTATGACGTAAATGACAAATTGAGCATTAAAGTATGATCTAAGATCATCAAAAGAAGAATTGTGCATGCATACATGGACAGGAACACATGGATTTTACAAGTTTGAAAAGCTTTTACTTGTGTCGTCTGATAGATTCTCTTCTTGTTTCGATATTTGACATGGGTAAAATAGAATCTAAAATACAACTCCGTAATATCATA
This sequence comes from Cantharis lateralis, assembly GCA_963170105.1. NCBI lineage: Eukaryota > Metazoa > Arthropoda > Insecta > Coleoptera > Cantharidae > Cantharis > Cantharis lateralis. Next base: position 40,063,921 of record OY720625.1, read on the forward strand.
TACAAGAAAATCGAAGCGATTATGGAATACTATTTATAGATGTGTAGATGATGATGATGATGATGAATTTTTCTTTCCAAAAGGTAAGTGTGCTATTTGTGTAATTAAACTTTTAATAAGCTTCACTTAAATTAATAAATTGTGCGTAAAGAATTTTTAAGTTTTCGACATTAAAAGTTTTGGATGTAATGTAGAGGAGACTTCTTTGATGTAGGGTTTAAATAAAACACAAATTCATGTACTAAGGGACGTGATGAGACCTAATTTCTTTAACAAGAAACTAGAAACAGAAATTGCAAAACTTAGGGACATTATAAGAACAAAAAGTGTCATTTAACAACAAATTCCATATAAAGGGTTATAAATATAGAAAAAAAGTTTGCTTAGCACAAATAATAAAAAACCATTGATTTTATTAAATTATAATTTACTATATGAAACTATATGATTATAATAAAAAACCATTGATTTTATTATTTTTATATTGGGTATAAAAAAATTTACGATGTGCATTTACGAGGCACCCCTAATTACTTGTGCGTATGTACATAATTTTTCTAACATATTTGTTAGTTTTAATTTGAGATTTTCTCAATTTATTGGGCTAAAATGGTCTCTTTGCATTCGCATCATGGCATTTAATCGCATTGCATACAAACGATGTTTAGATACACTCTGACGTCACAATAATAGCGCCTATTTCAGCTTATATTACCTTGCATTGTTCATTCGTTGGGGGAGTAGCACGTTAACTTGGCCAACGATTAGGGAATTAGGTGCAAGGTTTGTACTGCGTTTCTAAATCAAACCATATATAAAGGAATTCGAATAACCCAAATGTGTTGTAATTGCAGTTTTTTTGTATATCATCTGGGTGGACCGCATTTGGCGGAAAGTCCTGACAAGATCTATAATGTACAAAATATTTATTTTTATACAATGTGTGGAACTGGATAGCGGTCGGGTTTTGCATAATCATTTAGTGCTCAGTAATCTTTTCAGATTTTGATCGGTGCACGATAGCTAGTAGTTAACATCATAGTTTCGAATTCATTTTACCAATGACATTAGTTCCGGGTTCAGTCTATGCGTTATTTCGATATAATGTATAATTCCGTGGTGAATTATTTTTTGAGCGAAGGTGGGATTGTTATGCAGAAAATTCTTAAGTAGTGAAGAATGTTATGAAATCTAAATCCATAGTTACAAATCTGTACATATTATTTAGATTTGGCTATTATTTCACGTAGTTTTTCTATTTATTTCAAACGCAGTTTACTATATTTTTGGTAAGTAATTTTTGAATTTTAAGAAATCCGTCATTTTAATTATATTACAAAAAATGCCAAAACTGTTGTAATTAATAATTAATATATTAATTAAATTTTTATTAAAAATCAAAGACGCTACAACTGGAATTTTTTTCTCACAGCCTCAAATTCTCAATTGTGGATGGCAAATCAGAAGCAATTTGAATATTGTCTTGCTAGCAGTGAATAATATTTCCGGAATATGCATACTGGCCTATCGCTTCATTGTACGATTTAACTCGGTGAACAGTGACAACAGGATGTACACGAGCAATGAATTGTTGTTCAACAAATGACAAACCTTTAACTGGTCCGGAACTGAACCAGGATTCATTGCATTTATCGCGGTAAAGTTGTCTGATTTTTATGACAACATAACAAAACTCATTTAAAGTTGAATTTCATTTATTTATTATTTTATTTTGTTTGGAATCTCTCAAATGGACTTTTTGGTAATTGATGCGGTCAGCCAAAGCTGGCGCAATCGAAGAATTTGTTTAGCCTTATCTATACACAGGAGTAAAGTAATTTTCAAAAACTAATTAACTTCGAGTACTAATAAACCGTATTATTTGTCAGATGTTAATCATTTCTTTTCAAAATTTTATTACATATATTACTCTTACGGTGTCGTTCTGAAAATCATCCCAACGCCGTGCCTCGTCTCACCGCATCCCTGTAAGTATAGCCAAAATATGCAAACGTTATTTTTAATGCATATCTTTTATTACCGCACATTAAAAAAACCAGCCCATATAAAAGGAATAGAATGTCGAGAAGCTATGAAAAATCCGAACTAAAAGGATTTATTTAGGTAGTTACATATAATTTTCAAAAATTTTTCTGAAAATTAATGTAATTTAATTTTATCAGTAAGTTTGAAGTTAAAGTTTTATAAAAGCATTTCTTTAATATTATATTAAAAGAATATTTTCTAAAATTGCATCAGTTAGATTTTCTTTTCAATAAGAAAAGCAAGTTTTAAAAATGAAAAACTTTCTCTTCTGATTCTTGCGTAGCTGGCATACAAAAACAAATTGACTAGTAATTGAAACAATTGTGGTAACTCTAATTCTTTTCTCTCGATAATCTAAAATTGACATAATTCACTTTGGAAATGTACAAACTTTTCAATTTGACAATTTTTACTTAGGTAATAATCCCATTGTCACTACAAGTAACTACTTGGACTTGATTCTCTAATCCGGTAATAAATTCGTCAAATTTATCGATTATGCCTTCACCGCTCTAAATTGTAGGTATGGAAATATAGTTTTTATTCTATAACTTTGTAAAGTAAACTATTAACGCAGATACTATCTTCAGACATCGTAGTTGCTACATGGTTCAAGCTTCAATCCAAATTCTGTTTATTGGGGTGTTATTTAAATAATTTTTGCATGCAGTATTTTTCAATTTTTGGAAAACTGTTAGTCTGGCGGTTAAGTATGTAAGCCGAGATTGGTTCGAGACCGGGCAGAGTAAGAACTTTATTTTGACTGTTTTACCTCGAAAGTACTGTACCAAATCTGCAGGAATCAGTAACTGCAATTTTTCAGTAGCACTTATTTTGGTTAATTCTCAGTTTATGAAGTCAAAATTTTAGTTGCTGTATTCTTCGATAATAAATAATAATATAACTTCATTATATTACAACGTAAGTAGGTACACATTTATTTAGGCAAAAATTATTATACATCAAATTTACACACCGACTACAATTTGATACAAAGGTTTATAGCAGGCTAAAATTTACCTAGACCTAAAAAGGATAAAATTATTATACAAAATACAATAAATACCTAGGTATATTATGAAAAATCTGGGATAATGAAGTTGAAATATAAATAAACATTTTTTAAGAATAACAATAAAATGTTTATTACTTTTAAAACTGCAGATATTTTAATTTTTCAACTGTATCTCAAAAATTTAAGATAGTCCATTGCAATTTACAGCACATTCAAAATCAATTTTTTATTCATTTACATTCAGACATTCGTTAAACTTTTAGAATAGAACGTAACGAAAAAATTATAGGGTAGTCAAGCATAGTAGCCGCTCGACAGCGGCTGAGCAGCCGCTTTTGAGTCGTGTTGGCATTCAAATTAACCTGAAATAAAAGGATGTTGAACTAAAACTGTTAGCTCAAACTGTTGTTATTGTTCTTCTAAATGTAATGATGTAAAGTGGTTTTGTACCATTGCAGAATTTAGATGTATTTTCATTTTGCAGAAGCATTATTAATGTTGCAACTTTTAGCAGAAGTCTCGTTAGCGACTTTCCGGAAGGTGAATGAGTTCAGTAGGTTTACTTACTTATACAGTATCTACAGCATTTCGAATAATTCATATGGATATGAACAACAACCAGAATTTCAGTCTAGGCAAATAAACGTTAACAAAAAACGTTAATTTTAATTTTTTTTTTTAAAGGAAGGAAAAATCTTTTTATTACCACAAATAATGTTAAGTATGTTGAATTCAATTCATTCGTCGATTAAATTGGCTGTATTTTCTCTGAATATTGCTTTTTCTTTTATTATATTATAAGGTTATCAAACATTCTCAAACTTGTCCGATTCCGACTACTTAAGGAGTTCGACAGAGCTTTTGATTATTACACTGATGAAAGAAGCAAACAAAGATGAAAACAAACGGTATTATAATAGTTAATTAAATCAAAAAGACTTCAGATAAGAGAAAAACATGCTATTTCTTGTAATTCTCAATGAAAATTCAAGAACTAATAAGCAGGTAAGTACCATCATTTTAATGATTACAAATTGTCTTCGGAAATGGAAATGGAAAACATGCTATAGGTACTTTTAAGTGCTTCAAAGAGCACACAGAAATCAAGTATACTGGTTCATAATAGTATGTTGCGTAGTGAAGGTGAAAAGTAATTTTTCGATTTTTGGAGTCGTAAATTGAAGCTTAAACCTAGAACTTTATATGAATGTGTAGTTAAGGGTAAAAGTATGATGGATTTGCAATTTGTCCGGATGATCCGAATGACTCACCGACACAAATATAACTGATATGAGAAACTTCACGCGTTGAACGATGAGGATTTGAAACAATTATTCACTTTCAATTGAAGTTAATTTTTGTTTTTGGCAAATCATGTTTCCTGCAATTTCGAAACAAAGCCTATAAAGTATGCATATGAAGGTTGTCTCGCGTTGAAAACATTAGCTGCTCTTGCTGAATTTTCCTTCTGTTCTCCGTACAAGGAAATTACTACGTACTACATTTTTTTCTGCGGTTAAAGCATTTTCAGACATTATCTGATTTAAAACTTTTATCAGATCTAAAGTTGTTGGAGCAAATAAAAACTTTTATTTTAAACCAAAATAGTTTTACAGTGCTTTTGTTTGATTGCCTTCAGTGTCATCATAAATTATTTTAAATTAAATAATATAACCTCTTCACTAGAATTTTAAAACTTTTATAACAATTCGCCAAGTAAAAGATTATATACCTTTATTCAATTTTATATTCACATCTTTTACAGTTTCTTAACTGTTACTAAATTACCAATTTAATAAAGCCAAATCAGTATCGGGTATACCAGCCATGTAGTTTTTGATACTTTTATACCAGTTGGGCACTAAAGTTAAAAAATTGTTTTCACTATTATAATAATTTATAGAACCAGGAAAGGATGTAGGATCAGTGATTTTGAATTACCTTACAAAATTATAAGAAATTCTGGTTTAGTTATCTGCACCTATTTTTTTAATTTATCGAGCGCAGCGAGCAAAGCGAGAGCTTTCGACGGCTTGATCGGGTCGCGCGTGCATGTTCGGGTCATTGATTGCTCCCAGAACGATTTCGGGTTAATTTTCTGCGAAAGAGATCGGTAATGATATTATGTCATTAATTGGGCCTATAGCTGTAATTTTGAAAATAAATACAACTTTGTAACTTGCTTGATAAAAAAGTTAAATTAAAATAATTAATTAAAAAACTTGTGAAAGTTTTCATAAGGAATTTCCTAGACATTAGGTTGTCAAAGCGGAGTAGAAGCTCCCGCAGATTTTCTAATATTTATATCCAAGTAAATAATCTATGTGATTATATGAAAATTTACAATTTGATATAAATATTTTGTAATATTGTAATAATTGTAAAATAAGTGCGTAATGAAAATGTGTTTATAAGAGCTTTGAAATTCAGATTAAGTTGGTTTTGTTAGCTCGATACTGAAAGTATGTCTTTAAAGCACATTGTTTTGATAGGGTATTTTTAAAAACATAAATGAAAACAAATTAAGGTTTGAAAATTTGCAGCTATCAAAATCTAAATCAATAAATTCACCAACGACGTAAATAAATCAATTTCTAAAATGAAAAACCATAAATGGGCAAAAATCCATTCCTTCGCTCTTCCGATTATCCGAAAAATCTTTGGAGCATCGCCAAAGTTCTCAAAATCTCAAATTTCCGCATTCGAACTCCACTAGGGCTCAAAAGTACCAATTCAGATAAATCAAATGCTTAGCCAACACTTATAGAAATTAAAAAAGAAATTTTTTCCAGTAATTGGGGAAACTCTACAACGGCTGTAATTTTCTCTTTCCGAACTTTTAGTATTTGCTCCCTAATCCCCTATATCACTAAATAATTCTGTTTATTGATTATGAAGTTTAATTTGTTTTTCTTTGACAATTTGAATGTTACGAGTACCTATATACTGTAATTTATTGTTTTACCTTTATTTTTGCTCATTGTTTTCAAACAATAGAAAGATACAATATTGAAAAGTTAATTGTACTTCAGAACTCCTTATCAATGTCTTGAATTTTGTAGCAGATAATAATAAGTATACTTTTAATTGTTATGGAAACAATTCGCATGAATTTAATTTTTTTTCGAGATACTAATACTTTTCATTTTGATAATAGCGTACTAATAGCTCTTAACTGGCAACTGTTGACTGACAACAATCTAACGACGAGCTGAAAGCGAACTAATAGCTTGTTTAGAGCAACTATAATAGTTGGCTGACAGCAAGCTAGAGTCTCGCTTGCTGGTAGCAAGCTGTAATAATTTGCAATAGCTCATTACAAGCAAAATGTAATCAATCTAGAATGTAGCCTTTTGGATCGTTGCACCTGCAAATCTTCGAGAAATCAATTTAATAATTAACATAGAGCAAAGTGGCTATAAAAGGGTCAACCTATATGAAATTTTCCGCATTCTCCACCTGGTCTGTTGTCCTCTATATCTTTTCGAGTTGATACAGTTTAACTTTGAGGCGACGATCATTAATTTAATTTCCTTTTGATGTTTACATCATACGGCTTTCATATAAGGGAACGAGAGCATATATTGGACGAGAAAATATTGTATGCTATCGTGTACAAGTATTTTTCCGTCAGTCAGACGGATAAAATAATCATTACGATATTAATTTGTTGATTATGTAGTAATTTAATTGGTAAATTAATTTATTTTATTTATTGAGATTTAAGAACATTCGAGGACAGTGATTGGTTTCTCGTATTGATAATTGCATTTTTATAGCGCCAGACAGACGACTGACTATATTGTTGTTGGCCATCATTTTTAAAAGCCCTTGGTAATAAAAAATGTCAGACTAAAATTGCTATTCATAAAATTTAATATTACATTCGTAAAAGACTTGGAAATATTTATTGCGTATTATTTAAAATTTAAATTTCATATTTGAATATTTTTCATTTTGAATAGGAAAATCGAGTGAATGGGGTAGTTGTAAGTTATACACGTAGAAAACAAAAACTATAAATTATGCAATTAAGCAAATTTGCTAATTAAACCCAAACCTTACCTTTTATCTAACGTTTTAAATTATTGATTAAATTATTTAGGTATGAAAGTATACATTATATAATAAGTAAAGCGTTGAATGTTTCTTAAGCGGAAAGCTTTCTGGAAATGAAAAGCAAAGCACTGGCATTAAGTTGAAATTTTCTATAGAGAAATATGAAAGACATTTGAAAGGTATTTTCGCTTGCTCCGCGTAGTTAATTAATATAATAAAATATACAATTATCAACAATAATTGAATAAATTAGCTAAACAGAATTGCTTTTCGGATATTGAAAAATACATCAACAGATATACTTAATCCAAGATTATTTGGGGTCAAGGGATTTTTAAAGCTGAGCTCTATCGACTTGCCAATTCCAAAACGTCTTGCTTATCTTTTATTCTAACTAAAATGGAAAGGGTTGTGTGTTTCAACTGAAGTAAATGTTTATTTACTTGTATTCCTTTTCGCATATTTTAACATATTAAACCATCATAAACTTATCAAATTTCTAATTTTCTTTATGGTCTCTGCATAAATGCTGACCATCAGAGTAAGTTTTATATTGTTAAATTACGAGTATATCAAGAATATACGGCCAAGTGAAGTTGAACTTTTTATGGGTCAATGTTTTTTTTATTTCTTTTTTTGTGTATTTTCCACTTTCATAAATTAAAGTAGATTTTGGCAAAAATTAAATTATTTCAATCTGAAGGATGCGTGACAGTTGTTTGTGATGCTTCATAATTTGTGTCAAGGGCTAATCACATTTTTTGTAATTGAATAAAATACGAATTTGCACGAAAATATAATTTGGTCATTAGAAGTTATCAATTCAACAATTGAACGGAAACCAAAAGTATGAAAATCAAAATTTTGCAAGGCAAGTTCTTTTTACTGAACATAGAAATGTTATTTATTTGTGACACGTTGAACCATAAAGAAAAAAGGTTTTCTTTTTTCATGTCTTGATTATATACGTCAGAAACTTCTTGAGTACAATTTATTTTATTATTCAAGCAATATTGACATGAATTGTTTACTTTTGTGTATATTTTTTACACATCAACGAGGAAATTTTACCGAATTGAAGCAAAATGGTTTGTTTTTCATTTACATATTGGTTTAAATATTGAAAGAACTTGTATATAGATTTGAATTTGTTATGTAAATAATAATTATAGAACCTTTTTGCTTCTACTCGTAGAAGTTATTTAAATTAGCTTCTCGCTCTATGGAAATCCTATATATAAAAGTAACTGATGGGGAATTCTCTTTTATCACATATGATTATGTATACTTTACACAGTTGGTAACGACAATTTAATTGTACAATGCTGGTACAAAATTAAATGAATAACTAATACGAAAACTTTTCCCCGCATATGTGATGGGACCGATTGAAGACGAATCAATGCGAAATCGTACAATACTACATTATATACAATCCGGAGAAACTCGTTTTCAATTACTCCCAACATCTTCCGAACATCACAACATAATTTCATACAAATAAGACATGCAGAGAGTATAATTAATTTGTTCGATTTGCCCAAGTGCAATATTCAGTTGGTAATATCGACTATGGCTTTGCTTTGTTCCAGATTCTAATAGCTTTGAATTGAATACCATATATCTAATTAGAAAATTGTTTGACCACTATTTGGTTTAACATACATTGAGCCAGTAAATGGAAGAGCGGATAAGTGAATACTTCTCGTGTCCAAATTTCGGGTTTGGCTCCCAAGAAGCCCGTTCTTAACTTAAAACCCATCTCAGGATCACATTTTTCAAGTAGAATTTTTTCATAAAAAATTGGTTCTTAACAATAACACAACACGGGTGGTGGAAAGAAGGAATTAAATAAATCGATAACCCATGTGTAAACTAAGAAGGTGCGGGCTTTGTAACAGAGTCTTAAAAATCGATCTTTTCTTAAAATCTCCTTCTCCGCCTGCATAAAACCCTGACTTCAGCACTAAATTACCTAAATTAGGGCTGGAAATATTTTGGTTTAGGCTAGATTCAGGTTAGGATCTAATTCAGCGTAGGTTTGGTTCAGGTTAGGTTCAGGTTATTTTAGGTTCGGTTCAGGTTAGTTTAGGTTCGGTTAGGTTCGGGTTAGGTTTAGGTTAGATTCAAGTTAGATTAGGTTTAGCTAAGTTAGGCTCAGGTTTAACCAAATTTAGGTTTATGTTTTATGTGTATGACTTAGCTGAAACAGGCAATATACCATTGTAGAAACAATTTCAATTTCAAGAAAAATTTTCAAATTATATAGTGATAAGTCAATGCAAAACATAATAGTAGAGGCGCGCTAGATATTCACCTCGGAATACGTGGAACCTGCTCCGATTTTGATGAAATTGGTCGCAATCGCTTTTAAATCGTATTTGAAACAAAGTTTACCACCTGAGAACACTTGCTTTTTGTTTTCTTCGGAATTGAAAATATTTCACCAATTTTTTTTTTTTTTTTCGTTTCTAACAAAGAAATGATGTAGTAAGAGTTTCTTAAAGATAATGTGTATAATAGTAGTGAAGAAAATGAAGAATAGAAAGCAATTTATATGGTATTGCCAGTTTATTTTTACAATTTCAGTCTTAAAAGTTAATATCGGCTTGATCCTCGGTATCCACGTTTACTGTTCTAATAATCGGCCTCGAATTGAGGCAACCAATTCCACTGCACTCACCACAAATTTGTGTGCACTATAACCCACTTATCTTGCAACCATAATCTGGGCCACAGCCTTTCTGGCAATTGAAAAAAATTGCTTTTAACATATTCTCTGGGGTTGGTTGTTGGTTCATCAGAATGGGCTTCAGAAGTTGTCGATCTAGAGGGCAAAGCAGCTAACTGAGCAGCTCTAGTATTTTTTATGGCTGCTTCGATGAAACTCTCGTGCCTCTAGGTTGAGGCACGAGAATGCAACTTGCAGGAGCGATAAAAAAGTTCGTGGTCTAACTGCAGCCATAATGGCATGAGCAATAGAAGTGTATTCTTCTCATAGGAATCGATGTTAGTTTGATCTCCTTTAAAATAATTTCGCGAACGAAATAAAGCAATGCGTTTGGTATGGATTTGTTAATATTGTCGAACGGTTGATCAATCGCTAGGTAACTCTCCTTCAAACATCCTTTAGTTCTGATACGGCTCCGGATAATTTCGGCCGCAGCTTGTAGAATGCGAAATTCTTCTTTCTCGTCATTTTGAAAACGTGCATTATACCAATCGTTCTTCAAAATTTCATGATGTTTCTTCGCAAAACAGATGATGAAATTACCTGCGGATTTACTAGATAACACTATATTATCTTCATATTTCGACATTGGGCATTTTATTATAGTTTTATCGTCAGGAACATGCGAACTAGTGATTATATTCTGCAACTGTTGTAAAGTGAATTGAGAATCATCGTTTCTTTCAATATACTTGTATATTTTCTCCATTGCATCGTTTACTATGACAGGGGATCGTCTAGGGGTTTTGTCTTTTTGTTGCTCCGAGGACTTTACCAACGAAGTAAAACAATCTGCATAATATCGGGCTTCCAGTGATTTCATATTAATTTCATTTCGAATTCTCGTAAGAATTGCTCGAGCTTGATTATCTCTTCGTTCTTTTACCACATTGAGCACCATTTCTTTGAAGTGATATCGGATCTTTTATCGGATCTGCATCGTGATTGTATAAAAAACACAAAAAAAAATTGAGTTTTAAATGTCAACTAGGTTGAAACGTTAGTATTAAGTAAACCTTAACCCACACATTTTAATAATAATTTCACGTAAATCGAGCCCCTTTCCTTGTAGGGCCCGGGGCGTTGCCCCCTTAGTCTGCCACTGAATCTACACTTTTACTACACTACTACACTTATTTTCAAACGGAATTCGCCATAATACGTACTCATACTCTACGTACTCTACGTACGTACTTTAAATTAGGTTCGACGAAAAATAAGTTTTTTCTTATAAACAAAATACTATTACACCCAGTACCCTTAAGGAACTCTTACTGCGCAATTTCTCTGTTATAAACGAAAAAAAATAAAATAAAATGGTAAAAAAATTTTCAATTCCGAAGAAAAAAAGAGCAAGTGTTCTCAAGTGGTAAACTTTGTTTGAAATTCGATTTCAAAACGATTGCGACCAATTTTATAAAAATCGGAGCTGGTTCCACGTATTCCGAGGTTTCGACGTTATATTGTCTAGCGCGCCTCTACTATAAGTAAAGAAATATACATTAAACAGAATTTTGCTGAGAAATATATTAAAACGATTATATGGCTTCTAACAATGTAATAATTCTATATCTTAGTATGCTTAGTTCAAAATATTGCAAAATTAACTTGAGAACAAGTGGAAAGTCTCCGTGGGAACGTCAGTCCTAAAATTTATTTAATATTAAGAATGTCAATATTATATTTACTAGTGAAACTTCTTACAGAAGCTTTAAAATTTGAATATGTTGGAAATATAAAAAGAATACTTAATCCGAGTTACAAGACTTGCACTGTAAATTGCTTTTTAAAATCGTTTTATTCAACTGTAATTGCACTATTAGCATTCAGACCGTAGAGACTATTATTCGGTTCTAGTGCGTAAACTCAAGACGGTTATCAAAACTTCAAATTCCTTAACTGATGTTAAAAAGTTTTTCTCGACGTAATTGCCATTATTGATTTGAAGTCAAGATTAAGTGTAATGTGCGAGATAAAAACTTAAATAACTCTTGGATTCTGTAGGCAAAAGAGTTTTAGCTTTTCAGATAAATCAATTACCTTTTTCTTTCATATGGTTACGCTTGCTTTTCTTTTTCTGACAAAGCGTTAATATTCTTTCTAAGTTTACTGATATTAAGTTTTTGAAAGAAAAAGAAAAATTGTTTTCTCATTTAATTTCGTTCCAATATATTATATTCAATTGCAACCTAATAATTCAAAGCTGCTCCAAAATTCATTCTCGTTACATTTTTCATATAATGTTTATTGGAGGTAGACTTCAACCATAATATTGTGGTCTGAAAATTTTTTAAACAGCTCTATATGACAACTGCTATCAATCAACAGGTAGCTTGAAAATTTGCGTAACAGATAAGAAACAATCCAATCTAGCAGTTGCGTAAAAGATACAAAGCAGCCGGTTTTCCTTGCATTCTTTTCCATTTCATTCAATTAATTTTATTTAATTTGACACTGATTATTTCAGTGTTTATAATAACTTTAGCAAGAGGCATTTTATTATATAAATTCTAACCAACTTCGTAACATGCACTTTTGATAAAAGTTAGATAGACAGACTTACGATGATATCAACAAATTTAATACACTGTCATTTGCTACAGTGATATAATGCCTTATACACAGACGATACGGTTATCTATGGAGATGTATGAAAAATTTTTAAATTGTAAGATTAGATTTTGCTGTAACCAATCAATAAAAATTATAAACCCCGCTCTTTTGTTGTAACTGGCATCGACGCCGACGATGGTAAATGTTTTAATTGTTTGGCGATCTACCAAAAATATACAGCGAACGCCTAGTCTCTGTTTGGCGCAAGGAGGTTTTTTCTGTGTTACCCTAATGGTAAATGTACAGCGCAACCTGTGGGTATAAACACACTAGTAGAAAAGGCGTAGATGATTTAGCTCTTACCGAGTGTTAATTGTATATATTTGAGTCTCCTAACTTAATTATGGAAATTGTTTAGCACCTATGTTCTTTTTCCCGTTTTTTAAAATAATAAAAAAATCTGAGCTTCCGGAATGTGACTCTGGAACTAAAAGAAAGTTACACCAGAACATCAGACGGTATAAATTAGTCGTCTAGATGCATTACTCCCTTTTTGCAATTTTGCGAAATTTGAGTTAGGTGCTGTATCCGATGCAAAGCCTTATAAAGAATCTTTTTCTAATACAAATTCGTAAGAGATATTTATTATCTAACACTGAAGTGAAATTTTTGGTTGGGTGTAAAACTCTCTTTGATTTTGAAAATTAAATTTCAAAATACACTATAGAAAATACAGAATATGCAAACAGTGAGTTTTACATCTAGACGACTCAAATAAAAAATACTATTGAGCGTTATGAAAAACTGATAGATTTTATACCACCATAACGCATTTTCGCACAATGTCATTGTTACGTGATTTAGCTCCCTGCGACTTCGTTCTGTTCAATGGACTTAAAAATCCGCTCCGGGGAACACTTTTTAACAGCCGAGAAGAGAATAAAAAATTCGAAAACGGCTCTGATCGCCATACCGATTGAGTTGTTTGCGAACCAAAATTCGCAAACAATTTGGTTAGATTTGGAGAGAAAGTAAAACCGTAAAAGCTGACATGTGATTAAATATTAATTAAGTTCATTTTAGTTTTAATTAACTAGTTTGCAATTAATTTTTTACTTGTCCTTCAAGATAAAATTTCTTCTAGAGTTTTTTAGAGCTTTCACCAAGAGTTTTTTGTAACTAAAATTGTTTTAACATTACATTTTTCATGATTATTTCGTGGAAATAAGCTGTTTGGGCAATAAATCCGAAGCACAAAACGGATTTTACAGAAATTTTACAGATTTACGCGACTGTACCTAAGCATCAGGAATTGATTGAATAAAGTGTGTATTAAGACGTTGGGTGAGTTATTACCGAAAAGTAATACTCAAGGTATTTGAATAGGTAACAATAACTCCGGAAAAAGACACCAGTTACCTCATTTACACATATTCTGGACTAATTCATCGTAGAGTATTACTACTTTTGACTCTGGTGGTGAATTGTACGACATCGTGCAGAACAATTCTGAATATATTTATTGTAATAGTCAAAACTCATTGTTAGTAAATAGAAGGAATTACTGACATTGTTGTCGTATTAATTTAATTTCATCTATTTTTGTAATGACGGTCAAACTTACACTGTTTACTATTTTAACAGTCGTATAGAAAATAGTCTGGAACACGTTTGGAATGGCTATTCTGCACTCGTGGACCGTCACCCTCGCCTATCGGCTCGGGTGACAAACTTACCCCTCGTGCAGAATATGTCGAATTCCAAACTTGTTACAGAATATACTATTCTCTACTGCCCTACTCATACATTCATTGTGCGCACCCCTTGATAAATAAAGTTATCCCTGTTCGGTATAATATCAATGAACTTTTTTTTTTTTTAGTTTTTTTGCTTTTTTTCCAAGATCCGTACATATAATATGCACTCGGTACACATGTAGCAATAAGCAACAAATGTGATTTTGAGTGAGTAACAGTAGAAAGGTTAATGATGCACTTCAAGTTGCTATTGTTAGAATAGGTAATTTAAAAATTGAAATTACGAACTTACCAGATTTAAAATGTAGTTTGCCTTGTACAGTAGCACCATATCTGTCTATCAAAAAACCAATGCCTATTTTGTATCAGTCCTTACGAAACAAATATATGCTTCTTACCACTATATAGGTACATATATTACTGTGTACGTTGTTGTAAAGCTGCCTTTAAGTTTGTTTTGAAAGGGATTTGGTTGTTGAAAATGCGCATGCAAATGCATGAGAGATAAGACCGGACGGCCGTGATTTTTGTTAAGGTGATAAAGTTTGGAAATTGTGTGAAAATAAATATTGAAATTTGTTTTAAAAAATGGTTTTATTTCAATAACGAAGAAGTTGTGGATTGTATTTTCTGACAATTAAAGTGATATCGTATGATTTGAGATAAAAATATCTTGAGTATTTGCCTTCGACCAGACCTCTCGTCTGCTCCCTCGGGCTGCGCCCTCGCGAAAGCAATAGTCAAGGCCTGTCCTCAGGAAATACTCGAATATTTCCGGCTCCCTAGGGCTGTTACATATTATGAATATTTTTGCTTGTCGGATTAAATTTATCAATATCTTCTCTACACTTTGAATATTCGTCCGGAATCTTTTGAGTGGCTCTTTTTTTCAAATTCAAATTTGATAGGTCTGCAAAGTCGAATGGATGATGTCGATCGTTTTTTAACAGTATTTCTTGATTTGATGAAATCATAAATCATTATTATTTGACTCATAATTATCTGGTGTTGAACACTTTGGCTTAAAAATTTGCTGTCCTGAAGCTCCATCTAATCCCCTCCATCAGCTGACATGGAAAAATTAATTTTTGTCATCGTATGATCGAGCAACTTCAACTCCGTTCTCCCCTTAATCCTAGGATTAACGGATTAAATTTCTTCGATTTTTAATTTCAATTTTTATTGACGTTACTAAAAAAATCAGAAATTTACATGTACTACTTTTACGTCGTAATTGAAGTTTGACGCATTTTTTCGATTTTGCCACACTGCACTGTAGCCACAGCATTTGTTGAGTGAGGCGTTTGACTGGCCGGTGGGGCTAAACAATCGAGGAGCTACTTTGCTACGTTATTGTGGCGTTCGCATAAAACCGCGATATAAATATTATTGTGTAGGATTTTTAACCATAAAACATGTTTTACTTAATTTAACCCAGTTCTCTATCAATTTCACAGTTTCTTGCAGAAAAAAATTACGTGATATTTGCCGAGACACCCCCTCCCCCCTTCCGTGAGATTCTTCTGCGTCCCCAGTTTCCAAATTCACTCGATTATACATTCTCTTTCTCTTTCTCATTCCAAAATCTTTCTGGGCCATCTATCTCGTCCATTCTTTTTGTGTGTCCAAACTACACAGTTATCTCCTCTCAATTTCGTGTGCTATATTTATCGTGTCTCTAATTGCCTCATTTCTTATTCTCTCTAAATGCGATCTTTTGCAACTTCTTCTCAAAAAATTCATCTCCGTGGCTATCAGGTTTTTCTTATTTGCGCTACTTACATCCCAGACTTCGGCTCCGTATTGGATATAGATAGAATACTGCGACTACATGGTCAACGACTTCAACGTTTTAGCCTTTTGACACGTCTTATTCCTTCAAAGGCACAAATGTAACTGAACCATTCTAGTACCTTTTAGTGAAAAAATTCTAGTTGGCAATAATAATATAACCAACTATGCTTCATTTACTTTGGTACTATCAAGCACGTGCTTTATTGAACAAATTTTAATTAAAATTTCGTAATTATTATCGAAGTAAGTACTTTACCTCCCGCAATTGCAAAAAACAGTATATGCACTCGGGAATAAAGTGAATTTTTTGCCCTGAGGGGAATTTTTGCCCTCAGGCCCTTTATCCCCTTGGTGCATAATGTACTATTTTTTGTTTCCTTCTTTATAGTCTTTTCACATAGTACTGATTTACTACTATAGCGCTTTTG
The DNA here is from genome assembly GCA_963170105.1 of Cantharis lateralis. Taxonomy (NCBI): domain Eukaryota; kingdom Metazoa; phylum Arthropoda; class Insecta; order Coleoptera; family Cantharidae; genus Cantharis; species Cantharis lateralis. Next base: position 40,080,304 of record OY720625.1, read on the forward strand.
CCTTTATTTATTCTGTTTTTTATTTCTTCTCCGCTTTTTTTCTTCTTTGTTGAAAATTACACCTAGATATTTACATTTTTCTACCCACTAATACATATTCACACTTTTTCTTATTCATTTTCATCCCTGCCCGTTCATACTCTTCGTTTAGTTCTAAAAACATCATCAGATTCTTTCAGTTTTAGAAAAAAAAATATTTTTGTTAAAATTTTAGATATTTTAATTTTTATAGAGGAATTTAAAAATAAATTTGGTAAAGATTTATAGCAATTTAAAAATATATAAATTATCTCTTTAAATAAAGATTTCCTAGCGAAATACATTTATAACCCTTATAGGCCCAAATGTGTACTAAATATTAAAATTTAATT